>CM068954.1:9904567-9918817 GCA_035128595.1 Eptatretus atami
TTCATTTGGGAAAAATATTTCTCCATTAATTTATAATTCATTCTAAATGTGCATTAATGGGAGGAAGTGAATAATTTTGCAGGCCACTATGTATATGTATATATATATATAATATATAATATATATAATATAAGTCCTTCTCAAATTTGATTTCGCGGCCATTTCTCGGCAAACTAATTGAAAAGGCTACATTAGAAAAGATATCTTATTTTGTCATTCAATGTGACCTTCTTCATCCGAGGCAGTCTGCATATAGAGTAGCATATAGCACTGAGACAGGCCTAGTTTCATCACAGAACGACTTACGTTGTGCCATTGATAAATCAACAGGCAGTGTTACTACTGATGCTTGATCTGTCCCGCTCTCCGCTTTTGAGATAGTGAATCATGCTATTCTCTCACATACAGGCTTTCTGAAGACTTTGGTCTCAGTGACAAAATCCTTTCTTGATTTCAGTCAAACCTCACAGATTTAACAGGGGCCATATTGCTCATTCTTTCTCAGAAAACGAACACTTAACCTGTGGTGTACCTCAAAAGGGTCTGTTAATGGCCTACGACTGTTCATGTATTACATTTGTGGTATTGGGCAAATCATCGCTCAACATTCCGTCCACTATCCAACACATGCAAATCTTTATGGCTATTCTCAGAGAGCTGCCTCAGCACCGGGGAATCTGGCAGTTCACTCAGGGAGATTGGCAGGGACTGCAAACAGTCATCTTACTTCAGGACTGGTCTCCATTATCTACTGCCCCTGATGTTAATCAGCCTGGGAATACTCTACCACAGAAACTTGCTCTTCTCTCTCTCTCTCTCTCTCCGCTCTCTCTCTCTCTCTCTCTCTCTCATGCACAGATCATCCCATCTCGTCTCAAATATCCTACCGTCTTCTCCACCAGATGGTACACTGAATCTTGTGGTGAGGCGGTTTCTCGAAAAACTTGCTTTCTGTTTCTGAGCAGGCAAACCTGACCGAAAGCAATTAAATCATCCCAAAAATCCACAACAAGTGTGTGTCCACTAGGAAAGGCAGAAATGCAACATCTATCCTACCTGATATCATTTAGATATCTTTCAACGTTTCTCCCTCTCCAAAACCTGCAGTGGTTTGAAGTCGTCTCTGTGTATGCCCCTCATCCTTCTCTCTTCAAATGGCACCACAGCCGACTCTGCTCGTGAGAAGGCTGAATGTCTGTGTTTGCTTCCAAATCTTGTGTCCCCAACCCCTCACTCTCAGTACCCACCCCTCCCAGTCATACCCAGCTGTTCCAAGACTCTGTGTCTTTTGCACCTGAGAATATGGAGAAGGTTCTTTCTACCCTCGACTCTGACTCTGCCACTGGACCAGACGGCATCAGCTCACGTGTCTCTACTGCTCTTGCACATCCTCTCTCTGCTCTTTCACCTTCTAATTTGCTCGAAGTCATCTTCCATCTGCTTCAAGCCATCATCATTGCATGACATAAAAAGGTGCAAAAACAGATCCCCTTAACTACACACCAATTAGCTTACTTCCAATCATCAGCAAGGTAATGGAATCCATCATCACAGTTGATATGAAATCCTTCCATTTCTCCAACAACCTCATCTCAGATCATCAATTTGGTTTTAGACCAGATCACTCCACCACGGATATGCTGCTTCTACTCACCCAACAATGGAAGAAGGCCTTCAATGTCAGATGTGAGATCAGGGCCGTCTCTCTGGACGTGTCTCATGCTTTTGTAACAGTTTGGTATCCCGTCTTACTCTCCAACTCTCTGCCTATTTCATCCAAGGCCAACTCCACACATGGCTGACTGACTTTCTCTACTCTCGTAGCCAACATGTTACACTCAACGGAATCCTTTCATATCCTTTCACTGTTGAGACTGGAGTGTCCCAAGGCAGTGTTCTGGGCCCAGTCCTATTCCTGATCTTCATCAATGAGCTCTCTGGAAAACCCCCTCTATTTCTTTTCTGATGACTCCACCCTCTGCAGTGACACCCCTCATCCTTCAGACAAGCAGGCTGCAGCCTCTTCCCTCTCTTCAGACCTTGAAAAAAATTACAAGCTGGTCAAACACTTGGAATATGTCTTTCAATCCAGACAAATCTGTCTCTGTGTCTCTGTGTCTCTGTGTCTCTGTGTCTCTGTGTCTCTGCGTCTCTGCGTCTCTCTCTCCCTCTCTCTCTCTCTCTCTCTCCTCTCTCTCCTCTCTCTCCTCTCTCTCATTCCTCTCATTCTCTCTCCCTCATTCTTCTTCTCTCTCCCTCATTCTCTCTCTCATTCTCTCTCTCTCTCTCATTCTCTCCTCTCTCCTCTCTCTCTCTCTCTCTCTCTCTCTCTCTCTCTCCCCCTCATTCTCTCATTCTCTCTCCCTCATTCTCTCATTCTCTCTCACTCATTCTCTCCCTCATTCTCTCTCTCCTCTCTCATTCTCTCTCTCTCTCTATCTCTCTCTCTCATCCTCTCATTCTCTCTCTCCCTCATTCTCTCTCCTCATCTCTCCTTCCTCTCCTTCTCTCTCTCTCTCTCTCTCTCCTCTCTCTCTCTCCTTCTCTCTCTCCCTCTCTCTTCTCTCTCTCTCTCTCTCTCTTCTCTCTATTATATATAATATATATATATATATATATTATATATATATATATATATATATATATATATATACTAATATATCTCTCTCTCTCATCCCTCTCATTCTCTCTTCTCCTCATTCCTCTCTCATTCTCTTTTCATTCTCTCTCTCTCTATATATATATATATTATATCTCTTCTCCATCCTCTCATTCTCTCTCCTCTCATCTCTTCATCCCTCTCTCTCTCTCTCTCTTCCTCTCTCTCCCTCATCTCTTATCTTCTTCTCCTCATTCTCTCTCATCCTCTCTCTCCCCTCATTCTCTTTCCTCTTCTCCTTCCTCCTCTCTCTCTCCTCTCTCCTCATCTCCTCTCCTCTCTCTCTCCTCTCCATCTCTCTCTCTCTTATCTCTCTCTCTCTCATCTCTCCTCATCTCTCTCTCACCCTCCCTCTTCCTCTATTCTCCATCTCTCTCTCTCTCTCTCTTCTATATCTCTCTCCCTCATTCTCTCTCCCTCTCTCTCTCTCCCTCATTCTCTCTCTCTCATTCTCTCTCCCTCATTCTCTCTCTCACTCTCTCCCTCTCTCTCCCTCATTCTCTCTCTCATTCTCTCCCTCTCTCCCTCATTCTCTCTCTCTCTCTCTCTCTCAGCGCCTTGTATCCATTGGCAAAAGGTGCTATATAAATACAATTATTATTATTATTACACTTGTCCTCTCATGTTCTTCCCTGCAGTCCTTGAAAGATGTCACCTCATTGCAACCTTATGGTGTCTCTCATACTAACCAACAAACTGTTTTATTCTTGTTAAACCTGCCTGACCGTCTTCATTTCACTGTCTGCACCATTTGTCTGCATTTCCCTTGTATGGAGGTGAGCGCTGAGTTCAGACTTTATGAAACCAACAAAGGATTTTGACAGAATGCACGTGACTTGAAGAGGCAGGTTCTGGGTGAAGAGACGAAAGAGCAGGACAAGCAAGACCATAATATTACTCGTCGAAAGAATTGCACGGCCAGTCTGCCTATGGTGAGAATGATGCAGACCCTGAGACGAAGCTTCCTAAAGACTCAAATGACATGAAGGGCCGTAGATTCCAGGGTCTAAAGGAGGGTAAGATTGGAGGCAACACAACACAGGAATGGTGATTCCACAGTGGTGAGCTGTAACCCCTGATACTCCAGATAAAGGTTTTGTACACCATTTTTTAAGATAAGGGAAGCAGAGGAAGGACTTGGCCCTGCAGAGAATGCCGGCTCAGCGGCTAGCTTTGGAGGTCAGCTTGGAGATATGATCTTCCCAAAAGACTGATTGTACCTGACAGTGAGGCTCAGGAGCTCTGGAGACTGTATCTCTCCCAGCGAATGACCACATAATAAATAAATAAGTTGGGGAATTTTCCTGCAGGTCCATATGGATGGTCAAAGTGAGAATATTGGTCTTTCTTGCACTAAAACAAACGCTTCAGGTCTCGATGATCAATTGCTTATTTTTCCAGATCAACTGAGCGGTATGCTGCTCCATCTTGCCTGGGGGTGTGGAAGCATCCTGCACATCGTGGAGTTGTCTGCAAAGTGATGCAATCCATTGAGGAAGACGCATACTTGATGTACAGCATATCAATAACAGGATTGTTCCCGGAATACAACCTTGAGGGACACCAGTCTTGAGGGGTACAGCATGGGATAGTATTCCATTCAAAGCAACCGGCTGCTTGTGAGTGCACAGGAAATGTGATGTTCAGTCAAAAATGGAACACTGGATATCATTTACTGACAGTTTGAAAACCAACGCACGTTGCCAGAAATAATCAAATGCATTGCAGATATCTAGTGAGATAACTCTGACATCTCGTGTGAGATTTAAGGCATCCATCCATTGCTGACACAGAAGAAACATGTCAAAGGTAGAATGACCTGCACAGAAGTCAAATCGATTGTCAGAGATTAGAGAGTTCGAGACGGATGCGTCTTTAGGTCGGTTGCGAGTCTCAAACCCATAATTTGCTTACGATGGGGAGAAGGCTCACTGGTCCATTGATAAGAGGGTCAGTTTTGGCACCATCCTTGTGAATTTGGGTAACGTTCCCATGATGCAAGCAGTGATTTTCCATGACGAAGACGACCAGGGAGACGGACACTTTCATGATCTGAGAAACCAAGGTAAGCAGAGGAAGAGAAAAGGTTGGAGAAGAAGTTGGAGGTTGATCTGAGAACCAAGGTTGAGCAGTGAGTGGCAGCCAGGAAGTGAAAATAGGAGTTGGAAATATATCAGATTATGTGAGGCCAGAAGTTCCACAAAAGGCCTTGGCTGCAATATGGACAGTTGTGTGAGCTTGAACACAAAACCAGCTGTAATAGTATTCGTATGCGGCACAAGGCTGTGGGGTAGCATCATTGGCTGAGGGCGCGACGATGTCGCTGATGCAATGCTCTCTGCTGGTTAGGGGAGGAATTTGGAATTTGGCCATGGTTTGAATTTGGAAATTTGGCCAACCCTGAGACCCGAGCAAGAGCTCGCCAACTCTTCGTGAAGGAGACAATGGGATCTTTAACGAATGCTGGAAGACGGGACGCCCAGTTTAACATCCATCTGAGGGACGGCACACACATTGATGAATCACCCTGCCTGTGAAACACTGGGCTGACAGTTTATAGCTGGGTCGGGATTCAGACAGCTTAGATAGATAGATAGACAGCTTAGAGGTAAGTGTGCGTACTTCTCGGACTAGGTCATAATGTCAGGCGTAGCTGTAATGGTGATGCAGTTGAAGTCACTGCAGATTGGCCTTTTTAGCTCATCCACGAGGAAGTCGAGGATTGCTGTTAAAGCCATAACGATGTCTATCATATCAATTAATCAATCAGTCAGTCAGTCAATCAGTCAGTCAGTCTTTGCTTCCTTCCAGCAATGAGCTCATGAACATTTTTTCCTTTTTTTCCCTACTCATCCGAGGCGGCTCAATGGATCGTTTTGAGACTCCACATGATGATTCATGATGTCGATGTGCAAAAAGCAAATGGAGCCCTTTTTAAAATTTCCATCCAGTTGGCGAGATAATTACCTAATTAACTCAAAATGTAATCCATTTAATTTTAACCTCTTCATCCTCTTGATTAAATTTTATCTTCATCATTATTTAATTTAATGTCTTAATCTTTAACCTCTTAATGTCATTAATGCCATCTTCCTTTGAAGAACGGGAAAGAAAGGGGGAGTGGAGGGCAGAGAGCTGGGGTGGGGGGCAGAGAGGGGACAGTCCTTTTTAATCCATTTTAGTCCTCTTACTCCTTTAATCCTATTTTTAATTTTTATATACAATGTCGAGGCTCCTATAAGAGCTAACACACAAAATGTACAACAAGGGGAGCAGGAGACAAGAGGGGTGAGAGAGAGAGCGAAGCACAAAACAGTGGGGACACAGAGACATGAGGAGATCTGTGGAAGGGAGAGGGATGGGGTGGGGTACACAGAGTACACAAGATGGACACTACAGGGACTTTCAGGAAGGAAAGCAGGGAATTTGAAGGAGGTGGGTTTGGGGTGGATTAACGGGGGTAGAAAAGATCGAGGATTTGGATGGAGGAAGATAAGAGGTGGTGGCGAAAAACAGCTGAAATGGTATTTGTATCTAAATATATCAAAGATAGAAACACTTTTAAGATCCTTTTGACACTTTGGACCCTTTTAGACTTCGTAAGACTCTATAGACACTTTAGAACACTAAGACCCTTAAGAACCCGATGTTGCTCTAGAATCTAGATCTTTAAGACCCTTTCGAACCACAAGACACCGAAGGCCCTTTAAACCCCTAAGACCCTCTAGCACCCTTAGACCCTTCAAGACTCCTAAAATCCTTTTGACACTTTTGAACCCAAAGACCCCTAAAATCCCTCAGAACCCTGAGACCCTTTAATATCGTTAAGAGCCTTAAAGACCCCTAAGACCTTCCTTCCCACATAATGCAGCCCGACTACGACCTCCCTCCATCGGGAGATGAGCATCTATCCCACTTGGGACTATTCATTTCATTTGCGGTCTTTTTTTATACTCACTGCAGCATTGAAACATGACATAAAACATACATCACCAAATTGTGCACATCATCTTGCGTGAACTTCACCGGTTTGATGTTCTCCTTCATTTCACAAGGAATTTAAAGGTCAACAGGAATTCATGTTTGGTTTAATAAATAAATATGGCTTCAATTAACACTTAATTGTTGTTTTTTTCTTGAATAAATATTTTGAAATGAAGATTTTAGTATTTTTTTGGTGTCTTTGTACTCTCCATTGCCCCCGACCCCCAAAACAACTGCGATTACATCATATATCACTTAACGCACGACGTCTTCTTCAGAACACTTTTGCTTCTGGATTTGTGTTTGTGTGCGGCCTACATATGCCTTTTCGATAGAAACACCGTAATCGCATCATCAATTTCAACAAAATTTGAAGCGATCGAAAGCCGACGTGATCCCCACGAAGACTAGAGATCATTGTCATCGAACGGAAAAGAATAAAAGCACAAGAAAAAGGACAGAAGAGCTGCCGAGAAGCGCCAGAAACTAAGGGTAAGTAGCATAATGTTGCCCCGGCGGTTGAATAGTTATGTTCAATCAGTGTTGACTAACCTTTGTACATCACTCACTCACTACACGAACATGTACATTGTGAGGATAGTCCCATCCAGTATGGTAATAAGCCGCGCCCGCTGGTGTCGACAATTGTTCACCCTTTTGCTTTTCAATGAGGGCAGTTCTCATTACTACAATAATTACATAGAAGTGTTACATCAAAATATCACCGAACTCCACATTTACCACGTTTTAACTCTATGATTTACAACTTACCAGTTGTTTTTGCCGAGTCTTTCTTCAACGTCGTCATCGTGAATGCCAGGTATTTCACGAAAGATGTCATCCCCAATTTCCACCTCGGGTTCATACGTGTATGGTATGAAAGCACCTCCGACATCATGAATTTGACTATCGTCGTAATCTGGGGATTCTTGATCAGAAAAGTATTCATCAAATTCACTTTCTGACGAGTCTGAAGGGAGTTGTGCGGCCATTATTCTTTGCGTGCTGAGACAATTATACTGGTGATGATGTCACGCAGGACTCAATGACCATCGAGGTTTTTGGGAATTTTTAGGGGTGGTACCAGCCAGGTTGGGTTTTTAGCTTGTCTGGAATTCCAATTCCAGGTAAGTTGTTGTCATTGTGTACTGTCCATCCGTCCGTCCATCTCCTATTTTGATTTCGGCTAAAATTTGGCAGCAAGGTTCCACTCCTGACTGGTAAACGGGGATTGCAAAGCTTGTTCCAGTCACGTGACTTTAAGTAGGTCAAAATGGCGGGCTTAGTAAATTCCTTCCAAAATCTTCTTCTCCAGCCCAACCAGTCAGAATGCTGCCAAATTTGGGTTTCAACATGAGGCCAAGGTTGGGATGCTAAATTGCGGAGATCATGCTGATCACGTGACCGGAAGCGTGTCAAAATGGCCGAATTAGTCAATTTTTGACAAAATCATGTAAATTCCTTCAACAATCTTCTTCTCCTGACCCACCAGTCAGAATGCTACCAAATTTGGATTACAACATTAGGCCAGGGAAGGGATGTTAAATTGCGGTGGTCATGCCGATCACGTGACGGAGGTGTCAATATAGCTGAGTTAGTCAATTTTTGGGAAAAAAAAATCGCATAAATTCCTTCAAAATCTTCTCCAGACCCACCAGTCAGAATGCTACCAAATTTGGGTTACAACATTAGGCCAGGGAGGGATGTTAAACTGCGGTGGTCATGCCGATCACGTGACCGGAAGTGTGTCAATATAGCTGAGATAGTCAATTTTGGGGAAAAAAAATCGCATAAATTCCTTCAAAAATCTTCTCCAGTCCCACCAGTCAGAATGCGACTAAATTGGGTTACAACATTAGGCCAGGGGAGGGATGTTAAATTGCGGTGGTCATGCCGATCACGTGACCGGAAGTGTGTCAATATAGCTGAGTTAGTCAATTTTGGGGAAAAAAAATCGCATAAATTCCTTCAAAATCTTCTCCAGTCCCACCAGTCAGAATGCACTAAATTTGGGTTACAACATTAGGCCAGGGGAGGGATGTTAAATTGCGGTGGTCATGCCGATCACGTGACCGGAAGTGTGTCAATATAGCTGAGTTAGTCAATTTTGGGGAAAAAAATCGCATAATTCCTTCAAAAATCTTCTCCAGACCCACCAGTCAGAATGCGACTAAATTTGGGTTACAACATTAGGTCAGGGGAGGGATGTTAAACTGCGGTGGTCATGCCGATCACGTGACCGGAGTGTGTCAATATAGCTGAGATAGTCAATTTTGGGGAAAAAAATGCCATAAATTCCTTCAAAAATCTTCTCCAGTCCACCAGTCAGAAGCGACTAAATTTGGGTTACAACTTAGGCCAGGGGAGGATGTTAAATTGCGGTGGTCATGCCGATCACGTGACCGGAAGTGTGTCAATATAGCTGAGATAGTCAATTTTGGGGAAAAAAAATCGCATAAATTCTTCAAAAATCTTCTCCAGACCCACCAGTCAGAATGCGACTAAATTTGGGTTACAACATTAGGCCAGGGGAGGGATGTTAAATTGCGGTGGTCATGCCGATCACGTGACCGGAAGTGTGTCAATATAGCTGAGTTAGTCAATTTTGGGAAAAAAAAATCGCATAAATTCCTTCAAAAATCTTCTCCAGTCCCACAGTCAGAATGCGACTAAATTTGGGTTACAACATTAGGCCAGGGAGGGATGTTAAATTGCGGTGGTCATGCCGATCACGTGACCGGAAGTGTTTCAATATAGCTGAGTTAGTCAATTTTTGGAAAAAAAAATCGCATAAATTCCTTCAAAAATCTTCTCCATCCACCAGTCAGAATGCGACTAAATTTGGGTTACAACATTAGGCCAGGGAGGATGTTAAATTGCGGTGGTCATGCCGATACGTGACCGGAAGTGTGTCAATATAGCTGAGTTAGTCAATTTTTGTGTGAAAAAATCGCATAAATTCCTTCAAAAATCTTCTCCAGACCCACCAGTCAGAATGCTACTAAATTTGGGTAAAAACATTAGGTCAGGGCCCAGATAGGCCACAGGTCCAGTGGTCCAATTTTTTTTAAAATTATCTTTAACACCTCAAAAAATAATTCGAATTAAAAAAAACATTCAGTTTTTTGTTTATTTCAAAATTAAAACCATCACATCAAAAAATAAAAATAAAAAAATTTACATTTCTGATTCTGTGGAGAAATTTAAAAAAAAAAAAATTTCTGAGACATCAATATCCCACGCTCCACAGCACATTTAACTAAATGGACAAACTCCCAATTTCACCATCTTGGTCTCACAAAGAATGCTTTCACCAGTGTTAATATGACTGTCTTATTTGGCAAGTGACCTGCACAACACGGCGATGGCCCGTTTTATTGCCGAAAACCTGCGGACTCGTTTTAGTATCTATCGTCAAAAACCCATGTTGGAAGGAAAGTTGATGAGAAGGGCACATGGGGAAATCATGGTTTGGCCTTCTGTTTCCAGTGGTTCGTCACGTACTTGCCTTGCTTCACTGTAATGCCGAAGAGGAATGTGTCTTCTCACGAGTTTGCAAGAGCAAGGCTGATTATATCGAGGGAGCTTGTCAAACGAGCTCACCCTGCCTAACTCTCCTCACATGCAAAACCAACATCTTCTGCAAAACTCCAGCTTATAAGTTTGATCCACCGAGAGATCTCACCAGGAAGGCTAAAAAAAAAAAAGCCTGTGGGGAATACAATTGTCAGCACAGTCACACACAAAGTGACTCGTCCGTCAGGTCACGGCCATGTTAGAGTTTGACCTCTGCTCACGCGGTGCTTTATGATCGTTGAGATGATTCTATAGCCAGACTGTAATTCGTGAACGTTTGAGATGAGTTCTGAACTGCTTTAAGTCTACCTCGTCAGTAAACGACGATCTCAGTATTCTGGTGAATTCTGTGTCACAAGCAACCTCTTGAATAGCATTTTCAGCACGTTTGAGGGGGGAAAGAAAACGTCTTTTATTTTTATCGACCTGTTTTTAGCTCGCCTGTTCGAAGAACAGAGCTATAGCGATACCCCCGACGTGAGCGTGAGCGTGAAAATGTTAAAGTTTTTGGTGCAAGTTATTTTTTCCTTTCTGTTTTTATCTACCACACTTTTTTATATGCCCGATATATATATATATATATATATATATATATATATATATATATATATATATATATATATATATATATCGGGGCGTATTATGTGATACCGTCCGTCCGTCCCTGTCCGCACTCTAACTCCCAAAGTTTTCAACTTTCACGTTTCATATTTGGTACATAGGTACAGACTGTGGAGACGGTGTGTCGCGACATACGTTCGTCATCTAAAGTGGTTGCCATGGCAACCAGGATGCTGTTTTCCATGTAGTAGCACAATTCTGTATATACCTTCTCGTTCGGGCGTATATTGTGCTCACTTGCGCTCTTGTTACTGATTACAATATACAAATACATATATTGCTTTAAAATTATTTGGATCAGACTTCACTGCAATGCTTTATAAAGAAAAATATTAATTATTAGACGAGTCTTTTAAAAACGAAAAATGTATAAACAGGCGAGCATTGGGTGGCTTTGACACCAACTCTGGTTCATCAGGTCCAACTTGTCACGCATACGCCGTGTGTAACTCATTCAGGTTATGCACTATGATTGCATGAGATTTCAGCAGTGAAGTATTATTTTTACTCGTACAATAAAAAGTCGACGTCGACCTCGTGCCATATCTGTATAATTTAGTCACGGATGTTTAATTCATTGTTAATGTATGTTTTATTCATTTGTTACCTCCTGCACTGAAGGTGGATGAAGGTTGTGTTTTCACCCCTGGTTTTTGCTTGTCTGTCTGTTTGTCTGTTTGTGAGCAGGCTATCTCAAAAGGTTATGGATGGATTCGGACAAAAACTTAGTGGACAGGTTGGGTGTGTAGCACGGACGAATAGCTTCGATTTTGGTGAAGATCCGAATCCGTATCTGGATACGAGAATTATTTAATTTTCAAAGTGATTCGTCACCATCGAGAGATATGGCTCAAAAACGATATATAGCACGATATTTCAAAAACGTATTGGGCAGGACATGTTCTCGTGGATCAGGCATTACGTGGCGGAGATATGCGCTCTACCGAGTGCCCTTCTAGTTTTGCCCTGTTTTGATCATGGTGATAGGTACATCAACACACATACAGTGTAAACTGAATCAAAAAAAAATCTAAAAATAAGTCAATATTTCTCCAAAAATAAATAATTACAGTTGCTAAATTGAATTTGCCATTCATATGAAACACCATTAAACAACTATAGTCATTGTGTTGGAGGACAGAATTTATTTATTTTGTCATTAAAAAAACCCCCAAAAACCAAAACAATAATTGCTTGTGAGGAGAAAAGCACAAATCTGTCAATGAGGGCTCATAAGCGCGCGAGTGAATATACACAGATCTCATTCGAGGGTTATAAACTACGAGCATCATATCACGAACCGTCTTGAAAACTTGATCAAACTGTCCACGTGTGCTTGCTTCTAAGGAGACTTTAAATTGAGAAATACGTGTTTGCTTGTGTAAAGTGTGTGTTATTTTTTTTGGTGGTAAACAACTCACCCATTCTCCATCAGAACAGCTTGCAGTTCTTGGCATTTCTCTTCTATTCTCACCAAACAGTCAGGACTAAGATCACAGCTATTGCACATCGAAGATACCTGCTCCACTGTTTCCACACCGGGTTGATCTAACCCCAAATCACGAACTGTCCTCTCATC
The DNA here is from genome assembly GCA_035128595.1 of Eptatretus atami. Taxonomy (NCBI): domain Eukaryota; kingdom Metazoa; phylum Chordata; class Myxini; order Myxiniformes; family Myxinidae; genus Eptatretus; species Eptatretus atami. The sequence goes on from CM068954.1 coordinate 9,916,987, forward strand.
CCCTTTGCTTTTCTTCCCTTTGGAACAATCATGACCTAAAAGCTGCGTTCTGCAATCAATACAAGACCCTGCAGACTCCTTCTCCCTCAAACGATCTTCTTTAGTTCCTTTGGAACATCCACCTGTGCCCGACATCTTCTTCCTGAAAGTTTCCTTGTGTTCAATGTGCTGAATTGTATGAGATTTCATTGAAATTTCTCCACTAATACCAACCAGGTTCTCATCTTTTGAAATCTCAAGAGGTGGGCATAATCGGCCTTCGGCGTCTTTTCCCTTAACCCCCAATTCCTCGACAATGACCCCTCTTCCTAATCGTACAGATTCTACTTTTTTCTCTCTGCCTCTACTGCCACTGCAATCACCCTCCAGGGAAGATCTAGATTTGAGATGCGGAGAGTGAGGAAAGCATGGCAAAGTGCCTGGAAGAGCCTGGGAGGGTCAGAAAAGCAAACGTCAGTTCCAAAGAAAGTGCAGGTAATCATAGAAAGCTTTCATTGTTTAAATGATGGACACGTGTTCAGTATAAGCTTGTGCATAGATTCGTCAAGGGCAAAGTTTTCTCAGGTTCATAATGTCACAATATATTAATTAAGCGAAAACAGAGAATTCAAAATGCTCCTTTTTAGGTTCGAGTACTGCAATCAAAAACATTAGGTTAAAGAGGCTGCCGTTTTCAACCACCTTTCCTGTTGTTAAGCACAAAACGAATACTCAGTTATAATAGGAATGGCACTTTTACGTACCATTCTCATGAAGACGGATTCCATACGATGAATGCACAAAAAGGAAGAAAGGAGATTTTCAAATCTGAGCTGCTTAAAACAGCATGCCCCACACTTAAGCTGATCACAGTGTATCCCCACCATATTATATCGTGTGTCCGTTCACCTTTGCTCCAAAAACTCGAGCATTCCCAGCCAAGGCAAAAATAAGTATATGTTCATTATTGTTCATACCATACCGTGTATAATTTGTATCGGTTCATCTTTATTTCCTCTTCCTTCGTGGCTCACTCCTTCCCTTCCATCGTCTTCTTTTTATGTCTTCATTCTCTGCTATTTTCCCCCAACTACTCTTCCTGCCCCCCTCATCCCCCTCCTCGAACACTCACTATAAGTCATTCCAACATTAGAGGTCTCCAAAAATGGTTGCTTCAATGAGTTTTCCTGCCAGGTTGCTGCAGCATCCAAAAACATCATATGCTTGATGGAAACGTACCTGCAGATCAATGTAACAGACCCTCTCATCACCATGCATGGCTTTTCCTTGTACGACTTTGACACTCTGACAGAGCTGGCTCATGCCTAGTTGGTGGTAGTGTTGTGTATGTTCCTCCTCCAAAGCTCCCCCCCACACCATCCTGACAACCTACCCCCACCATACCCTCCTCCCACTCCCTCACCCGCACTAATTACCCTCGAGTGCCTCTGGGTTTGACTTACATCAATGACATTACATTCAAATTTTTTTGACGCTGAAACAAACTGATTATAATTTTAAAGTTTCCCAACCAGAATTCCCCCAAACAGATTTCTCTTCTGGACCTGGTTATGTGTTCGCCCTCTCTTGCTTTGTTGATGCACTTATGCTCGAAATGTCAACCGTACATCACTTCCCATTGCAGTCAACACAATCCTATTGGCCTTCAGTTTATAAAACCCATTGTTTAACTTGCATTCTCAGCTTTGAGAGCCAACCAGACAGAAGACAACCACAGTTCACGCCACAAGACCTAGAATCAGTGTGTCCATCCTCGACAGGCCTCTTGTAACTCCACCAGAATCAACGTGTCTGCCCTCTACATGCCTGTAACTCCACCATATATATATAT
>CM068954.1:9925109-9943686 GCA_035128595.1 Eptatretus atami
GAGAGAGATGTGTCGATGCGCGATCACGTGACCGGAAAGTGTGTCAATATAGCTAGTTAGTCAAATTTTTGGGAAAAATCGCATAAATGTTGCCTTCAAAAATCTTCTTCCAGTTCCCACCAGTCAGAACGTGCGAACTAAATTTGGGTTACCATAATGTAGCCAGGGGAGCGGAATGTTAAATTGCGGTGGTCATGCCGATCAGTGACGCGGAAAGTGTGGTCAATATAGCTGAGTTAGTCAATTTTTGGGAAAAAAAATCGCATAAATTCCTTGCAAAAATCTCTCACAACGCGCACCAGTCAAATGCACTTAAATTGGGTATAAACATTATGGTCAGGGCCCAGATAGGCCACAAAGGTTCCAGTGGTCCAAATTTTTTTAAAATTATCTTTAACACCATCAAACAATAATTCGAATTAAAAAAAACATTCAGTTTTTTGTTTAGTTTCAAAATTAAAACCATCTAACATCTAAAAAATAAAAATAAAAAAATTTGACATTTCTGATTCTGTGGAGAAATTTAAAAAAAAAGAAATTTCTGAGACCATCAATATCCCAACGCTCCACCGCACATTTAACTAAATGGACAACTCCCGAATTCACCAGTCATGGTCTCACAAAGAATGCTTCACCAGTGTTTAATATGAACTGCTTATTGGCAGTGAACCCTGCCAACAACGGCGATGGGCCCGTTTATTGCCGAAAACCTGCGGACTCGTTTTAGTATCTATCGTCAAAAACCCATGTTGGAAGGAAAGTTGATGAGAAGGGCACATGGGGAAATCATGGTTGCCTTCTGTTTCCAGTGGTTCGTTCACGTACTTGCCTTGCTTCACTTGTAAGCCGAAGAGGAATGTGTCTTCTCAACGAGTTTGCAAGAGCAAGGCTGATTATATCGAGGGAGCTTGTCAAAACGAGCTCACCCTGCCTAACTCTCCATCCACATGCAAAACCAACATCTTCTGCAAAACTCGCAGCTTATAAGTTTGATCCACGAGAGATCTCACCAGGAAGGCTAAAAAAAAAAGCCTGTGGGAATACAATTGTCAGCACAGTCACACACACAAAGTGACTCGTCCGTCAGGTCACGGCCATGTGAGAGTTTGACCTCTGCTCACGCGGTGCTTTATGATCGTTGAGATGATTCTATAGCCAGACTGTAATTCGTGAACGTTTGAGATGAGTTCTGAACTGCTTTAAGTCTACCTCGTCAGTAAACGACGATCGTCAGTATTCTGGTGAATCTGTGTCACAAGCAACCTCTTGGATAGCGTTTTCAGCACGTTTGAGGGGGAAAGAAAACGTCTTTATTTTTATCGACCTGTTTTTAGCTCGCCTGTTCGAAGACAGAGCTATAGCGATACCCCCGACGTGAGCGTGGAGCGTGAAAATGTTAAAGTTTTTGGTGCAAGTTATTTTTCCTTTCTGTTTTATCTACCACAACTTTTTATATGCCCGATATATATATAATAATATATAATATATATATATATAATAATTATATATATCGGGGCGTATTATGTGATACCGTCCGTCCGTCCCTGTCCGCACTCTAAACTCCCAAAGTTTCAACTTTCACGTTCATATTTGGTACATAGGTACAGACTGTGGAGAACGGTGTGTCGCGACATACGTTCGTCATCTAAAGTGTTGCCATGGCAACCAGGATGCTGTTTTCCATGTAGTAGCACAATTCTGTATATACTTCTCGTCGGGGGCGTATATTGTGCTCACTTGCGCTCTGTTATCTGATTACAATATACAAATACATATATTGCTTTAAAATATTGGATCAGACTTCACTGCAATGCTTTATAAAGAAAAATATTAATTATTAGACGAGTCTTTTAAAAACGAAAAATGTATAAACAGGCGAGCATTGGGTGGCTTTGACACCAACTCTGGTTCATCAGGTCCAACTTGTCACGCATACGCCGTCTGTAACTCATTCAGGTTACGCAACTATGATTGCATGAGATTTCAGCAGTGAAGTATATTTTACTCGTACAATAAAAAGTCGACGTCGACCTCGTGCCATATTCTGTATAATTTTAGTCACGGATGTTTAATTCATTGTTAATGTATGTTTATTCATTTTGTTACTCCTGCACTGAGGTGGGTGAAGGTTGTGTTTTTCACCCCTGTTTTGCTTGTCTGTCTGTTTGTCTGTTGTGAGCAGGCATCTCAAAAGGTTATGGATGGATTGGGACAAAAACTTAGTTGGACAGGTTGGTGTGTAAAGCAAGGAACGAATAGATTCGATTTTGGTGAAGATCCGATCCGATTCTGGATACGAGAATTATTTAATTTCAAAGTGATTCGTCACCATCGAGAGATATGGCTCAAAAAACGATATATAGCACGATATTTCAAAAACGTATTGGGCAGGCGATGTTCTCTGGGATCAGGCATTACGTGGCGAGATATGCGCTCTACCGAGTGCCTTCTAGTTTGCCGTTTTGATCATGGGATAGGTACATCAACACACATACAGGTAAACTGAATAAAAAAAAATCTAAAATAAGTCAATATTTCTCCAAAAATAAATTAATTACAGTTGCTAAATTGAATTTGCCATTCATATGAAACCCCATTAAACAACTATCAGTCATTGTGTGGGAGGACAGAATTTATTTATTTTGTCATATATAAAAAATCCCAAAAACCAAAACAATAATTGCTTGTGAGGAGAGAAAGCACAAATCTGTCAATGAGGCTCATAACGCGCGAGTGAATATACACAGATCTCATTCGAGGTTATAAACTACGAGCATCATATCACGAACCGTCTTGAAAAACTGATCAAACTGTCCACGTGTGCTTGCTTCTAAGGGAGACTTTAAATTGAGAAAATAACGTGTTTGCTTGTGTAAAGTGTGTGTTTATTTTTTTTGGTGGTAAACAACTCACCCATTCTCCATCAGAACAGCTTGCAGTTCTTGGCATTCTCTTCTATTCTCACCAAACAGTCAGGAACTAAGATCACAGCTATTGCACATCGGAGATACCTGCTCCACTGTTTCCACACCGGGTTGATCTAACCCCAAATCACGAACTGTCCTCTCATCCCTTTTGCTTTTCTCCTTTGGAACAATCATGACCTAAAAGCTGCGTTCTGCAATCAATACAAGACCTGCAGACTCCTTCTCCCTCAAAACGATCTTCTTTAGTTCCTTTGGAACATCCACCTGTGCCGACATCTTCTTCCTGAAAGTTTCTTGTGTCAATGGTGCTGAATTGTATGAGATTTTCATTGAAATTTCTCCACTAATACCAACCAGGTTCTCATCTTTTGAAATCTCAGAGGTGGGCATAATCGGCCTTCGGCGTCTTTTTCCCTTAACCCCCAATTCCTCGACAATGACCCCTTTCCTAATCGTACAGATTCTACTTTTCTCTCTGCCTCTACTGCCACTGCAATCACCCTCCCAGGGAAGAATCTAGATTTGAGATGCGGAGAGTGAGGAAAGCATGGCAAAGTGCCTGGAAGAAGCCTGGGAGGGTCAGATAAGCAAACGTCAGTTCCAAAGAAAGTGCAGTAATCATAGAAAGCTTTCATTGTTTAAATGAGGACACGTGTTCATATAAAGCTTGTGCATAGATCGTCAAGGGAAAGTTTCTCAGGTTCATAATGTCACAATATATTAATAAGCGAAAACAGAGAATTCAAAATGCTCCTTGTTTAGGTTTCGAGTATCTGGCAATCAAAAACATTAGGTTAAAGAGGCTTGCCGTTTTCAACCACCTTTCCTGTTGTTAAGCACAAAACGAAATACTCAGTTATAATAGGAATGCACACTTTTACGTACCATTCTCATGAAGACGGATTCCATATCGATGAATGCACAAAAAGGAAGAAAGGAGATTTTCAAATCTGAGCTGCTTAAAACAGCATGCCCCACACTTAAGCTGATTCACAGTGTATCCCCACCATAATTATATCGTGTGTCCGTTCACCTTTGCTCCAAAAACCGAGCATTCCCAGCCAAGGCAAAAATAAGTATATGTTCATTATTGTTCATACCATAACCGTGTATAATTTGTATCGGTTCATCTTTATTTCTCTCCTTCGTGGCTCACTCCTTCCTTCCATCGTCTTATTTTATGTCTTCATTCTCTGCTATTTCCCCCAACTACTCTTCCTGCCCCCCTCATCCCCTCCTCGAACCACTCACCCAAGTCATTCCAACATTAGTCTCCAAAAATGGTTGCTTCAATGAGTTTTCCTGCAGGTTGCTGCAGCATCCAAAACATCAATATGCTTGATGGAAACGTACCTGCAGATCAATGTAACAGACCCTCTCATCACCATGCATGGCTTTTCTTGTACGACTTTGACACTTCTGACAGAGCTGGCTCTGCTAGTTGGTGGTAGTGTTGTGTATGTTCCTCCTCCAAAGCTCCCCCCACACCACCCTGACAACTACCTCCCACCATACCCTCCTCCCACTCCCTCACCCGCACTAATTACCCTCGAGTGCCTCTGGGTTTGAACTTACATAATGACATTACATTCAAATTTTTTTGAACGCTGAACAAACTGAATTATAATTTAAAGAGTTTCCCAACCGAATTCCCCAAACAGATTTTCTCTCTGGAACCTGGTATGTGTTCGCCCTCTCTTGCTTTGTTGATGCACTTATGCTCGAATGTCAACCGTCATCAACTTCCCATTGCAGTCAACACAATGCCTATTGGCCTCAGTTTATAAAACCATTGGTTTAACTTGCATTCTCAGCTTTGAGAGCCAACCAGACAGAAGACAAACCACAGTTCACGCCACTAGACCTAGAATTCAGTGTGCCATCCTCGACCAGGCCTCTTGTAACTCCACCAGAATCAACGTGTCTGCCTCTACATGCTGTAACTCCACCATATATAATATATATATATATAATAATATAATATTATATATATATTATATATACAGTATATATATACATATATATATATTATATATGTTCCTCTGGCTAACTCAGCAATGGATGGATGCCATGAACATAACTTCACAAATGAAAGACAATTCCTTCATCCTTACATGCAGACAGCAGCTGCTTTTAGCTGCTGCTCTGGAGAATTAAATGTATTTAACACTTGAATATGAAGTAGAAATGTTGAATCTGTATTTACAACAATAATCACATGGCTTACCTTCAATCCTTTCTATGGTCGGCTTTTCCAAAAGTATATGTCATTAGACCATGTTGGGCTTCAATCCACCATGACCTGTTCATTGGCCAAACGCATCTCTAAGCTAGTAGCCTCCAGGGTCTGGGTGTTGCTTGATATTATTTGCAGAGCTGTCTTTCATTGGATGTCAACAGATCCTAATAGTGGAAAAAGCATTCATCTACAGTGCAGTGGAGAATGGTCCACTCTGTTGGCTGGTGCCTGCTACATCTCACATTGCACTCCTGGATCAGTGGAATGTATGGCTCTGAGTATAATTGGTATCTCTCACGCAATAAGTTGAAGTGTAGGGATTGCTTTGTAGTGGTCAATTCCAATTTGATGTACAGTAATGATTGTTACTGATCAGGTAAGATCAGGTAAAAAAACACAGGATGCAAATGGGAGTCCTGCTTTAGGAGGCTTCCTGTTATGGATGTGTCAATACATTACTCTTCCACCAGCAGAAATCATTATATATATAATATATATAATATAATATATAATATATATTATATATAATATATATATATATATAATATATATATATCACACCACACCTGCTGTAAGGGAGAAAAGGAGAAAAATGCGAGAAAAGGAGAAAAGGAGGATGTGGGAGAGAGAAGGAGCAGAAGGGAGAGAAAAATGAGAGAAAAGTAGAGAAAAAGGGAGAGAGAGAGAGGAGGAGGAAGTGGGAATAGAGAAATAGAGAAATGGAGACAAAATAAGAGAAAAGGGAGAAAAGGAGGGAGGGAGGAGGAAGTGGAGAGACAGAGAAAAGGAGAGAAACATAAAAAATTTAAAGCTGTTAGAGCAAAACAGTTGCATAGGCTCCACCTATTAGGGAGAGAGAAGGAAGTATATACATATTAGTACTCTACCGTTCAAAAGTTTTAGAACACCCATGTTTCCAGTTTTTACTGAAATTTCAGCAGTTCAAGTCCAGTGAATAACCTGAAATGGTACAAAGCTAAGTGGCGGTAAAACTGCCAGAGGTTAACAAAAAAAGTTAAGGTTACCAAAAAACTGAAAAATAATGTAATTTCAGTTGTTAAAAAAGGCCCTTTTCAGGGAACAAGTAATGGGTTAGCAACTGCAGCTGTTCTGCAGCAGTGGAAAGTAAATTAAGCCTTGAAAAGTTGATGCAAACAATTCCTGCAGGTGTCCCAACTTTGTTGATTAGTTACAAGCCCTCTGCTGTATAAAAGCAGTGTTGGAACAGACTGTGTTGCTACACCCTGAGCATAGTTGGACAATATTGCACTGTAGGAAGTTGTATATTGCTCTCATAATGGCGAGAAAAAGACAATTAACAAAGAAGACAGACAGACTTATAACCTTAATAAGTGTAGGTCTTTCCTTTGGAGAAATTGCAAAGTAATCAGGTGTCAGTGAGTACGTTTCCTAACATCAAAGGCACTTGGAAAACTGGAGGAAGAGTCTGGCAGACCCAAAGCCAACAACACAATTTAGAAGACGAGTGTTCTGAGAGTCAACAGCTTGCGTGATGGGCGGCTCACAGGACAGCAGCTTCAAGCACAGCTTAACACTGGTCGAAGTAAGGAAAGTTTCAGTTTCAACTGTGAACAGAAGACTTCGGCTGCAGGTTTAACAGTCAAGTGCAGTAAGAAAGCCATTGTTAAGATGGCAAAATAAGAAAAAGGGGCTTGCCTGGGCATGAAGCACCGCCAGTGGACTACTGAAAACTGGAAGAAGGTCCTTGCAGACCGATGATGTCAAAATTTGAAAATCTTCAGTTCATCATGCAGGTTTTTGTTCGCCGCGAGTAGGCGAAGAATGTTCCTCAGTGTGTGACACCAACTGTCAAACATGGAGAGGAAGCGTTGAATGATCTGGGTTCTTTGCTGGATCCACACCGCGATTTCCACAGAGTGACTGGCACCCTGAACCAAAAGGGCTACACAGCATTTAGTTGGTCTCTGGCCTAGTTGGTCAGGGGTTCATCCTACAGCAAGATAACGACCCAAAACATACCTCCAGGCTATGTCAGAACTAACCTTAAGAAAAAGAACATGAGGTAGGCTCAAATCATGGAATGGCCGCGCACAGTCTCCAGACTTAAACCCCATCGAGCTGGTTTGAGATGAACTGGACAGAAGGGTGAAAGCAAAGCAACCTACAAGTGCAACACATTTGTGGGAACTTCTGCAACAGTGTGGGAAAATTTCGCGAACAATATTGATTTCCATTGCAGAAAGAATGCCACGAGTATGTTCGGCTGTTATATCTGCAAAAGGTGGCTACTTTGATAGTCAAAAATTTAGATAAAATTTTGTTCAACAAAAACGATTCCATGATTTATTTTATCTGCAATTGTTTATTTGTTCTCTGCTTTAATTTCAGAGTAATTGAAACATTAAACTGCTTAAATTTCAGTAAAAACAGGAAAAATATGTGGTGTTCTAAAACTTTTAACTGGTATGTGATATATATTATATATATATATATATATATATATATATATTATATTGTTGTGTTTTAGGAACCGCATGCTCCAAGGCAGATGGCATCCCAACATATAGTGGTCCCTAGACAGTTATTCCATGAATATACATTTAGATAGCCCTTCCTTTTGTCTTGTGGTCAAGTTGGACGTGCATTGCGGTATCTCATAGCTAGGTTGCTTACACCACTAACTTCATTTCTGCTTATCTCTGAGGTAAGTACCGAATTTGCGTCCTCGCAGAGGCCAACACGTGCAGCCGGGGGAGGGAATAGAAAGCCGCAACAACACCACGAGCATCGACAGCGCAGCTGTGAGGAAACAGCGATATCTCGAACGAACCTCTGCCCAAACTCGAGATGATCGTCTGACGTTTCCAATGATCTGGATGAGATTTCCGGTTGCATTGAAAAGGCTACGAATGAATATCTCTTAAGAGGCTGCAGGGATGTTTGTTTTCACTACACAGAAGCAAATGACCCAATATCGGCAAGAGTGTGGCTAGTAGCTTGGTGCCAATAGCTACATCGTCAGAGGCTGATAATAGAAAAACGACAACCACGCCACGTTTTGTGCACGATACGGCTGGCGCGTACTTTTCTACCCATTTCTGGACTAATTATATCGGCATCTTCTTTCCCTCCATTTTCTCCATCTGACACTTGTTCTATATCGTTTTTCATTCCAACCTCCATCGAATTATTATATCCGATCGTTCCCCTCAATGCCTGACACAGATCGGAGTTGGCCCGCGCACAACGATGACAAATCGGGTGAACGCGAGCGCTAGCCATGTGCTTAATGGTGGATCCGCGTGCGCACTGTACAGAAAAAACGTGTGCAAGACACAGCTGCTCGTTCTTTTCAACTCATTTCTGGATTTCATTATATCAGGCGAATGAGAGTGCTGGCCACGTGCTTAATGGTGGATCTGCGCGTCGCACGTATGTGCAGAACGTGCTCGAAGGCAGACCCGTGCGCCGCTCACGACACTTTATTATCGTACAGAGCAGGGCACGATGGAACACATCTTATCCGTTTTGTACATGGGTTTGCCATAACATCTTACCTTCTCGCTCTCCGGCAGTGAAGCCGTGACAGGCAGGGGCATGCTGTGCAGCTCGGGCCGTGTAGCGCATCACGAGCAGGCACATTGACCAGCGCTAGCAGGGGGGGGGCGGGCATGCGGGGCCGACACGGCCCTCGGCCAATCGTCAGGGCACGGTCCGGGAGTTCGTGCAAGGCAATTCATGTCGCGGAGTTCGGTGCGGGGAAATGCATATCATGTCGTCAGGTCGGAGCGAGATGATCCCACAACTTGGGGCCATCTTGCCGGAAATGGAGTGGACCCGCTTACGGCCATCGCAGCCGGGCTCTGCGGGGGCCGGGGCCAATCAAAACGCCCGATTCGGGTGACGACGCATCGCTTCGGGGTGGCCCCCGCCCCGCACCGCGGGGTTTATAAAAGGCGGAGGGCGAAGCCGTTCTCTCTCTGACATGCTGGATCTCCAACTCGCCTTCTCCTCCCATTCTCCTGCGGCTCCGCCTTCTTCACCCACCGTCATTGCTGTGACTCCACCTCCACTTCTCCGCCCTTCTCCGCCTACACGTCACTGACTCCACCCACCCAGCTGGTCCCACCTACCACTCCGTCTAGACTCCGCCTTCTCCACCGAAGTCCCTCCCTTCATGCCCGACGGTCACGTCTCGTTCTCTGGACCGACGCTAACTGCACGAATTGCCACAAAGCAAGAAACGGCACGCCAGCTGTCGGGGAGGTATCGCCCAGCGGAGCATCCCCCCAAAACGTATTGGTGGCGCGATCAGGCAATCAGGCAAGGTATTCAGAGACTGTTAGCTTCATCTCCTCTCCTCCTTTTTCTCTTCATCGGGTGTTGTGGTGTGTGTGTGTGTGTGTCCTGGCACCTGTCCTCGAAAGTTAAGATTGCAGAAGATTATAATTATTATTTCGGTTTAAATCTGCTCTGTGTCTGCTTTTGTATGTTGCTTGTACATTGTCACACCTCACGCTTCTTCCTATCCCTGCAACACACAACAATAAAACTACTATTCACTGTACCACATAACTTTCCTCGCCTGTTGTAATTAAATTATTATTAGAAATGCTCCCAGCTCATTTTTGTCTGTTCCTTCATTGATTCAGCATGATCCGAATCCAAACCTAGCCGGGACTTTATTCCCAATGATCCTTTCCTTTTAGCCGGTACGTCCTTGGCAGTGTCACTCGGCTGCATCCGATCCGGTAAAGTGATCCGGTTCGGACAAGGCGTACCAAGGGCGTGTTCCCCGGTAATTAAATCACGTGATTAATTAGGTAACCCGGTTAATGCATAGACGGAGGACCCTAGGTCACGTGGTTAAGTTATTGGCGTTCATAGTCGGTTAGCGACCCGCCACGTCACGGAATAATCCGTGTGCGACAGCCTACAATTCCGGGGAGTCTGGTGGGAGCCGAGATTGCTTCCCCCCCCCCCCCAGTGGCCCTCTCACCCGACCCCCGCCCCGCAACATGTATATATACAGAGACATGACAGAAGTAAATAGACACCTGAAATTTATTCATTTCAACTGTATAAAGCAAATTTTACTCAGTGATTTGTCCTAATATTCAACTATTTCTTTGCAGAAACGTGTTCCTGGGTCGTGTACGACAATTAACAATGCCTCGAACCGGGGAAGCACACGACCTTTGCAATTTTCAAAGAGGACGAATTGTTGGCCAATCGGAAGGTGGAGTCAGCCAGCATCAGATCGCACAGAACCATGGCATTCCGTTTTCTATGGTCAATCGAGTGATTGTGCAATTTACCAGCGAAGGCAAGGAATCCACAGCTTCCCATTCTGGTCGATCTGGGCACTCAGAAAGGTGTCTTCAAGCTGTCAAGCGGTCCATTGCGAAAACTCCCTGTTGCAAGACAGCAGATGCTGCAGAGGCGGTCCAAATTAGCTCAAGAACTGCTGTGCAGTACCTTCATCAACTGGGCTACTATGGGAGAGCGGCTAGGAGAAAACCTCTTCTTAGACCAGCCAACATTCAAAGGAGAAAGAAGTGGGCTGACGAGATGGCCACCAGACCCTTGGAGTAATTTTTTTCAGATGAGTCCCAATTTGCTCAATTTTCTGACAGTGGACACGTATGGGACAGGAGGTTTCCCAGTCAAGAGTTCTCTTTGAACCGATTGCAGACAACTGTCAACCACGGTGGTTTTTCGGTGATGGTGTGGGGAGCAATCTGGAGCACTGGCCAGTCAGAGCTTGTGGAGTGTGTTGACAACATCAACTCTACGATATACATTTCTATCCTTGAGGATGGATGTCTCCCCGTCTTCTCCACTGGTCACATGGTCAAAAATAACACTGCTCATGGAAGATGGAGCTCCATGCCACAATGCAAAAAAGACCAAAGAATGGCAGGACAGAAATGGGATCAAGCGACTTCCATGGCCAAGTCGGTCTCCTGACATGAATCCCATTGGACACCTCTGGGCCATATTGGATCGAGCTGTGTGGAAAAAGTCCAGGAAACCAACATCACAGGCAGAATTGCTAAACCTTTTGCGTGAAGTCTAGGCAGAAATCCCACAAGGAAAAATTTGGAACTCATTAGTTCTATGTCTAAAAGATAAAAGCGTTGAAATCTGCAAATGGCAAGTCCACCAAATATTAGCGGATGTATTAAAATGGATCAAATGTTAAATAAATATAAACTTTTAAAACCATGGGGTCTATTTACTTCTGTCATGTCTGTGTATGTGTAATATATATATATGTGTGTGTGTGTGTGTGTGTGTGTGTGTGTGTGTGTGTAGTGGGTACCAGGAAGGAAGTGCCACGTCAGTGATTGCTGCATGCATCCTGACCAACAGGAAATGCCTGCCACATAGTAACCTGTCGGTGGTACACAAAACAGATCTGGGAGCAGCCAAGAACAATTTAAATTTTAAAGCTCTTCGAGCTAAACAATTGCAAAGGCTCCGCCTATTAGGCATGAGCTTAGTTGAGCTACAGTCCATGACTTGTCCGTAGGATTACATTGCAACCAAAAAGAACATAATTAAATTCTCAATTTAATATAAACTAGTGTTCCTTCTTCAGAGTGGACTGGCTTATAAAATTGAGAAAAATTGGAACGTGAGCATATTTATTAATTACGTACTACTTACCTATCCGATGAAGATGTAGGTTGCTCTGCTAAGCTCATGCCGAACAGGCGTAGCCTATGCAACTGTTTCAGGAAATGATTTGCCAAAAACAGTTTGGTGCATTGGCTTTATGTGATGAATAATTATAAAAGCCGTGGACTTAATGATCAGACATGGTCCACAAATCATGTTTAAGAATCACAAGGCAAACTGACGTGACACCTCTTTAAACAATATATATCCACGTAACACCAGTTTTTGACTACATTTATTTCCAAACGGGTTTCAGAAATGAGGTGAGGGGGAATCCCACCTCCTCCCTCCCTCTCTCTTCAAAATTCAGCCCTCTTCAAGGGCAATCCCACCACAGCTATTCTTCAGATTGTTGTGAAACCATTTGTACATCATTACGACCAGACCTCGAGAGATACAGAGAAGAGAGGGAGAGAGGGAGAGAGAGAGATAGAACAGAAAAGGATAGAGGGGAGGGGAAAGTGGGGACAGAGAGAGAAAGAGGAGAGAAAAGGAGAGAGGGGAGGAGTAAGTGGAGAGAGAGGAGAGAAAACAAAAGAGGGGAGGAGGAAGTGGGGAGAGAGAGAGGGAAAGAGGAGAGAAAAGGGAGAAAAAGGAGAGAGGTGAGCTAGAGGAGGAAGTTTGAGGGGAGAGAGAGACAGAGGAGAGAAGGAAGAAAAAAAAAAGAGGTGAGGAGGAGGTGGAGAAAGAAAGAGAAAATGGAGAAAAAGAAGTAAAGGAGAGAGGGAAGAGGAAGTGTGTGAGGGGAGAGAAAGAGGAGAGAAAATGAAAGAGGGGAGGAGGAAGTAGGGAGAGAGAGAGAGAGAGAGAGAGAGAGAGAGAGAGATAGAACAGAAAAGGATAGAGGGGAGGGAAAGTGGGACAGAGAGAGAAAGAGGAGAGAAAAGGAGAGAGGTGAGGAGTAAGTGGAGAGAGAGGAGAGAAACAAAAGAGGGAGGAGGAAGTGGATGAGAGAGAGAGAGAGGGAAAGAGGAGAGAAAAGGGAGAAAAAGGAGAGAGGGGAGCTCGAGGAGGAAGTGTGGGGAGAGAGAGAGGGAAAGAGCGAAAGAGAGAGAGGGAAAAGGAAAAGGAGGAGGTGGAGAGAGAAAGACAAAAGGGAGAAAAAGAAGTAAAGGAGAGAGGGGAAGAGGAAGTGTGTGAGGGAGAGAGAAAGAGGAGAGAAAATGAAAGAGGAGGAGGAAGTATGGAGAGAGAGAGAGAGAGAGAGAGAGAGGGGGGGGAGAAAAGGAGAGAGGGAGAAGGAAGTGGGGAGAGAGAGGGAAAGAGGAGAGAAAAGGGAGAGAGGGGGAGTTAGAGGAGGAAATGTGTGGTGAGAGAAAGAGGCGAGAAAAGGATAGGAGGAGGAAGAGGTGAGAAAAGAGAGAAAGGGAGAGAAAAGGCTAGAGGGAAGGAGGAAGTGGGAGAGAGAGAGAGGAAAAGAGAGAGAATACTAGAGAGGGTAACTGGATAAGGGAGTGTGGGGAGAGAGAGAGAGAGAGTGAGAAAAGGAAGAAAAGGGAGAGAGGGGGGAGTTAGAGGAGGAAAAGTGGGGTGAGAGAAAGAGGCGAGAAAAGGAGAGGAGGAGGAAGAGGTGAGAAAAGGAGAGAAAGGAGAGAAAAGGAGGAAGAGGCGAGAAAAGGAGATAGGGGGAAAAGAAGAGGCGAGAAAAGGAGAGAAAGGAGAGAAAAGGAGAGAAAGGAGAGAAAAGGAGGAAGAGGCGAGAAAAGGAGAGAAAAGGAGAGAGGGGGGAAAGAAAAAACGTTTCAGTACCAGGGAGAGCGGCTCCATTTCCTCATCCACCATGAAATATTCACCGTGAAAGTCGAGATGTCTTACGTTTGTCGACAAAACGACGTACAGTACCATATCGGCGTCTCCGTGTGTGTCTCTCACCTCGGCCATGTCGCGGATTGTCGATGTACATTATAATCCCCTGCTCCGAAAAAGGGAAATGGTTGAGGAGGTGGATCCGAGACACGAGACGAGTGGGAGGGAGAGAATGGGCACGAAAGGGAGGGAACGAGTGGGAAGAAATGGCACACAATGGGAGTCGAGGGAGATAAAAGAAGAGAAAAGAGAATGAAGAGCTGAAGATATAAAGAGGTGGAATGAGGGAACGGGAGAAGAAAAGTAAAGGATTCAGAGAGAAGCGAATTACCGGGAGAGTACTAGTAGTTGTCCCTGGGTTGAGCCGGATGAACCGGATCGCATCGTCTGCCTTGTCCAGCTGTTTCCCCATTGTGAGGAGCAGATGGTAAATCCCCCGCCTGTCGTTCCCCCCCCCGCCCCACCTCCCCCTGTACAATTCACTGAGAACTCCAATTCCAACTTTACCCACCCATCCCTTGCATCAACTCTCCCTCACCTACCCCTCACCCTCTCCCGTTACTCTCCATCAGATAACGAGCTTCCTCACCTTCACCCCTCCAGTTATTCATCACCTTCACTGCCCCACGCCCATTTATCATCATGTGCAGCATGTCCACAAATTACCGATCCAAATTCAAAACCTAATAAAAAAAAATCAAAATGGGATTACAACCATGTGGTTTGCTGCGTGTGAAATAACATTTCTCAAAGTTTTATTGTAAACATTGGTGAAGATCATCATCCCAATCTCAATGGACTTATGGGGATTGCGATCGACGACTTAGGAACGTGTTCAACATCCTCGCCACTTGTGCTTAGCCGGCTTCCCCCCACTTCCTCTGCAGGATGCTACTGGTCTCCATAAACTTGTTGCTCCACTCACGAATCGTTTTCTCGATGGTGGCTGCCTAGCTCCATTGGTCGTCCTGAACCTTCACTGAACCTGTGTTACTGATGTGGTCTCGACTCCAACTTCTCCTTTTCTTGTAGGGACGCCATTTGCTGTAAACGTCAAGTCACGTGTCACAGGCGACATCTGAAAATGAAAATAAAAATCTAAACTTTGAAAAAAATGTTCTTTTTCCACATGAGGAAAACCACGTCGTTGTATCCCATGTCATGATTTTTACCCAGTGCACACGAAGCGAAAAGTTGGGTTACACAAATGGTTCACTTCCGTCCGCCCGTCAGTCTGTCCGTCCGTCAGTCTGTCCGTCCGTCCACAAACGTCAGTTTATGATTGAGGAACAACTTGATTTCAACTGAATGTTATACTTCGAACACGAATCGATCGCACATGTGCAGAGAGGAGTGAGATAATATTTTTTTACTCTATCTGTCTGTCTGGCAGTCAAACAAAATTGAAAATCATTCCAAACAGGAAACGTACTGTTTTTAAGAACGTCACAAACAACAGGAACAAACATCTAATTCTAATGTTAGGTGTTGGATAGGGTGGTGTTGTGTAATAGCCATCGGGAAAATTTCAGTGAAGCCCCAGGTTTTTTTGGACCCCAGGCCTACATTTTGATGTGTAATTTATATTTTAGTTTAACAATGTATAGTTTTTCATGTTTTATTAGGTCGTTTACCCACATGTGCCGGTAATAATAGCCCGGGCTGTGAGGGTCCATATTGGGCAAGTGTGTGCACTTTTGAAAGAAATCACCAAACTTCCCTCAGATGACCTTTCATATGTCCTCTTCAACATCTGATACGGGACACAAACTTTTGACCTCATTGATAGCACCTAATTAGCATAAATCCAATATGGCCATCTCCGCACAGGGGTGTAAGTGTAACTGGAATGGTGTACATCTCAGCAACTATACACACTACACAGCTTCGAGTTTGACATATTTGGTGTGGAGATTAATTGTATAGGTGATGATTAATCGAATGGAATAGGTTTCATAACCTTACGAGGTCAAGGTCATTAGAAAATATCAAGGCCACGGACATTTTTGGGCTAAAATCACGATAATTTGCATTTCTCAAGTGCCACAGTTCAAAATTACACTTATTTAGCATGCAACTAGATAGGATTATGAGATGGGGTTCAATTAGAGTTTGGTTAATGTGATTACAAGTGGTCAAGGTCATGTGAAAAGGTCAAGGTAATCTTTGTCCCGAATAGTTACAAAAATGCATATCTTGGTCATTAAACCTACATATGAGAGCTATGAGAGCTACTTGATTAATTATCGATAGGTGGTGAGCACAAAAACATCTGTCATTTGCTCGAATCATGACCCGCTTGTAACCTTGCTCTACAGCATTAGCTATATGGAGCATAACTCTCGTGTCAAACTCTTCATGATTACACTCTGAGTGAATGCTGGGCTTCTCTGGGTATTTGGCAGGATTGACTAGCACATCTTCATCATATGGAGATGTCACAACTTTGCCCTCATCAAACACAGATTGTGCAATAACATCTGCAAGCAAAGCAAACAGCTGTTCTTTATTAGGATTGTCCCTGAGGAAACTGTCCCAGTTCCTTGGCAGCTTTCCATCACCAGTAACCTTTGTCTGCACACCTTTTCCTCTATTGCCCCTGGCAGTCTCCTTCAATCTCTTGGGTTTGTAACGATCCCATATAATGTCCACCCTGTTAGCTGAGAGGAGCCGCTGCTTCTACCTTGTCTGCTGCATAGTTGGTGACGTCTTCTGGTCAGCTGATGGTTTAAGGATATGCACCATGGCAGCTCCATCGATGAGTTTGGCATCAACATGCACATCCTCTTTCGGCTTTGCTTCGGTTTCGATACATGGCACCAGATCTGCTTTTTAGCCGCTTCTCAGTTTTTCATGCTTTGAAAGAGAGGGGGTGGGGGGTTGTCAGCATTCTCATGTTATAAGAGCCGGTCAGCATTGCCCTCCCTGACTTGCATAGAAATGTACATAGAGCTGCCCGAGGAGATGCAGGTCATCTTTTATGCGGTGCGGTTCCTGTTTTGTCCTCATTTTCAGAGGATTTCCAGGGAGGGGAATTTTGTTCATTTTGATTGGGTTAATTACAAGCACCGCCTTTTTCTCTAGCCGCTCCTCTACAAATATTCACCTCCGCCACCGAAGGTGTAGGAGGTTATGTTTTAACGCCTTTCTGTCTGTTTGTTTATTTGTGTGCAGGATATCTCAAAAAGTTGTGCATGGATTCGGATGAAACTTGGTGGACACATTGGGTGTGTGGCAAGGACGACTCGATTCGATTTTGGTGAAGATCCGCATCCGGATCTAGATACGATAATTCTTTAATGTTTAAAGTGATTCTTCACCATTGAGAGATAGGGCCAAAATAGATACATAACATGATATTTCAAAAACGTATTGGGCCCGATATGTTCTCATGGATCAGGCATTGCGTGGCGGAGGTATGCGCTCTCCCGAGTGCCCTTCTAGTTGAAATTGAATTTCCACTTGAAGACTGTATAAAACAAATCACCTTCTTAATACTTCCAAGAATCATGCAATATATCAATATATAGCATTAGAGGGTGTGGCATGCCTTTCGAGGTAAAGAAGAGGCGGACATTTTCATCTCTATCATCTCTGTATGCACCGATCATCTCCATTAACTCGTCTTTATCGAAGCCATCATCAATATCGCGATCGCATTATTGGATCAAAATTATCGTCATTATTATTAATGGTAAGTTTCATGATCTTAATAACTCTAGAAAATAAACTTTTATGTTCTTCATACAGGAAAATGAGCCTGGTGTTGGCTGGCTTAAAATGTTAGGGTCTTGAGTTGTCATGCCATTACATAACATCAGGTGGGTTGACTCAGCCTGTCATCCTTCTGAGGTTGGCAAATTTTTTATTAATGAAAATAAGTAGCACAAAACAATGCACGAACATGTTAATTAAGGGTAGAGTTTGGAAAAATTTTAAAGTTGAGATCCCTAACCCTATTTTCCCCATTACCCCCTAAGTTTGCCGGTTTGTGGTTCACGGGGATTTTCAAGAATGTAGCCCCCGTGAATAGCAATGCCATCCTGTATAGACCTGAACACTTTATGGGGTATCGTGTTCTATGAACTCTCTAGTTACCTCCACCACTCGAGGTGATGGGGAGGTTGTTTTCACCCCTGTCTGTCTGTCTGTCTGTCTGTGAACAGGATATCCCAATAAGTTATGGACCGATTCGGACGAAACTTGGTGGACAGGTTGGGTGTGTGATGACGACGAATAGATCGATTCCATTTTGTTGAAGATCCAAATCCAGATCTGGAAACGAGAATTTTAATGTAAGTGATTCTTCACCATTGGAAGATAGGGCCAAAAACGACGGCCATACAGTCGTGGCCAAAAATGTTGACACCCTTGAACGCTGTGTCGTCGTCTTCTTCTTCTTCTTCGTCTTCTACTGTCTTCTACTATCTTCTACTATCTTCTTCTTCTCTTCTTCCTTCTTCTTCTTCTCTTCTTCTTCTTCTTCTTCTTCTTCTTCTGACAAAACCTTTAGGACTCAGCTCTTTTATATACAGGATCTGGATCTCCTTAAATACTAAACACCTGTACACATCCTCGCATTGAGGGTGCCTTTTGAGAGCGTCTATCATCAACTTTTAAATATATTCGGACATTTGCTTTAAAGTTTCGAAAAGTTCACGTTACTATTTAAAGATTATTCCATTTAATGTATTGTAATTTTGTAAATACACTATTTTCTCGTCATGAACAGGAGCCTCCATGACTGGTCTCGCTATTGGCTCCATCAAGGCACGTACGAATATCGGAAGTTGTTGTTATTGCCTTTAGGACGCGGCTCTTGGACACATTTGTCCTTGTTACCTCACTATTACACGGTAAGCTCTGGATACATTTACCTTAGGATATGACACGATAAACTCTGTATACATTTACCTCAGGATATGACACGGTAAGCTCT
>CM068954.1:9946734-9957266 GCA_035128595.1 Eptatretus atami
TGGAATGGTGCATGTTTTGAAAGCCACCGGGCTGGAGCACACATTGTGTATAATGGTGGGTGTTGTGTGTGGAGGTTGAGGCCTTCGTGGTGCTGGTATCATGGCAGGGGCAGAGCGACAAAATTTTGGCAAAATTATTTAGTTTTCCACAGTTCCTGCATATCTGCCCACGTACAGGGCAATCCGGTACTCTCGTAGCATGGAAAGCGGAGCCACAATTCCCACAGCGCTCTCGGGGACGCACACGTCGCTGCTGCATTTGTTGAACAGAAGGGCCCGGGTCTGAGTCATCAGGCTGCCGCAGCGTCTGTGCTGCCTGCTGTGTGGCAGGCGGTAAATCGTCTGGTTCTAATAAAAGTCTCTCGCACACTTTTACACACGACATTTTTTGATGAGCAAGTCCCTGATCATCTCATCTTGCAGGGCCCCTAACTTACAGGAGCTAACTAATCCTCTCAAGTTCACAACGTACTGGTGTACTGACTCACCCGGCAGTTGTTGACACTGCCTGAAGAGAAACCACCAGAGAAGAACACTGTGGGGCTGAGAAATGTGTTTCCAGAAGGGTCACGGCCGTAGCGATTGTGTTAGCAGTGCCCAGTGTCCCAAATATCCGCTGGCCTTCCACACCCAGGCAATGGAGTAGCAAAGCTTTTTTCCTTGTATCACTCGTGTCTTCCAAGCTGAGCACGATGATACAAGTTTCAAAGGAGCGAATCCAGAGAGTCCATAGCACCGGAGGCTCCCCTGGCAGAACGAAGAAGGGAGGAGGCGGTGGAAGAGAAATTCCAGCCATCTTTGTGGCCAATTGTCGTGTTAGAGAGAGGACACGACTACGTAGGTCAGTGTAATCAAACTCACAGCTTTTAATCGTCGGTCTCACAAAATGGCGGGAGCGCGGTAAAACAGTACAGTTGTCGTAAAGCAACAGTGCGAACAACCATTAGCTCACCGAGCTGATGTAACATGCCAGTCTGTAGACATAACACTCTGTACACATTCACTTCAGCATATGACACGATAAGCTCTGTATACATTTACCTAAGTATATCACACTGGAATCCCCATACCCTCTTACCTCAGCACCAGTATTGGTTGTTGTTGTTTTATTGCTTAGGACGTGATGTCATCTGCCACCATCCCACGCACGCTGTTGTGCTTTTTTCGCATATGTGATCTTTTTCCTCTTCGCTCTCTGATTGCCTCATGCTCATGCTCGGTGTGTTTTGCGTGAGCCACCAATAAAGCTCAATCTGTTCACATAAACGGCGTGCTGTGTGTGGATTGACAACAAGATAAGGTCTATCCCAGCTAACTGCCGTGGTGGCAGCGATTTCGGCCCTATGTTCCAGCCTTTCAGCCGACGAAATATGCTGTAGCCGAAGGCCTCATGATTCTTCATCTTCACAACCTGTGACGGACCACCCTAACAGCTTACAATCTGAGTAACACAGCCGTCGACCCGGTTTCTGTGAGGAACGTTTTTATCTGCATCTACGATGATGGCAAACTCACATCGGGCCCCCAAATTGTGGTGCTTTACTAAATCAGAGAAGATTAATTCTTTTGAAAACTGGAAACAAAATCTCCATTACACGTTTTCCCGAGACCCGAGTTTCACTCCTTTTCTTGTGACTGGCTTACAATTGCTCAAGAAAACGAGAACACCTCTCCGGGGCTTTACCAATGATGGTGAAGATATCACTCAAAGCAATTGCTGCACAGCTCAGCTAAAAGTCAACACGTTGGAGATGATGCTCAGTCAAATAGCCAATTATTGACAAGTCATTGCACGCAACACGATCGTCCGTGATTCTATCTCCTTAGATCATATACACCGATGAGCCAAAACATTATGACCACTAACAGGTGAAGTGAATAACACTGATTATCTTGTTACAATGGCACCTGTCAAGGGGTGGGATATATTAGGCAGCAGTGAACAGTCAGTTCTTGAAGTTGATGTGTTGGATGCAGGAGAAATGGGCAGGAGTAAAGACCTGAGTGACTTTGACAAGGGTCAAATTGTTATGGCCAGACAACTGGGTCAGAGCATCTCTGAAACGGCAAGGCTTGTGGGGTGCTCCCGTCAGCAGTGGTGAGTACCTACCGACAGTGGTCCGAGGAGGGACAAACCACAAGCCGGCGACAGGGTGTGGGCGCCCAAGGCTCATCGATGCGCGAGGGCAACGAAGGCTATCCCGTCTGGTCCGAACCGACAGAAGGTCGACTGTGGCACAAGTCACAGAAAATTTTAATGGTGGTCACGGGAGGAATGTGTCACAATCCACAGTGCATCGCACCCTGCTGCGTATGGGGCTGCTAGCCGCAGACCAGTCAGAGTGCCCATGATGACCCCTGTCCACCGTCGAAAGCGCCTACAATGGGCACGCGGGGTGGACTGGACATTGGAGCAGTGGAAGAGGGTCGCCTGGTCCGATGAGTCCGTTTTCTTTTAGATCACGTGGAAGGCCATGTACTCTGCGCCGTTTACCTGGGGAAGTGATGGCACCAGAATTCACTGTGGGAAGACGACAAGCCGGTGGAGGGAGTGTGATGCTCTGAGCAATGTTCTGCTGGGAAACCCTCGGTCCAGCCATTCATGTGGACGTCAATTTGACACGTGTCACCTCCCTAAACATCGTTGCAGACCAGGTACACCCCTTCATGGCAATGGTATTCCCTGATGGCAGTGGCTCTTTCAGCAGATAATGCGCCCTGCCACACTGCACACATTGTTCGGGAATGGTTTGAGGAATATGATGAAGTGTTCACGGTGTTGCCCTGGCCTCCAAATTCTCCAGTCTCAATCCGATTGAGCATCTGTGGGATGTGCTGGACCGACAAGTCCGATCCACGGTGGCTCCACCTCGCAACTTACAGGACTGGAAGGATCTGCTGCTAATGTTTTGGTTCCAGATACCACAGGACACCTTCAAGGGTTTTGTAGAGTCCATGCCCTGGCGGGTCGGCGCTGTTTTGGCGGCACACGGAGGACCAACAGCATATTAGGCAGGTGGTCATAATGTTTTGGCTCATCAGTGTATGGCGAGTCATCTGCCTGTATTTTGGTTTTCAGTCGACCGGTGCACTTTTCCTAGATATTTCTAATATCTGTTTTGCCCAGAACATTGCCCAGAGCATCACACTCCCTCCACCGGCTTGTCGTCTTCCCACAGTGAACACCCAGAAGACCTGTACCAACACTTGGCAGCTTTTATTGACGACAATCTGCTACGCCATGACGGATGCATCTCACACCGTGGTGAAGTTCCTGCAGATGACGAGGAGCTAACTCCATTCCTCGAAAATGTTGTCATCCTCAGCTGGCTTCAACTAATTCACCCGACGCTGCCTAAAATAGTCAAACAACGTTATGGTGCTGAACTACGTTCTCGTACATTGACATCCATTAAACCAGAAATCTTCCTGCCCCTACCGTCCTTGTTTGATGAAATACGTTCCGGTGAAGATACAACAATCATGCGGGCCCATATTTCTAAAAGTCAAAAGAGACCTGTCTTTCCACCCATAACACCTACTCCTCAACCGAAATATAAACCTTCACAGCACTCCCAAAAATCCTGCCCATTATGTCACCAAGCGGGGCGTGCGGACTGCCATTTTCTCAGCGAGTGCAGCTACCTCCCTGAACAAGGTCGTAAATATATAGCCAAGGCGAGACAGATATCTAACATCTTAGACCCCTCTGACGATGATGAAGTGAAGTGAAAGACCTTACCATCAACTCTCCAAATGACTATGACAAGTCCTCCACCCCTGTGTATAGAATTAAAGTACGCCAGTCACCTTACTTGGACACATTTTACCGTGACCACACTATCCATGCCATAATTGACAGTAGAGCCACTGGAAACTTGCTGAGCCTATCGACCGCCAAATGTCTCGGTCTACCAATGAGAAAGCGTTCTCAGTCAGCACACCAGGCTGGTGGCTTCTCCCTACTCACAGTGCTCTGCGAAGTCAGTTTTATCATGACCAGTGATTATCGACAGTTTACCTTCAAAGGCCTTGTTGTTGAAAACCTGGATGTTGATGTCCTGGTAGGATCACCTTTCATGGAGCTGAATGACATTTCTGTTCGCCCGGCTAAATGCCACATCATCCTCAATGATGGGTCCATATACCAATATGGTTCATCTGATTTCTCTCCCACTCACCATGCAGTTTGTCATGCCCATTTGCTATGTGCCCCTCCACGTACTACAACTGTATGGCCTGGTTAGTACATCGAGCTAAACCTCCCTGACAATTTGTCTGATTCTACATCCGCCCTTGAACCTCCCAGTGACTATTGGGTTCATCGTCCTTCAACTGAAATATGGCCTTCCCCAAATCTCATATCGAGCGTATCTGGCAAGATCCACATTGCCAACTTGACCGATGATCCTCAAATTGCTAGATCTCACGAACACTTTTGTCAAATCCATCCCATCTTTATGCCTTCAAACATCACTGGTGAGACTGGTACCCCCCTACCCACCACTCACCAAGATTCAACTCAACCCGAAGAAAGTCCCAAGCCTTCACTCTGCCGGTGTCACACTTGACCCAGACAATTCCTTTCCCCTTGATATTAGACATAAATTTCAGACCCTTCTCCAAGACATCGACAATGTCTTCGACCTCAGGCCCAAAGGGTATAATGGTGCGTCCTGTCCATTCTAATCGGTAGTTAACATGGGTCCTGTCCAGCCCCTCAACGTAAGGGACGCCTACTTTTATACTCTCACAGCAACCTGATAGAACAACAGCGCAAGTTTTATGAACTGGAAGATGTGGGTGTCTTCGTTAAACCGGAAGACGCAGGAGTCAACGATGAGTACCTCAACCCATCTTTCTTGGTGAAAAAGTCCAGTGGCAGGTTCCGACTGATCACAACATTTGCCGATGTTGGCCGATAAAGCAAACCCCAGCCTTCCTTGATGCCCGACGTCGATTCCACTCTTCGACAAATCGGGAGATGGAAGTGAATCATCACTACTGACTCGACTATTTCCTTTTATCAAATCCCCCTATCTAAGGAATCAATGAAGTACTGCGGTGTTCCGACTCCATTTTGCGGTGTTATGGTCTACGCCAAATCTTCTATGCGTATGCCTGGCTCTGAAACGGCATAAGAAGGACTTACCTGTCACTTACTTGGAGACCTAGTGGAGGAGGGTGTTGTGGCCAAACTCGCTGATGATCACTACTGCAGTGGAGCAAGCGTAGACGAACTGTTAACCAACAGGGAACGACTGCTTGACGCACTCCAAGCTAACCGCTTAAATCTGTCAGCATCCAAGAGTGTCATTGGCCCATCTTCCATCACTTTCCGAGGGTAGGTGAGGCATCAAGGCACTATAACAGCCAGCCCCCATCGCATCTCCACATTATCCATGTGTGCCCCCCCCCCCAAGAAAAGGTCTCAGGCCTTCAATCCTTTATTGGCGCTTGCAAAGTCCTGGTTCGTGTTATCTCCAGCTGTTCAAGTTTGCTCTCACCATTAGACGACGATGTGGCTGGCCGCCTATCCCACGAGAAAATTGCTTCGACCTCCGACCTTATCAAAGCATTCCACACTGCCCAGCAAGCTCTTTCTTCAGACAGAACCATTATTATCCTTCCATGCCGTGCAGACCATTTGTGGATTATCACTTATTGTTCAGTGAAGAAAAATGGCATAGGAGCTACGATGTATGTCACTCTCAAAGGGACCCAATGACTTGCGGGCTTTTTTAGCACCAAGTTGCGAGGACACCAGGTCACCTGGCTTCCCTGTGAAATTGAAGCACTCTCAATCGCAATGGCTATTATACACTTTGGACCATTCATCATTCAGTCCAATCAATAAGCTTGCATACTGACCGATAATAAGCCTTGTGTACAAGCCTTTGAAAAGCTATGCCAAGGAGAGTTTTTGGCTAGTCCCCGCATCTCAACCTTTTTATCGATGGTCAGCCGGTTCCAGGCGTCAATCCACCATCTCCGCTAATATACCCTCAGATTTCGCCAGTCAGAATGCCCTTGATTGTGACGATCCCCATTGTGAAATTTGCTCATTTGTATTGTGAACAGAAAACTGTCATATGTCATTCCTCCATCCAAGACATCATCACTGGTTACTCCAAATTACCGTTTATAAACCGTTCTCCCTGGCTAGCCCGACAGTCTGAGTGCGCAGATTTATGCAGAACACATGCCCATCTCAAACAAGGTACCTGACCATCGAAAAAAACCTGACCATTGAAAGACGTGAAAAGGTACTTGAATTCAGCCACTATCTCAAAAGACGGGTTATTGGTTGTCCGATATTATGACCCCTTCCTACCTTCTCATGAACGTATCAATATTCTTCACCTGGTCCTGGAAGGCTTGTCATGGCTCTCCACATCAAGCTTGATCATCCGTCTTGCCACTAACTTAAGCAAGTGATGCATCGCCACTTCTTTGCCCTTGACATGGATAAGTCCATCAACCATGTAACTACCAGTTGCCACCACTGTGCTTTTCTGCGAAAAATCACTCCGCGTACCTTTCCTCAATCGTCCGATGATCCCCCCGATACAATTGGTGTGACTTTTGCAGCACACATCCTAAAGCGTGAGCATCAACTGATCTTGGTCTTGCGTGAGTGCATTACTTCCTACACCCGTTCCTCTCTCATTTATGACGAACGCCATGACACCCTGCGTGACGGTCTGCAAGGACTCATCATTGAAATTCATCCGATAGAGGGGCCACAAGCTGTCATCCAGACTGATCAAGCCTCTGCATTCAAGTGTCTCACAAATTACAAGCTCCTATAAGATCACCGCATCTCCCTCGAGCTTGAACGCGCCAAAAACCCCAACAAAAACCCTGTCACCGAGAATGCCATTCAGGAATAAAAAGCTGAATTACTACACCAAGACCCGTTAGGAGGTCCAGTTTCTCCTCATCAGCTTTCCACGGCTGCTGCCTGATTAAACTCGCATATCAGATCTCGCGGTATGTCTGCATGGGAAATGTGGACACAACGTGACCAGTTCACTAACCACCAGATTCCAATGTTGGATCAGAACCTTATCCGAGAGCAGCATTCCCAGTGCTCCAAGAACCATACTTGGAGAAGTCCAAGTCCCCATCAACAAAACATTCTGCTCCTCCAACAATTCATGTTGGAGACCTGGTGTACTAACACTCGGATGGAGCCAAGTCTCGAGCATGGGATCGTTACCTGGTTGTGAACGGGAACTGGTGTGACATCCGCAAATTTGCTGGCTCTCAACTCCGACGTTCATCGTATCGTGTACTACAATCTGAATGTTTCATGGTACCCACGTGGACTACACCTACCATCCCGCATCCGCACAGAAGTTCCTGTTTTGATTCTCTCTGCGATGAAGATGACTTGGAGGGGCCACCTATTGCTCCCCCCAATCCACCTCACATACCTCCCATTCTCTCGACTCCAGCTGAACGTGTTCTGCCTCCAAGTCCTCCTCCTGCGATTCTACCCTCTATGCTTAATCATCCCTGTGATTCCCAGATTTAACGCCATGGTGTTGACAGCACGGCAACCATGTCACCTATTAGGAGGTCAGGGTGTCTACGTTCATGCCTCAAACACTTGGATGATGATGTTCTTGATGGATGAGTGGTTGCATACGTGTCAATGGAGTAGAATAATCCCGAGGGGCCTGAGGACAGTCTATCCAGCGATGGTGCCTTTCCTCTTAATCTGGCATCGTCGGTCTACTACCTTCAGACATATGTACAAATATTGTTCTGCTTTTCAGTTTTTTTGTGATGTCCCAGCAATGCAGTATTATTTGATGGTTTGACTGAATTTTGTTGGTGTTTATTCCCAATAATTTACATTTCTCCTACATATTCATATATCACATGTTTTTTTCCCCAAGGAAAGAAAGTGGCCACACCAGTATTGGTTGTTGTTGTTTTATTGTTTAGGACGTGACATCATCTGCCGCCGACCCGCACATGCTCTGTTGTGCTTTTGTAACACATATGATCTTTTTCCTCTTCGCTCTTTGATTGCCATGAGCTCGGTGTGTTTTGCGTGAGCTACCAATGAAGCTTTATCTGTTCACAGAAAAGGGCGTGCTGTGTGTGATCCGATGGATTGAGAACACAATGAGGTCTATCCCAGCTAACTGGAGCAGTATTACACGGTAATCTCCATACTCATTTACCTCGGTGTTACACGGTAATCTCTGTACGCTTTCACACAAAGAGTATAAATTTTGTATTGGAGGAGGGTATTTAGCCTGTCGTGCCTGTGCTTTATCAACATCAGAAACCTGAATTCAAGCTCCACTCATTTCAATGGGGAGGAGAAATGAACAATTGGGCAGGATTGGCACAAACCTCCACCAAGAAGCGTGTTTCATGGATGATGGTACAAATGTACTCTTTTGCAAATTTAAATTATTGAAGTGTTTCATGAAAACATTTATGCATGCACTGTCACACAATAATGTTCATCATACATTGATACTCTTACGGACATCACCTCTGGATAACTCCAAGAGGGCGGAATGTCCCGAGAGACCAACGATTAACTCGGGCTGGATGAGGTAGGTCAGATATGGGAGCATGCACCGGAGCAGCGTGTCACTGCATCCACTTTCTACCGATACTTGAGGGCCTCCGTCTGGCCATCCCCCAGGCAGATGCCTAGCCCATCCCCATCTCATTGAGATGCTGATCAACCTGCTGCAACCACGAGGCCCGTGGTCGGTGTTCATCATACATTTATAATGTTACGGACATCACCTCTGGATAACTCCAAGATGGCGGCATGTCCGAGAGACCAACGATTAACTCGGGCTGGATGAGGTCAGGTCAGATATGGGAGCATGCACCGGAGCAGCGTGTCACTGCATCCACTTTCTGCCGG
Organism: Eptatretus atami; assembly: GCA_035128595.1. Taxonomy (NCBI): domain Eukaryota; kingdom Metazoa; phylum Chordata; class Myxini; order Myxiniformes; family Myxinidae; genus Eptatretus; species Eptatretus atami. The sequence continues at coordinate 9,955,640 of CM068954.1, forward strand.
TACTTGAGGGCCTCCGTCTGGCCATCTCCCAGGCAAATGCCTAGCCCATCCCCATCTCATTGAGATGCTGATCAACCTGCTGCAACCACGAGGCCCGTGGTCGGTAAATTGGCCTCCTGCACTCAGGAGGCTCCCTTGTTGAGAGAATTTCGTAAGGAGGATCATCGTCAGGAAAACGAGCCACATGTCCCTACAGCCGCAGCTGACGCTCACGAACTATACAGGTAACAAATCTCATTTGAATCTCTCTCAGCAACCGCTTGTTGGACACAAAGTCTGACCAGCGATAGCCAAGGAGTCTCCGAAGAGACCTGGTACAGAAGGAGTTAAGTCTTTGTCTCAGATCCCTGGTCAGAGTCCAAGTGTCACATCCGTAGAGCAAGGACTGGAAGCACCAAGTACTGCAAGACTTGGACTTTTGTTCTCCTGCATAGGTACTGACAGCACCACACCCCTTGATCCAGTGAATGCATGACTCCCCAGGCCTGACCCAGACATCTACCGACCTCTGGCTCACAACATGTGGAGACATGAATATCACAGCCAAGGTAAGTGAATCTCTCCGTGGCCTCAACATCTTCACCACAAACAGGTACAGACAAGAGAGCAGCATCCAAGATGTCATTGAAAGACTGGATCATAGTTTTCACCCAGGAAACCCGTAATCCCAGTGGCTCTGACTCCTCTTTAAGCACCTCGAGTGCCTCCATAAGGATATGCAGCGTTTCTGCAAAGATGGCTGCATCATCTGTGAAATCATTGTCAGAGATCTTGACATTCCCAAATGATCATGCACCACAACTTAAAATCTCCAACATCCTCCCGAGAATCCAGTCCATACAAGTGCTGAAGAGTGTGGGGGCCAGTACACACCCCTGACAAACTCCAGTAACAACTGAAAAAGTCGGAGACGGTACCACCACACCTATAGCACACTCAGTTCAAGAGTACAGTTCAGAAATCAGATCGATCAGTTTTGGTGGCAACCCACAAGGACCGAGAATCCTCCAAAGGGAATCGCGATTCACTGAATGGATCGCTTTGCGATCAACATAGGCTGCGAGCAGCCCCTGACGAAACTCTCGTCTGCGTTCGGTGAGGACCCGAAGAGCAAAGATACGTCAATCGTTGAACTCTTTGGTGTAAAGCCTGACTGCTCTGGATGCTGGTGCTCAAGCAGATGGTGGCGAATCTGATCAATAATTATCTGAGCAAAGACCTTGCCCGGCACTGAGAGCAGCGCCACCGCTCAGTATCTGTTGCAGTTCTGGCGATCACCCTTTCCTTTCTAGAGAGGGGCAACAAGGTCCCTCTTCCAGTCAGTTGGGATGATGCCTGTGTTCCAGGCAGAACACAGAACTACATGCAATGTCACAAGTACAGCATTTCCACCAGCCTTTAAAAGTTCAACGTGAATACCACAAATTCCATGAGCTTCACCCCTTTTCAACTGGTTCACTACAGCCTGTGTTTCCACCAACGAAAGTGGTTCACAGTTGATTGGAGGGTCAGCAATAGGGACAGTTACACCCCCAACATCCAACTCAACAGCAGAATGAGCCCACCACCCTCCGCTCCAATTGCATTACACGGAGGGATGGGCTTGGAGGAACACAATGCATGAATT
>CM068954.1:9957276-9968727 GCA_035128595.1 Eptatretus atami
CAGGATGAGAATCACTTGACCACAGGTGATGCTCTACCCCTTGACAGATTCCTCGCACATAGGCTTCCTTGTCTGCCCTCAGCCCATGTACAGTTTTACGCCTCAACTTCCTGAACAGCTCAGCTCTGCCATTAAGCCTGGTCCTGTGGCTCGCCAATGCTATCCAGTATCCCTTGGGAGATAAAGTTCTTTATCGCCTGACAATGGGTTCCAAAACATCCACTGGAAACATCAAGGATGGTAGTCATGAAGGTGCTCCACAACTCTTCAGGATTCCCCAAAACACCCAAACCCCCTAAATCCCCACTCAGCCTGTATGTAAACCTCTCAGCTACCCTCTCATCCTTGAGCTTGCCAAAATCCAGCCCAGACTGGGATGGTACCATACTCCTGGATTTAAGCTGCAACTTCAGAGTTGCTACAACAAGTCTGGGGTCGGTATTGAGGAACTGAGCATTCCGGTAAACCCTGCAGTTTTGAATCATCCTCCAGTGACCATCAACCAGCACATGGTAAATCTCCTTTGCCACACCATCATTGTTGGAATACCAAGTCCAGCGATGAGCCTGTGGGCACTGAAACCATGAACCAGCCACACTAGGTCCACGACTTCTTGCAAAGAAAAGGAACTTAGTGCTCTTCTGGTTCACAGTTCTAGACCAATGGGGACCAACACATGTTTCATAACCATCCCTATCAGTGCTAGTCGATGCATTGAGATCCCCCAAGACTAGAAGAGTATCTCACTTGGGGCATCGATCAACCACAGACTCGAGCACAGCATAGAATGCCTCCTTCACAGTGAGATCACTCGCCTCAGTCGGAGCATCTACAAAGACCAGGAAATGACACCCAAGGAGTGACGAATCCTCACGCTCATCATACGCTCGTTGACCGGTTTTACCTCAATTATCATGGGAGTTAGCTTATTGGACACAGCTACAGCAACCCCTTGGTCATGGTAACTATCAGAGTGACCAGACCAGTAGGTGTAACCACCTGCCATGATCTCACCACTATCTGGTCTATGAACCTCAGAGAGTACTGTGACACCAGTGTTCAAACGCTTCAGCTGAGATGAGAGCAGAGACAGGTGATCACCCTCTCTTAGGGAGAGGACATTCCAGACACCCACCCAAAGGGACCGCCTCAGTCTAACCTGAGCAGACCGCCGTCTGGTGGACGACACCTCAGCACCACCCCAACACACACCACCACAATCTGACCCATGAACGTTACCACGTGCTTTTCCTCTTATCATCAAATAATTGGGGTCCCAAAGGCTTTGCCCCAATCCCGTCATCTGGTGAACTGCCCTGCGAAGGGCAGCTGCACAGGAGGGACTCCCGCGGAGTGGGTTTTCAGTTTTCTTTACATTTTTTATGTGTTTTGTGAATGAAGTGTTTTACCTTGACCGGAGTGCAAATCCTGCCACCAACCTCCTAGAAAGAGGTGTCCAATGGGATGTCCACAGACAGTTGGGCACCAGATATGTACTACCAGCTGGATCCTCATGCCCAAAGTTGGTTTACCATGCCGGTGAATTGAGCATGGAAGACGGCGAACCATGCCAGCGACTGTGCTGCAGTTAATTACTTGGCCGAGCAAACTGTCGCATGCCACATTACATGGGCTACCATTACAACTAGAGTCTCGGACCAACTGCCCACTGGGAACCCTATCTACGACCTACCACAAGCAGGATCAATCAAGACACATATCAACACTTTCATGAAGTTATTACAGGCAAGCAAAGCAACGAAAGAGCGGAAAACGACAGGAGGAATGATGAGGAGATAATCAGGTGAGAGAAAATGGTGGGAACATTGAAATACAAATAAATGGTGGGAGAAATCGTTACCTCAGAAAATGGTGATATAAATCATACACAATATTGTAAGCAATTCTAAACATGTATTTAGCACATCTAAAACACATATACATTTGCCCTTACTCTGACGTGATCATACCTGCCTCGGAGCACTTACGAACAATCACTTAACACAACAATGGCGACTGAATCCACGAAGAATGACACAGAAAGGTTGTGTTGAGGGCTCAGATCACATCGGTAGATATGAAAAGTCGGGACTCTGGCATGCCCTCAGCAAACCTGCGGTCACTCCAGTTGGGGTGACCTTACTACGACCTGGCGTCTGAACTCGCTCCTCATGCCCCCCCCCTCATGTGGCAGAGCCCTGATGGTCGATCCGTGCCACGACTCGGATATGGAGTATTTGGGTTCCGAGGCGGCACTGTCATGGCTGTAGCGCTGAGACGAGACCTGAGGTCGAGTCATGCCAAAGCCGCCATGAAGAAAAGCGAATGAGAGAAAAGTGAAAAAGAGAAGAAAACATGCATGGGAAAATGTCTAAAAAAAAAAAACGGAGGTGTGAAGAAAAGTCGGAACTCCGCACTGAGAACAAGAACTGCGAGCATGGAAATCGGAGTGGGGTGGAGAACGGCTCTCTGTTTCTTGGTTGGTGTCCTTCCTGTGAGGGAGAGCGAACTGACTCAAGCCTGCTCTTTTATCTTCTTCCAGTCCATGGGCTAGGGTGCCTCCAAGCTGCTAGAGCCCTGCCCCCCCCCCAACGTCTCCTGATTGCCCAGGTGTGCACCATTCGCATTCACAGAGGGGGGGGTGAGGGGTTGCGTGACATGTGGGGTGCACAAAGTCCATCCCGCGCTCGCATCCATCACAATACTGTGCACACAATCAAAACTCATCGTGCAGTCAATTAATTGTCAGTTGTGATTGTTATTTTGAAGAACATATTTGGAATGATAAATGTAAATTTTATGGTGGTTGCAGAGTGGAAGGACTTGTGTGCGCAGTGGTGAAGAGCAGGCCAGTTGGTTCTGGCAGTGACAAGTGAGTGTGCCAATCTGGTGGGGGTGGAGTGAGTGGGTAAGTGCTGCTGATGTTGAAGCAAGTGGCCGAGTTCTGATGTGCAAAGCGAGTCAAACAGCGTGGTGGATAAGGTGAAGCAGGCCACTGCTGGTACTGGCTGTGAGCGGGACTGCTGTTACTGGCGGTGTGAGCGGGCCACTGCTGGGACTGGCGGTGTGAGCGGGCCACTGCTGGGACTGGCGGTGTGAGCGGGCCCCTGCTGGTACTGGCGATGTGAGCGGGCCACTGCTGGTACTGGTGGTGTGAGCGTGCCACTGCTGGTATGGTGGTGTGAGCGGGCCACTGCTGGTACTGGTGGTGTGAGTGGCCAGTCCTGGCAGGAGCAGAGCATGTGGGGCAGTGCTGGTACTGGTGGAGCAAGCAGGCCAGTGGTGGCGGCGAGCAGGTCAGTGCTGACAGTGTGGGGTGAGCGGTCCAGTGCTGGCCATGGTATGATGAGCGGGCCTGTGCTATCATGGTCTGAAGGAGTGAGTCGGCATTGGCAGACGCTGAGGGAGTGTGTCAGCAGTGGCTGGCAGTGGTTGAGCGAGGGGCTGTGGGTGGCTGAGCGAGAGGGCCGGTGCTGTGGGTGGCTGAGTGAGAGGGTCAGCACTGCCGGTGGCTGAGTGAGGGGGCTGGGTCAGCTTCTTCCACAACGATTCTTCCACAACGATCCTGGGTCAGCTTATTCCAAGACCAATTTTTTCTGGGACCAACAAGAATATCACAAGAATATCAAATGACCTTATTCCACAAAATTTACCAGGTGATACACCAAATCTGTATTTTGCTGCCACATGTCACTGACAATGAGTTAAGCGACAATAGGTATGCAGAGGGACAAAGTTTGGACTGCACCGATCAAGAAAGTTAGGAGTGAAGGGGCCGGTGCTGGCGGTGGTTAAGCGAACGTGCCGGCATTGGTAGTGGCTGATCAAGGGGGCAGCGTTGGTGGTGGCAGAGCGAGAGGGGCAGGTGCTAGCGGTGGCTGAGCATGCGGGCGAGTACTGGAATTGGTGGAGTGAGCGAATGGGCTAATGCCTAGTATGTGACGAGTGACTGGACATCTCCCTGGCAGAGTGGCTGGACCTTTGCTGGCAGTGGTGAAGTGAGCAGGGCAAGCAGTCGTGGTGGGAACGGGCCTGTGCTGGAGGTGGCAGAGTGAGTGGCCAAGCGATGGTGGTTGCTCTTTGCATCAATAACTCAATTTCTCACTGGCCTTGTACTGATCTTACACCTCCTAATCCCCAGGAGTACCTTTAGGTGAGATTTCCCCTCTGCTCCCATGTCTTGTTTGTCTGTGTCTTGTAAGATCCTCAAAACAATGAAGACTCGATCTACATCGCTCTCTCAGATAACATGGATCAACTTTTAACCACTCACCCAACTCTCTTCCTCATATGTGGCAATTTCAACTGTCACCATGCAAATTGACTGGGTTTTGGTACTTCTCTCCCCAGTCATGGCACTTCAGTAAAGGTCTTCTGTGACTCCATGAGACTGACTCAATCTGTGAATTTTCCACCCGAATTTCTACCAATGGAAAATCCTCCGTTCTGGAATTGGTGATGACAAACTTCCCAGCAAATGTTTCCTGCTCTTTCTCTGCTCCAAATGGTTGATCTGATCATATGCTTGTGAGAGTCAACATCTCTCTGGCTATTCTCAGAGAGCTGCCTCAAATGCCACCGAGTCTGTCAGTTCACTCAGGAAGATTGGCATAGACTGCAAGCAGCCATCTCTCTTCAGGACTGGTCTGCCAGTCTGCATATCTACTGCCCCTGATGTTAACCTGATGTTACCCTGGGAATTCTTCCACAGAAACCTGCTCTCTTTTGCACAGATTCATCCCAACTCATCTTCAGTTATCCCATCATTCTTCCCACCATGGTACACTGAATCTTCTGGTGAGGCAACTGCTCTGAAACAACTTCCCTTCTCTTTCTGGAAGGCAAATCCGACTAAAGGCAATCTCAATGTATTCCAAAACACCCGCAACAAGTGTGTGTCCACTCAAGAAAGCCAGAAAACAGCATCTGCCCAACCTCAAGTTTGAACTTTCAAACTTGTCTCCCTCCACTAGAACCTGGTGCCACATTGTGAAGTCCGTCTCTGGTGTATGCTCCCCTTCCATCCCTTCCCTCACTTCAAATGGCACCACAGCCGACTCTGCTCGTGAGAAACCCGAATACCTCAATTCTGTGTTTGCTTCCAAATCCTGTGTCCCAAATCCCTCACTCTCTGTACACAGTCATACCCAACTGCTCCTGGACTCTGTATCTTTTGCTCCTGAGAAGGTGGAGAAGTTTCTGTCAACCCCTGACTATGACTCTGCTACTGGACTGGACGGCAACAGGTTACGTGTCCTATAAACCTGCTCTGCTGCTCTTGCACATCTTCTATCTCTGCACTTTTCACCTTATTATTTGCCCTAGGTCATCTTCCATCTGCTTGGAAATGAGAAATAATACGTGAAATCATTACATTAAAAAAAATCACATTACATAAAAAAGGTTCAAACGATTCCCTTAACTACAGACATGTGAGCTTACTTCCAATCAGCTTACTTCCAAGAAATGAAATCCATTATTGCATTTTTTTTGTACACTTAGTCGAGGCTCATATAAGAGCTAACACAGAGCATATCACAGAGGGAGCAGAAGACAAGAGAGGGTGAGAGAGGGAAGCACAACAACAGTAGGGAACAGCGACATCAAGAGATTGAGGGTGGTGGCAGAACAGATAAGCGTGGTATTCGCGGATATCTTTAATGGCTCTTTGGAGTCAGGAGAGGTACCACAAGATTGGAGAGCAGGAAATGTAACAGCACTGTTAAAGAAAAGTTCCAAAGAATAATTGGGGAACTATAGATCTGTGAGCTTGACTTCAGTGGTGGGAGAGGTGTTGGAGATGTTAATTAAGCAACAGGATTGGGAACCACTTTAATAATTTGAAACTAATTAAAGGGAGTGGATTTACTAAAGGGAGATCATGTTTAAAAAATTTATAGGAGTTATATGAAGCAGTTTCTAATTGGGTGGATGAGGGAAGGGCAGTGTGTGTGGTATATCTAGACTTGCATAAGGCATATGAAGGCATGAGGGTTGTTCACTAAGGTGAGGGCTTGCGGAGTGGCTAGTCAGGTAGCTATCTGGATTGGAAACTGGGTTACTGATAGGAAGCAAAGAGTGGCTGTGAGTGCGAGGATGTCTTGTTGGAAAGATGTAAGTAGTGAGGCACCTCGGGGATCAGTACTCGGACCATTATTATTTATAATTTACATCAACAATTTGCATTATGGGGTTGAGATGGCTTTTTAAATTTACAGATGACACAAAGCTTGAGAGTATGCTCGATAACAGAGGGAAGTGATCAGATTCAGGAAAGTCGAGATGCTTTCATTGATCGGGCAAAAGACTGGCAGATGCAGTTTAACATAAATAAATGAAAGGTGCTTTGTCCAGCTGCTGGTTGCATCATTTTCTATCGGGCACTGCATCAGCAGCACAGGCATAATGCAGACAATGGTTTCAATTGTCTGCATTATGATTATATTCCAAAACCATCATAATTGGATGTCTAAAAAAAAATAAAAAAAACCTCATCGTTTTTATTGATTGTGTGAATGAGAAAAACCAGTCTGGACTTCGGGAGGGTGAGCAGTGACAGTTTCTTGAGGAACGTGTGTGACCTGGGATGGGGGAGGGAAGAGGTAGGAACAGGGTAGGAGCAAAGCCAGATGTAAGCTTGTATAAAATAGAAAGCCCATTAACTAGCTTCCGGTGTGAGAGTGATATTCCTTGGGAATTAACCTTTTGCCTTGAGATATCAATGGTGCAGAATGCCTTGTTTTTGACTGCCTCAAGAGGAGCAATGTGGGAAGTGAGAGCACCAGTGCAGAGTGGGGAGCAATACTCTGTGGAGCTCCATATGAAAGTCTTCTACATCTTGATAAGCTGGGTATGGCTCAGGAATGCCTTAGCTTTATGGAGAATGTCCATACCGTAACTAGCCTTTAATACTAGCCTGGTGAGATGATCCTACCAACAAAGGTTATGGCAGATAGTGAGGCCAAGCAGTTCCAGGGACTGTACCTCTTTCGGTGGCTGTCCATAGAAGTGGATTGGAAAGTTTGATTGCCGATCCTTGTGAAGAGATGGTATGAGAGTGGGTGACTTGGCTGCCTTGAACATCATGTTCCAGGTAACTGATCAGGTTAAGCCTGGTGTTGGCTTAACTATTAAGGTGGCTGGCTTAAGATCTTAGGGTCTTGAATTTGAGCCCCTGTTGATCCTTGAATTGAACACCAGGTGGGGTTGAATCAACTTGTCATCCAATTGAGGTTGGTGAAATGAGTACCAGTGTACTGGCAATATAGGGCACTGCATCAGCAGCACAGCTGCACCCCAGAAAATGATGCAACCAGCAGCCACAGGCTGGAAACGAATGGAATTTGACAGCAGGCAGTCGTTCACTGGTGTGATGTATTGTTCTGGAGGTATGACTTGTAATATCCCCTCCTACAGGGAGCTGTGCTATGCCATCGATATTTTCATGAAGAGAATCGGGGTTCTCCCCCCCACCGTGAACCCCTGGGGCCATAACTTTTTTAACCATCTCAAACCTTGCCGTGTACAACCATCATTTTTCAACTCGTTCTGTCAAGCTATCCAGGGATGCATGTAAGTCAAACACACAAACCGACACTTCTCAAATTACAGTGTGATAAAATGGTTTTGACCTACCTGCTAAGGTGTGTTGGATTATCTTCAATTGTCTGAGATTTTAGGTTTATTTTTGCCAGCTGGATCAACAAATTTAGTGGGGTCCAGAACCGAATTTCAATCCCACTTATGGTTAAATTTGTCGAACTGTACCAAAAGACACTTGGGGCGCTATATTAAAGGAGCGAGCCCTTCTGCGTGCGCACGCACACACACACACACACACACACACACACACACACACACACACACACACACACACACACACACAAACATGTGCACACACACACTTATTGCAATAACTTCCCTTTTGGGCTAGGGTAATAAATTGTTGTGTCGGAAAAACAAAATTAACAGTGGTGTTACAGTTACATGAGGTCATATTGGGTTAACTTTGAGCAACAGCTGTGAGAAAGAGCTGCAATATAAACCACTAGGTCAAGAATTGGGTCGATCAAAACAATAAAATACAGCATGAGTCATAAACCAGCCTATTTCAGTTTCCTGCAGATGAAGGCCTCACTCAAATCCTGTTAAGAGGCATTTAGCAATACCATACTCATCACGCTTGCCAAATGTGGGTTGGCAAGACTGAGCAGCCTTGGGATTTGAACTCTCTTGAACTCTCACCCCAGGCAGGAGAGAAAGGAACAAGCGCTTTAACCACTTGACCAAACAGCCAGCTCCAGCAAAACTGTAAAGGTGATAACTTTGGATATTGAAATGAGCTAATCTGGAATGTCTTGGGGGAAGCAAGACTTCTGTTTGGCACACTATCTGAAAATCGATTCAGCACCCAACTAAATAGTGAGGTTTTAAGGAAGACCTCTGATGCTGTTGGACCACACAGTGAAAGTAAATGGTACAATGGTAATGCACAACAACACAATGAAAGGATGTTAGTATTTTTGTGGCTTGTTTAATATGTCTTCTATTCTAGTTAAATTGCACACATTTATTTTATTTTGGATCATTGTGCATTCTATCCAATTGTTTAATACCTCTGCTCTTTGTAATTCTTCTCTAACGGCCACAATTGTTCCCACGTTCTCGTGGGGTTGCCCTGGGGAAGCTTGGCCCAAGTCTTTCACGAACCGGCTGGCGAGGCCAGACGTTCAACTTAGGTTTGGGCAGGAATTTGTCATTTGTTCATGGTGGCAATAGCTCGCCTACTCTTCGCGAAGGAAACCGTGGGATCTTTAACATCCAGCAACTAATGCCAGTAGATGGAATGCCCATTTAACATACATCCGAGGGACGGCACACAGATTGATGAATCACTCTGCCTATGAAACACCAGGATGACAGTTTATAGCTGGGTCGAGATTCGAACCCAGACTAGACAGCTTGGAGGTGACTGTGCGTACCTTTATGCCATCCTGTCAGCCCCCTCTGCTCTTTGTTCATTTCCTTTAATCATCCAATGTTCTTCCTTTCAAGATCTTATATGAATCGTGCACCTTTACAAAAATGCATGAACAGAGATACTCCACTGGAAAATATAACAGTTTATTTGCAACCTTTTTCACTTTCTTCCATAATCCATATACCCAAAGCATCACATGGGGTTTGTCATTCGAGCAATGCATGCCAAAATACATCAGCTTGTTCAATTATACCTGTCTTGGGTTAACCCTCCTGCTGCTGAAACTAATAGCAGCTTGATTTGACTTAATCACTCAAATGCATTTTCTATACAAACAGTTATTTTGCATGAAGGGGAAAAAAACCCCCAACAAAAACAATTCTACTTTAAAACAAATATTTGAAAACTTTTTTCATCCACTGCAGAACAAAGTACTTTCTCTATTCCTGCATCGTCTAGCAGTAAGAGGGTTAAGCTTGTGCTAACATAATACATATAACAGTCAGAAACACTTTTTTATTGTTATAAAAAGTTTAATGAAAGTTAGGAAGATAAATATAGTGATTGTATAGTGCATTACTTGTAATTTATTATATAACTATGCATATATAATATTTCCATTCACAATGCCAAAATATTTCATTGTAGTACAGCACATGTCAAGAAAAGAAGCGAGAGAGTGAGAATTAGCCGTATTAAAAGTCTAACGGCTAGTGGTTTGTGCTTTATTTCCACAGCTTGTGCTTAGAGAGAGAGAGAGAGAGAGAGAGAGAGAGAGAGAGAGAGAGAGAGAAGAGAGAGAGAGAGAGATAGATGACAGAGATGTATCCCTGATCACACATCTATGGCCTTGTGTACATGATGTGATTTAGGGGGTTTTGTCAATTGGTTGAAATGCAAAAGAACAAGCAATGAAGGAAAGCGGACACACAAGAGCATACTGAGCTATGATTCAATCTCATGATGGAGTTTCAACACTTTATCCATAGTACCGTGAGGTAGCAAGCCCATAGTAACGTAGTTAAGCCTCGTTTTATTCACCCAAAGTGGTGAATTATAGAAATAATACGTGTAAAAACGAAACGTCAGTCATGTCTCTTGCCATGATTATTTTTTTTTTTGGAAATACAAGGATGTTGAAGTGGAGTAGTTGCAAACAAATGTAGAAATAGGACAGAACAAGGACATAGAAGGTCATATGAAATAGAAAGACAAGAATTTTAAAGGTTACATTGAGATTAGATGTACACGTGTGGTTGACGAGAAAAAGGCCACTGCTAGAATTCGTTTTCTTTGAAAATGTGACTCATGCTCATTTGAAGCAACAATTTTTGACACTGCAAATTAATAATTGTCATTGTTTTATAAATATTTACATTTTGTGTGTTTTTTGCTTTACATTTTCCGAAAGCTAGGTTGGTCTCATGTAATTGCTAGCAACAGATGGAATTCCTATAGAAAGGCCTCTGCATTTCCCAAGTGTAGAATATAATTACGTTTCCTTACACCTTCCGATCTCTTTCTGTAACTGTTCAAGGTGAAGGAAGTGACACCGCACATCACACCTCCGAGTCGGTTTTTGATCTTGTGCTTTTTAGGACTTAGCGTATCAGTTAAAGAGCAAGTTCCAATTATTTTAACATCCTACTTCCCCGCTGTTGGCATATTACCCTTAAAATCTTCATCGATATGAAAAAAATCTATCACGAGGTTCAATCAACGTACAAAAAGCATACATACTCACCATGATGTACCAATGGAGCGTTTTCAATGCAGACAAAATACAGCATCAGCTTTCAAGTAGGAACGGTCTGAGTATTGGAGGAAATTCAGGTTCATGTAGAGGAGGAAAAGGGGGCAACATGAAGTATCTAAGTGGAAGTAAGATCCCCTTGTCCAGATGGTATTCATCCAAAGGTAACGAAAGTCCTTGCAAAGCCATAAAGTACTCGGCAAAGTGGTATATTTAACAGCTTCGTGAAAACAGGATAAATGCTAACAGTTAGTCATTCTAACAACACTCTGTAAGAAAGAGTAAATACATTTCAGACCAAGTATTGTTACCTTTATGGTAATGAAGTTATTCAAGCCAATAATTAGACTCTATAAACAGAGGTGTTAAAATTAATTAGAAAAGGTAAGCACAGGTTGATGAAATGTATGTCGTGTATACCAGAATCGTTTGAAATCTCTGAAATGGTAGGAGGTTGAACCAATGATTAAACTCCATTAGATTTCATATGTTTAAATCATTCGATAGTATTTCATGATGTCCCACAATAGAGTTGGGTCATGTTTAGAGAGTGTACGATCAAATGGAATGGCACAGTGTTTAGAATGTGAATAAAGGGAACTAGAAAAAGAAATACATGATATGATGTACGTTGTGTAAAAATTGACAAACTGTTACCAAATGAAGAAAACTCAAGACTGATAAGATAATAAATGTCTGGGTGTTTTTTTTTTGTTTG
>CM068954.1:9968737-9990021 GCA_035128595.1 Eptatretus atami
ACTCCGAGAGTGTTCTCAAAAGCACTGACGGTTACAACTAGCAACAGACACGTACATTCACAACTTGGTACATGTACAATATATGTCATGTGTAGAGCAGAGAAAGAATGGTGAGAATGTGTCGCAGAGAAGAAAGGGATAAAGAACGTAGGAAGCTATTAGATTGAAGAGATAAGAGGTGCAGAGGTAGAATGGTGGAAATTACGGTGTAAAGAAAAGTAGTGAGAGAGACAGGGAAAGGAATCGATGAAACATGTTTTTGAGGAGGAAAAGAAAGATTGTATGAGAGGGAGACACTGTAACAACTTTAAGTTAACAGGCAGCAACATACACTAGCATTGTCAGCACCAAAAGAGACCTGGGTGTACAAAGTATGGTTCCTTGGTTTCTGCTGTTAGGCTCACCACTGTATCTCACAGGACCATCATCTCTCTCTTGTATTGGTGGGTGGGTACATTGGTGATCAGATGTGGCCGGTGCTAGTTGTCCAATAATCTGGTGATTTTGCCCTTGTTTTTTGACTTTAAAAAACGATGCTTCCACTGCATGATCATTATCTGTATGAGGATCAGTTTCATGGTTATGAAGTGAAAAGGTAACTGGATCTGTGTGTGTGGTCAGAGCTGGTTCTTCACTGGCCTTATTCTCACTGAATCTGCAATGAGCAAACGATGCTGGAGGCAAACTGCGCAAATTTCGGCCGACTAATTCAGGAGGGAGAGCACAAGGCACAGCAGAACTGGCCCCTTGAAATCCAGCAAGCCACCGCCACAGAGGTTTTGCCTGACAATCGCAATGCCAAGGGTTGTCATTGAGTCGCAAGTAACGCAACGCTTGTGCGTGATCAAGGGTTCCTTCCTGTAGCCCTGTCAGGTTGTTTCCAAACAAAAATAGTGTGGTGAGGGATTCCAAACCAACTAGCAATGTGACCGGTAATACTTCAATGTGGTTATGATGCAGTAAAAGGCGGTCCAGGCTCGTCAGACCATGGAAAGCAGTGGGAGCAAGCATTCTAAGTCTGTTTCCATGAAGGAAGAGGTGATTGAGATTGGAGAGTTCAGCAAAAGAACCACCGGGAAGGTAGGTTAGACGATTTTCTTGCAAATATAGATTACGCAGAGCAAATAGACCAGAAAACAGACCGTTTGAGAGCTCAATAAGGCCACAACGGTACAGATGAAGCGTTCGTAGTGCAGGAAGACCGGAGAAAACTCCTTGTGATAAATGTTGAAGTCCCGGATTGTCTCCGAGATCAAGCTCCTCTAGTCGGGGTAGCCCCGAAAAAGCTGCAGGTTCAATGTGCTCCAGAGCATTGGAGGACAACCAAAGGGTCAAAGCCTGAGGGAGAGAGACACTTATTGTTGTAAATTTATTCAGCACTCACATTTTGTTAATCACTGTATAGAATGCAGAAATTGTGTTGCAGAAACAACTAAACCAAAACAATGTAACAGCGTAGAATTGTCTCGTTATAAAAGCGATCAGACACTCGTAATGTTCCTCGCCGATGAGATTTTACCACGACCACACTGCCCAATGTTTGATGAAGATCAATCGGTTGCTCAAATAGTGTCTCCTGTCGTCAGGGATTACTAATCTGCCCACTCAGGATGAAATTAGCATTACCATCTGTGTCTCAGAGCCTTTTGCATGTAGAAAGCCGAAAAAGTAATCTTTCAGCACGTGAATGGAATTCCAAGAGGAATCTAAAAGTAGAGACTATTTGATCTTCGCTCCAGCAGAACAACTGGCTGTACTAATGATGGTGAAAGGCTTACCACATCATAGTAATCGTACTGTAATCCGCGGTGTCTGTTTGTGTGTTTGAAATATTTGCACTCCTGAACCGCTGGACGTAATGAGTTGAAAACTGATGGTTGGACTCAGGGTGTGCACACGAAGGTTTTCAGCAGTTAAAAAAAGTTGTCATCCCAGGGGGTCAGGCTGGTGGCGGGGGGGGGGGACACCCCAATTCTCTCTTTGTAAATATGTATGGCACAGCACCACTCTCAATGGGAGCAGGTATTACAAGTCATCCTAAAATATGTCAATTCTGGGGGAATTAATGCATCTGTATTTCTGGGGGAATTAACCCAGTCTGTAAGGATGGATTCCTCACTTGTTCCAGAAAATGGCTGATGACCCCACACCCAGACAATGGGCATTGAATATGAAATTGACTTCAATGAGGCATTCAGGTAGGCTGTGTATTCAGGATATAGTGCCAAACTTATTTGGTTTGTCAAAGATTCAGAAACAAAATGTATCATTGTGACCAGATGTATCCTTTGTAAATGCTCCATCATGATACAGACTGGCTGGCTATCAGGCATGCATCATCAGCAAATGTGAACGGGGTACTGAAAAGGCTGTTTAAACAGCAGCAAATTTGGTGAAAGGGAAGAAGAGGTTAAAATCTGAGATGACAAGATCCGGATGTCTTTTGATGCATTTTCATTTTCAAGAAATGTTCCAGTTGATTTGGCAGCAAAATCATGAGTTTTTTTTTTGTCGTCACAGGAGCAAAGCTTATGAGATAACATGATAGAACTGACAGTGGGGCAAACATCAAGAGAAAGAACGATCAGGAATAGAGGAGCGAGTGGGTAGCAAACACTGAAATGTAAGGGAAACGGTTGTGTTAGGAAAGGTAAGTAGGGGTAACGAAGATCATGGGTCAGAATTGGGGATGACAAGAGATGATTGTGCACTGCTTGCTTTTGAAGTCCTGGAGCGAAGTGAGAGAAAAGAACTTCTGGAAGGTGGTTGGAAAGATGGTATAACCGAGGAACAAAAGAGTTGTGTGCAGTCAGTCTGGATTCTCTAGGTTTAACCAGGAGGGGATTACTGGAAGAACGTGTACATTCTGGAGTTGCTGGTGATGGTAAGAGGACTGAGAGAGGGAGCAATGTTGGAGAATAGACTGTAGTAAACAGAGAGACCATTAGTCTTGCGAGCTTTACATTCAAAAGAATCCAGGAGAGACCGATTTATGCTGGGGTGCCAGCCCATAGCGGAGAGCAACACTCTGTTTTAAATGCGGGCAAAGGCCTTGTGATTAGCTCTGATTTTCCAAGGAAAGACCTGGATCGACGGATGATGCCCAGTCTGTTGCGGCTTTGCGGGCCAGCTTTGCGATGTGTTCGGCCCAGGAAAGGTCATTGATGATGGTGAAGCCTAGAGGTTCAAGTGACTGAACATCATCCAGTAGGTGAACAATGAAATAGAGGTTTCATTTGATGTTCATTCTGGAATGATAGCATGAGACTGGGATTTTCCAGCTGTTAGGTTTTTCCAGAACAGGTTGTATTTATCAGACCAGAGTGTAGTCATTTCCAGATCAGCAGAGAAAGATGTAGCTGCTATCTGCTTATCAGAGGGATGGCAGTACTGTACGACACAATGTGGAGTTGTCTGCAAAAAGAGAAGGTTTTCTACAGCATCGGGCTGTCTTCCCGAGTATTCACCGTCATTAATATAGATGAGGAATAAGACGGCCAAAAACACTGCCTTGGGGAACTCCAGCCTCCACTTGAAGATGGGAGGAGAGGGTTCCATCGATTTATTTATTTATTTATTGTATTACATTGTCTATGCTCGTATAAGAGCTAACACAAAGTACGTGTAACAAAGGGAGCGGGAGTCAAGAGGGGCAGGCGAGGGAAGCACAAAACAGTTAGGTACAGAGATGTTCAGAGATTTGTGGAAGTATTAACATTTAGCTCAATGCTAAGTTTGTTGCTTTGTTGTGTTGTACTCTAAAGGTCCTGAGTTCAATTCCTGTTGAAATAAATTTATTATTTCTTGTGACGAGGAAGTGTTCAATTTCATGTTTGTTGGTTTTAAACTTGGTGTTGGCTTAGCAGTTAGGGTGGTGGCTTAGGGTCCTGAGTTCAAGCCCTGTTTACCCGCTGAATTAACACCAGGGGGTTGACTCAACCTGTCATCCTTCCGAGGTTGGCGAAATGAGTACCAGTGTAGCAGCTAAACGGCTGCACGGGAAGGGAATGGGTATTGACGGATATATTAAATCTGGTATTGGAGCGTCGCAGGCATGATGGGCCGAATGGCCTCCTCCTGCGCATAAATTCCTTTTATTCCTTTCCTTGAAGAGGGATGTAGCACGGTACATGTGGTAAAAAATATGGACACTACCAGGACTTTCAGGAAGGAAAACAGGGAATTTGAGGAAGGTGGGTTGAGGGTGGATTAACGGGGATCGAAAAGATCATGGTTTTGGATGGGGGAAGATATGAGATGGTGATGAACAGCTGTTTTGAAGACGTGGAGGGAAGAGTGGGATTGAAGAGTGTGAGAGTTTGGTCCAGAGGCAGGGAAAAAGAGGAATGAAAGAGTGAAGGTGAGCAGTGGTTCTTGATTTTGGCAGTTTCACCAGAAAAGGGTTGCTGGCGGACTCTGAGCGCCCTGCAGGACCTTGAGCATGGGTGGGGGGCAGAGCACAGACAGAACAGGAGGGACAAGGCCGGAAAGGAGATGGTAGAAGACAGAAAGACCACCGACCTTCCTGTGGTGAGAGTGAGAGACCCAAAGACTCAGCTTCATTGCAGGAGATACCAATGATCCTAAAAGCCTTGAATTCCACAGCGCCAAGCCAAGCTTGGTGTGAGGCAGGAGTGCCAGCACTTTGAATTGCAAGTAAGGAGCACTAGGAGCACCCACACATTGATTGCAACACATTGAATTGCAAGCAACACGGGCTTACACATGCAAGTATGAAAAACGGCCGTAAAATGATGATGAATGTAGGAGTGGAAGAAGTCAGAAACCCAGGAATGAAGGTATCCTTCTATGCCACAGGTGGAGAGCTTGGCAAGCAAAGCAGGACACCAGACTCTGTCAAATGCCCGAGATGTGTCCAGGGAGATGGTACTAACCTCTTGTTTGAGAGTTATTAATTAAAAGTGTGTTGATTTCAAAATGTATTGCCAGAACAGTCAGTGACATGAGATGATGCCTCTCATCTCCTGGAGATGTGTCTGAATGACAATGACACATCACTCATGCACTTTCTCAAAATCCTACCACGCAATGCTGGCTTGCTACATATTACATACTCACAACCAAGCAATTTCATGCACACACTCACTTTTGAACCACACATGCTCAATCACAAGTTGCACGACCAGTGCGCCATCATTCCCTACATGTACACCATCTAGGGAATCAGACACGTCAATACCCCAGAAGTACATGAGCTGAATAGTGCGTGAACAGCCATTCACGCAAATCCATGGACTCCAGATTGAGCAGACTCACTCCTTGCATTGCCACGTAAGCGGAAGATGGTCGTGAAGGGAGTATATGTATATATATATATTTTAATCAGCCATTTTCCAAAGAAAGAACTTAGGTGTAAGGAAGTTGATGGACCATCGATAAAATGTTCCCTGAGACGAAGTCTGCTCCTTTATGTTTGTTGCAAATCAGTGGAGTAATAAGTACAAATTATTGGTTGGCTGTGCTTTTCTTTTTTCTTGAAAGATATTGCATAAAAATTATTATAGTTTGGAAGATCCAAATTAAAAATTAGGCACCGCCACAGAGCTATAGTATAGCTGTCTATCAGGCACGGCTCAGATCTGACATTTCAACCAATTTGTGGTCTTCATAAGCCCCGGATATGTAAGTGTATGTTTTGCGTGTGGGCAAGTGCAGAATTTTTTTTTGTTTTCTTGATATTTTCTGCTTAAAAAAAAATCTTTCATGACAATGTATGGTTGTGTAACAGTCTTGAGAGGCTTATAAATGTACAGGTGATATCAATAAACTAAATGAGGAGTAAATATAAAACAAACAGCCAACTTATTGAACAGACCTGAGGGGCTGTGAGTGCCTTGTATCGAAGAACAGACACATGATTGTTCTGAAGAAATAGGCGATGCGTTTCCACAGGGATGGGACTTGGCAAATTGATTAAACTTCGCCACTGGCAGCGCAATGTTGGGGGTGAAATGGGGCAGGAACAACTGGGAGGGCAAGAAGAGCTGAGGGTAAGGGAGATTAGGAACAAGGAGAGGAAGAGTGACCCTGGGAGGGGAGAAGAGTGCGAGAAAATTGGTGAGACAGGAGGAAACAGTTAGAAAATAAATAACGAATTACAATTAGAAGGTAATATCAATTTGCATCCAATTTGTGAAGGAACTGATTTAAAATCTCACATCGTGGGTCGGTCATTGGTCTATTTTCTACCGTCAATTCTCCAACATCGCTCTACTGTATATTCTCCAACCTTTGCTTTCTCAGTCCTCCAACCATCCCTATCCACTCCAGAATGAACACTTTCTTCCAGTAATCTCCTCCTGGTTCTTCCTCTTCTTCTTCTTTAACGGCTACTATTATCCCACATTTCTTATGGGGTCAGCCAGGTGAGCTTGGCCCAAGTCTTCATGAACCAGCTGGCCAGGCCTGACATTCAACTAGTTAGGGCAGAAAATTGAAATTTGGCTATGGTGCTAGCGATAGCTCACCCACTCTTGGTGAAGGAAATCACAGGATCTATAATGTCCACCAACGAATGCTGGCATACGAGACGCCTGTGATGTCCATCTGAGGGATGGCACACACATTGATAAAGAACCCTGCCTCCTGGTTAAACTTCCAAAATACAAGCTGTCTCCACACCTCAACTGTTTTATTCCTCACTTCTGCCATGTATGGAACCACCTGCCAGATGGCTGTTTGGTCTCACTCTTCCCTCCAGGGCTTCAAGCAAGCTGTGCACCACCGTCTCTTGTCATCCTCAATCCTTGAAGCATGATCTTTATTCCCCCCATTAACCTTTCCGAACCCAAGCATCCTACTTGTTTGCTTCAGTGTTTCCTCCCTCTCCTATTTTTACTTGTGAAATTGAAGATTCACAGGTGTTTTCATTCCCTAAGTATGTTTGTATGTTTGTCTGTCTATTTGTCTGTCAGTCATCTGCAGGTCACAATTCTAAAACTGATCTTCACAAAACCTAACCAACTGATAGAGCTAGTCAAAAGCTGGAAACCTATTGTTTCTGAGGTCAATAGGTCAAAGGTCAAGGCAACATTAACACAGAGACTGAAAATTCGTTTCTCAGCTTCTACTAGCCAACATTGGCTGCAAATTTCAGAAGTAAATCCTTTGTACGTCGAGGTAATATGTTCCAAATTTCAGCAACGTGCGTTTCCACATTCTTGAGTTTTTAACGAAAACCCTCAAAATTCACGTTGGTGTCTGTCTGTCTGTCCGAAATGTGTTGGCGCTCATATCTCAAAGGCTATACATTGAAACGAGGTGAAACTTGCAATATATGTCGGCCAATATGTCTAATTAATGGCTTTCAAAACAAATTCCACCTAAGTGCTATAGTTTTTGCTTTTCTGCTCGTTTTTGCTCATATTCAACGATCCACGTATCATCCAAAAATGACTCAGAGCATCATGCAATTCTGCTTGGTTTCCACCAGAGGGCAGCACTATCTATCATTTTTTTTGTTTATGCATTGGTCGATCAATTTATTTGTGTGTCAAATAAGTAATCTACAATTGTACGAACAAACTCATCTTTAGGAAAATGCAAGGGGCATATAAAAGGCTCCTTTATATGAACTTTTCTCGAGCATTACTTGGTTCCTCTTAAGAACACAAGGGGAGTACAGCATGCACACGAGATTTTTTTCAATGAGCCTTATTTTATATCGTCTGACACTTTCTACAAGCTATGAAACGTCCGTTCTTTTCTATGGTTTGCCACATGGCACATACCATATGAAGGGGCTTTTTCTATGCCCCTAGCATTTTTGACGTTCCGTCAAAATGACTATCAATTCGATATCCAGATCTGGATCCAGATCCAAGAATTTTTCAAATTATTTTTCACCATTGAGTGATGTTGCTAAACCGACATATAACACAATATCTGAAAATGTTGTGGATGGATTCGGATGAAACTTGGTGGGCAGGTTTTGGATGTAAGAAGGAAGAATTGATTCGATTTGGTGAAGATCTAAATCCGGATCTGAGAATTTTTCAGTGATTTTTCACCATTGAGATGATTGGGCTAAAACGATATATAGCACGATATCTGAAAATGTTATCGACGGATTCGGACGAAACTTGGTGGATGAGGGGGTTAGGTGACAAGGACAAGCTGATTAATTTTTAGTTCAGGTCTGAATCCAGATCCGGCCTATCAGTGGGATACAAAACGTAAACGAATCAGCTTGGTGGAGATATGCGCTTTACCGAGTGCCCTTCTAATTTGAAATATTTTTACTTTTAATTTATCTTCAGTTTTAAAAAAAAGTGTTGTGAAATTTTTATAGATCTATATGCAGTAATGCTCTTTTTATTTTTTTCCCACTACATTTCAAGATTGGTGGTGGGGTGGGGGAGGGGGCCTCGACTACTCGAATGTCCCGGGGGCTGTTAAACTTAAATCCGGTTCTGCCAGGTTGAACAGAATTTGCATATTTGGTTTGATTCACCAATTAAAACCAAGAAGCATATTATTTTTGAGGTCAAAAGCTCAACGGTCATGGTTGCATAAAACCATCAATTTTCATCCGAGTAACTTGAAATTTGAACAGAGTTTGCAGATTGGGTCACTGAAACCTATTGTTTAAGGTTAAAGGTCAAAGCTCAAGGTAACAGAAAATCATCAATGTTCATCCAGATTAACTTGAAATTTGCATATTGGGTCACAGACTTGGTTTACCAAAAATCAAAACGATAAATTTAGCCGTTTTGACATGTTAACGGTTACCATGACAACAATTTCACCCCATAAAAACCAAATGGGACTTTTTGTGAAATTATTACCATGCCTCAATTTTTTTTCAAGATATCAAATTGAATCTTACACAGCTTATTTGCACGTATGTGCAGTATCGGTGAGTAGAATTTGGTCAAACGTAGTCAAAGGTCAAGGCCATCTGAAACGTGTAAAACACCTATGAGGCCTGCAATTAGAAAATATATCAGCCAAATTTGTTATGTGTAACAATCAATCATGTAAAACACTCGATAGGTCAACTTTTCGAAATTGACAAATTGCTATTGCCATGGCAACTATTGTTTATTTGGATTACTCAAGTATTGTGCAATGTACGATGTCATTCTTGTTCTGTTTATTCATTCCCTTGATGTTTGTCTCACTGTCAGTGATATCTTGCTCTTACATGAGCCTCGTCTGATGGAGGCAAAATTGAAATCCATTTTGACTGTAGGACACCCCACTATTGTTCATCACAATAATTTGCCATCTTTTGGCTTCACCAAGTCCTCTGTGGGCCATAGTAACACAGTCTGCCAATGGAAGTATGCAATTATATTGTTACCTTCTCCACACCCTGACCTGGTGAAAGTGTTTTTTCAAGTTGTACCCCTATTGTGCTGTATGTGTTGGGTGTGCAAAATTGCCTTGGCCGGGTAATGAATCGAAAACCCAGCCTGTCCATGGAGGGTCCTTTCGTTTATGTTTGAAACAAAATTTGAATTTGATACAACTTGCTGACCCCCAAGGAGAATTTAACTTGCTGACCCCCATGGAGAATTTAACTTGCTGACCCCCATGCAAACATTACTATTTTGTTGAAGTGCTTAACTTTTTCCATATGTATATTCACTCTGTAATTCACCCAGTTGTTCCTTTAAAGTTTCCCATTTCTCTAATTAAGCAGATTGCCCTCCTGTTGTCCTGGTCTAATCTATAGCATTCAAATCTCTCATCTCTTCAAAATCCCATTATTTTACTCTGTTAACCCAAACTACATCTCTTCACAAAAGCCTTGTTCAAATTATGTTGCGGTCACTAATGCTCAAATGCTCACCTACTTTTACCTCCACCATACACGGATCATTCCCCAAAAACAGATCGAACACTTATCTCCCCATTGTCAGCATTTATACAAACTGGCTTTTATAATAATCCTGCATGAAATCTTGCAATTCTTTCTCTGCTTTGCCCCCCAACACTGTGGGGCCCACCTGATATCTTGGACTCAGTCTATACAGGGGGAAATTATAATCTCCCATAATAATTCACATCAAAATGCCTTTCTCATTTCTTCTGAAAGCTTCCTATCCTGCGCTCTTCCCTCACTCCAAGAGCCTTGCGACAGTATCCTCAGACTACCTTAATATTCTTACTTTCCTTTAGCTCAATCCACACAGAATGCTTCACCTCATTTTCTTGTCCAATACAATTCCTTTCTCTTGATACAATACTGTCTCTGTACCAAAACTGCTACACCTATTTTTTTTTGCCTATCACACCTGCATACCTCGTAACCTTTGAATACTGTCTTCCAAATAATCTACTTATTAAACAAGGTTTCACTAACTGCAACATTAGCACAATTCTCACATAATGTAAAACTAGCCTTCATCGTGATGGCCAGTGTCATTCTGCATCGTCAGACAGGTACAAAAATGGAGGGAATATTGTAGGATGTTGATCGAGGTTAAGCTAACCGCCGCGGGAAGCAATTTGAAGCTGGGGTTCCAGGCGTTAATCCTTTAAGCAAAACGATGAAGGGTTAACACCAAAAATGTCAGCTTCTCCTTATTTCGCATGGTGGTGATCATACTTTGATCAATGCTCTGTTGATTCCATCCACAATAATCACAACTTCCTATTGTTTCATTTAGCTCCATCTTATGACTGAAAAGCCAACATCTCTTCAGCTTTTTTCAGAGCGCTGCTGTTAGTCATAGTCATGTTGTTAATCATTGCCCCTTGCACGTGAAGTGAAAAGCGGATTTAAGTGCCGGCGAGTCTGGCAGTTCCCTCAGGCAGATTGGCAGGGACTGCAAGCAGCCATCTCTCTTCAGGACTTGTCTCCCATATCAACTGCCCCTGATGTTAACTCAGCCTGGGAATTCTTCCACAGAAACCTACTCTCTCTCTCATGACCAGATTCATCAGATTTTGTCCAGTTATCATGGCCTTCTTTCCACCCGTGGTACACAGAATCTTGTGGTGAGGCATTTACTCAGGAACAACTTGCCTTCTCTTCCTGGAAAGCAAATCTGACTGAAGGCAACTTCAGATCATTCCACAAAACTGCACAAAGTGCATGTCTATGCTCAGAAGCTTCAACAGCTGTTCAACTTCAAAATTGAACTTTCAAACTTGCCTCCCTCCTCTAAAACCTGATGGCACCTTGTTAAGTCTGTCTCTGATGCATGCTCTCCATCCCTTCCCTCTCTTCAAATGGCACCACAGCTGACTCCGTTCGTGAGAAGGCCAAATGTCTCAACTCCGTATTTGCTTCCAAATCTTGTGTCCCCAACCCCTCGCTCTCTGTACCCACCCGACCCAGTCATACCTAACTGTTCTTGGACCATGTATATTTTGCACCTGAGAAGGTGGAGAAGTTTCAGGAAACCCTTGACTCTCATTGTGCAACTACAGGACTTGACGGCATCAGCTCACATGTTCTAAAAAACCTGCTTTGATGCCCTTGCACATCCTCTTTCTGCTCTTTTCACACTATCATTTGCCTTCAGTCATCTTCCATGCACTTGGAAATCAGCCAATATCATTGCATTGCATGAAAAAGGTGCAAAAACTGATCCCCTTATCCAGGTCACTCTACCTTGGACCTGCTGCTTCTACTCTCACAACAATGGATGAAAACCCTCAATGTCAGACATGACATCAGGACCGTCTCTCCAGACATATCTCGAGCTTTCAATACAGTCAGGCACCCCATCTTGCTTTCCAAAGTTTCTGCCTTGAGCATCCAAGGCCAACTCCACACATGGCTGACTGACTTCCACAACTCTCATAACCAAAGTGTGGCTCTCAACTCCTCTCCCTGTTAAGCCCAAGGCAGTGTTCTGGGCTCAGTCCTATCTTCATCAATGACCTCTGAGTCTCTAGAAAACCCCCTTTATCTCTTTGCTGACAACTCCACCCTCTGCCATGACAATCCTCATCCTTCAGATAGGCAGGCAGCAGCCTTTTCCCTCTCTCCAGAGCTTGAAAAAAATCACAAGCTGGTCAAACACCCGGAATATATCTTTCAACCCTGAGAAATCTCACACTTTCACTCCCTCTCTCTTTCCAAAAGCACCATGCTAGCAAACTCCACCACCCACCCCCCCCCCCCCCAGTGTACTTTTTTTTTTTTTACCAATCCTCTTGAAGAAGTTCAATGGACTCAAACCACTGGGTCTCACCATCAGCCATGATCTTTCTTTGGCAAACTACATTTCAAAGTTGGCCACCAAAGCCAACCACCAACTGGGCATCCTCCATCATTCTTTGGCTCACTTGAACTCCTATCCACCGACAAGACCTTCATCTGCAGCTTGATGGAGTACTGCTCTCGTATCTGGGCTGGTACCCCTACCTCACACCTTGCTCAGCTTGACACCATGGAAAGCAAGGCCTTCAAGATCATTGGAATCTCCCATGATGAAGCCGATTCCATGGGCCTATCACTTTCCCATTGCAGACAGGTTGGTAGTCACTCTGTCTTCTCTCTGCCTCCTTTCTGGTCTTTCACCTTCTGCTGTTTCATGCTTTGTCCCTCCCAGGTTTCTGCAGGGCACACATGGTCCACCTTCAGGCGGAACTCCCAAAATCCAGAATCACTACTCACCTCCACTCATTTGTTCCTCTTTTTTCCGACCTGTGGAATCAACTTCCACATTATCTTCATCTCCTTCTTCCCGCCAGGTCTTCGTGACAGCTGTCACTGTCATGAAGACTCACCACCATTTCAGTTCACCCTCCCCCCCCAATCCAATACCATGATCTTTTCTACCCCTCCCCCTCTTTCCTCCCCACATCCCTTATTTGTCCATGTTTCCCTCTGTTTTGTGCTTCAATCCTGCTGTTTGTGTTTCCCCCCTCTCTCTACTGTTCCTTTTGTTCTGTTTTGTCCTGATCCATTCTAGCTCTTCGACGAGCATTGACTTTTTGTATCCACAAAAACTTCTGCCATTAATATAGAATATTTTAAACTCCTTTCTTGTCATTTTCTTTCTTCCTTGTCCCTACCAATTTTGCTGTTTTCTGGTTTTTCCTTTCATCATCTCTCTATCCACCAACCTAAAAGGGCCATATTTCCTAATTCCCACTTTCAATATCCTTGCACCCTTCCTATTTTGACTTTGCCAATCTATCTGACAGCATTCCTTTTCCATCCCAAAATGCTTCCACTGTTTCTTAAATGTAAACTCGTGCTGCAAGCACCATTTTTCAAACACCAATCGAACATCAATTGTTCTGCTCACGGATTATATTCCCTTTCATATTCTCGGAAGAACGCCAGAAAGTATAACCTCTTGACCCCTTGATATCAAGTCGGCTCCCCATTTCCCTGTCGAGGTTTCTCACTGACGTAAGCTGCTGATGCCACCACCTGTTGGTCCACCATTTTGTAGGTCATCCAGATTGTAAACAATGTGGATCTGGATCGGGATCATTCAAAATGTCTGAAGAAATATCTGCAACTGGAAGTGACTCTCGCTTATCTCATGCTGTTAGTCGTTGTGCACACAAAGTGAAAAGCGGGATTAAACTAATATTTTCAGTCTGTGTGCCTATCTGACAGTCAAACAAAATTGAAAATCATTCCAAACAGGAAACTTGAAACTTTTTAAGGACGTTATAAAGGACACAGACAACAGGCACGAAGAACTAATGTAACGTGTTAAAAAAACATCTCCAGTTTAGCAGTACTTGGACAAAATATTACAGCATGTTGCATCATCAGGACCAATCACATTTGATACTCGCAGACCCCACCCATGTCCTTGTTTTTCTCAAGACTGTGTGGAGTACGGTGTTCTGTGAACTCTCTCGGTTAGATAAGCAGAACAGGCACCGGTATATCCACAAATTAGAAGTTGCTCGGGTTACAGATCCCAACAGCTTGCTGGGAAACTTGCTGACCCTCATTTGGAAGCACACTAACGTGCAACGGCTGCCCGACCTACAGTATCCCGACATCTACAAATTATGTAGCAAACACGCCCGCCCTCACAAATGAATGGAGATCAGTGTGTACTGGAATGCTGTACGATTTATAATAACTAGGTGTGCCTCCCTATCGTTTCACTGACAGGTTTAATCAAAAGACAGCACGTTGCATTTCACAAACATATTTCATGTCTGTCTGTGTCTCAATGAGGATGTAAGTGAAACACCAAAAATGGATCTTTTAGAACATGTAGTTGTTGTCATGGCTGTGGTTGTTGTTGTTTGTTTGCTCCTTCCATGTCCGTCACGCGAATTTCTAAAGGGTTCCTGATGTCCTACCGAACACATCTCAGGCATCGTACGTAGCAGCAGTGATTTGGGCAATTAAAAACATTCAGTGTGCTGGTCAAGTTTGACTTACAAGATGGCGGACAAACAAAGACACGTGACCTTGTGACATCACGAGAGAAACATCTAAACCTATCTTTGAACTCTTCAGAACAAACTTTACCAATTCCGTTCGCCACCGTGCGTACAACTACCACTATCCTGTCATAAACCCCACATTATACCATCCACTGTTTCTGCAATATCAATCACTGTGCTGTTGATGGATAAGGAGGCACAGCTGTGCCACTTATGCAGTACCCCCTGTTACCAGTAAGCTCGTACTCATTTTGCCGACCTCAGAAGGACGACAGGCTGAGTCAACCCCACCTGATGTTAATTCAACGGAACAACAGAGGCTTTAACTCAAGACCCTAAGATCTTAAGCCAACAGCAGGCCCTTCCAGGGTTATGAAAGGTGATCACCGAACGTTTGTTGAGTTGCCTCGGGGATCATCTATGTTTTTTACATTTGCAAATATGGTGATAACTTTGACCCACCCCGTCCCGGTCCCCACATATGTTCCATCCATGCATGCCCTTATCCATATCCAAGCTGGTATTTTTCTCGAAACATTCTTTCACCCCTTTTCTTTCTTTTTCTCAGTTTTAATTCTCTCAGTTTAGCTTAGCCTCCCCATCCCGTACCGTGCGTGCGTCCGTCCATACCTCTTACTCAATTCGTTTATATCTCTCTGTCTTCAAGCAACCCGAATCGAACTAGCAAGCCACCTGTCTCGGGGTTTTACGTTTGCTCGGAGGCACAGAGATCATTGAAGTTTTACATTTGTGTTAAAATCACAATTAGCAGACTCGGTGGTGTGATAGTTCGAGAGTGCCACTCTGCATCTGGGGAGAGTCGCTGGTCGAACCTCGTCCGAGTCATTCCAGATGCCTAAAATGGTACGTGCTGCTTTATTCGCTTGACTCTCAGCATTTAAAAAGGACAGAGCATGGGCAAACAACCATAGGTTGGTAACCATAGCGTGGGCTTAATGGGCCGAATGGCCTCCTGCGTCGAAGTTCCCAAACGAATGTAGAATGTCTCACTCCACGCAAGTTGACTTTCATAGAGTGAAACGACTTACACTGCATTGATGTAAAACATTTTAAAAATGGTAAAAGCGAATTAAAATGCCTGAAAAGGTTACAACAGACGATACATGTATGGACTGGACATGGGACAGATGCGATGAGTGGGGATGGTATATATATAGGAGTGAGGATGTGCAAAGGGATTTATGAGTACTGCATGAGAAAATGGAAAGTGGGGATCAGCAAATCCTCATTTGCGAGAAGATGAGCAGAGGGAAAGGGAGAAGACCGACGTCGAAAAGGTGATCGAGGCGAAAAAAAATCATGTGATTAGGGGGGAGGGGAAGACCGGAGGTAAGGGAGGTTGGGTGAGAAGTAGAAGGGTGTCTTAGGGTTATAGGGGAGCGTGTTAATGAGCAGGAGAACAACAGGAAGGACAGCAAGTTAAAGCTGTGCTCTTATATCTTGGAAAGCGACCCACAGTAACGCTTGCTCTATTACCTGTTAATAATGTAGCCATGTTTGCAGGTCGGGTTACCGGAATAATCCGAGGTCAAACTGGAGGAAGAAAAGTGCAGATGTTGGTAGAGGAGGGGTGTAGGAAATCGGAGAACTCACAACTACCGTAGATATAAATAAACAACACAGATTTCATCAAACAGACCTGTTTTCAGAGACCGAAGGTCAACAGAGAATGGTCGGAATAGGAGAAATCGTGTGTACATACGCATAATATATGTACACACACAAACATAGACTAGAGAGGGGTCAAGAGGTAGGACACACACACAAACAAAGAAGAAAAACCAAAACCTCATACAGTACAAATTCGGATAAGTACATTGTGTGCAACTCTTACCATGTGTATCCATGTTAGACTTGAGAACGTGTGTTTGAGAGAGCGGAGGGTTAGAGTAGCTGAAGGACGGTATAAGAGCCAATGATGGAGAGTGAGCGAGACGGGACAGCCGGCGATAGGGAGAGGAACGGCAAACTGGTGACGGAGAGAGGGACAGGGAAACAACCAGTGAGTGCGAGAACACCGGCGAGCAGCAAAAACAGCAGCGATGCAGCACAACCTGCACCCCTCTCCCCACCCCATCCCTCTCCTACCTGCAAAACTGCTACCCCCCTATCATCTCACTATTGTCCCTTTTCGGGTGATGGTCCATGGTATTGCCTTGTGGAGATCTCATTCATTCTCCTTTTCGAACAACACCCTTCACCCCCAATCATTTGAGGACCTTCGGTTATTTCCCCACAAACCAATCAAACACTCAGAGCTGTCCTTGAATTGCTGTCTACGTCTCTGCTCAAAATAGACACTGTCCTTGCCCCTCCCCTCTCGCCCCTCCTTCACATCTGTTCGTCCTGCTATCCGTATCGAGATGAACTGACCTTGGTTTGCCGACAAAGTCAACCGACTAGCACGTGACCCCCCATCCCATTGGGACACCAGGGTTGTTGAGGGCAAGGCCATGAGCTATGAGCCGAATCATATTTCTGCCAAGCAGGATCTTTAAACCCAGTTACTATTATTGACAATGAGGGTGAAAGTTAGTATGGGTGGACAGAGCAGAGAGACGATTTACAATGTGTGAGCAAGAGGAGTAGGAGATCTTGGTAAAAAGCACGATATTTGCTGTACGGGGAGGGAGGAAGGGGTGTCACAAGAAAGACGCAGCACTGCAGCAGTACAGGGGAGTGGGGGAAGAATGGAAGAGGAAAGAGATGCATCAGCCTTATGGGTTGAGAAACGTGTGATCGTTCAGGCTGTTGTGTTTGTCACTGTCTCACATTCTGAATACCAGGTATCTTTCCCCCCTTTGTCTTACCTGTTTTGGTCTCCTCAAATTAGTTCAAAGACTCACTTATTGACACACAAAGATACACCTTGGTATATAATGGTTGTATGTGTGCATCTTTGTAACATTAGAATACAGAATTTCAATTCTCACATCAACCCCTCACCTCCCCGACTCCATTTGCACATTTTCAAAACCCCCCCCCCCCAGCTCCCCCTCCACCAATGTACCCTTCTCCTTGCACCCCTTTACCGACTCACCTCCCCTATTTTCTCAGCCACTAATTGCCTCGGTTAGCTCAATACCTGACAGACTCCTCACTGTTTATGTCTCAGTGCTGTTAACCCATACGATGCTTGTTCCTCAAACGACATACTGCAGGTAACCTGAGTACAGTGATGAGGTTAAACGTCCAAGTTAAGGTTGACTCTATCATCAACAAACTGCAAAGTAGTTGAGGATGAAAACAAAATAATACAACAGGAAACATGTACATATAGTATTTTTAATTATTTATTTATTTTTAAACCAAGCCATATCACACTGTAATGTCATTATATGAGAACAAAGGCTCAGCCTGACATTTCAGCGACAGGGTGGCTTCCTTCAAAGGGGTATCAGTGAGGCTTAACCATTTTGAAATGACACCTTGCAGTCTCATATTGATGACAAGGTTGGTTGTACCTGTTGCATTTTATTGTGCAATAAGCGCTTCAGCATCAATCAAGGAACCATCAAGCGCTTTCAGGTATATCTTGTGTTGGGTCCAAATTGCAATTCGGACACTCATTTGATCCGATTCGAAGTGGCCTGAGTCCGACGGCACATGCCCGGTCCAAAAGTGGTTTGTTTGCTAGGTCGCAAAAACTATTGCTTCAAAATGAAGGCTCATTCATATGGACCTGCTCATCGACTCGGTAACGGTTATGATGATGGGAGGACTAGAAAACAGGCAGCAGCACGAATTCGATGGATATGCCTTCACCCACGTTAGATGTCAACCCACTCTGTTACAATTGATCTCAATTTAAAGGTCACATGAAAAATTAAAGAGAGAGAAAGAGAAGAGAAGAGAGAGAGAGAGAAGAAGAGAGAGAGAGAGAGAGAGAGGAGAGAGAGAGAGAGAGAGAGAGAGAGAGAAGAGAGAGAGAGAAGAGGGAGGAGAGAGAGAGAGAGAGAGACAGGACAGAGACGGGAGGGACAGAGAGAGAGGAGGACACACTTATTGACACAGATATGAGATCAGATGCTTTAACTCAAGTTATGATTTTCAAGGGAACGTGAGGTTTTTTTTTCTTTTTTTTGTATGCAGTTTAGGCTCGTGAAAGAGCTAGTACGAGTACACTGGAAACGGATCAGGCCGCAACAGGCCAAAAGGAACAGTCGAGAGGGGAGAAACACCAACAGCAAAGCTGAAGGCCAAGACAGAAGGAGGCGGACAAACAATGGGTGTGGGGATAAATTTGGGTTGGGGGGGGCGGGCAGCGAGAGGATGCATGGGGTGGACAATATGGATACAGAAGGAAACTCTCAGGAGTGAAAACTGGAAATTCCATGGTTTGCACAAAAGATCATAGTTTTGGATTGCGGATGATCTGAGATGGGAGTGAACAGCTTGAAAACATGGAGGGAAGAATAAGAGTGAAGAGGATGTGGAAGTTGGTTCCACAGGCAGGGAAAAAGAGGAACGAATGAGTGGTGGTGAGCAGTGATCCAGGATTTAGGTAATTTCACCAGAAGGGGGTTGCTGGTGGTCTGCAGAAACTGTGGGTGGGGGGTTGGTGGACAAAACACAGAAAGAGCAGAGGGTGCAAGACCAGAAAGGAGGCACTAGAAGACAGAGAGACCACTGACCTGTCTGCAATAGCGAAGCGTTAAGCTCATAGACTTCATTGCGGGAGATTACAGTGATCTTGAAGACCTTGGTTTCCACAGTGTCAAGCTGAGCAAGATGTGAGGCAGGGGAGCAGCCCAGAGGGGAGAGCAGTCCTCCATCAAGCTGTGGATGAAAGCCTTGTCGGTGGATAGGAGTTCAGGTGTGCCAAGGAAGGACTTTGTATGACAGAAGATGCCCAGTTGGTGGCTGGCTTTGGAGGTAAACTTTGAAATGTGATTTGCCCAAGATAGATCATGGCAGATAGTGAGACCCAGGAGTTTGAAGGAGTGATCTTCCTCAAGAGGATTTGTTCAGAAAGTAGATGGGGAGAGGATTGAGGGGTTTCCAGACAGTCCTTTTGGAGACAGATAGTGAGAGTGTGAGATTTGTCAGGATTGAAACATATTCCAAATGTTTCACCAGATTGTGGTTTTGTCAAGGTCTGAAGAGAGGGAAGAGACTGCAGCCTACCTGCCTGAAGGATGAGGGCTATCACAGTAGAGAGTGGAGTCATCAACAAATAGATAGAGGGAATGTTCCAGCCAGGGAGATCATTTATGAATATCAGGAATAGGACTGGGCCAAGAACACTGTCTTGGGGCACTCCAGCCTTGACAGGGAGAGGAGATGAAAGGATTCTGTTGAGTGCCACACGTTGACGACGAGAGTGGAGAAAGTCAGAAAGCCATGTGTGGAGCTGGCTTTGGTTGCCATAGGCAGAGAGTTTGGAGAGCATGGCGGAGGTACTATACTGTATCAAAAGCACAAGACTTGCCCAGAGAGACGGCCCTGATCCCATGTCTGACATTGATGGCTACCATCCATTGTTGGGTGAGTTGAAGCAGCATCAGTGTGTGCAGTGCGGGGGGAAGGTTTGAGTATGTGGTGTGTGGGGGAAGATTTTTGTGTGAGTGGTGTGGGAGAAACATTATGTGTGTGGGGTGTGGGGGGAGAAGGATACAGAAAGGGGGTACATGAAGCTATGAGGGGTGGGGGAGGGGGGGTTGGATGCTTTTTCTGATTCCAAATTCTCAACTTTGACAAACGGAGATAAAGATCATGGAATGGGAGATGAGAAAACTTGTTGAACACATGGAGAAACATTGCGCTGTATGAATGGGAGGTTGGAGGACAAGGCACAGAGCAGACATTTTAAAGAAGAGGAAGAAGAAGAGACATATTATGGTGGAGAAGAAGAATACATGCAGCATTTATGAGGGAGATACAAGGATTGAAATGAATTTTTTTTAAAGAAGAAACGTATATATTTAATGTAGATTCAGGTTAGAGAAAAGAGGGGGATGTAGAACCAGAAGCAGAAGGAAATTGAAGTAAAAATGAGAATCATTACACCACGTATGGATTGAAAAAATGAAATTTTTTTTGTTTGTTTGTTTGTTTCGATTTTCTGAAGCGAGGAAAGGAGATAGGATAGTATTGAGGAAATGCACTCCGGGGCAAAAAAATGAGCCGTCAATTTTTTAACATTTTTTTGTCATCACTATTTTTTACCGTACATTAAAAAAAACCACCAAAACACCAGAACATGCAGAAGTAACTGTACAAATCGGTATGGAATAGCTCGTCCCTTAGCCTTCTTTCAATAATCTAGCCTTTTCGTCAAACTTTCAGAAAGTTTCTTGCACTGAGAAATGTCAATCTTGTCCCATGCATGTTTCACTGCTTCCCAAAGTTGATGGGAATTTCCAAATTTACTTCCAATAAGTTTGTGCTGAATGTAGGCCCAAAGATTCTCTATGGGGTTCAAATCGGAACTCTGACTAGGCCAGAACATAAGTTTCAGGGACTTTTTCTCTCCAACCACTTTTTGGTGGCTTTTGCAGTTTGGAGAGGGGCATTATCTTGTTGAAAAGTGACTTATTGGCTTTTCTGTCCAGGAAATAACTTTTGGAGTCTGGGAAGTAATCCTTTCTCTAATATTTTCTGGTATTCCTTGGCAGTAATTGACTGTTCACACCTTATCAGCTCACTAACACCAGCAGAAGAAAATGCACCCCAGACAATGATTCCACCTCCTCCATGCTTCACGGTTGTTGGAATGCAATCAGGGTTGAGTCTCTCATCAGATATGCAAAGGCAACGTTCTGGGGTATCACTGCAAAGCTCAAATCTTGATTCATCGCTCCAATGAACTCTCTGAAACTAGTCTGAATCACAGTTCCCATAATTGGCCAAAAAGTGCGATTTGTCCTGAATGTTTTTCTTCGATAATAGAGGCTTCTTAGCACATCTTCTTG
>CM068954.1:9998330-10014356 GCA_035128595.1 Eptatretus atami
TGCGTGTGTGTGTGCATGTGTGTGTGTGTGTTGTTACGTTGGATGGGGTATATACTATCCAGAATGTTAAGTTAGTGTGTTCCATGTGTTTGTGTAGATATGAACATTTTCTGTAACCAGGGACCCATTACAGTGAAGTTGTCCTGTTTTCTGTATGGGGTGAGGTGTGGTATAGTTGACATAGGGATTAGGTAGGAAAATGTAATTAATGTCTTTTCTGTAAAAACAACAAGGCAAGGAGAGGGGACGATTTGGATGTCAGCAGTCCGTGCGTAGGCCAACAATCCCACCCCCCATGGGGCATGGCTGCGGGGGAGGGGATAAAAGTTCGCACATGGATGCTGGCAGAAAGGTGCAGTGAGTCAGACCATTCGGGGTGAAAAAAAAGTCAGGGCTTTGGGGGCTTCATCGTTGTCCTTTTGAGGGTGCCGAGCTTGTGACAAGTTGAGCTCACCCAAGATCTTTCCCCAAGCCACCTGCCCACTCTATCATTGAGTCCTTGCCTGGCCTCTCCCTTTGTGTGTGAGAGTTTGAGTGCTCATGGCGCCTTCGGTCTTGGATTTTCTGGATTAAGTGTGTGTTGATTTATTTTTCTTTTCATTTCTTTCAGTCTATCTTTCATCGGAATTCTGTTTGTGTTGTCTTGTGTGTTTAATAAAGCTGTTATTACGCCGCGCACGCGAAGCCAAAAAGCAGGGTTAAGCAACTGGTTCATGTCTGTCTGTCCGTTCATCTGTCTTATCAGTTTATGATCGAGGAAAAACTTATTTAACTCGAATGTTATATTTTGAACAAGAATCAGAACATGAATAGGAAGACAAGTTTCTCGTTTTACCGTACATTGGCTTTGAATTTGTCCAGATTGTGCATGCGCAGAGGAGTGAGATAATATTTTTACTCTGCCTACCTTACAGTCAAACAAAATTGAAAATCATTACAAACAGGAAACACTGTTTTAAAGGACGTCATAATGGACACAGACAACAGGCATGAATAACTTCTGCAATGTGTGAGATAGAGTGATGTAATAGACACTGGGTAAAACTGCAGTAAAACACGGAATTAATTAATTTATACGGCCCAAACCCTTTATTTAAATTGAATTATATACTTGAGTACTGTAGAACCTCCAGTTTTTGAGTACTTCAATTTAAATAAAGGTTCAATCAGGTGGTGTATAAGGGTGGTCTTCGGGACCGCTTCTAGCAGGACTGTTTCAATAGCAATAAAATTCCGGATTAAAAAAAAACGATCGTTAAAATCATTATTTTATTAGAATTGAAGCATGATATATACTTGAACACTCCACAGGTTGTCGTGTTCTCTGAACTCTATTGTTTCTTAAGAATACGTGCCTGCCCGATTCCTATGTCTTGCACGGGTGAACCGTTTCAGCACGTTTGGAATTTTCCTGGGGGGGGGGGGACATAAATTGGGTAAATAAACTGGATACG
Source organism: Eptatretus atami (assembly GCA_035128595.1). Lineage (NCBI taxonomy): Eukaryota > Metazoa > Chordata > Myxini > Myxiniformes > Myxinidae > Eptatretus > Eptatretus atami. The sequence continues at coordinate 9,999,785 of CM068954.1, forward strand.
ACAAGCGAAGTTTCATTTGACTTGGCTTATCATGAAGCAAATAGCTTCAGAGCAACCGACGGGACAGCATTAACAACCCCATTGACTTGAGGAAAAAAAATGTGGTGGCCTAAGACTTTTGGATATGCAGCATATATAATTATTAATCCCCGTGCTCTTCCAGCCAAAAAAGCTGCATAAAGCAACCAAGAAAAGCTACGCAAGGTAAGCCCTTTGCTATTTCAAACCCGATCTGGGTTACTCTACAACTGCAAAACATTCACAAGTAGTACATACATGAGAACCCCAGTGGTACCTGCCCCTCAGACGTTCACTATTACAGTGCTTTGTTGACTTTACGCAAAAAAGACTTGACAGCAACTCACTCATGGAGACCACTTTTGAGAAAAGACTCAGAGTAGATGGGTCCACTTGAACCCCTGATGTCTGTGCCAGATCTTGTGCAAGTTCCGCACTTGATTTTTTTTTTCCTTTGGGAACATCTTTAATTATTGCTCTTTAATTATTTATGTAATTTCTCAAATAGTGAAGGGGAGCGAATTGCACTGTCTTGCAGAATGAGGTTGGGTTGGGGGATTGGGGGAGCTATAGCTCCATAAGCTTAAATGAAATCAACTATAGCTGCATCAGAACAGTATTTCATGCCTGGTGAAAGTGAATCCCTTGCATACAATATTTATGTAAAACGGTGGTTAATCGGACTCGCTAAAGGACCAATCATAACTGAATTTAACAATGACTCCATCTACTTATTTCACTTTTAATACCGGGCATCACCCCTTTCTCTGGGTGACCATGACATGCAGGAAGATGGCTAGGATCACTACACTCCAGCTTCCCATCTTCTTCTCAGCCCAACTCTGCATGAATGGAAAGAAGAGGTCAGAGGGCAGGCGGACATCCAGTTGAGGGGCAACCCTGTAGGCAGGAGCAGCCTGCCGAACAATCTCAATAAAGGTCACAGTAGTTGTGACAAGAAGTGGCTGCCAACTGTTATTGAGTGCAATGCACTGTGGAGTGGGTGGAAAGAAGAGATATCATTTGCTGTTTGCATTATTTCCCACAGTTTCAGCACGGCAGATATTCACAGTTAGAATTAAAAGCAAATTCGAATCAGGATCCACCAGATCATAGAAAATGAAGAAAAAGTTGTGTCCGAAATCTCTTAGTCAGGTTGCCAAAATGTTGACCCTGCAATGTAAACAACTGCGAACTTTTTTCATGGAAATGTGTTCTATATAGTTAGGAGAGCCAAATTAGCTTGGTTGCTACTTATGCAAGGTTGAGCATTTCTCAGAATTCAAGATGGCGGTCGTCGCCATCTTAGATGTTGGCCAATTTTCAACTTTTGATCTCGATGACCTAGAGGGCCGTGTAATTCCTCTTTCTAGGGGTTTTAAAGTGCGGGGAGTCCATTTCTGGAGTTATTATTTTGGATACGGGGTCAAAGTCAATGTCAAAATGAAGGTCAAAGGTCAACTAAGAAACTTTAATGTACAGTATTGTTATTGTTCATAAGACATGATGATGGAACCAAAGACATCTGACGCACAGTACCATGACCTCTATAAACTCTTTGGTATAACTTGGACAGGTGTTGAACCATCGACCTCCCAGGACTCGAGCGGACACTCGAAACCACCAAGTCCTGTTCCAATAACAAATTACCATTGTTAAGTGAGTTGAAACGTTTTATTTGTTAACTCAAAATCTTCAAAAAGGAAACATCATTTCACACAGCAAACACTTCAGAGGAGTGAGAACATGTTTTCTGTTTCAATGTTTCCGTTATCTTAGTATTTGCAAACGATTGAAATTTCATCATGATGACTTGAAAAATGGGGATAGCAATTGATCTGCTTTGTGAAAAGCCAAGACTAGCATGTGCGAGGCGTTTGGCTGTTGATACCTACCTGGGTTAACTAATTGCACGTATCATGTATGTTGTCGTCTTCAAAGCGGATCGGTGTTGGTGGCTCTTCCACCTGCTTGGTCTCTCGGTGCTGCTCTCCACCTCCGGGGAATCGGGATGCTGGCAGCAAGATCGTCGGATGGTTAATTTTAAAGAAGATATGAAAGTGGTTGTGTGATCCAGGAGGTAGGTGTTTGAATTTGTGAAAGTGGGAATGGGTGGTTTTTTTGGGGTTGGTGGTTTTATTTATTGGTCCATCTATTCCTGGATCTCTCCTGATTAAGCTTCATGAATGACCTACATAGTGATAAATGTGCATGCAACAGGTCAAGTGAATTCTCTTTTTATTTTATTTCCTTTAACAAAACTATAAGTCCCAAAGCTTGCAGACTCTTGCACCTTGTCTCCATTGCAAGTTTTCAAATGTTTCTGGCAGAACGAGGTTGAGCCACACCAAGACCTTGTTCCCTTGAGCATGATAGAAGCTCAACGAAGTCATTATTTCATGACAAATCCCTGCCTATGTGTGGTTGTTTCACTAATTCCTGTTAAACAAAGCACTATAAACCTGACATCTGTGATTACCTTGTTACAAAATTGCGCAAATTTTCTAAACAGAAACGCCTGGTCCCTCAGGGAACAGCCAGGGGGCGGCAGGAGGGAGGTGGCGTGGCAATTGGTCACATGGTGGTGGTGCGTTAACATTTGTGTTCTTCTTTAATGTCACAATTATCCCATGTTCTTGTCAAGTTGGCCGTGGGAAGCTTGGCCCAAGTCTATCACAAACCAGCTGCCCCAGGTTTCACATTCGATTAAGGTCAGCGCAGGAATTTGGAATTCGGCACTTAACTCACCTGCTCTTCGTGAAGGCACCATGGGATCTTTACGTCCATCAACTAATGCTGGCAGACGGGAAGCCCAGTTTAACGTCCATCCGAGGGACGGCACACATTGATGAATCACCCTGCCTGTGAAACACCAGGATGACAGTTTATAGCTGGGTTGGGATTCAAACTAGGCTGGACAGCTTAGAGGTGGGTGTGCGTTGCGAATGGGGTTTGCATCGAATAAAGGTCACAATTGGGCCGTAATGTTGTCACGGGCAATATCATATGTCACGCTTGAAGCCATGGCTGGGAGAAATGACATGTGAGGCCTCAAGATGTGTTATAAACAATCCATGAACAGTGCACAAAATCTTATGTCGAGAAAATTCTGAGAAGGTAATGGGAATACTTCATTCATGCGTAAAGACTCATTTGAGCACCTTACCCAAGGCCTATCAAGTTGAAGATGGCTCGGATCCATGAGTCTGTGAGAAAACACGCTAAGCATAGAAAGCCTCAAGGACGTTGCGTGAGTGTTCCATCATCAATCAGCTTGTAGAGCACTCACCAAGTGGCTAAAGCACTCAAGCAAGCACTCCATTGAAATGGTTTGAGAAGGAACGGCTGGCTTGCAAGCAATTAGCAAGCTTCTTGGTAATCGAACACACCCCGCTTTGCTCCAAATTTCCTTCAGTTGCGACTGTTTAAAAGGTAATCACACGTTGGGAAAAATGGACAGAAGGGTTTGTGGTTATGATATCTTTAACTTCTAGTCGTACTGTTGCCCCACATTTACTGTGCCCGGTACTGTGCTCCAGGTCAGATTAGATCTGTGACCTGCTTACAGGTACCATATAAACCTTTACTAACCTGTTTCATATATTGGTTGGTTCTGCGACTAAATCGTCTCCCCCACCAGGTTTCCTCATGAGGAAGGTGTCTGATATGGACACCCATCAGGATATTAAAAACAAAACTGTAAAGGGCGGAGGAGCTCTTTGTGAGCCAACAGCCATCCATATGTAGTGCCCAACTGTGTTCTGTGGACGTACTCCTGCAGTTGGGTTACGTTTTTTTAAAGAAGGTTGGTGGCAGGATTTGCACTCCGGCCACCATAAAATCCTTCACTCCAAACACAAGAAAAACGCAAAGGAAAATTGAAAACAACTCCGTGGGAGAACCTCCTGTTCAGAGCTGCCTCGTTGGGCAGCTCACAGATGATGACGGGATTGGGGTAAAGCCTTGGGACCCCACTCTTTCATGATAGGAGGAAAACCACGGGGTAACCTTTCGGGTCAGATTGCGGAGAGATGTTGTCGGAGTGGTGCTGAGGTGTCGTCCATCAGACAGCGGTCTCCTTGGGTTAACCTGAGGTGGTCCCTTCGGGTGGGTGCCTGGAATGTCCTATCCCTAAAAAGATGATTCACTGTCTCTGTTATCATCTGAGCTCAGCGTTTGAACATCGATATTGCGAGCATTCTCTGAGGTTCGTGATATAATGGTGGGGTGGTTACACCTACTATTGGTCTGGTCACTCTGATGGTTCCCATGCCCAAGAGTTGCTGTAGCTGTGTCCAATAAGCTGACTCCACTGATAATTGAGTAACACGGTCAATGAGCGTATTATGAGACTAAGGATTCGTCACTCCTTGGGTGTCATTTCCTGGTCTGTGTATTTGCTCCAACTGAGGTGAGGTTTCTCACCGTGAAGGATGCATTCTATGCCACGTCTGTAAGTTGATCATGCCCCAGACGAGATACTCTTCGAGTCTCGGGGGAGTTTGAATGCATCAACTAGAACTGATAGTGTTGGTTATGAGACATGTGTTGTCCCCATGGGTCTGGAACTGTGAACCAGAATAGCACTAAATTACTGACTTTGCAAGAAGTCATGGACTTAGGGTGGCTGGTTCATGGTTTCAGCACCCACAGGGCTCATTGCTGGATTGTTGGTCGCTGTAGGATGATCCAGAACTGCAGGGTCTACCAGAGTTCCTCAACACCGACCACAAGCTTGTGTAGGGCAACTCTGAAGTTGCAGCTTAAATCCGGGAGAATGGTACCATCTCAGCCTAGGCTGGAGTTGGCAAGTTCAAGGATGAGAGGGTGACTGAGGAGTTTGCGAACAGGCTGAGTGGAGATTTGGGATCTGGGTGCTTTGGAAGATCCTGAAAGAGTTGTGGAGTTCCTTCAAGACCACCATCCTTGATGTGCCGGTGGATGTCTTAGAACTTACCCTCCGGCACAAGAAGATATTTGTCTCTCAAGGGACATTGGATACCATTGACCAGAGTCGCAGGGCCAGGCTTAATGACAGAGCTGAGCTGTTCAGGGAAGTTGAGGCATAAAACTGTACGTGTGCTGAGGTGGGCAAAAGGAGGCCTATGTGCGAGGAATCTTTTGAGGGGTAGAGCTTCACAGTGGTCAAGTGATTCTCGTCCTGCTTACAGGGGAATCGTGCATTGCCTTCCTCCAAGCCCATAGACGTCGGTGTACTGCAGTTAGAGCAGAGGGTGGTGGGCTCTTGACAAGATGAGTCTCGAAGTGAAGGCCCGCTGGGCCAGTTACTTTGAGCGGCTGTACATGCTGATCCACCAACTGTCGAGTTGGATGTCAGGGGTATTATATTCCTATTGCTTACCCTCCAATCAACTGTATCCACCTTCGTTTGTGAAAACACAAGCTGCGGTGAAATGGGGTGAAGCTCCAGGGATCTGTGGCATCAATGCTGAACTTCTCAAGGCTGGTGGAAATGATGTACTCATGTCGTTGCATTCCGTTCTGTGCGTCTGGAACACAGGCATCATCCCAACTGACTGGAAGAGGAGCCTTGTTGTCCCTCCGAGAAAGGGAAGGGTGATCGCCAGGACTGCAATAACTACCGAGGGGTGACGCTGCTCTCAGTGCCGGGCAAGGTAGTTGCTCGGATAATTATTGATAGGGTTCGCCACCATCTGCTTGAGTACCAGCATCTCAGAGCAGTCAAGCTTTAAACCAAACAGGTCAACGATTGACGCGTATCCTTGCTCTTCGGGTCCTCACCGAACGCAGACGATAGTTTCGGCAGGGTCTGCTTGCAGCCTATTTGTTTATCTCTGCAAAGTATTCGATTCAGTGAATCGGATGCCATCTGGAGGATTCTTGGTCTTCGTGGGGTGCCACCAAAACTGATCAATCTGATTTCTGAACTATACTCTGGTACTGAGAGTGCTGTGGTGGTTCCATCTTTGACTTATTTCCAGTTGTTACTCAGTTTCGTCAGGGGTGTGTACTGGCTCCCTTACTTTTTAGTGCTTGTCGGGACTGGATTCTGTGGAGGATGTCAGAGAGATCAAGTTGTGGTGCATTGTGGGAATGTCAAGATCTCTGATGCAGTCATCTTTGCGGAGAGAGGGATATCCTTATGGGACTCCTCGAGGCACGAATGAGGTCGGAGCCGCTGGGATTACAGTTTCTGGGTCAAAACTAAGATCCAGGCTATCAATGACATCTTTGATGCTGCTTTCTTGTCTGTACATGTGTGTTTGAGGATGTTGAGGTCACGGACAGATTCATTTCCTTGGCAGTGATATTCATGTCTCTTCTGGCTGTGAGCCGGAGGTCAACAGACATCTTGGTCCGGCCTGGGAGTCATGAATTCACTGGATCATGGGGTGTGATGCTGTCAGTTCCTGTACAGGAGGACGAAAGTCTGAGTCTTCAGGTCCTTGGTGCTTCAGTCTTGCTCTACGGATGTGAGACTTGGACTTTGACCAGGTCTCTTCGGAGAATCCTTGGCTATCACGGTTGGACTTTGTGTTCCAACAGGGTTGCTGAGAGAGAATCAAATGAGATTTGTTACTGCATAGTTGTGGAGCATCAGCTGCAGCTGTGCAGACATGTGGCTCGTTTTCTTGACGCTGATCTGCTCACCAGATTCTCTCAGCGATGGAGCTCGTGAGTGGAGGAGGCCAGTGGGCCGACGACGTTCCTCGTGTTGCAGCGGTTGATCGTCTCAAGCAGATGGGATGGGCCAGGCATCTGCCTGGGCATGGCCAGATGGAGGCGCCTGAAGTACCGGCGGAAAGTGGACGCAGCAATGCGTTGCTCCGATGCATGTTTCCCATTCCTGACCTGACCTGTGCCCCACAAAACACCACGCTAAGCTATTTATTTACCTTAAGAGGAGTTCGTCATCCAAAGCAGAAATCCCCTTGGGGATAAGGGGCAGGTTAAGTCACTACAACCTCTGTCGTGTGACCCTTCACCCCCCTGGCATGTTTGGATGAGATCTGATCAGTAACGACCAAATGTATCATGGTCAACAATCAGCCAAATTGTGCATTTTAGTATGATAGAACCAGCTGTGGCCTCCATGTTTATGAAGACTTATCAAAGCAGTTCACAAATTCATTTTTGGAGTTTTGGGACTGTTAAGTACATCGTAGAAACAAAAAATACAGCAAATTTGCTGGCATTGTCATTAATGAGAAATGACTGTTTACTTGTTTTGGCAGTCTGTCAAATATGGCCACCATAGTCCAAATACCTCAATCAAAGTGCTTGTGTGAAAAATAAATAATCTGTGTTCCCTTACAAGGAACTCCAATCCTGGAGGGCTAGGTCATTACATCCTTCAAAGCCTGTGCAGTGGTTGCCAACCCATGCTTGCCATCATGCTCTATCCTTTTAAATGCTGAGCAGCATCAAGCAAGTGAGCAGCACGTATCATTTTTTCAAGTCTTTGGCATGACCCAGCCAGGCTTTCGAACCATGACTCACCTCCCAGACTCAGAACAGAACCCTAACCTTTACACCACCTGCCGGTCACAGTCACCAAAATTAATAGACATTCAGACTTGTTTTTTGTGAGTCACTTGGGTATGTTGAATTTATCTTAACATCAACATCAAAGGAAGCACCATTGGGGTTTGCCTTTCCAGGTTCTCCCCGGCATCCTGTCGACTGCTCCTTCAGATGGTGTGCCTTGCTCTCTTTGGTAACCAGCCTCCCAATCTATCGCACGCTTCGGATTCCCTTCCTTCACATCTGCACGACTGGTTACCAGTCCACTCATCAGGTAAATGAAAGTTTATTTACAGTCACACCGAATATACATTATAGCATTTACCTGATGGATTCAAAGCTTCCACCACTTCCTTCTCCTTGTATGGCCCATATTCCATCTCTCTTTCCTTCTATCTCTCTCAATCTTCTTTCCCTTTTCACTTACTCTTCCCAAACCCTCATAAACTCCCTTCCTTCCTTTATCCCCTTTCCGTTTCTTTTCCCGACTTACCCTACTCCCACGACATTTTGATTATGCAGACAGTCCCTAAGGACACTCCTCAAGTGTAAATAGATTTTTTAAAAACTCAGATTATTTCCCTTCAGGGTCTCCTACAAATGGTTCTGATTGTCATGAGATGTGAGACAAACCTGAGAAGAATGTCGTGAGAAAAATTTCGTTTCAATGCAGTGTCATCACCCTCCGCAGAATGGTGTCAGTTCCGCACAGTCGATGCACTTAATGCTCTACAACACTAGCAAATACAATGAAACTTTCGCACGTGACGATATGAGCATTTTACATGATCGGTGAGAAAAAAAAAACAATTGTTTCAACTCCATGTTTCAGCTTTTGCTGCAAAATGAAAAAAGGAGAGTTTGTGTCATACATCAAGCGTGGATTTGCGAAGCGTGGATTATACGAAGCTCATTGTACTCCTTATCGACCGATCCATTGAGAAAGAGAAACCGCTTAACACTGGAGACGATGCAGCACATCCTACGATGTTAATAAGGTGTACGTCTGAAAATCATTCCCCCCACTGCTCCCCCACGGAGGTGGGGAGATGACTTACAATATTCGCCTGTACACGTGCCACAGCTTCCAAGTGGTTACTGACCCCTGCTGCAGACAGGGGTGGTTCATTACCCATGGCTTGGGCTGACAGGATGACCGAGAGTACGCACACTCGCCTCTAGGCTGTCTAACCTGGGTTTGAATCCCGACCCAGTTATAAACTGTCATCCTGATGTTTCACAAGCAGAGGGATTCATCAATGCATTGGCCGTTCCCTCGGTTGGACGTTAAACGAGCGTCCCGTCTATCGGCATTTTTGGTGTAGGTTAAAGATTCCACGGTGTCCTTCGCGAAGTGTATCAAACTATCAGGTCAGTATGGTAGCATACGCCGGAAGCAGCGCGTCGCTGCGTCCACTTTCCGCCGAACTCCAGGGGCCTCCGTCTGGCCACCTCCAGGTAGATGCTGGCCCATCTCCATCTCCTTGAGATGCCGATCAACCACTGAGCAATTTTAAATTCCTGTCCTAACTAGCACAGGGCACTTGCATCATCGCATAGCCGCACCCTCAGCCATGATGCTACCCCACAACTTGTGCTGCATATGAACGAATGATATTTCACGGCGCAAAATATATTTGCCCCATCTTCCCCGTTACCCCTCCTCCTCGCAGGTGCTCCCAAACGAGTAGGTGTTTCTCGTGTCAACCAAATTCAAACATCTTTCAGGATGTTTGTATTTTTTGATGATGAGACGTGATATGATACAACCAGTGTAAGCAACGATGGTATTGCGAAGCGGTGCACAAACTGAGAAGGATTGTTCGGGATGTGTCAGTGAACCTCCATTTTATAAAGTTGTTTGAGGATTTTCCCAGAGATGACAAGGCACCCATTATCGTCTCGGTTTGTGCAGCAGGTTGTTATTTTACAGAGTTTAATGCTAATGACGTCCGGTGGAGACATCATTTTTCTAGAAGCAGATTAATTTCATTTTTCACCAAACGGAATAATTCCGACATCCACAATTCTACCGAATGAGGCAGAGAACTTGCGACAGTATGCTGTTTTGTGAAGACTTGTCATGCACACCATTTTGTCTTTCCTTTGGAACAGCAATTACTCCACCAGAAGTTTTACCAAAACCTTAACATTACTTTTGCGGTATTTTTTAATTTATTTTTTCTAATGGGAAAAAAAATGTCCAAGGAAATGCAATGCAGGATATGGAAGTTGTGCCAATCCCGCCCATGCTGCATCCCGTCCCAAATTGAAAGGGTAAACACGTACAGCTCATGACAGATCATAATAAATACACCAGCTGCAAGTAAGGGAGCAGTTGTCAGTATGTGCACAGACTAGCTGAAGCTACTGGGTCATCATAATAATTTGGGGGCATGGATGGATCGACGTGGAGAGACAAAGCATGTACATGAAAGGAATGAAGGAATAACTCGCATTTGATTAAATGGGGGAGTGAGGGATCTGGGGAAGGTGGGGTAGGGGTTGGGTGCTAGATGCAAGAGGGGATCAAGCACATGCGTGCGCACAACACACAATCAATCTCCACACACACAGACACGGATACTATGAGACCTGATATGTCTCCGCCCATCTCCTGAAACCCAACCACTGTGGAGATGGAAGCCAACAACAGGAACTTGCACGCACACGACACACACACACACACCACACACACAACACACACACACACACACACACACACACACACACAACTCTATTATTGCCTATCTGAGCCATCTCTGGTTTTACATTTTATCTGCCTCATTATGCTTGTCTAGTCACGTTTTCAATGAATTTACCTCTCTTACCATACATAACAAGTTTTGTTTTTTTACACTGACCTCAGACTCATAGATGAACTTGCACTTAAATCTCACGCAGGACTAAGACGATGTAGAACAGTAACATTAACGACAAGACATTGGTGGACGATGGACAAACATATGACATGTGGGATTTGAGCCTGTGTTACTCACATCTCGAGTCAGAGATTCAGATAAAACACTAAACAGAGTAATCCAACCTCCACTTGGGGGTGAAAGTTTTTTCATTAATATTTTATTGATTTATCTTCCACCTGTGCACTCCTGTTGTAACACTCAACACCCTCTCAAAACATCTACCCATTTATTTATGGAAACCCCCAACTGGCTTTAATCCCACCTCCAATATTCTCAACCTCCGGTATTAATTATCATCTCGCGTAGAATGGGGCGGGGAAGCTCTACTGAGCTAGGAACATTTTATTTATGTCTCGAAGCAGTTTATTCAATGATCAACGGCATTCACGGTTCTCGGTAGCTCCTGGCCATCTGCAGCCGAGCCCCCAACCTTCGTCTGCGCTGTTCATTTGCACCTGCTAGCACTGCTTTATTTCCTCATTTAATGATTGTTCATTGTCAAATGTTGTTGAGATAAACTATATTCATTTTGTTTTTCATAAAATCTTGTTACGACGTCAAGCATTTCTAATGTTTGCGTACCCTGCACTGTAAGGCATCGCACGACCCTTTTTTTGATCCTCTCAAGTCACCAGACACACTGTTGAGTCTGTTCAATGAGTCTTTTCATTATACCAAGTGAAACAAATCCATATCTATTTCCAATCATCTTCCAAAACTCACCTGTGTCAGCACAAAGCAACTTTGTCCAAATTTCACCTTCTTTCACCGACTAATTCAGCTTTGTTCCAAGACTCATTAACTTCTCTCTGCCTGCCAAACGTGCTGATGCGTTACGACTGCTCAGATAACTTTTCCTTTTTTTTCTTTTTTTTTTTCCTCCTGCATATTCCTATTTATATATTCTTTGCAACTTTTTTTTGAATCTGAACATTTTCTGTCACAGGTGGAATGTTATGTCGTGCTGAAGTTGCCGCTGTCGGTAAATGTGATAAACCAGCTGCAGTCTTCCACTCTCTCTGAACTGCGCTTGATGTGGGATCGAGTTGGATCATTGGATAACCCTCAGTTTAAGCTTCTGCAAGCATCTCTACATATGGGCCTTTGGGAGTGAGGCTGAGACATTTGTGATTCCCATTGTTTTATTTTTATTTTTTACATGAAACCGCCATTATCACCTTGCATTCGCAGGCAGATAGTCCAGTTGCCCCCTCATATGTCCTTTATGAGACCCTGCAATGTTAACTACTGCAAATTTTTTTCCACGGAAATGTGTTCTATATAGTTAGGAGTGCCAAATTAGCTTGGTTGCTACTTGTGCAATGTTGAGCATTTCTTAGAATTCAAAATGGTGGCTGCCACCATTCTCAGATGTTGGCCAATTTTTCAACTTTTGATCTCGATGACTAGAGGTCGTGCAATACTCTTTCTAGGGGTTTTAGAGTGCGCGGAGTCTATTTCTGGAATTGTTTTTTGAATACGGGGTCAAAGTCAAGGTCAAATTAGAGGTCAAATGTCAAATTTGACCATAAATCAGCCAATCTAATCAGCTGATCTAAACCGCTGATCTAAGTGAAGATATAACCCTCTCAGGGCACAGGTTGCAAATCTGCAACAGCTAATTGCTGATTAGCTAATTACCAGTGTACATATTTGTTCATGGCTCATGAGTTTCCTGGCTGTTAGGGACACTGATGAAGGCATCTGGCGTGGACCTTCTCATGAGCGCAGCATTTGGTGGCATCACCAGCAATCGTCAATGGGAAGGCCTGGACCAACGCTCTACGGGCATACCATCTCATCATCACCGTGCTGCTGGCAGAGTTTCTACTCGAACGGCACCAAGACATACCAGGAGCTGAGCGACCACATAGAGACAGCCAGAGAGCACCAGACCGGGAGGCTATGGGTGGACTGCCTTGTCAAGCCTACACTGGTGGCGTTCATGTTCCTGCGCGGAGAGCAGAACGGTGACTTCCTTCTCCAGCAGCACTGTCTCAAGGCGATGCTGCCGTATTTCTTCATGGCAGGTCACCACAATTATGCCCGCTACCTGAGCTGTATGTGCGACAGATGGAGCACCTTCCCAGCATGCCAAGGAGGACCTACTGGCAGGCGCGCACGTCTGTCTGCACTCAGATGGCGGACCGCAGTGCCAGCAGATCAGTTCGGCGAGCAGACGTACATCAAGCGAGGGAAGGGTGCTGGAGGTATGAAGGGCATTTCGACAAGCGCTGGGCAAGTGGCTGTGTGGGTCAACAGTTTCAGTGTGTGCGCCCACCTCAACATCACCATGGAAGATATGTACAGTGAAGCTGAATGAGGAGAAGCCACATGGTGGAGTGGACAGGGAGGATAAGAACAAGCACAAGGAGGAGGAGGGAAGAAGGAGACTGGACGAGGCGATCGGAGGAAGATCGCGGCAGAGCTGGAGAAGTACACCCACCCCCTCAACGAGCAGCATCCAGGTGTCTATAACATCTGCAACGGCCAAGTGGCGCCTGACACATGAACATTCAGGATGCACTGGCCATCGGGAGTGAGCAGAGCAAGCAGTTTCTCGCTTCGCTAAGCAGTAACTTTCACACAAACATAAAGAAGAAGGTCAAATCAATGGAGGCGCTCAGAAGGCAGTCGCTATCAAGAGGAAGGCCATCTACGACGTCGAGACACTGTTCAGTCGGCTTTTGGTCGTGGGGCAGCAGCACAGTGTGGAGGTAGCCGACATCTTCCAGTTTGAGCTGAGTCCAGTCCCTCCAGCCCTGATCGACGAGTACGGTTGCTTGAGGAAGGGCAACAAGGCCGTGCTCATCAAGTTGCTCGGTGTCACGACTCCACCTGCTCCAGACGTGGTTTTGGTTGACGCCGGCCAGCTGCTTGTACCACGTCGTGTGGCCAGTTGCCGGGACCGCAGGAGAACTGGCTGCAAGCTTCGGCGCTCGACTGGCCCACTACCCTCCTGGCTCCAACAAAATCGTCCTGTTCGACAGGTACGACCAAGAAGCTCCTAGCGTAAAGGACCATGAGCGGACGAGAAGAGGAAGAGCCAAGGAGTCCGGCTGACCCCAAACACCCCCTTTCCATGCCGAGAAGCTATTCTTCACAATGCCACAAACAAGAGTCTGCTCAACAATATCCTATGCGGCTACCCCCTTCCACACACATCCATCTCGCCAACAAGCTGGACTGTGTCGTCACTCATGCTGAGACAGACGTCACCCTCTGCAGCTACATGCTGAAGGTGGCGGCAGACGGCGCCAGACCATCCACATCCTCAGTGATGACACCGATGTCTTCCTCCTCCTGGTGTACTGGACATCGAGGATGTGGGTCGTCGGCAAGATTCAAATGGAAAAGTGGAATGGCAATGTCCTGGACGTCAACGAAACCGTCGAGCGGTTGGGCCTCAGGAAAGTGCAGCCAGCTTCTGGTGTCCACGTGCTGTCGGGCTGCGATACGGTTTCTCCCTGTGGAAAAGGAAAGAAGTCGGTGCTCAAGCTCCTGGAGATAGAAATCCATGTCTCAATCAAGTGCTCAGGACAGCCTGGCGCTACCCATGCTCAGCTCAAGGTGACAGCAGACAGCTTCTTCTTACCCCTCTATGGACAGAATAGCTGTATGACAATGAATGACGTGCATGCTCGCTTCTACCGTGGCCGTAAGAAGCCTCCGCACTGAAGAAACTGCTGCCGACTGATGTCAACCTGCAACTGCACGTGCTCCGAGCTCAGCTTCAGATGCTACTGTGGAAGGCAGCGGACAAACATGACCCACCCCAAGAAGCTCGAGATATTGCAACTTCGGCTGGAGCATCGAAGGCTGTACCATCACACCGGCCATCTCAACAGTGCCAGTTGCTCCCCAAGCGCTCCTGAGTGTAGTGAGCTGCAGCTGCACCATAGGGCAAGGCATGCAGTGGCGCACGCTGCAGCTGCAACAGCACAGGCCTTTCATGCACGGACTACTGCAAGTGTGAGGAGGAGTCGCCTGCTGTTAGTCGTTTCACCAGCAAGCAGATGGACATCGAAGATGACGAAGGGGAGCGAGGTGTAGATGATGATGATGAAGATAGTAGAGGATGTTGACCGCTGATGGCTAGTAATACGGCTCAATGTCCTCTATAG
>CM068954.1:10015112-10032275 GCA_035128595.1 Eptatretus atami
TTGTCTACCTTTTGTCTCTCCTCAAAATTTAGTCAAAGACTCCCACGTATTGGAAAACACAAAGATACACCTTGGTATATAATGTTTTATGTGATGCATCTTTGTAACAATAGAATACAGAATTTCAATTCTCACAATCAACCCTTCACCTCCCCGACTCCATTTGCACATCAACCCCCCCCCCCCACCCCAGCTCCCTCACCAATTGTACCCTTCTCCTGCACCCTTTACCGCATCACCTCCTATTTTCTCCAGGCCACTAATTGCCCTCGAGTTACTCAATACCTGACAGACTCCTCACTTAATGCTCTCGTGCTCGATTTAACCCATACGGATGCTTGTTCCTCAACACGACATACTGAGGTCACCTGAGTACATGTGATGAGGTTAAAGTCCAAGTTAAGTGTTGACTCTAATCATCAACAAACTGCAAAGTAGTGAGGATGAAACAAACAATAATACAACAGGAAACATGTACATATAGTATTTTTTTTTTAAATTTTCTTTATTTTTTATAAAACCAAAAGCCAATAATCACCTGTTATGTCATATATGAGAACAAGGCTCAGCCTGACATTTCAGCGACAGGGTTGGCTTCCTTCAAGGGTATCAGTGAGGCTTAACCATTTTGAAATGACACCTTTGCAGTCGTCTATTATGACAAGGTTGCGTACTGTACCTGCTCATTTATTGTGCAATACAGCCTTCAGCATCAATTCAAGGAACCCATCAATGCGCTTTCAGGTATATCTTGTTGATGGGTTCCAATTGCAATTACGGACACCTCTTTGATCGATTCGAAGTGGCCTGAGATGACGACGGCACATGCGCGGTCAAAATGGTTGTTTCTAAGGTCGCAAAAACTTATTGCATTCAAAATTAAGCTTCATTCATAGGACCTGCTCAATCGACTTCGGTAACGGTTATAGATATGGGCGGACTTAGAAAAGGCTAGCAGACGAATTCGCCATGATATGCTTCACCACTTTGATGTCCCCAAAACCCCCACCCTTCCTTGTTTTTTACCAAAAATTGATCTCAATTAAAGGTCACCATAAAAATTAAAAGAGAGAGAAAGAGAGAGAGAGAGAGCAAGAAGACGAGAGAGAGAGAGAGAGAGAAGAGAAGAGAGAGGGAAAGAGAGAAGAGAGAGAGAGAGAGAGAGAGACAGAGAGAGAGAGAGAGACGAGAGAGAGAGACAGGACAAGACGGGAGACAGAGAGAGGGAGATCAACTTATTGCACAGATATGAATCAGATGCTTTGAACTAAAGTTATGATTTTCAAAGAACAGTGAGTTTTTTTTTCTTTTTATTTTGTATGCAGTTTAGGCTCGTGAAAGAGCTAATGTAGAGTACACTGGAAAATAAAACGGAATCAGCCGCAACAGGCCAAAAGGAACACGTCGGAGGAGGGGGAGAAAACCCAACAGCAAAACTGAGGCAAACAGAAGGAGGCGGAAAAACAATGGTTGGTTGGGGGGGATAAAAATTTTGGGGGGTTTTTGTGGGGGGGGCAGGAGAGGATGCATGCGGACTGTGGACCATATGGAACAGAAGTAAACTCTCAGGAGTGAAAAACTGAAATTCCTGGTTTGCACAAAAGATCATTAGTTTTGGATTGCGGATGATCTAGATGGAGAACAGCTTGAAACATGGAGGGAAAGAATACATGAAGAGGTGTGAAGTTGGTTCCACAGGCAGGGAAAAGAGGAAACGAATGCTGGTGGTGAGGCAAGTGACCACGGATTTATGTATTCACCAGGAAGGTGGTGTGTGTCTGCAGAAACATGCGGTGGGGGGTTGGTGAACAAAACACAGAAAGAGCAGAGGTTGCAAGACCAGAATGGAGGCACTTAGAAGACAGAGAGACACTGACCTGTTGCATAGCGAAGGCGTTAAGCTCATAGAACTCATGCGGGAGATTACAGTGATCTGAAGGACCTTGGTTTCCACAGTGTCAACGTTGAGCAAGATGTGAGGCAGGAGCAAGCCAGAGGGGAGAGCGTCTCCATGCACAGCTGTGGATTAGAGCCTTGTCGGTGGATAGGATGTTCGGTGTGCCAAGAAGACTTTGATATGACAGAAGATGCCAGTGTTGGCTGGCTTTGGAGGTACTTCTGAAATGTGATTTGGCCTCAAGATAGATCATGGCAGAATAGTGGACCCAGGAGTTTGAAGAGTGATCTTCCTCAAGAGGATTGTTCAGAAGTAGATGGGAAGAGAGGATTGAGGGTTTCCAAGACAGTCCTTTTAGGAGGACAGCATAGTGAGAGTGTGAGATTTGTCAGGAGAGAACATATCGCAAATGATTCACCAGATTGTGTTTTTCAAAGTCTGAGAGAGGGAAGACTGGCAGCCTACTGCCTGAAGGATGAGGGCATCACAGTGAAGAGTGGAGTCATCACAAATAGATAGAGGAATGTCCAGCGCCAGTGGAGATCATTATGAATATCAGGATAGACTGCCAAAACACTGATCTTGGAGGCGACTCCAGCACTTGACAGGAGGGAGATGAAGGATTCTTTGAGTTGCACACGTTGACGAACGAGAGTGAGGAAGAAAGTCAAAAAGCCATGTGGGCTGGCTTTGGTGCTAGGCAGAGAGTTCTTGGGAGAAGCATGCGCGGAGGTACTATACTGTATACAAAAGCACAAGACTGCCCAGGAGAGTACGGCCCTGATCCATGGATCTGACATTGATGGCTCCATCCATTGTTGGGTGAGTTGGAGCAGCATCAGTGTGTGCAGATGCGGGAAGGTTTGAGTATGTGGTGTGTGGGGAAGATTTTTGTGTAGAGTGGCTGTGGGAGAAGAACATTATCTGTGTGTGGGGTGTGGGGGGAGAAGGATACAGAAAGGGGGACATGAAGCTATGAGGGGTGGGGAGGGGGGGTTGGATGCCTTTTTCTGGATTCCAATTCTCAACTTGACAAACGGAGATAAAGATCATGGAATAGGAGATGAGAAACTTGTTGAACACACATGGAGAAACAATTGCGCTGTGTGATGGGAGGTTGGAGGACAAGGCACAGAGCAAGACATTTTAAAGAAGAGGAGAAGAAGAGACATATTATGGTGGAGAAGAAGAATACAATTGCAGCATTTATGAGGTGAGATACAGATTTGAAATGAATTTTTTTAAAGAAGAACAGTTATATTAATGTAGATTCAGCGTTAGAGAAACAGAGGGGGATGTAGAACCAGAAGCAGAAGGAAATTGGAAAGTAAAATGAGAATCATTACACCACGTATGGATTGAAAAATAAATTTTTTTTGTTTTGTTTTTTTGTTTCGATTTTCTGAAGCGAGGAAGGAGATAGGTAGTTTGAGGATAAGCACTCCCGGGGCAAAAAATGAGCCGTCAAGTTTTTTACATTTTTTTTGTCTCACTATTTTTTTAGCCGTTAATTAAAAAACCACAGCAAAAACAACCCAGAACATGCAGAAGTAACTGTACAAATCGGTATGGAATAGCTCGCCCTTTAGCCTTCTTTCAATAATCTAACTTTCGTCAAACTTTCAGAAAGTTTTTTGCACTGAGAAATGTCAATCTTGTCCCATCGCGTGTTTCACTGCTATCCCAACGTTAGATGGGAATTTCAAATTTACCTTCCAATAAGTTTGTGCTGAATGTAGGCCCAAAGATTCCTATGGGGTTCAAATCGGAACCTTCTGCACTAGGCCAGAACATAAGTTTCAGGACTTATTTCTCCCAACCACTTTTTGGTGGCTTTCGCAGTTTGGAGAGGGGCATTATCGTTTGTGAATAAGTGGACTTATTGGCTTTTCTCTGTCCAGGAAAATAACTTTTTGGAGTCATGCGAGAATCCTTTCTCTAATATTTTCTGGTATCCTTGAGCAGTAATAGACTGTTCACACCTTATCAGCTACTAACACCAGCAGAAGAAAATCACCCACAGACAATGATTCCACCTCCTCCAATGCTTCACGGGTTGTTGGAATGCATATCAGGGTTGAGTCTCTCATCAATAGCAAAAGGCAACTCTGGGGTAATCACTGCAAAGGCTCAAATCTTATCATCGCTCCTGAACCTCTCTGAAACTAGCTGATCACAGTTCCCATAATTGGCGCAAAAGTGCGGATTTGTCTCTGAATGTTTTTCTTCCGATAATAGAGGCTTCCTTAGCACATCTTCTTGACGGCAAAACCAGCTCAAGTCAACCTTCTTGTTGATGGTCCTTCTGGGGAACAGTCCCTGTTTTCACAACAGTGTCTGAAGCTCCTTCTGACAGTTTCCGCATGCTTTTCTCTCTTTCCTGGAGAACTAAGAATTTCAGTCGCTAGTTCATCTACTTGTAGTGGCTCGAGCCTGCCAGATCCCTTGCTTCCTTTGTCGTAGAAACAGTTTTTTCTGAACTTTAGATCTATTTCTCTTTATGGAAGGCGGAGAAATAGGAATTTTCTCCTTCTTCAGGGAGCTTGAGGATTTCAAATATTGTTGCCGCTTGACGAAAACAGAGAAATTCGAATTTTTTAATATTTCATGCACACTGGAACTTCCTTTGTTGGAGCATTCTAAAATTGAAACACAAAAAACATGACCTAACGAACTTACAAGTCATAACTTAGAGCAAATTAGGCACTGCATCTGCACTAAACAGTACAAAATATGGACAACACTCTAAACATGCATTGGCAGGATCTGTTAAAAGTAGACAGTACGTCGAACAATAAAATATATTTTTACATATTTTTTTTGTGGACACAACTCAAAACATTCTGAATCTTCCTTCTTTTATGTGTAAAAAGATTTGATACTATATTTGTCTTACCTTGAGTACTTAACTTTCCAAGATGAAAGGCGAAGATACAAAATCTTTGTCAATTTTTTTTGGTTTTTGGGAGAACAAAACTTCTGTAAACAACGATTCTTTTTTCTTTCATAAAAATTGCCTGTAAATCACGTGAGGGCTTTTAGCTACTGTAACATGAGCAATCAATATTAAACTGGAATATGTACTGCACATCTATGGCTCCAAATTTGAAAAAACTAGCTTGGCTCATTTTTTTTGCCCCCGAGTGTACGCAAGATGCCCAGGAATATACCCAGGATATAATTAAAATAGCAAGATTACATTTTCTATCCGAGTGAAGGCCGTATCAGCTAGGCTTTGACAATACAAAAAAATAACACAAAACAACGAACAAATTAACATGAAATATTGCACAGGATACAACAGAAACACCTCAACGAAGGCAACAACAAAAACACGACAAATCTGTTCGGAAACTCAGCTTGATGAGGTGGAAACGAGGAGCTTAGATTTCACCACACGAGCAACTCCCCCCCCCCCCGAACAGAACCTATTGGATCCAAATTTGAATCAGGTCATTTTTGTATCCGCAATCCATACTTGTGCCAAGTTTGGTTGAAATCCCTCTATGGCTCATAGTTATTGTGGTGACAAAGATTTTCATTTAAAGGTCACAATGACCTTTGACCCCTTTGACCCAAAATCGAATCAGTTCATCTTTGCATCATTGTACATACTTTTGCCAAGTTTGGTCAAAATCCTTTCAGTAGTTTACAGTTATCACGGTAAACGAAAATATACTAGGACACATGGGAAGACGCACAGTCAGACGGACAACTTGAAAACACAAGGCCTTTGGCTGCACAGGCATAATAAATATTCCCTCTCTATTCTTCTTTTGGGTTAAAACAGTTAATTCCTTTATCTTCGAAGCAAGATATTTTAGGAAGCCTGAGAACTGACCTTGAAATCATGATATCAGAACACCTTTTCTCTTGATTCACATCAGCAGTCACACCTCTTCAACA
The DNA here is from genome assembly GCA_035128595.1 of Eptatretus atami. Taxonomy (NCBI): domain Eukaryota; kingdom Metazoa; phylum Chordata; class Myxini; order Myxiniformes; family Myxinidae; genus Eptatretus; species Eptatretus atami. The sequence continues at coordinate 10,020,916 of CM068954.1, forward strand.
CCATTTTCTTTCTGAATATCTTGACAATGTCATCATTTTTCAACTTAATATGCAAACGTGCAAATTCTCCAGCTTGGAATGATAAACATTGTTTTTAATAATTTATTTTGGACAAGGTGGACTATCTTTCCTCAAGCAATAATTACTGCTAGTTTGATTCACAACCAACAATAGATTGCACGAGCACACCACCTCAGAGATATCTGCATCCCACTCCTGCAACGCGATTAGGGCAAAAGCATTTGCAAGTCACATCGAGTCATATTAATAGTGAAGCGAGCATGGGAAGGTGTAGGACTCTCCTCTCGTATTTGTGTTCCTGCATATAATTGTGGCGTATGCATTATGACTTTGAAGTTTCTGGCATGCAGCACAAATGCTCCTTGACCAGACTGCAATATTAAGGTCCTTACCCTCACCCATCCTCCATACTCCTCCCAGTTTAAGAGATAGTAGCTTCATTGCATCCAGCACTGCCACAAAGGATGTCCTTCAACTGATACTTGGAGAAAAATCCCAGCAAGCAGCTCTGAAAATGAGGGGAAGCCTCACATAAGACTTGGCAGAACTACTGTAGAGATGGTACTTGGTGGAGTGCATAGTCTGGCCTCACACATTCATTAAGAACAAAAATACCATCATCAATTGACATGCTACGATTACGGCCCACTGCTATTATGCCCACATACCCATATTATCCATGCACCCTATTTATATCAATGCATTGCCATTATCCATAGCTTTATTGGTTACCAGCAAAGGTACCTGGTGTTGCCCAGGTAATGCGGAGTCCATCCTCCCACCTCAACCTCCTTCCCCTTCCTCCACCCACCTTTCCATGCCCCTCCAATCCCAACTCCTTCCCCTCCTCTTCCCACCCCTTTTCCATGCCTCTTCCCACCCCACCCTCCCCTCCAGACTCACATCTCTTCTCCCTTCTCCTCCTCCTCCTCCCAACCCACCCCTCCCTCCAGACTCGCATCCTTCTCCTCCTCCTCCTCTCCTCCTCCTCCCTCCTCCTTCCTACCCCATCCTTCCTCCTCCCACCCCACTCCTTCCCCTTCCCCATCAACCTTGGGAGCTTAGATGATTAGTGTGACAAACAAACATCTCATTTGCTTTTATACAGAAGATAACATCACTCCAAGCTCCTAAAGAAATGAAATAACATCCTAAATGAAAGCACATCGCACAAAAAGGTGAAACAATTCAAACCCAAGCTTAGAGCGAGTGTGCGTACCTCTTGGCCATCCTGCTGTGGTGTGGGACTCATTGCTTGGAGCCACTGAAAACACTTTTCAATTCTCTCTTGAACTCGTATTTCACTTGTCCATTGTTTTATTCATCTAATCCTCAAATTTGTTTTGTCTTCCTAACTCGCGGGATGTCCTCATGGAGAACAAGCTGCGATCACCATGCCCACTGCTCAACCACGGGAGACTTTCGCCTGCTTATTATTTTTGTTGCACTCAATTAAGTTACACTTTGGGAAAAAAAAAATAGAAATAGAAAACAGAACGGTAGAAAAAGTGTAATGCTTTGGCAATTTCACATTTTCTTGTGTAAATATGGAGAAGGAGGGTGCACAGACTTGCTTAAAGCTTATAAGATATATGCTGAGTAATAAGAATCAGTCATTTCTTTAAATTTTCAATTTCACTCAAGATTTTGACACTTATTTAGTCTACGAGATCCGATCCTCAACTCTGAAATCATATTTCGATTATATACTTTAATTAGTGCGTGAGAGTATATATCATGTTTCCAAGGCAAGGCATTTTTAGTAAGCCGAATCAAAATGCCGGCTAAGACCCCTGTGAGGTGAAAGTTGGGCTGACCAAAATAAGCCTTTCATGAAGGTAATCTGTTAATTATCTTCAAAATGGGTGTTTAACTTTACTCAAGCACCCAGTTTTAATTCATGTTACTCCCTTGGAGTTCCCTTAGTAAGCATGCAAATGTTCGGGCCACGACGTTTCATGGTTCTGCAGTTATGGAGAGACACACACATTTATTATTATTATAGATATATTGATCATTAGATATCTAACAATCATTTTTGTGCACATTAAGGCTACATTGCATCAATCAAGGTGAATATGAAAAAATTCAAACTATATTCCCCTTGGCTAGTTGTTGATCATATACCATAAACCCTGACATTCGCGACCCTGTCAATTCACGACGTTCATAAAATGTGACCTGCTTCTACATTGCGGCCCTTGCTTAGCGTATTCGCAGTTTTTGCAGCGCCCTGCATCCCCTTCAGTGCACGACAAATCAGCACCCTCACCTGCATCCTCTTCAGAGTTGTTCACTGGATTCTAACTCATCATCATTGTCACATCAAACATTATATCGTATCTTAAATAAAAAATTGGAAATAGTACCTGCTGTTGTTGTTGTTTCTTTCTTGGCTAAGCATTTTTAATGTAACCTTTAATTCAAGTGCATTCATGTTCATAAAATTTAAAATATTCCCTTATGAATTATGAACGCGCCGGAACTTATCCCCTTTTTTCCCCATTGAAACAATGCCCCGACATTCGCAGATTCGACAATCACGGCATTTTTCAGGAACATATCCCTCGCCAAATGTCGGGTTCTTACTGTAGATGAAGTTTCACATTTACCTGTTACGCGGTTCTGGAGAGGAAAATTCTTTACGTTTTTATTTTCAATCCAATATGGCTGCCAGACAGCGTGGCCCGATGACGTCATAAATTAAAGTTCTTTACTCACAATCATTGTCATATATAGGATATATGAAGTTTCAGATTTTTCGGCTAAGGATTTTGATTCAACCAATTGTGGCTGGAATACCACTTCACAGATGATGACATCATCATCAACCTACATACCACATGGAGGTTGATGACATATGCCAAGTTTAATTTTTTTTCGCTTGAGCAGTTTCGGAGTAGAAGATGTCCAAATTTTTCCCTTTAATCCAATATGGTGCCTATACCATGTGACCGATCAATAACATATTCTCCATGGTGAGTCCCTCTATGTTTAAAGCTTCGCAATGATTGGACAAGCAGTTGCAGAGAGGAGAAAATTTAAGAGATATAGACGTGTACATGTGCGCACGCACGCACTGCAAAATGCAATAGTGTCGCACCGCCATTCGCGGGCAAGACTAATTATAGCGATGGAGAGAGACTATATCACAAACTCTTCAGAAGGAATCATCCAGAGGACCTTAACTTTGGCAGCCTGAAACTGGAGCCAAGTAAGAATGAACCAGAAGAGAGTATGGATCCGAATCATAGCTCCAACCAGAAGTTGAGTGATGGTGTCAAAGTGTGATACAGGAAAGTGGGACAAGCCCCACGACAAAATGAAGATAATGTCAATTCAGCAAGAAGTGGAACCAGTATTAAAGAGCAATCGCAGTAGAGGAGAATGAGGAATGAGATGAGGTTTGAATGAGAGGAAAGATAGTATGATGAAATGGAATTAGTAATATACAAACTGAAAGAAGAGCTGACCAACAAAAGATCGGAAGTCAAAGCACGCCCTGCAGTGAAAAAACATTCTATTGAATACAAAACAACAAATAGACCTAATGACTTGTAAAGAAACAAATTGAACACTCAGATAACCAAAACACTCCAAAGTGCCAATCACCATTTTAAGTTTTGCTGCAGCACTGTACAAGCAAGATAACTAAACAGCATATTACAAGCCACAAGGAAAAGGCCGAGCATTTCCAACAGAAACTGACACACTACTTGAAACAGAGACTCACAAAAGGCAAAGAGAACAATGAAAATAAAACAGAATATCTAGAATAATTCATGAAAGGGAAGAAACACCTCGATGTTTAGACCCATAGTGAATGGACTTAGCTGACCCAAGCTAAGAAACAAAATCTAAATATATTGAGAGACTAGATATTATACAAAGAGGAGAAAAGTTAAAGTCAATTGGCATTCCAGCAAAAGTTAGAATAACAAATGTAACAATGTAAGCAAAGTATAAAAGAACCGAAGTCTGTTGAAAATAGGCCAAGTTATTCTACCAAGAACTGGGAGGAGGTGGCGATGAGGAAGGAAACAAACAAAATGTCACCACTCCCCAAGAGGACAAATGAGAACAAATTCTGGAATTGAATTTAGAATGTAAAAGAACATCGATATATGAACTGTTGATGAGAAGAATATCGATTTTGATCAAAAGCTTCAAAAAAGGAACTGAATCGAAGCATTAAATGATAGCCAACAAAAAATAAAAACGAGAAAATAATCAACAACTAGAAGGGCACTCGGATAGGTGCATACCTCCGCCACGCAATGCCTGGTCAAGTAGAACATATCGGGCCAATACATTTTTGAGATATTGTGCATATATCGTTTTTGACCAATCTCTCAATGTGTGAAGAATCACTTTAAATATTAATTCTATATCCGGATCCAGATTCAGATCTTCACCAAAATCTACCAATTCTTCTTGTCACACACTCAACCTGTCCACCAGTTTAATCCGAATCGCGTTCACAACTTTTTCAGATATCCCTGCGATATATCGGTTTTAGTGCTATCACCCAATGCGTGAAGATTATCACCATGCATCTCTCACTCATTTCACCTATCCCTGCCAGCAATCTTTTCTACTCCAATTAACCAAACCACAAGTCAACACTCTCACTTGCAGGTAACTGTTTAACTCCTCAATTATTTCTCAACAGTGACATACTTTTGGGATGACCCTTATACACTTACCTGGACTGAAGGAGGCGACGCCTGGTGGAGTTAAACCAGGGACACCGAAAAACTGTAAAAATTGGTCATGAATATGATCATAACATGCTCAACAGGTCATAAAACATCACATGTGAGCATGAAGAAAGCAAGCCTAACTTGGATCCTTAACTTACCTTGCTGGAAAATGGCAAGAACAGGTGCGAGCAGAAATGTAAACACCATAAAGATAAATTGCATGGAGCATCACCATATTTGTAAAGACAGGAAAAATCACAACAAATATATCAAAATTGGGGAATTACAAAAGGAAGGAGGATGAAAATAAAGAATTGGACAGAATAGAAATAGATGTGAAAGGCAACTTAATTGGGTGAGTTCAAAATTACGATCAAGGGGCCAGACATCCTAATCTACTTTCTTACCAATCCTCTTGAGGAAGTTCAGTCGTTTAACTCCTGGGTCTCATTATCAGCCATGATCTTTCTTGGGCAAACCACATTTCAAGTTGGCTTCCAAAGCCAGTTGCCAACTGGGCATCCTCCATCATACAAAGTCCTTCCTTGGAACACCTGAACATCCACCCTACAAGGCTTCATCCACAGCTTGATGGAGTACTGCTCTCCCCTTTGGCTGATCCCTGCTCACACCGTGCTTCAATTGACGGCATGGAAACCAAGGCCTTCAAGATCATTGGAATCTCTGCGATGAAGTCTATGGCTTAACATTTCGCCATCGCAGACAGGTCTGGGTTCTGTCTTCTCGTGCCTCCTTTCTGGTCTTGCACACTCTGTCTTTCTGTGCTTTGACAACTCCCCCCCCCCCCTTCTGGTGAAACTCCCAAAATCCAGGATCACTTCTCACCTCTACTCATTCGTTCCTCTCTTTTCCACCAGTGGAACCGGCTTCCACACTCTCTCAACCTCATTCTTCCCCCCTCACCCCACCGATCTTCAAGACAGCTGTTCACCACATCTGAGATCATCCACAATCCGAAACTATGATTTTTTTTCTACCTCATAACCCCAGCCCTGCCCTCCCCCACCCCCACCTCAAGCCCTCCCCTTCTAAATTTCCAGTTTTTCCCTCCTGAGAGTTTACTCTGTGGCCATCTTTTCACCACAAGCATCTCCCTTACCCCTCATTCCTCCCCACACCCAAAGTTGTCCAATTCTCTCTCTATTTTGTCCTTCAACTCTGCTGTTGGTATCCCCTGCTCCCATCTCTAATGTACATTGACAAAGCCACGAGGATAATTTAATCAACTCCGTGTAACAACTTAAGAAGTATCAAGAGATCACAGCAAATGAGCTACAACTCAAAGATGTCCACGGTTCAGTGAAAATCCTTAAAAGATCATTGAGAAAAATATGTTTCAAAAACATCTGAAAAATGTTCCTTCACTGCAGATTGGAAAACATCACAACTTGATCCTCAAAATGTCATCCTAAAAATAAAAATGGAAACTTTTGGCCATGGAAGGATCTTTTCTTCCTGATAGCCAGATAAGGAGAGTACAACCTTGTGGAAACACGTGAATGTACACAGAAATGTGTCCATGGATTGATTCCTTTTTCCCTTGAGGGATGGGCTGGAGATTGCCAATAAAAGGCTTTGAAAGCCAATGTAGGCTGACTGGTGATTGGGGTTAGCAGGGGAGCAACTGACATTGCTTTATGTCATGGGCGGTTCTGTTTTTTCACAGATTCCAGCTGAGCTGCAATCCGTATTTAATTTTTTTACATCTTTACACCAGGTTACTTTTGGACATCTTATCAACTGGTAATGGTTACCGAAACAGGGTGGATGTGTGACAGCACCACAGTTGGTCAGAACCCTTGCAGCAAGTGCTGGTGTAGCACAGGGATTCCTTGTCACAATTCCAATAAAGATGTAGTGTGGTGTGTGTGTGTGTGTGTGTGTGTGTGTGTGTGTGTGTGTGTCGTGTGTGTGTGCATGTGTGTGTGTGTGTTGTTGTTACGTTGGATGGGGTATTATACTATCCAGAATGTTAAGTTAGTGTGTTCCATGTGTTTGTGTAGATATGAACATTTTCTGTAACCAGGGACCCATTACAGTGAAGTTGTCCTGTTTTCTGTATGGGGTGAGTTGTATAGTGACATAGGGATTAGGTAGGAAATGTAATTAATGTCTTTTCTGTAAAACAACAAGGCAAGGAGAGGGACGATTTGGAAGTCAGCAGTCCGTGCGTAGCCAACAATCCCACCCCCATGGGGCATGGCGCGCGGGGAGGGATTAAAGTTCGCACATGGATGCTGGCAGAAAGGTCAGTGAGTCAGACCATTCGGGGTGAAAAAAAAGTCAGGGCTTTGGGCTTCATCGTTGTCCTTTGAGGGTGCCGAGCTTGTGACAAGTGAGCCTCACCCAAGATCTTTCCCCAAGCCACCTGCCCACTCTATCATTGAGTCCTTGCCTGGCCTCTCCCTTTGTGTGTGAGAGTTTGAGTGCTCATGGCGCCTTCGTCTTGGATTTCTGGATTAGTGTGTGTTGATTTATTTTCTTTTCATTTCTTTCAGTCTATCTTTCATCGGAATTCTGTTTGTGTTGTCTTGTGTGTTTAATAAAGCTGTTATTACGCCGCGCACGCGAAGCCAAAAAGCAGGTTAAGCAACTGGTTCATGTCTGTCTGTCCGTTCATCTGTCTTATCAGTTTATGATCGAGGAAAAACTTATTTAACTCGAATGTTATATTTTGAACAAGAAATCAGAACATGAATAGGAAGACAAGTTTTCTCGTTACCGTACATTGGCTTTGAATTTGTCCAGATTGTGCATGCGCCGAGGGAGTGAGATAATAATTTTACTCTGCCTACCTTACAGTCAAACAAAATTGAAAATCATTACAAACAGGAAACCATGTTTTAAAGGACGTCATAATGGACACAGACAACAGGCATGAATAACTTCTGCAATGTGTGAGATAGAATGATGTAATAGACACTGGGTAAAACTGCAGTAAAACACGGAATTAATTAATTTATACGCCCAAACCCTTTATTTAAATTGAATTATATACTTGAGTACTGTAGAACCTCCAGTTTTTGAGTACTTCAATTTAAATAAAGGTTCAATCAGGTGGTGTATAAGGGTGGTCTTCGGGACCGCTTCTAGCAGGACTGTTTCAATAGCAATAAAATTCCGGATTAAAAAAACGATCGTTAAAATCATTATTTATTAGAATTGAAGCATGATATATACTTGAACACTCCCAGGTGTGTGTGTTCTCTGAACTCTAATTGTTTCTTAGAATACGTGCCTGCCCGATTCCTAGTGTCTGCACGGGTGAACCGTTTCAGCACGTTTGGAATTTCCGGGGGGGGGGGGACATAAATTGGGTAAATAAACTGGATACGACAAGCGAAGTTTCATTTGACTTGGCTATTCATGAAGCACAATAGCTTCAGAGCAACCGACCGGACAGCATTAACAACCCCATTGACTTGAGGAAAAAAAATGTGGTGGCCTAAGACTTTTGGATATGCAGCATATATAATTATTAATCCCCGTGCTCTTCCAGCCAAAAAAGCTGCATAAGAACCAAGAAAGCTACGCAAGGTAAGCCCTTTGCTATTTCAAACCCGATCTGGGTTACTCTACAACTGCAAAAATTCACAAGTAGTACATACATGAGAACCCAGTCGGTACCTGCCCTCAGACGTTCACTATTACAGTGCTTTGTTGACTTTACGCAAAAAAGACTTGACAGCAACTCACTCATGGAGACCACTTTTGAGAAAAGACTCAGAGTAGATGGGTCCACTTGAACCCTGATGTCTGTGCCAGATCTTGTGCAAGTTCCGCACTTGATTTTTTTTTTCCTTTGGGAAACTCTTTAATTATTGCTCTTTAATTATTTATGTATTAATTCTCAAATAGTGAAGGGAGCGAATTGCACTGTCTTGCAGAATGAGGTTGGTTGGGGATTGGGGGAGCTATAGCTCCATAAGCTTAAATGAATCAACTATAGCTGCATCAGAACAGTATTTCATGCCTGGTGAAAGTGAATCCTTGCATACAATATTTATGTAAAACGTGGTTAATCGGACTCGCTAAAAGACCAATCATAACTGAATTTAACAATGACTCCATCTACTTATTTCACTTTTAATACCGGGCATACCCCTTTCTCTGGGTGACCATGACATGCAGGAAGATGGCTAGGATCACTACACTCCAGCTTCCCATCTTCTTCTCAGCCCAACTCTGCATGAATGCGAAAGAAGAGGTCAGAGGGCAGGCGGACATCCAGTTGAGGGCAACCCTGTAGGCAGGAGCAGCCTGCCGAACAATCTCATAAAAGGTCACAGTAGTTGTGACAAGAAGTGGCTGCCAACTGTTATTGAGTGCAATGCACTGTGGAGTGGGTGAAAGAGAGATATCATTTGCTGTTTGCATTATTTCCACAGTTTCAGCACGGCAGATATTCACAGTTAGAATTAAAAGACAAATTCGAATCAGGATCCCAGATCATAGAAAATGAAGAAAAAGTTGTGTCCGAAATCTCTTAGTCAGTTGCCAAAATGTTGACCCTGCAATGTAAACAACTGCGAACTTTTTTCATGGAAATGTGTCTATATAGTTAGGAGAGCCAAATTGCTTGGTTGCTACTTATGCCAAGGTTGAGCATTTCTTCAGAATTCAAGATGGCGGTCGTCGCCATCTTAGATGTTGGCCAATTTTCAACTTTGATCTCGATGACCTAGAGGGCCGTTAATTCCTCTTTCTAGGGGTTTTAAAGTGCGGGGAGCTCCATTTCTGGAGTTATTATTTTGGATACGGGTCAAAGTCAATGTCAAAAATGAAGGTCAAAGGTCAACTAAGAAACTTTAATGTACAGTATTTTATTGTTCATAAGACATGATGATGGAACCAAAGACATCTGACGCACAGTACCATGACTCTATAGGAGACATTGAGCACGGTATTACTAGCCATCAGCGGTCACAATCCTCTACTACTCTTCATCATCATCATCTACACCTCGCTCCCCTTCGTCATCTTCGATGTCCATGCTTGCTGGTTGAAACGACTACAGCAGGCGACTCCTCCTCACACTTGCAGTAGTCCGTGCATGAAAGGCCTGTGCTGTTGCAGTGCAGCGTGCGCCACTGCATGCCTTGCCCTATGGTGCAGCTGCAGCTCACTACACAGGAGCGCTTGGGGAGCAACTGGCACTGTTGAGATGGCCGGTGTGATGGTACAGCCTTCGATGCTCCAGCCGAAGTTGGCAATATCTCGAGCTTCTTGGGGTGGTCATGTTTGTCGCGCTGCTTCCACAGTAGCATCTGAAGCTGAGCTCGGAGCACGTGCAGTTGCAGGTTGACATCAGGGCAGCAGTTTCTTCAGTGGGGGGCTTCTTACGGCCACGGTAGAAGCGAGCATGCACGTCATTCATTGTCATACAGCTATTCTGTCCATGAGAGGGTAAGAGAGAAGCTGTCTGCTGTCACCTTGAGCTGAGCATGGGTAGCGCCAGGCTGTCTGAGCACTTGATTGAGACATGGGATGTCTATCTCCAGGAGCTTGAGCACCGACTTCTTTCCTTTTCCACAGGGGTACGAAACCGATACGCAGCCCGACAGCACGTGGACACCAGAAGCTGTGCACTTTCTCGAGGCCACACCGCTCGACGGTTTCGTTGACGTCCAGGACATTGCCATCCACTTTTCCATTTGAATCTTGCCGCAGACCCACATCCTCGATGTCCAGTACACAGGAAGGAGAAGACATCGGTGTCATCACTGAGGATGTGGATGGTCTGGGCGCCGTCTGCCGCCACCTTCAGCATGTAGCTGCAGAGGGTGACGTCTGTCTCAGCATGAGTGACGACACAGTCAGCTTGTTGGCGAGAATGGATGTTGTGTGGAAGGGGTAGCCGCATAGGATATTGTTGAGCAGACTCTTGTTTGTGGCATTGTGAAGAATAGCTTCTCGGCATGGAAAGGGGGTGTTTGGGGTCAGCCGGACCTCCTTGGCTCTTCCTCTTCTCGTCCGCTCATGTCCTTTACGCTAGGAGCTTCTTGGTCGTACCTGCGAACAGGACGATTTTGTTGGAGCCAGGAGGGTAGTGGGCCAGTCGAGCGCCGAAGCTTGCAGCCAGTTCTCTGCGGTCCCGGCAAACTGGCCACACGACGTGGTACAAGCAGCTGGCCGGCGTCAACCAAAACCACGTCTGGAGCAGGTGGGAGTCGTGACACACGAGAACACTTGTGAGCACGGCCTTGTTGCCCTCCTCAAGCAAACCCGTACTCGTCGATCAGGCTGGGGGACTGGACTCAGCGTTCAAAACTGCGAAATGTCGGCTAACCTCCACATGTGCTGCTGCCCACCGACACCAAAGCCGACTGAACTAGCATGTCTTCGACGTCGTAGATGGCCTTCCTCTTGATAGCGACTGCCTTCTTGAGCGCCTCCATTGATTTGACCTTCTTCTTTATGTTTGTGTGAAAGTTACTGCTTAGCGAAGCGGAGAACTGCTTGCTCTGCTCACTCCCGATGGCCAGTGCATCCTGAATGTTCATGTGTCAGGCGCCACTTGGCCGTTGCAGATGTTATAGACACCTGGATGCTGCTCGTTGAGGGGGTGGGTGTACTTCTCCAGCTCTGCCGCGATCTTCCTCCGATCGGCCTCGT
>CM068954.1:10033213-10053986 GCA_035128595.1 Eptatretus atami
CCAGATCTTGTGCAAGTTCCGCACTTGATTTTTTTTTTCCTTTGGGAACATCTTTAATTATTGCTCTTTAATATTTTAGTAATTTCTCAAATAGTGAAGGGAGCGAATTGCACTGTCTTGCAGAATGAGGTTGGGTTGGGGGATTGGGGGAGCTATAGCTCCATAAGCTTAAATGAAATCAACTATAGCTGCATCAGAACAGTATTTCATGCCTGGTGAAAGTGATCCCTTGCATACAATATTTATGTAAAACGGTGGTTAATCGGACTCGCTAAAGGACCAATCATAACTGAATTTAACAATGACTCCATCTACTTATTTCACTTTTAATACCGGCATCACCCCTTTCTCTGGGTGACCATGACATGCAGGAAGATGGCTAGGATCACTACACTCCAGCTTCCCATCTTCTTCTCAGCCCAACTCTGCATGAATGGAAAGAAGAGGTCAGAGGGCAGGCGGACATCCAGTTGAGGGGCAACCCTGTAGGCAGGAGCAGCCTGCCGAACAATCTCAATAAAGGTCACAGTAGTTGTGACAAGAAGTGGCTGCCAACTGTTATTGAGTGCAATGCACTGTGGAGTGGGTGGAAAGAAGAGAGATATCATTTGCTGTTTGCATTATTTCCCACAGTTTCAGCACGGCAGATATTCACAGTTAGAATTAAAAGCAAATTCGAATCAGGATCCACCAGATCATAGAAAATGAAGAAAAAGTTGTGTCCGAAATCTCTTAGTCAGGTTGCCAAAATGTTGACCCTGCAATGTAAACAACTGCGAACTTTTTTCATGGAAATGTGTTCTATATAGTTAGGAGAGCCAAATTAGCTTGGTGCTACTTATGCAAGGTTGAGCATTTCTCAGAATTCAAGATGGCGGTCGTCGCCATCTTAGATGTTGGCCAATTTTCAACTTTTGATCTCGATGACCTAGAGGGCCGTGTAATTCCTCTTTCTAGGGGTTTTAAAGTGCGGGGAGTCCATTTCTGGAGTTATTATTTTGGATACGGGGTCAAAGTCAATGTCAAAATGAAGGTCAAAGGTCAACTAAGAAACTTTAATGTACAGTATTGTTATTGTTCATAAGACATGATGATGGAACCAAAGACATCTGACGCACAGTACCATGACCTCTATAGAGACATTGAGCACGGTATTACTAGCCATCAGCGGTCACAATCCTCTACTACTCTTCATCATCATCATCTACACCTCGCTCCCCTTCGTCATCTTCGATGTCCATCTGCTTGCTGGTGAAACGACTACAGCAGGCGACTCCTCCTCACACTTGCAGTAGTCCGTGCATGAAAGGCCTGTGCTGTTGCAGCTGCAGCGTGCGCCACTGCATGCCTTGCCCTATGTGCAGCTGCAGCTCACTACATCCAGGAGCGCTTGGGAGCAACTGGCACTGTTGAGATGGCCGGTGTGATGGTACAGCCTTCGATGCTCCAGCCGAAGTTGGCAATATCTCGAGCTTCTTGGGGTGGGTCATGTTTGTCCGCTGCCTTCCACAGTAGCATCTGAAGCTGAGCTCGGAGCACGTGCAGTTGCAGGTTGACATCAGTCGGCAGCAGTTCTTTCAGTGGCGGAGGCTTCTTACGGCCACGGTAGAAGCGAGCATGCACGTCATTCATTGTCATACAGCTATTCTGTCCATAGAGGGGTAAGAAGAAGCTGTCTGCTGTCACCTTGAGCTGAGCATGGGTAGCGCCAGGCTGTCTGAGCACTTGATTGAGACATGGGATGTCTATCTCCAGGAGCTTGAGCACCGACTTCTTTCCTTTTTCCACAGGGGTACGAAACCGTATCGCAGCCCGACAGCACGTGGACACCAAGAAGCTGGCTGCACTTTCTGAGCCCAACCGCTCGACGGTTTCGTTGACGTCCAGGACATTGCCATTCCACTTTTCCATTTGAATCTTGCCGACGACCCACATCCTCGATGTCCAGTACACCAGGAGGAGGAAGACATCGGTGTCATCACTGAGGATGTGGATGGTCTGGGCGCCGTCTGCCGCCACCTTCAGCATGTAGCTGCAGAGGGTGACGTCTGTCTCAGCATGAGTGACGACACAGTCCAGTCTGTTGGCGAGATGGATGTTGTGTGGAAGGGGTAGCCGCATAGGATATTGTTGAGCAGACTCTTGTTTGTGGCATTGTGAAGAATAGCTTCTCGGCATGAAAGGGGGTGTTTGGGGTCAGCCGGACTTCCTTGGCTCTTCCTCTTCTCGTCCGCTCATGGTCCTTTACGCTAGGAGCTTCTTGGTCGTACCTGTCGAACAGGACGATTTTGTTGGAGCCAGGAGGGTAGTGGGCCAGTCGAGCGCCGAAGCTTGCAGCCAGTTCTCCTGCGGTCCCGGAACTGGCCACACGACGTGGTACAGCAGCTGGCCGCGTCAACCAAAACCACGTCTGGAGCAGGTGGAGTCGTGACACCGAGACACTTGATGAGCACGGCCTTGTTGCCCTTCCTCAAGCAACCGTACTCGTCGATCAGGGCTGGAGGGACTGGACTCAGCTCAAACTGGAAGATGTCGGCTACCTCCACACTGTGCTGCTGCCCCACGACCAAAAGCCGACTGAACAGTGTCTCGACGTCGTAGATGGCCTTCCTCTTGATAGCGACTGCCTTCTTGAGCGCCTCCATTGATTTGACCTTCTTCTTTATGTTTGTGTGAAAGTTACTGCTTAGCGAAGCGGAGAACTGCTTGCTCTGCTCACTCCCGATGGCCAGTGCTCCTGAATGTTCATGTGTCAGGCGCCACTTGGCCGTTGCAGATGTTATAGACACCTGGATGCTGCTCGTTGAGGGGGTGGGTGTACTTCTCCAGCTCTGCCGGATCTTCCTCCGATCGGGCTCGTCCAGTCTCCTTCTTCCCTCTCCTTCCTCCTTGTGCTTGTTCTTATCCTCCCTGTCCACTCCACCATGTGGCTTCTCCTCATTCCCAGCTTCACTGTACATATCTTCCATGGTATGTTGAGGTGGGCGCACACACTGAAACTGTTGACCCACACAGCCACTTGCCCAGCGCTTGTCGAAATGCCCTTCATACCTCCAGCACCCTTCCCTCGCTTGATGTACGTCTGCTCGCCGAACTGATCTGCTGGCACTGCGGTCCCGCCATCTGAGTGCAGACAGAACGTGCGTGCCTGCCAGTAGGTCCTCCTTGGCATGCTGGGGAAGGTGCTCCATCTGTCGCACATACCAGCTCAGGTAGCGGGCATAATTGTGGTGACCTGCCATGAAGAAATACGGCAGCATCGCCTTGAGACAGTGCTGCTGGAGAAGGAAGTCACCGTTCTGCTCTCCGCTCAGGAACATGAACGCCAGCAGTGTAGGCTTGACAAGGCAGTCCACCCATAGCCTCCCGGTCTGGTGCTCTCTGGCTGTCTCTATGTGGTCGCTCAGCTCCTGGTATGTCTTGGTGCCGTTCGAGTAGAAACTCTGCAGCAGCACGGTGATGATGAGTGGTATGCCCGTAGAGCGTTGGTCCAGGCCTTCCCATTGACGATGCTGGTGATGCCACCAAATGCTGCGCTCATGAGAAGGTCCACGCCAGATGCCTTCATCAGTGTCCCTATACAGCCCAGGAAACTCATGAGCCATGAACAAATATGTACACTTGTAATTAGCTAATCAGCAATTAGCTGTTGCAGATTTGCAACCTGTGCCCTGAGAGGGTTATATCTTCACTTAGATCAGCGGTTTAGATCAGCTGATTAGATTGGCTGATTTATGGTCAAATTTGACATTTGACCTCTAATTTGACCTTGACTTTGACCCCGTATTCAAAAAACAATTCCAGAAATAGACTCCGCGCACTCTAAACCCCTAGAAAGAGGTATTGCACGACCCTCTAGGTCATCGAGATCAAAAGTTGAAAATTGGCCAACATCTGAGATGGTGGCAGCCACCATTTTGAATTCTAAGAAATGCTCAACATTGCACAAGTAGCAACCAAGCTAATTTGGCACTCCTAACTATATAGAACACATTTCCGTGGAAAAAATTTGCAGTAGTTAACATTGCAGGGTCTCATAAAGGACATATGAGGGCGGCAACTGGACTATCTGCTGCGAATGCAAGGTGATAACTGGCGGTTTCATGTAAAAAATAAAAATAAAACAATAAGGGAATCACAAATGTCTCAGCCTCACTTCCAAAGGCCCATAGTGTAGAGATGCTTGCAGAAGCTTAAACTGAGGGTTATCCAATGATCCAACTCGATCCCACATCAAGCGCAGTTCAGCAGAGAGTGGAAGACTGCAGCTGGTTTTATCACATTTACCGACAGCGGCAACTTCAGCACGAGCATAACATTCCACCTGTGACAGAAAATGTTCAGGATTCAAAGAAAAGTTGCAAGAATATATAAATAGGAATATGCAGGAGGAAAAAAAAAAAGAAAAAAAAGGAAAAGTTATCTGGAGCAGTCGTAACGCATCAGCACGTTTGGCAGGCAGAGAGAAGTTAATGAGTCTTGGAACAAAGCTGAATTAGTCTGGTGAAAGAAGGTGAAATTTGGACAAAGTTGCTTTGTGCTGACACAGGTGAGTTTGGAAGATGATGTGAAATTAGATATGGATTTGTTTCACTTGGATATAATGAAACGACTCATTGAACAGACTCAACAGTGTGTCTGGTGACTTGAGAGGATCAAAAAAAGGTCGTGCGATGCCTTACAGTGCCAGGGTACGCAAACATTAGAAATGCTTGACGTCGTAACAAGATTTTATGAAAAACAAATGAATAATTAGTAGTTTATCTCAACAAACATTTGACAATGAACCAATCATTAAATGAGGATAAAGCAGTGCTAGCAGGTGCAAATGAACAGCGCACGACGAAGGTTGGGGCTCGGCTGCAGATGGCCAGGAGCTACCGAGACCGTGAAACTGCCGTTGATCATTGAATAAACTGCTTCGAGGACATAAATAAAATGTTCCTAGCTCAGTAGAGCTTCCCCGCCCCATTCTACGCGAGATGATAATTAATACCGGAGGTTGAGATATTGGAGGTGGGATTAAAGCCAGTTGGGGGTTCCATAAATAAATGGGTAGATGTTTTGAGAGGGTGTTGAGTGTTACAACAGGAGTGCACAGGTGGAAGATAAATCAAATAAAATATTAACTGAAAAACTTTCACCCCCCAAGTGGAGGTTGGATTACTCTGTTTAGTGTTTTTATCTGAATCTCTGACTCGAGATGTGAGTAACACAGGCTCAAATCCCACATGTCATATGTTTGTCCATCGTCCACCAATGTCTTGTCGTTAATGTTACTGGTATCTACTCGTCTTAGTCCTGCGTGAGATTTAAGTGCAAGTTCATCTATGAGTCTGAGGTCAGTGTAAAAAAACAAACCTTGTTATGTATGGTAAGAGAGGTAAATTCATTGAAAACGTGACTAGACAAGCATAATGAGGAGATAAAATGTAAAACCAGAGATGGCTCAGATAGGCAATAAATAGGTTGTGTGTGTGTGTGTGTGTGTGTGTGTGTGTGTGTTGTGTGTGTGGTGTGTGGGTGTGCATGTGTGCGTGTGCGTGCAAGTTCCTGTTGTTGGCTTCCATCTCCACAGTGGTTGGGTTTCAGGAGATGGAGCGGAGACATATCAGGTCTCATAGTATCCGTGTCTGTGTGTGTGAGATTGATTGTGTGTTTGTGCGCACGCATGTGCTTGATCCCCTCTTGCATCTAGCACCCAACCCCTACCCCACCTTCCCCAGATCCCTCACTCCCCCATTTAATCAAATGCGAGTTATTCCTTCATTCCTTTCATGTACATGCTTTGTCTCTCCACGTCGATCCATCCATGCCCCCAAATTATTATGATGACCCCAGTAGCTTTCAGCTAGTCTGTGCACATACTGACAACTGCTCCCCTTACTTGCAGCTGGTGTATTTATTATGATCTGTCATGAGCTGTACGTGTTTACCCTTTCATATTTGGACGGGATGCAGCATGGGCGGGATTGGCACAACTTCCATATCCTGCATTGCATTTCCTTGGACATTTTTTTCCCCATTAGAAAAAAAAATAAAAAAAATACCGCAAAAAGGTAATGTTAAGGTTTTGGGTAAAACTTCTGGTGGAGTAATTGGCTGTTCCAAAGGAAAGACAAAATGGTGTGTCATGACAAGTCTTCACAAAACAGCATACTGTCGCAAGTTCTCTGCCTCATCGGTAGAATTGTGGGATGTCGGATTATTCCGTTTGGTGAAAACATGAAATTAATCTGCTTCTAGAAAAATGATGTCTCCACCGGACGTCATTAGCATTAAAACTCTGTAAAATAACAACCTGCTGCACAAACCGAGACGATAATGGGTGCCTTGTCATCTCTGGGAAAATCCTCAAACAACTTTATAATAATGGAGGTTCACTGACACATCCCGAACAATCCCCTTCTCAGTTTGTGCACCGCTTCGCAATACCATCGTTGCTTACACTGGTGTATCATATCACGTCTCATCATCAAAATAATACAAACATCCTGAAAGATGTTTGAATTTGGTTGACACGAGAAACACCTACTCGTTTGGGAGCAGCCTGCGAGGGAGGAGGGGTAACGGGGAAGATGGGGCAAATATATTTTGCGCCGTGAATAATCATTCGTTCATATGCAGCACAAGGTTGTGGGGTAGCATCATTGGCTGAGGGTGCGGCTATGCCGATGATGCAGTGCCCTGTGCTAGTTAGGACAGGAATTTAAAATTTGCTCAGTGGTTGATCGGCATCTCAAGGAGATGGAGATGGGCCAGGCATCTACCTGGAGGATGGCCAGACGGAGGCCCCTGGAGTTCCGGCGGAAAGTGGACGCAGCGACGCGCTGCTCCGGCGTATGCTACCATACCTGACCTGATAGTTTGACTACACTTCGCGAAGGACACCGTGGAATCTTTAACCTACACCAACAAATGCCGATAGACGGGACGCTCGTTTAACGTCCAACCGAGGGACGGCACATGCATTGATGAATCCCTCTGCTTGTGAAACATCAGGATGACAGTTTATAACTGGGTCGGGATTCAAACCCAGGTTAGACAGCCTAGAGGCGAGTGTGCGTACTCTCGGTCATCCTGTCAGCCCAAGCCATGGGTAATGAACCACCCCTGTCTGCAGCAGGGGTCAGTAAACCACTTGGAAGCTGTGGCACGTGTACAGGCGAATATTGTAAGTCATCTCCCCACCTCCGTGGGGGGAGCAGTGGGGGAATGATTTTCAGACGTACACCTTATTTAACATCGTAGGATGTGCTGCATCGTCTCCAGTGTTAAGCGGTTTCTCTTTCTCAATGGATCGGTCGATAAGGAGTACAATGAGCTTCGTATAATCCACGCTTCGCAAATCCACGCTTGATGTATGACACAAACTCTCCTTTTTTCATTTTTGCAGCAAAAGCTGAAACATGGAGTTGAAACAATTGTTTTTTTTTTCTCACCGATCATGTAAAATGCTCATATCGTCACGTGCGAAAGTTTCATTGTATTTGCTAGTGTTGTAGAGCATAAAGTGCATCGACTGTGCGGAACTGACACCATTCTGCCGGAGGGTGATGACACTGCATTGAAACGAAATTTTCTCACGACATTCTTCTCAGGTTTGTCTCACATCTCATGACAAATCAGACATTTGTAGGAGACCCTGAAGGGAAATAATCTTGAGTTTTTAAAAAATCTATTTACACTTGAGGAGTGTCCTTAGGGACTGTCTGCATAATCAAAATGTCGTGGGGAGTAGGGTAAGTCGAGGAAAAGAAACGGAAAGGGGATAAAGGAAGGAAGGGAGTTTATGAGGGTTTGGGGAAGAGTAGAGTGATAAGGGAAAGAAGATTGAGAGAGATAGAAGGAAAGAGAGATGGAATATGGGCCATACAAGGAGAAGGAAGGTGGTGGAAGCTTTGAATCCATCAGGTAAATGCTATAAATGTATATTCGGTGTGACTGTAATAAACTTTTCATTTACCTGATTGAGTGGGACTGGTAACCAGTCGTGCAGATGTGAAGGAAGGGAATTTCCGAAGCGTGCGATTAGATTGGGAGGCTGGTTACCAAAGAGAGCAAGGCACACCATCTGAAGGAGCAGTCGACAGGATGCCGGGGGAGACCTGGAAAGGCAAAACCCCAATGGTGCTTCCTTGATGTTGATGTTAAGATAAATTCAACATACCCAAGTGACTCACAAAAAACAAGTCTGAATGTCTATTAATTTTGGTGACTGTGACCGGCAGGTGGTGTAAAGGTTAGGGTGTCTGTTCTGAGTCTGGGAGGTGAGTCATGGTTCGAAGCCTGGCTGGGTCATGCCAAAGACTTGAAAAAATGATACGTGCTGCTCACTTGCTTGATGCTCAGCATTTAAAAGGATAGAGCATGATGGACAAGCATGGGTTGGCAACCACTGCACAGGCTTTGAAGGATGTAATGACCTAGCCCTCCAGGATTGGAGTTCCTTGTAAGGGAACACAGATTTATTTATTTATCACAAGCACTTTGATTGAGGTATTTGACTATGGTGGCCATATTGACAGACTGCCAAAACAAGTAAACAGTCATTTCTCATTAATGACAAATGCCAGCAAATTTGGCTGTATTTTTTGTTTCTACGATGTACCTTAACAGTCCCAAAACTCCAAAAATGAATTTTGTGAACTGCTTTGATAAGTCTCATAAACATGGAGGCCACAGCTGGTTCCTTATCATACTAAAATGCACAATTTGGTGATTGTCTGACCATGATACATTTGGTCGTTACTGATCAGATCTCATCCAAACATGCCAGGGGGGTGAAGGGTCACACGACAGAGGTTGTAGTGACTTAACCTGCCCTCATCCCCAAGGGGAATTTCTGCTTTGGATGACGAACTCCTTCTTAAGGTAAATAAATAGCTTAGCGTGGTGTTTTGTGGGGCACAGGTCAGGGTCAGGAATGGGAACATGCATCGGAGCAGCGCATTGCTGCGTCCACTTTCCGCCGGTACTTCAGGCGCCTCCATCTGGCCATGCCCCAGGCAGATGCCTGGCCCATCCCCATCTGCTTGAGATGCCGATCAACCTGCTGCAACCACGAGGAACGTCGTCGGCCCACTGGCCTCCTCCACTCACGAGGCTCCATCGCTGAGAGAATCTGGTGAGCAGGATCAGCGTCAAGAAAACGAGCCACATGTCTGCACAGCTGCAGCTGATGCTCACAGACTATGCAGGTAACAAATCTCATTTGATTCTCTCTCAGCAACCACTTGTTGGACACAAAGTCCAACCAGTGATAGCCAAGGATTCTCCGAAGAGACCTGGTCAAAGTCCAAGTCTCACATCCGTAGAGCAAGACTGGAAGCACCAAGGACCTGAAGACTCAGACTTTCGTCCTCCTGTACAGGAACTGACAGCATCACACCCCATGATCCAGTGAATTCATGACTCCCCAGGCCGGACCAAGATGTCTGTTGACCTCCGGCTCACAGCCAGAAGAGACATGAATATCACTGCCAAGGAAAGTGAATCTGTCCGTGACCTCAACATCCTCACAACACACATGTACAGACAAGAAAGCAGCATCAAAGATGTCATTGATAGCCTGGATCTTAGTTTTGACCCAAGAAACCTGTAATCCCAGCGGCTCCGACCTCATTCAGTGCCTCGAGGGTGCCCATAAGGATATCCCTCATCTCCGCAAAGATGACTGCATCAGAGATCTTGACATTCCCAAACAATGCACCACAGCTTGATCTCTCTGACATCCTCCACAGAATCCAGTCCCGACAAGCACTAAAAAGTAAGGGAGCCAGTACACACCCCTGACGAACTTGAGTAACAACTGGAAATAAGTCAAAGATGGAACCACCACAGCACTCTCAGTACCAGAGTATAGTTCAGAAATCAGATTGATCAGTTTTGGTGGCACCCCACGAAGACCAAGAATCCTCCAGATGGCATCCCGATTCACTGAATCGAATACTTTGCAGAGATAAACATAGGCTGCAAGCAGACCCTGCCGAAACTATCGTCTGCGTTCGGTGAGGACCCGAAGAGCAAGGATACGGTCAATCGTTGACCTGTTTGGTTTAAAGCTTGACTGCTCTGGATGCTGGTACTCAAGCAGATGGTGGCGAACCCTATCAATAATTATCCGAGCAACTACCTTGCCCGGCACTGAGAGCAGCGTCACCCCTCGGTAGTTATTGCAGTCCTGGCGATCACCCTTCCCTTTCTCGAGAGGGACAACAAGGCTCCTCTTCCAGTCAGTTGGGATGATGCCTGTGTTCCAGACAGCACAGAACGGAATGCAACGACATGAGTACATCATTTCCACCAGCCTTGAGAAGTTCAGCATTGATGCCACAGATCCCTGGAGCTTCACCCCATTTCACCGCAGCTTGTGTTTTCACAAACGAAGGTGGATCACAGTTGATTGGAGGGTAAGCAATAGGGATAGTAATACCCCTGACATCCAACTCGACAGTTGGTGGATCAGCATGGTACAGCCGCTCAAAGTAACTGGCCCAGCGGGCCTTCACTTCGGACTCATCTGTCAAGAGCCCACCACCTGCCTCTACTGCAGTACACCGAGCTATGGGCTTGGAGGAAGGCAATGCACGAATTCCCCTGTAAGCAGGACGAGAATCACTTACCACGTGTGAAGCTCTACCCCTCAAAGATTCCTCGCACATAGGCCTCCTTGTTCACCCTCAGCACACGTACAGTTTTAAACTCCCTGAACAGCTCAGCTCTGTCATTAAGCCTGGCCCTGCGACTCTGGTCAATGGTATCCAATGTCCCTTGAGAGACAAATATCTTCTTTGCCGGAGGGTAAGTTCTAAGACATCCACCGGCAACATCAAGGATGGTGGTCTTGAAGGAACTCCACAACTCTTCAGGATCTTCCAAAGCACCCAGATTCCCCCAAATCTCCACTCAGCCTGTTCGCAAACTCCTCAGTCACCCTCTCATCCTTGAACTTGCCAACCTCCAGCCTAGGCTGAGATGGTACCATTCTCCCGGATTTAAGCTGCAACTTCAGAGTTGCTCCACAAGCTGTGGTCGGTGTTGAGGAACTCTGGTAGACCCTGCAGTTCTGGATCATCCTACAGCGACCAACAATCCAGCAATGAGCCTGTGGGTGCTGAAACCATGAACCAGCCACCCTAAGTCCATGACTTCTTGCAAAGTCAAGTAATTTAGTGCTATTTGGTTCACAGTTCCAGACCCATGGGACCAACACATGTCTCATAACCAACACTATCAGTTCTAGTTGATGCATTCAAATCCCCCGAGACTCGAAGAGTATCTCGTCTGGGGCACTGATCAACTACAGACGTGGCATAGAATGCATCCTTCACGGTGAGAACACTCACCTCAGTTGGAGCAAATACACAGACCAGGGAAATGACACCCAAGGAGTGACGAATCCTTAGTCTCATAATACGCTCATTGACCGGTGTTACCTCAATTATCAGTGGAGTCAGCTTATTGGACACAGCTACAGCAACTCCTTGGGCATGGGAACCATCAGAGTGACCAGACCAATAGTAGGTGTAACCACCCACCATTATATCACCGAACCTCAGAGAATGCTGCAATATCGATGTTCAAACGCTTGAGCTCAGATGATAACAGAGACAAGTGATCATCCTTTCTTAGGGATAGGACATTCCAGGCACCCACCCGAAGGGACCACCTCAGGTTAACCCAAGGAGACCGCTGTCTGATGGACGACACCTCAGCACCACTCCGACACACTCTCCCGCAATCTGACCCGAGAAGGTTACCCCGTGGTTTTCCTCCTATCATGAAAGAGTGGGGGTCCCAATGGCTTTACCCCAATCCCGTCATCTGGTGAGCTGCCCAACAGAGGGCAGCTGAACAGGAGGTTCTCCCACGGAGTTGGTTTTCAATTTTCTTTGCGTTTTTCTTGTGTTTTGTGGAGTGAAGGATTTTATGGTGGCCGGAGTGCAAATCCTGCCACCAACCTTCTTAAAAAAACGTAACCCAACTGCAGGAGTACGTCCACAGACACAGTTGGGCACTACATATGGATGGCTGTTGGCTCACAAAGAGCTCCTCCGCCCTTTGACAGGTTTTGTTTTTAATCCTGATGGGTGTCCATATCAGACACCTTCCTCATGAGGAAACCTGGTGGGGGAGACGATTTAGTCGCAGACAACCCAATATATGAAACAGGTTAGTACAGGTTTATATGGTACCTGTAGCAGGTCACAGATCTAATCTGACCCTGGAGCACAGTACCGGGCACAGTAAATGTGGGGCACAGTACCGACTAGAAGTTAAAGATATCATAACCACAAACCCTTCTGTCCATTTTTCCCAACGTGTGATTACCTTTTTAAACAGTCGCAACTGAAGGAAATTTGGAGCAAAGCAGGGGTGTGTTCGATTACCAAGAAGCTTGCTATTGCTTGCAAGCCAGCCGTTCCTTCTCAACCATTTCAATGGAGTGCTTGCTTGAGTGCTTTAGCCACTTGGTGAGTGCTCTACAAGCTGATTGATGATGGAACACTCACGCAACGTCCTTGAGGCTTTCTATGCTTAGCGTGTTTCTCACAGACTCATGGATCCGAGCCATCTCAACTTGATAGGCCTCTGGGTAAGGTGCTCAAATGAGTCTTTACGCATGAATGAAGTATCCCATTACCTCTCAGAATTTTCTCGACATAAGATTTTGTGCACTGTTCATGGATTGTTTATAACACATCTTGAGGCCTCACATGTCATTTCTCCCAGCCATGGCTTCAAGCGTGACATATGATATTGCCCGTGACAACATTACGGCCCAATTGTGACCTTTATTCGATGCAGAACCCCATTCGCAACGCACACCCACCTCTAAGCTGTCCAGCCTAGGTTTGAATCCCAACCCAGCTATAAACTGTCATCCTGGTGTTTCACAGGCAGGGTGATTCATCAATGTGTGCCGTCCCTCGGATGGACGTTAAACTGGGCTTCCCGTCTGCCAGCATTAGTTGATGGACGTTGAAGATCCCATGGTGTCCTTCACGAAGAGCAGGTGAGTTATGACCGAATTCCAAATTCCTGCGCTGACCTTAATCGAATGTGAAACCTGGGCAGCTGGTTTGTGATAGACTTGGGCCAAGCTTCCCACGGCCAACTTGACAAGAACATGGGAATAATTGTGACCATTAAAGAAGAACAACAAGAATGTTAACGCACCACCACCCATGTGACCAATTGCCACCGCCATCCTCCCTCCTGCCGCCCCCTGGCTGTTCCCTGAGGGACCAGGCGTTTCTCGTTTAGAAAAATTTGCGCAATTTTGTAAGCAAGGTAATCACAGATGTCAGGTTTATAGTGCTTTGTTTAACAGGAATTAGTGAAACAACCACACATAGGCAGGGATTTGTCATGAAATAATGACTTCTTTGAGCTTCTATCATGCTCAAGGGAACAAGGGTCTTGGTGTGGCTCAACCTCGTTCTGCCAGAAACATTTGAAACTTGCAAGTGGAGACAAGGTGCAAGAGTCTGCAAGCTTTGGGAACTTATAGTTTTGTTAAAGGAAATAAAAATAAAAGAGAATGTCACTTGACCTGTTGCATGCACATTTAATCACTATGTAGGTCATTCATGAAGCTTAATCAGGAGAGATCCAGGAATAGATGGACAATAAATAAAACCACCACACACCATTCACTCACAATCACACCTACCTACCTGATCACACAACCACTTCTCATATCTTCTTTAAAATTAACCATCCGACGACTCTTTGCTGCCAGCTCGCAATTCCCCGGAGGTGGAGGAGCAGCAACCGAGAGACCAGCAGGTGGTAAGAGCACCAACACCGATCCGCTTTGAAGACGACAACATACATGATACGCAATTAGTTTAACCCAGGGTGGTATCACAGCCAAACGCCTCGCACATTGCTAGTCTTGCTTTTCACGAAGCAGATCAATTGCTATCCCCATTTTTCAAGTCATCATGATGAAATTTTCAATCGTTGCAAATACTAAGATAACGGAAACATGAAAACAGAAAACATTGTTCTCACTCCTCTGTAAGTGTTTGCTGTGTGAAATGATGTTCCTTTTTGAAGTATTTGAGTTAACAAATAAACGTTTCAACTCATTAACAGATGGTATTTGTTATTGGAACAGACTTGGTGGTGTTCGAGTGTCCGCTCCGAGTCTGGGAGGTCGATGGTTCAAACCCTGTCCAAGTTATACCAAAGAGTTTTAAAATGGTACGTGCTGCTTCCTTGCTTGACGTTCTGGATTTGAAAGGATTGAGCATGGACAAGCGATGCTGGGAAGGCAATGGCAAACCTCCTGGTGTAATCGTTGCCAAGAAACTGCTTTGGCAACACCAAATCTCTGTAAAGAGTATGGTTCATCAAATATATATATTTTATTTTTTATTAGAGGTCAATAAAACTGCTGTTGTTAAAAAACAGGAGGTATTGGCTGGGATATACCACAGTACACTCCAGTGTCAACGACAAATGACTGATAGCAGTTTTGTGACATTGCACTGGTAATGACATAGCATTGACTACAAAGGAGATTTGTGTTCTGCAGTGTTCAAGTATTTGATTCAATTGCAATAAAATAAAGATTTTAAAGGTTGTGGAAAGAAATTTTTTAAAGAACTTTACCGCTGTTGATGCATCATCTTTTCTACCACCATGAGTTCTTTGTGCCTGTTGTTTGTGTCCTTTAAGTGAGTTTCCTGTTTGGAATAATTAAAAATTATCTCACCCCTCTCTGTGCATGCGTAATCAGGACAAAATCAGAGCTAAATGCTAAACTACAGATTTGTTTTCCGATTTGTGTTCAAAATATAACATCCAATTGAAAGCAAGTTGTTTCTCAATCATAAACTGACGTTTGTGGACAGGACACACAGACAGAAGTGAACCAATTGCTTAACCCCGCTTTGCACTTTGCGTGCGGGTGGTAATGAGGGAGAAGGGTTCATTACAGGAAGACAGGACAAAAAAAGAAGAAAAACTACAGGGTGCCATTTTGAGGAAGTAACAAAATGCGAGGTGTGTGAAAAGTTACCAGCATGAAATAAAATCGTCATCATGAACCATGCCCTATACGGAGCGTCGGTGCCGCCGAAGCAATTTCTCTGGCTCGAGTTACAATCCTGGAAGGGTCGCCACTCCGACTTAGATCAGGGCAGGGAATTCTGATTTGTTCATGGTGCTTGCAATAACTCGCCTACTCTTCACGAAGGGCACCATGGGATCTTTAAGGTCCATCAACTAATGCTGGCAGATGGCACACCCAGTTTAACGTCCACCAAAGGGATGGCACACACATTGATGAATCACCCTGCCTGTGAAACACCGGGATGACAGTTCTTAGCTGGGTCAAGATTAAAACTCAGGGTAGACAACTTCAAGATGGGCATGTGTACCTCTAGGCCATGATGTCAGCCCTTCATATAAAAAGTCAGTAAAACTATTGGTTCACGAATAAATATTTTCTACGAAAAAAATTAATGACCACTATATTCGTTATTGTTGTGTGTCTCTGTCTGTTGGATCCAGTCGAAAAAAAAAATGTTTTTTTTAATTTTTGAAATTTGTTCTACCCTTATTATCAGTTTTTCCGTCGATATGTTTGTCTGTCTGTCTGTCTGTTCGGTCCAGTGCTCCGTTAATACAATGGCGATTTCGATGAAACTTGGTTGGTAGGTTCTACCATGACCTAGTTGTGTGCAAATGAGAACCGTTGCTTAGGATACCACCGTTGCCTAGCAAAGGGACTTTGAAATTTTTGAAAAATCATTAAAAAATTATTTTTTCGAAAATCAAAAATCAGGCCACGAGCGACTGTGGGCAATACATTCAGCCATATTGTCAAAAATTTCCAGCCGGATCCTATGAAAACTGTCGGAGAAGAACACTTTGAATGAACCTGGTCGAAAACAATAAAAAAACGAAGTTCGTATTATCTCAGAGACTATGAGTCAGATATACATGAAACTGGTATGATAGGTTTTATGGTATGTCCTATTATGTGTAGAAAGAACCGTTGCTATGGGACCCCTCCGTTGCCTAGCAACGGCCGAAAAACCTCTAATGTGGGGGTATTTAAGAAAAAAACAATCTGCAGCATTAACCCTTGAAGCTAGAATCATGAATTTTCTTGTGCTTAATCCTCAGGCTATTCCAATCGAACGGGCCCATCGCATCAGGTTATATTGGGTAGTCGACTACCCATGTCCGCCCTACCGCTTTGTCTGTCTGTCTGTCTGTTCCGAGCATAGCTCCGTGGGTTTTGATCCGATCCTGATAAAATTTTTTGTGGGAGGTTTATATCATGATCTCGTTGTGTTTTCCTGAGAATGGGCATGGTGCGCCCATTATGGGCAGAGCCACGCCCAAAAAACATGTGTTTTTAGGGGGTAGCCGATTTCAATTTGATCTTCGTCCTGGGGTGTGGGGGAAAAATTTATATTAATGTATTTTAAATTGTAACAAATGGAGTTTCAGAAATGTAACTTTTATGCTCAAGTTGAATTGGCTGTCATTTCTGGCCAAAAGACTTTTGCCCTAAATGATAAGAAATGTGTTGTTCTGGAGCAGAGTGACCGAGCTTATAAATGAACCTTGCTTTAGAAATTACGAAGTGCTTTCCGTCTAAAGGACACGTCTACAGTCTGGGTGAATATCCCCAACTCTCTCTCATGAAGTATAAAATGCTTTGAAATGTAAAATTGTTTCAGTGCAAGCACGTGAGGAAGTATAGTATCTCAGTGGCTTGTACTCCTTGGAACTGACCAAGTACCAGTTAGATAAAACTCTCTGATGTAATGTAGAAGTGAATTGAATCGGGTTGGTCTAACTGTTAACTAAAGTAAGAATAAATGAAATAGAACCAAATAATATTGCAATCAATGGGGATTCTTAAGTTCATTGTACAGGGTGAGAAGTGTATAGTGTATAATTAGAAAATAAATTGTTACAAGGAAGGACTTGTGTGGACATCAGTTACAGTGGAGATAGGGTTTTTGTAGGATTTTATAACCAATCTGACAAACGTTAAACTCTGTCTGAAGTCAAATAGGATTCCACAACGCCGTTAGAAATCCTCATAAGATCTGTCTAAAATGATTAATGATCGTTTTATAGTAGAAATAGAGATATCACAATATCAGTAATATGTTGAATAAAAAATGAAGAATTTCAGGAGGAAAGTATAACACAATAAATAGAGTGTGTGGGTTAAAAAATCCACTATCAAGGGTTTGTCGAATCTGACAGGGTTTCGGTATTTGGTTAGCCCAATGGCGACCTGCATAGCCCCACGGAGCTCGATTTTCATTTTCATCACAAGGTCAAGGTTACAAGTCACGAACTTAGAAAATGCGGAATTTTGACATAAAAAATCCATCTTCTCCGAGGGTTTGTCGAATCTGGCAGGGTTTCGGTATTTGGTTAGCCCAATGGCACCTGCATAGCCCCACGGAGCTCGATTTTCATTTTCGTCCCAAGGTCAAGGTTACAAGGTCACGAACTTAGAAAATTGCGAATTTTGACATTAAAATCATTACGACCGCCCAAACTTTGAGAGCTAGGATGACAATATTTTTTATGCATTAATCTTGAGGTCATTCCCCACCTAAAGTCTTGAAACCATTTTGCTCTATCTCGAACACCTTGCCCAGTGGCGCCCCCTTCAAGTTTGTTTTTACGCTGATTTCATCAAAGGATATGGATAATCTGAGGAGTGCGAAATGCCATATAGCCTATATGACGTTATATTGTTCCTGGAATGTTCCAGAGTAAGTTTTGCACCAAAGGTCATAATCCTTGACTTTGACCTTTAAAGTTCACAAAGGTCAAATTTTCAAAGTTGTGGAATCGAACCGGGTTTTCGACCTTCTTCGCACGAACTAACTCCAATAAGCTATAGCACGTATCCTATTTCCTTATTTTAATGTCCACAACATTGTTTTGTGACCTTTAAAGGTTATGCAAAGGTCAAATTTTTAAGTTGTTGAACGAAACCGGGTTTTTGACATTTTGCAGCTAATAACCTGTCACTCGTACCACATCATGTTGATCATTTTATTAAACTTGGTCAAACATTATCACATTGTCTCTCCTGAACTTCTGAAACAATCTACATCGTCAAATACCGCTCGTGAACCATCGTCGTCTTCAGACTTGTTTTGTTCATAAACGATATTTGTAAAAAATTTAAATGAATTTTCTATGAACAAAGGTTTATAATTTTCAAACGAATCTCGGACAAATCCCACATACTCACCCTGTCTCTCCGAAAAGAACATCTGGGAAACTCTCCCAACTACTTCCCGAAACAAACCCCTTGAAGAGGTTAAGTCACTCAAACTTTTGGGCCTCACCAACAGCCATGATCTTCTTTGGCAGACTATATTTCCAAGATGGCCTCCAAAGCCAGCCGCCGAATGGGCATCCTTCATAATGCAAGATCTTTCCTTGGCCAGTCTGAACTTTTGACAGCCTACAAGGCCTTCATTCACAGCATAAGGAGTACTGCTCTCCCCTTTGTGCTGGAGGGTCTGTCTCACACCTTGCTCTTCTTGATGCCATGAAAAGCAAGGCCTTCAATATCATTTGGATCTCCCGTGACGAAGCTGAGTGTCTAGGCTTGTTGCTTTCACATTGCAGGCAGGTTGCTGGCCTCTCTGTGTTCTACCATCACCTCTTTGGTCTTGCATACTCTGTCCTCTCTTGATTCTGTCCCTCCCAGGTTTCTGCAGGGTGCACACGGTCTGGCAGTAACCCTATAGTTCTTGTTAAACTCCCAAAATCCAGGTTCACTGCTCCCCTCCACTCATTTGTTCTTTTTTTCTTTAACCTTTAAGCATCTTATAATTCAAAAAATATATATATTTTTTAACGGTCTCTTAAAATGTTACAACTTCCTCTTTCACACGTGTGTTTCTCGGTATGTACCATATTCACTATTCTTATTCTTCTTCTTTTCTTCAAAAGACTGTTTGCAATTCAACTTTTCCTTCATCCCATGTCAAAAACGTCCCACTGTTTCCAATGATCTTTTTCTCCATTCTCTCAATTCTTCCTTCATTGCATCTCTCACGAAATGTCTATTATCGCATCTCTGACTTTAATAAATATTTTTTAAATCCCAGTTTGCAATGTAGTTTGGTCATGTTTCAATATCAATGCCTTTTTTTTTCCAACATCATAGTTTGTGCCCTAATTTCCCCAAAAGGCGCTTCACCCCCTCCTTCAATCTACCCCCCCTTACCTGCCTTAACCCCTTACCTGTTATCGACTCCCTATCACCTCTTCGCTCTGCACCTTGGCGCGTGCATGCTCTCATCGTCTCCCCTCCCTCTCAAAGCAACCTTCTCACCATTCTCTGTTCTCCCTCAACTCCCCCTCTCACCCTTCTCCGCTCCAATCTTCCCTCTCACTCACCCCTTCCCAAAGTTGCCCCCCCTCACATCCACAAAAGCTGCCTCGTTCCCGCCACCCTCTCTCTTCCATCTCTTCACTCCAACTCCTGCCAATCTTCAACTGCTCTCTGCCCCTCTTTATACTCCCACTGTTACCTCAACCCATCACCATCGAGCCCATTCTCCTCCTCATCCGGCCGTCTCCCCAACATCCTCTGCAATTCCCCGCCACTCTTTCAACAACTCTCGCTTACCTCCCCCATCCTCCCTCGTCCTACCCTCCTCCTCCCTCGTCCTACCCTCCCCCTCCCTCTCCACTTGCACGAGAAAAACCTCCTCCCCTCCCTCTTCCTTAACAGTGTGGACCTCAAACATCAAACCTGACAGAATCTTCCCACACAGGTGGCCATTGACAAACCAGACATAATGTGCTTACAGAAAACCTTCCTCCGTCAAGGACGTCTTCTGACTCCCTCGATATCTCTCTCTGGTGACTTTCCTCCTCCGGTATGACAGGACCTAAGCCATCATCCTGGTGGCGGAGTTGCTCTCTTTATCAACGACTCATATCCTCACTCACCATGCACTGCCCTCTCTCCTCCACACCACCAGGTTTCCCCACCACTTCCACGCTCATATTTATAATGTGTAGTACTGTCAGCACCAAATAGTGATGACTTCATTTTACACCTCGCTCGGTCCGAAAACATGGACCGTCACTTGTATCCTCTGATGCCAACTCTCTCTTCCGTCATATGTGGTGACTTGAATTGTCATCATGCCAGTTGGCTGGGTGTGAGTAACTCTCTCATCTGCCATGGCACTTCAGCAACGGATTTCTGTGATTCATTGGGACTGACTCAATCGGTCAACTTCATGACCCGGATCTCAATCAATGGTACTCCATCTCTTCTGGACCTGATTTTGACAAATTTCCCTGAAAATATCTGCTGCTCTTCCTCCACTCCAATCAGTTCATCTGACCACATGCTTGTCAAAGTAAACATCTCTCTGGCTGTTATTAGAGAACCACCTCAGAGCCATCAAATCTGGCATTTCACTCAGGCTGACTGGCAGGGTCTACAATCAGCCATCAAAATTCTAGACTGGTCTCCCATCTCTACTTTCTCCGACATAAACTCGTCCTGGGAATTCTTTCAAAGAAACTTGCTCTCACTCATGCACAGATTTATCCCCTCTCGTCTGCAGTTGTCCCACCCTTCCTCCCGCCGATGGTACACTAAAGCTTGTGGCGAGGCAGTTATCCTGATACAACTTGCCTTCACCTCATGGAAGGCAAATCCAATTGAAGGAAATCTCAGTTCCTTCCACAAAGCTCAGAACAAGTGTGTGTCTACCCTCAGGAGAGCCAGAAAACA
>CM068954.1:10054685-10093864 GCA_035128595.1 Eptatretus atami
TCAAGTTTGTTTTTACGCTGATTTCATCAAAGTATGGATAATCTGAGGAGTGCGAAATGCCATATAGCCTATATGACGTTATATTGTTCCTGGAATGTTCCAGAGTAAGTTTGCACCAAAGGTCATAATCCTTGACCTTTGACCTTTAAAGTTCACAAAGGTCAAATTTTCAAAGTTGTGGGAATCGAACCGGGTTTCGACCTCTTCGACGAACTAACTCCAATAAGCTATAGCACGTATCCTATTCCTTATTTTAATGCCACAACATTGTTTTGTGACCTTTAAAGGTTATGCAAAGTCAAATTTTTAAGTTGTTGAACGAAACCGGTTTTTTGACATTTTGCAGCTAATAACCTGTCACTCGTACCACATCATGTTGATCATTTTATAACTTGGTCAACATTATCACATTGTCTCTCCCTTGACTTCTGAAACAATCTACATCGTCAAATACCGCTCGTGAACCATCGTCGTCTTCAGACTTGTTTGTTCATAAACGATATTTGTAAAAAATTAAATGAATTTTCTATGAACAAAGGTTTATAATTTTCAAACGAATCTCGGACAAATCCCACTACTCACCCTGTCTCTCCGAAGAACATCTGGGAAACTCTCCCAACTACTTCCCGAAAACAACCCTTGAAGAGGTAAGTCACTCAAACTTTTGGGCCTCACCAACAGCCATGATCTTCTTTGGCAGACTATATTTCCAAGATGGCCTCCAAGCCAGCCCGAATGGGCATCTTCATAATGCAAGATCTTTCCTTGGCCAGTCTGAACTTTTGACAGCCTACAAGCCTTCATTCACAGCATAAGGAGTACTGCTCTCCCCTTTGTGCTGGAGGGTCTGTCTCACACCTTGCTCTTCTTGATGCATGAAAGCAAGGCCTTCAATATCATTTGGATCTCCCGTGACGAAGCTGAGTGTCTAGGCTTGTTGCTTTCACATTGCAGGCAGGTGCTGGCCTCTCTGTGTTCTACCATCACCTCTTTGGTCTTGCATACTCTGCTCTCTCTTGATTCTGGCTCCTCCCAGGTTTCTGCAGTGTGCACACGGTCTGGCAGTAACCTATAGTTCTTGTTAAACTCCCAAAATCCAGGTTCACTGCTCCCTCCACTCATTTGTCTTTTTTCTTTTAACCTAAGCAATCTTAATCAAAAAATATATATTTTTAAACGGTCTCTTAAAATGTTACAACTTCCTCTTTCACACGTGTGGTTCTCGGTATTGTACATAATTCACTATTCTTCTTCTTCTTCTTTTCTTCAAAAGACTGTTTGCAATTCAACTTTTCCTTCATCCCATGTCAAAACGTCCCACTGTTCAATGATTCTTTTCTCCATTCTCTCAATTCTCCTTCATTGCATCTCTCACGAAATGTCTTTAATCGCATCTCGACTTTAAAAATATTTTTAAATCCCAGTTTGCAATGTATGTTTGCGTTTCATCAATCCTTTTTTTTTCCAACATCAGTGCCAATTCACCCACCTCCTTAAATCTACCTCTCCTAACCCCTTACCTGTTATCGACTCTCCCCATCACCCTCCTGCACCTTGGCCGTGCATGCTCTCATCGTCTCCCCTCCCTCTCAAGCAACCTTCTCACCATTCTCTGTTCTCCCTCAACTCTCCCCTCTCACCCTTCTCCCTCCAATCTTCCCTCTCACTCCCCTTCCCAAAGTTGCCCCCCCTCACATCCACAAAGCTGCCTCGTTCCCCCACCCTCTCTCTTCCATCTCTTCACTCCAACTCCTCCAATCTTCAACTGCTCTCTGCCCCCTCTCTTTATACTCCCACTGTACCTCAACCATCACCATCGAGCCATTCTCCTCCTCATCCGGCCGTCTCCCCAACATCCTCTGCAATTCCCCCACTCTTTCAACAACTCTCCTTACCTCCCCCTCTCCCTCGTCCTACCCTCCCCCTCCTCCCTCGTCCTACCCTCCCCTCCCTCACTGCACCGCAAAACCTCCTCCCCTCCCTCTTCCTTAACAGTGTGGACCTCAAACTCAAACCTGACAGATCTTCCCACACAGGTGCCATTGACAAACCAGACATAATGTGCTTAACAGAAACCTTCCTCCGTCAAGACGTCTCTGACTCCCTCGTATCTCTCTCTGGTGACTTCCTCCTCCGGTATGACAGACCTAAGCCTCATCCTGGTGGCGGAGTTGCTCTCTTTATCAACGACTCTATTCCTCACTCACCATGCACTGCCCTCTCTCCTCCACACCACCAGGTTTCCCCACCACTTCCACCTCATATTTATATGTGTACTGTACTGTCCACCAAATAGTGATGACTTCATTTACACCTCGCTCTCCGAAACATGGACCAACTTCTATCCTCTCATCCAACTCTCTCTTCCTCATATGTGGTGACTTGAATTGTCATCATGCCAGTTGGCTGGGTGTGAGTAACTCTCTCATCTGCCATGGCACTTCAGCAACGATTTCTGTGATTCATTGGGACTGACTCAATCGCGTCAACTTCATGACCCGGATCTCAATCAATGGTACTCCATCTCTTCTGGACCTGATTTTGACAAATTTCCCTGAAAATATCTGCTGCTCTCCTCCACTCCAATCAGTTCATCTGACCACATGCTTGTCAAAGTAAACATCTCTCTGGCTGTTATTAGAGAACCACCTCAGAGCCATCAAATCTGGCATTTACTCAGGCTGACTGGCAGGGTCTACAATCAGCCATCAAAATTCTAGACTGGTCTCCCATCTCTACTTTCTCCGACATAAACTCGTCCGGAATTCTTCAAAGAAACTTGCTCTCACTCATGCACAGATTTACCCCTCTCGTCTGCAGTGTCCCACCCTTCTCCCGCCGATGTACACTAAGCTTGTTGGCGAGGCAGTTATCCTGATACAACTTGCCTTCACCTCATGGAAGGCAAATCCAATTGAAGGAAATCTCAGTTCCTTCCACAAAGCTCAGAACAAGTGTGTGTCTACCCTCAGGAGAGCCAGAAAACAACATCTTTCTAATCTCAAGTTTGAACTCATAAACCTCTCTCTCTCCTCCAAATCCTGGTGGTGTCTATTAAATATGTTGCAGTTGTATGTTTCCCCTCCATCCCCTTACCTCAAATGGCTGCACAGCTGACACTGCACATGAAAAGGCTGAATGCTTAAATCCGTGTTTGCTTCTAAATCTTGTGTCCAAACCATCGCTTTCTGTACCCACCTTACCCAGTCATACCCAGCTTTTCCTGGACTATGTGTCCTTTTCTCCTGACAAGGTGGAGAGCTTGCTGTCAAACCTCAACTCAGATTATGCAACCAGTCTAGACGGCATCAGCCCACGTGTCCTAAAAACCTGCTCTGCTGCTCTTGCTCACCCTCTCTATGTTTTATTCACCCTTTCATTCGCACAAGGTCATCTGCCATCTGCTTGGAAATGAGCAAACATTACTGCCCTGCATAAAAAAGAGGTACAAAAACAGATCCTGCAACAACAGACCAATCATCCTTCTGCCAATCATTAGCAAGGTTATGGAATCCATCATCGCTTCATCATTAAAGCCTTCCTCTTCTCCAATGGCTTGATTTCTGACCATCAATTTGGATTTAGACCAGGTCAATCTACCCTGGATATGCTGCTTCTGCTCTCCCAACAATGCATGGAGGTCCTCAATGCCAGATATGAAATCAGAGCCATCTCCCTTGACATATCGCGTGCCTTCGATGCGGTCTGGCATCCTGCCCTGCTCACCAAACTCTCTTTCTGGTATCAAGGACATCTCCACTCATGGATCACAGACTTCCTCTCCTGTCGCAGTCAACGTGTGGCCCTAAATGGAGTTCTTTCATCCCCTCTTCCTGTCCAGGCTGGAGTTCCTCAAGCAGTGCTCTGGGCAGTGCTTTTTCAGGTTTCATCAATGATCTCTCCGACTCTGGAAAATCCTCTTTATCTCTTTGCTGATGACTCCACCCTCTGCCATACATCTGTCATCCGTCAGATTGGCAAACAGCAGCCTCTTCACTCTTTGCAGATCTGGATAAAATCACAGGCTGGTCCAACAAGTGGAACACGTCCTTCAACCTTTCAATGACAAATCTCACACTCTCACTATGTCTTTCCGAAAGGATTATCTGGAACCCCCCCCCATCTACTTTCTCAACAATCCTCTTGAAGAAGTCCTTTCATTCAAGCTTCTGTGTTCTCACAATCTTCCATGATCTTTCTTGGAAAGCCACATTTCCAAGCTGACCTCCCAAGCCAGTCGCCGACTGGGCATCCTCCATCGTGCAAAGTTGTTCCTTGGCACACCTGAGCTCCTGACCACAAACAAAGCTTTCATCCACAACCTAATGGAGTACTGCCCTCCTCTGGGCTGGTGCTCCTGCCTCTCACCTTTCTCAGCTTCACGCTATGGAAACCAAGGCGTTTAGGATCATTGGTATCTCCCACGATGAGGATGAGTCTTTGGTTCTCTCACTCTCTCACCACAGGCAGGTCGGTGGTCTGTCTGTCTTCTACCGTCTCTTCTCTTGGCTCGCCCCCACCCCTGCTCTGTCTGAGATATGTCCCCCCCCAACCCCCCATACTTACGCAGGCACTCAAGGTCCGCCAGCAACCCCCTTCTGGTAAAACTTCCAAAATCAAGAATCACTGCTCACCTTCACTCTTTCATTCCTCTTTTTCCTGCCTTTGGAACAACTCCCACGATCTCTTCAATCCCACTCTTCCATCCAGGTCTTCAAACAGCTGTTCACCACCATCTCTTATCTTCCCCATCCAAAACTACGATCTGTTCTACCCCCGCTAATCCACCCCAAACCCTCCCCCTTCAATTCCCTGCTTCCTTCCTGAAAGTCCTTAGTGTCCATGTTGTTTACCCTGTGTACCCTGCCCCATCCCTCTCCCTTCTACAGATCTCCTCATGTCTCTGTTCCAAACTGTTTTTTCCTTCCCTCTCCCACCCCTGTTGTCTCCTGCTCCCCTTGTTGTACGTTCTGTGTGTTAGCTCTCATACGAGCCTCAACAGTGTATATTATGAAAGAAAAAAAAAAACAACCTGTAAAACCAACTTCCCCAGTCTGTTCAGTCCCATTCTTCCCTCTAGTGCTTCAAGACAGCTGTCACTATTACCTCAGGCATTCTCCAATCCATCCATGCTCATGATCTCTAATACCCTAAATGACCCCATTCCTAAGCACTGCCCTTTTCGAGATTGTTGTGATTTTTCCCCTTCTCAGTCACCTCCTTTTGTTTGTTAGTTTCCGGTTGGTTTGTTCTTTTCTGTTTCATCCCTGCTTTCCCCTTCCTCTCCTTGCTGTGTTTCATTTAGTTTGTGTGCAGCTTGTTCTCCCCAATGTGTCCTCCTCCACCCTCCCCTTGATCTCACTCTCACTACTTCTCTGCTGTTGGTGTTTCCCCCTTTACATTTTTCCCCTTCCATTCTGCTCTGGCTCTTCCATGAGCCTCGACAAAGTATACAAAATAAGAACCAGAAATGGGAAAAAGGAGATGGAAAATGGGGATGAGAGAAGGATAGAGAAGAAGAGGAAGGAATGGAATATGAGTGGGGAAAGAGGAGAAGTGATGGAAGGGGAGTAAGGAAATTAGAGAGGAATCAAGGAGGTAGGAGTAGATAGATGAAAATGTGACTTCTTTTATCCCAGCAATATTTTTATAAATGATTAGAGGAAGGCATTGTTGGTAGATATATTAAGAAAGAAGAGAAAATAAAAGGACAGGAGAGAGAATACTGTTACGGGTTTGCTGGCTGGGTCATGAGGGGCTTCTCGGACCAGCTTCCCGACCCCCTGAAGCCGACAAGCCGCAGATAACTCTGCAGCACGATGGGTTGCTAAGCAACCATTGGATCTGATACAATTAACTTACGTAGGGTCTTCGTGTCCAATTCCCGCATTACCTCTACAGTAAGTTAACCCCACCCACAGATAGGGAACCGTGCTTTCAGCGCCCCACTCCCATTTAGTTCAAGCACGGCCTAGCGGAACCGTGATTGGAACATCGGCTGGTCTGTAACCGTAGCAAATCAGTGGGGCAAAACTCCCATCTACCATTTACACACTAGTGTCGAACCAATGGAGAGAGAGACACTCTGGCAGGTTAGAAACGAAAGGTCTTCTTCAACAAATGGCATGTATTTACAAGAATGTCGTTCACAAAAGAAAGATCATCGGCCCTAGCATCCAAGCCCCGAAGACAATCCTTCACATAAATCCACAGACATAGGCACCTCATTCATTCCGGGAAGTTAGACAAGTAAGGTTGATAGATAGAGAGGTACAGAAGATGGGGTTTGTTAGCAACCCCTCGGTCACCCGACGCAAACCTGCGGGCTTATGTGGTCCCAACGTGAAAAGGGGAGGGGGGGTGAAAGAAGTGAGGGCGATGATGTAATGCGCAGTGTGGGGAGAAATGCAGTAAATGCTTTGTATTGGGTAGAGGAAATCATGAATGCATGTCAGTACCCTTGCTCTGAACGAGTCGATCGCTCCAGGGCCCATCTGCACTGCGGCTCATGCTCACTCAGCTCGTTCTTGGAGGACTTCTTTAGCTCTCTGCTCCCTGAATATACACGACCCTGTTTGCTGCGCACCCCGGATTTATAAAGCCCCGACCAAGGTGTGGCCTGGGCAGCTCCCCATGCAGCTTCCTGATTGGCAGGCCAATGCTATTAAGCTGCGCTTATTGGTTGTTCAGTGCAGGCATCGCACAGGACTGAATGGCACCCAAGCACTACGATGGGTCCGATTGGTACTCAAGTGCTATGATGATGCAGACGCCACGTATCATGAGTTTTGGAGGTGTAATATAGTTTTGTAAAGCGTGTTGTTTGTTGTGTATGGATGCGTTGTGAAGAGGTGTGGGAAGGAGAGAGATTAAGAGAGATGGGGAAAGAGATAAAAGAAAAGTTACAAGGGAGGGAGGGGGTTCGAACCTACTACACAAACACAATGCATTTCTCTGGCCACTGATATGAGGGGAGAGGTGATCTAACTAAACAAAATGATATGGATATCTCGAAACTCCAGGGTTCCTTTATATCTTTAATTTAACTCTCCGGGGTTCTCCAAAACTGCAACAATATTAAATCACAGAAAAAAGAGGGGAACAGAAGAAGGACTGCAGGGAAAAAAAAACACAGAAACTTAGCCGAAGGAGGGACGGTCGTAATACACATAAGCCAGATTAAGTGTTCCCAATGTTCGAGACAACAATGAATGATGGTGATAATGGAAGGACTGAGCCAGGTAATTGCTCCTCCAGTTGAAAATATTCCAGGCAAGCCAACATTTGCCTCTCGTCTCAATCCATCTGGCCTCCGACACATCACCTTCACTTTGGACGATCAGGTTTAATGGAAACGTTTAATCTATTGAGCGTCTTTCCATGCCATTCCTATCTTTGTATATTCACTCCTTTGTCCGTCTCACTTCTCCTGTGTGTAGAACATGCTTCCTTCCTGTCCAATCACTCCCTTCTTTGAATGCAAACCTTCACCACAACTGACATCTCATCCCAATGTTGTTTGTTGAGTTTTTTTTAGGTTTCTTATGTCTATAAATATCTTGCACAGTTACTTTCTTGCCTGCACAGTGAATCATTGGTGCACATGTAATATAAGAGTTTGATAATATTACATTTTTGAGGGAAGAGAACTTGTTAAATTAAGGTCTTCGATGCCGTGTGTATTCGTGTTTAGTTTTCGACCTTCTTACCACGTATTAAGTGTTTGTTTAGGCTCAGGAGTCACTGTAAAATGTTAAGTGCAAGATAGTCGGGATGTTATGCTTTTAGAAATAGCTATGGGTAAAGTGGTTAATCTCATTGTTCTCCTCTGTGTGACAAGGCAGGACATCATGTTTCTCCCACCAAAAAAGAGAGAAGGAACTAAGTCTCCTCTCAGCATGATATGCCTGTCATCAAGTGTGGAGCGGATATTGGTGGCAGCTTGGAGCAGAAATTTGTGATAGCTCGTAATTGGTTTAAAGCCCCGCTCCATGATTGGAGGAGGCGAAAACAGCTTTCGGCGAAGGAGGAGCAGAGGGAATTTGAGTGAGGGAGGAAGAAGAAGAGACAGACGGAGGTTGCTGCGTATTTTGCTCCAGCATGCCCTTGAGCCTACCAATCCTCTTGCCTACTGTCTTTTCCAGCCTGCTGTGTTCCTCATCCTGCCGCATGTTCTTCTGCTGTTTGAAGTTGGGGTTTTTTTGGATAGATAGTCGAGGCTCGTGAAAGAGCGAGTACACTGAACGGATCAGGATGTAACAGGCAAAAACAGGATGCAAAACACGCGTGCATGGGGTTCAAGGCCGGTAAAACCACTAGGCAAACTAGGCATTTGCCTAGAGCGGAAAAATTGGGGGGGGGGAGAGCAAAAAAAACGAATGAACTATTCGTATTTTACATTAATAAACAAGCAGACTTCAGCAGTGGGACATGAAAAGTCTAGATCTATTGATATACATTACTGAAATAATTGCGCAGACGTGGTGGGAGAGTGATTACTCAAGAGCCTCTCAGACTTTATGGACGCTAGTAAAGCTCAATGAGGCACGGCAGTTATAATTAGCACGCAGAAGGACTGCGTGGCGAGAGACCATAGTTCTCATGGGAAGGTTCTGAATAGGGGCGGGTCAAGCGTTGAGGTTGAGCAGGTGGGGTAGGCATTGAGGTTGAGCAGGTAGTGTGGGTGCTGAGGTTGAGTGGGTAGGGCAGGCGCTGAGGGGAATATGATAGCTGTTGACAGTTTGACTCAGCTTCTATCAATTTCAATGTGCTGCATTAGAACTATACCAGCAGAGTGCCCACCCTGTGGGCGTTCTTGTTCCAAGCATGCAACACGTTATTCTGACACATGCCTTTAGTTGGGCGGTGTATAGGCAACTGACAGCTGCCTTAATGCCTCCCGAAAATAAAATAAAAAAACCTGGGTTTCGGGCAGGAAGCAAAAACATACCTACTGCTTATAATTCAAAACACATCACTGTACTAGAAAACGTGCGGACAGCAATACTATTCTGTAAATGGTGAGGACTTGTAATATCCTCCCCCATCTGGAGCGGTGCTACACGATACACATTTACATAGAGAATTTGCATCCCCTCCTCCCCCACCCTCCAAGACCACCAGCAAAGATAAAAAAACACCCCCATACACTAATTGAGGTCATGCTGATCCTATGCAGCAAGTCAGGATGTAATTGCCCAGAACTGTAAGAGGAGTAGCGTGACAAACAAACACCGTTCCGTGAATTATCGCAAGGATTCTCTTCGTAAGGTATTATGTTTATAATAATACCAGACGACCCGTGAACCCGTTGGGTTCCTGTTGTGACAGCGGTTGATGAAGAAAAAAAAAGACACAAAATTTTAATATTATTTAGTGGTCAAACTTTAACTTGAAGAAAATTTGAGCATTTACCTCAGGAGTCATTGTTCAACGAAGCACGCGTCTATACACAATTTTATTTATTAACGAACACGGAAGTATTAGATCAAAATGGCGATGTTTATTTTATGCTTAAAAATAAATTGTTCTTTGTCTATACTAAACCTTTGAGATTTTAAAAATAAATCATTTCAAGAAAAAAACAAGCAGTCATAGACTGGTACTTACGAAATCGTCAACTTGACTTCTGACCTTGTCTAATAAAAGCTGTCTCTGAGAGAGTGTAGCAACGCAAACCAGAAGTTTCTACGATGATTCTGTACCAAACCATCAAAAATCATAACGTCGACCGAAGCAAAAATCTCCATTTCTCCACGCAATTATTTAATATTATTTTATCAAAGTCACAAAACCGTAATATTCGGCCATCCACCAACAATCTTACATAATCCGACGGCTTAGCGTGTCAGGCATGCGACGATAACCTTTATTGGGATAAAAAATGACTTTTAAACACCATCTTTATCGAAAACACCATCAGCGCGCACACGGAAAACCATTACGTGACTCAACGACGCCTCTGCTCGAGCGCGCTGCACCACGTGACGACCCGTGACGCGGCGAGTGAAATATTTTTTATACAATCTTAAAACGTCTCCAAAACATCCGATTTTTACCAGAATTTCGACAACCGAGTTTTAAGCGTCCAAGTGATCGCAAAAACCGAAGACAAAATTAAAATCGAAGTTAAAACGAACTCGTAACGTCGAGCGAAGGAAAAATACTCCATTTCTCCACATGAATTTACGGAATTATGTTTGACCTCACTGTGACCTTGACCTTTGACCGATTTTGACCAAAATCTAATCAGCGCAAGCCATCACCCTCCTGAATCACGTGGTTAATTTGACATTGGTAGCTTCTTCCGTTCTCGAGTTATCGTGCCTACAACAAACACACAAACAAACACACAAACAAACACACAAACAGAGGACGGAAGTCATCAATATACTTACGAAATCTAAGATTTCGTAAGTAACAAAGATAGCTCCAGCGAACTATACCGTTGAGGTTGTTTCCATTGATAAAATTCTCCCGAAGAGTACTTGACTGAATCAGAAATTGATTTTTTTATAATTTTTTCGTTCCCGATTTGAACGAAACTTGATACTGCACACCGCAGGAGAATGGTGAGTAAGGTGGGCCGAAAATATTTGCACTATCGTGTACCGTTTTGGCTGTATTTCAGGAACATACAAGATGAGAGTTTTAGTAATATATAGATATAAATCAACCATCCAAATGATTCTAGCTGGCAATTATATGTCGATTTATATCACCTATCGTTTAATCGTTTGCTTCAGCATACAAATGAATGGTCACTGTCGATATGCAAGCATGGCAGCATCGGTGCGTGTGACTCGCGTTCGTTCAATGTTTCCATATTTTTAGCTAAATTACTACTGTTACTTGACTAGTATATATATATATATATTATATATATATATACATTATATCCATGGTGATACAGCTTCTTTATTTTGGGAAAATTCATTTGGTAAAAATTTAATATTTTTTTTTTCAACGGCATGACTGGACCATGGCTTGAAGTGGAAAGAACTTGAACTGCGATTGAAAAAGAAAAAAAACAAATGATGTCGAAAATTTGCACTTCATTAAACAGGAAACAAAGTATTTGCAGCAAATCTTAGAACGACTCATAGCTTCAATGAGAGTCTTGGTATGCAAAATCTGGCATTTCTGCACACTTTTGGTAATGGGAACTACCTGAAATTTGTGGAATATCTAGCTTTGTTGACCCACTAGGATGAGCATCTTCATAAGATAAACGACAATGAGACACAGGTAGCTACATTATCTTGGGAAAATGTACAGAATTCTTCGGAGAATCCTTGGCTATCGCTGGTCGGCCTTTCTGTCCAACGAGCGGTTGCTGAGAGAGACTCAAATGAGATTTGTTACCTGCATAGTCCGTGAGCATCATGTGCGGCTGTATGGACATGTGGCTCATTTTCCTGACGCTGATCCTGCTCACCAGATTCTCTCAGCGAGGGAGCCTCATGAGTGAAGGAGGCCAACAGCCGACCACGTGCCTCATGGTTGTAGCAGGTTGATCAGCATCTCAAGGAGATAGGGATGGCCCAGGCATCTGCCTGATGGAATGGTCAGACAGAGGTCCCTGGAGACTGGCGGAAAGTGGATGCAGTGACGCACTGCTCCGGCGCATGCTCTCATACCTGACCTGACCTGATATGTAGAATAAATTAATTCAGCTCTTATCCAACACCATCAAAGAAGAAATCCTAAAATCTGCTCATGTTGCCAAGTACGTTCCGTCATTCTGGATTGTACAGCAGATGTAGGCCATGTTGAACAAATGACCATGATCCTTCGTTTTATGGACATAGCTTCAGACACTGATATTATGAGCCTGAATGCATAAAGGAACATTTTGTGGATTTGTACCACTAAAACCAGACAACTGGTGCTGTTATGATGGACACTGTCCTTCACCAGTTAGAAGAGATGTCATTGTCTCTTGAAAACTTGCATAGTCAAGTTATTGGTAATTGAAGCAATATGAAGG
Source organism: Eptatretus atami (assembly GCA_035128595.1). Lineage (NCBI taxonomy): Eukaryota > Metazoa > Chordata > Myxini > Myxiniformes > Myxinidae > Eptatretus > Eptatretus atami. The sequence continues at coordinate 10,066,675 of CM068954.1, forward strand.
GGAAAGAAAACGTTATGTGGTATTAATTATGCTGCCAATTGTTGCTTGGAAACAATGGCTTTCTTTGACATAGTACAATGTGGTTATGTGTATTTTTCAGCTTCAACACATCGTTGGTAAGCTCGAATGCACCGTGTGCCTAATCTTACAGTGAAACGATTGAGTGAAACAAGATGGGAATGTCTAATTAATGCCTTGAAACCTCTCCACTATCAGCTCGGTGATATCTATGATGCACTAACTGAAATCTCTCTTGCTATGTTCCCACTGTCATGCGATCCGTTACGAACGCCACGATTGGCCATTCGTAGCTGATCATGGAATTTCTCTGAAAGCTGTTCCCACTATCACGATGCGTGGCACGATTGAAATTGTGGTCTCACAGAGCGTGGTGTTTGTCTTGTCTAAGATCGATCCCGATCACCACGATTAGGAAGCACGATTATATGCGATCTGTCGCGCTTTGTTACGATGCAATACGATCTGATACGATGATCCCGATTGACAATTGATCGTGTTGATCGTAGAAAAATTTTGAACCGTTCAAAATTTTTCTACGATTAACACGATTGCCACGACTGACCTCAAGATCTGATAAGATCTGATAGGATCACCACGATTAGTCCACGATTAAGACCACGATTTCAATCGTGCCGCGCATCGTGATAGTGGGAACCTAGCATAAGATGACACGACCCGAACAGGATCGTCTGGCAATACCAAACGAGTAGATGCACAACCTCTTGCAGAAGGCATTTCTAGTTTCAAGTTTGTGGTTTCTCTTGTTGTGTGGAATGACATCCTCTTTGAGATCAATATGATGAGCAAACAACTTCAGGAGAAAAACTTTGACATACATGATGCCATTAAGCAACTAAGAGAAACCAAGAGGTTTCTTGGAGACTGCAAGGAGTGATGAAGGGTTTGAGAAAACACTGGTCGATGTACGTGAACTTGCTGCGGAGTTGGAGATACCGGCACACTTAGAACCAGATCCGGTCCGTATGAAGAGAAAAGGAGGAAGCAGTTCACATATAAAACGACGATGAGCCGATTCAGAACCCCAAGGAAAAATTCAAAGTGAACCTTGACACAGCAATACAATCGGTTGAAGAAGGATTCACACGACGCATCCAATTAGTTCTGTGTTTGGCGTCCTCTCCGAAGTTCACAGCTTGCAGAATAGAACATCAAAGCAAATTATGGAACATTGCTTGATGCTCGAGCAAGCTTTACAGCATGGGGACTCCAAAGATATTGATGCTTCCAATTTGTTCAGTGAAATGCGAGCCATTGCAAGACGAGTTCTAAAGTTGGCACGACCACAACATGTATTGAACTTTCTTTGCAAAAAATAAGCTCACAGATAATGTCCTGACACATTTATTGCTCTTGGAATCCTCTTCACCCTCCGTGTTTCTGTGGCAGGGGTGAGGCAAAGCTTTACCAAGCTAAAGTTGATCAAAACATACATTTGCTCCTCAATGATGCAAGAAGACTGTTGGGCTATCCAGTATCCACCTTGTCAATAGAACATGAAATTGCACAAAACATTGGCCTGAAGGAACGTGTTTGTACATTTGTTGAACTGAAAGCAAGGAAAGTGAAATTCTAACTGATAATGATAAACTTTGTTGTACGAACACATAGTATGACATCATGTGAGCCATATTAACACATTATAATGGTGCATTTCTTCTTGTATATATCGTGTGAAAAGTGTAGAAACAATGAAAATGTACAATCAGCATCATATTTCCATTTTCATGTAAAAAACAATAAATCAGCATTTATAAATGCAGAAACTTTATTCATACAAATGTACAATATTCATTTTTGAAAGTTAATTGGGGGAGAGTAGGGAGGGCAAAGCTGAAGGTTCACCAAGGGTGCCCATACCTTGTACTGGGGGAGGACAAGAAATGGATCAGAAGGAAATTAAAGGAAGGAAACTGTTAAATTGGAAGGAGGGATTGGGTGGGGTTAATGAGGGTAGAAATGATGATGGTTTTGGATTGGGGATGATCTGAGTTGGTGTGAACAGCTGTCTTGAGGACCTGGGGGGTAGAATGACATTGAAGAGAATGTGGAAAAGTAAGCAGGAAAAAAAGAGGAATAAATGAGTGGAGGTGAGCAGTGGTCCTAGATTTAGGTAGTTTCACCATAATAGGGTTGATGGTGGACTGTGTGAGCCTTGTGGAAACATGGGGGGGAGGGGGGACAAAGCAAAGAGAGAGAGCAGATGGTGCAAGACCAGAAGGGAGGCGGTAGAAGGCTGAGAGACCACCGACCTGTCTGCAATGACGAACGTGGACACAGACTCAGCTTCAGTGTGGGAGATTCCAATAATTTTAAAGGCTTCACCTTGGTTTTCACAGCTTCAAGCTGAGCAAGAGTGAGGCTGAGGAACCAGCTCAGAGGGGAAAGCAGCACTCCACCAAGCTCGGATGAAAGCCCTGTAGGTGGATAGGAGTTCAGGTGTGCCAAAGTAGGACTTTGCATGACGGAGGATGCCCAGTCGGCGGCTGGCTTTGGAAACTTTGAAATGTGGTTTTCTCAAGAAAGATCATGGTCAGTGAGACCCAGGAGTTTGAATGACTGAACTTCCTCAAGAGGATTGTTAAGAAAGGTAGATGGGTGAGTTTGCCACATGGTCCTTTCAGAGAGAGAAAGAATGAGAGTGTGAGAATTGTCTGGATTGAAAGACATATTTTGCTGGATATGCTTGAAAATTGAAAGACATAATAACGCACTCCGTTATTTTTTTTTCCCTGCAATACTCCCCAGAGGGTGATATCCTATCCTGTCACATGGCTACACTGTGAGTAAATATAGACCTGCAATAATTTTCATTTTATATATTTTCCTTCGCTCAAAGTGGAACTCGTCCAAGAAATTCACAATAGGCTCTGTGCCAAATTTGGGCGATTATAGCTGCCTTCGTTCAGTTATTCTGCCGACAAACAGAAAACCCCACGGACAGGATAATCACAATACTCCTGCGTTTGGCCTACGCCATGGCGCGAGTCAGTAACAAGAGATATTGAAGTAATGTGTAAATGTGCTACGAATAGTGTTGCAGAAAACATACTTGCGACCAGAGTAAGCTCCAACAATAGGCTGGCCAATGATATAACCAGGATTTCACTCAATCTCTGCTTCAGCTGTAGATCTCCCTAAACACAACACCACACTCTACTACAGTGCTATTTGACAATCTTGGAAGTCCACATATTCTCATGCTCCTGCACCACTTTGTTTATCTCCTTTAGATAGATGCAAACAATCAGAAAAATCAGACAAGCTGATATCCTTCTTATCTAGAAACTGTATGGGTTGCTTTTTAAAAACTGATAAATGAGGAAGTAGTGTTTGTTAAATTATAAATAAGTGGGTCCCATTTTACCAAAGACATCTGTAGCTGGAAAACGCACTGTCCTCAATTGCATATATCATTATAGGTTCCTGAGTTACATCCAGAGAAATACAAGCCCAACCTGGCCCAATTAAGTGACTAGTTGACCTTACCATAGAAATATCGATGGAGAAGTGTGCCACAATTGACGTTGCATTCAGAGGCACACTTCCAGAACCGCTGAAGCAGTAGCTCCCAGTACACCTTCTGATCCAACCATCACAGTGTAGTGTAACTACAAAAAGTGTGGGAAGATAGAGTGACAAACAAGCATCACACTGCATGAGGCACGAGTAATGGCAATTAAACTCATCCTGCCAGTGTACACTGGCTTATTGACATTGCAAAATTCCACAAAATCATAAATATATACATATATGTAAAAAATATATGTACAGTGCCTATAGAATGTCTGCACCCCCTTTCAAAATTTTCACCTTTTGTTCTCTTATAGCCTGGAATTAAATTGCATTAAATCAGACTTTTCCACCGATATTTACACATCGTACCTTCAACTTACAAGTGAAAAAACAAATTCCATAAATTTCAGAAAATTAATTAAAATACAAACTAGAATATCTTGGTTGGATAAGTGTGTCCACCCCCTTATAACAGCAATTGTAAATTAGCTCAGGTGTAACCAATCACCTTCAAAATCACACACCAAGTTTATTGGCCTCCACCTGTGATAAATTGTCGTGATTCTGATTATTTCAGAATAAAATCAGCTGTTCCTGCAGGTTTCCTCTGCTGGGTCATGCATTTCACAGCAAAGACTCAACGAACACCAAGGAGCTTTCAAAAGACCTCCATGATAAAGTTGTGGAAGGTACAGATCAGGGGATGAGTATAAAAATATTTCAAAGGCCTTGAATATCCCTTGGAGCACAGTCAAGACAATCATTAAGAAGTGGAAGGCACATGGCACCACCAAGACCCTGCCTCGATCCGACCTTCCTTCCAAACTGGATGACCAAGCAAGGGGTAGACTAATCAGAGAGGGCCACGAAGAGGCCAATGACAACTTTGAAAGACCTAAATGCCTTTATGGAAAAGACTGGAAACTGTGTGTATGTGACAACAACATCCCAAGCACTTCACAAGTCTGGCCTGTATGGCAGGGTGGCAAGAAGGAAGCCATTACTCAAAAAAACCCCACTCGAGTCCTGTTTGCGTTATTAAAAAAACCACTCCAGAGATTCTGAAGCCATGTTTGAAAAGTTTTGTGGTCTGACAAAACCAAGATGGAACCTTTGGCCTAAATGCAAAATGTTATGTTTGGTGCAAACCAAACATAGCACATCACCAAAGAACACCATCTCTCACTGTGAAGCTCATGTTATGGGATGTTTCTCATCAACAGGGACTAGGGCACTTGTCAGGATAGAAGTGAAATGGATGGAGCAAAATACAGAAAAATCCTCGAGGAAAACCTGCTGCCCTCTGCAAGAAAACTGAAATTGGGACGGAAGTTCACCTTTCAGCATGACAACGACCCGAAGCACACAGCCAGTTACACTGGCGGCTAATGAACAAAAAGATAAATGTCCTTGAGCGTCCCAGTCAGAGCCCGACCTAAATCCATCGAAAATCTGTGGCATGACTTGAATATTGCTGCCCATCAACGCTCCCCATGCAACTTGACTGAGCTTGAACAGTTTTGTGCAGAGAATGGGTGAATATTGCCCAATCAAGGTGTGCAAAGTTGGCAGAAGACCGATCCCAACAGACTCAGCTGTAATTGCTGTCAAAGGTGCTTGCCACCAAGTATTAACTCAGGGGTGTAGAGACTTGTCAAACCAAGATATATTCTAGTTTTGTATTGTAATTAATTTTTCTGAAATTTGTAGAATTTGTTTTTCACTTGGAAGTTGTGGGTTATGATTGTAAATAAAGGTGGAAAAAGTCTGATTTATGCAATTTATTCCAGGCTACAAGCAACAAAAGTAAAAATTTTAAAGGTGGCATAGATTTCTCTCGGTACTGTACATAGTATTGCAAGCTGGAGCATCTGTCTACGCGTTTTTCTGTCTCCATTTACAGAGAACACTCCCGCACTCAAGATGTGGTAATTTCTATATTTAAAACAGGAACTTAATTCCTTGATTACCTGCATGAACCTTTTAACCTGAGATCCTTGGACATTCGGCTCCCCCATCCTGGGCTGCCTGCAGAAAAACCGGCCCCTCGGGTACATGCAGGTTTGAATAGCAGCTGGTAAAACGGCCGCTCTGGTAAATGGAGATTTGAATAGCGGCTGGTAAAACGGCCGCTCGGGAATATGGAGGTTTGAAATATGGCCGGTAAATACGTGTCAAAATCGGGCTGCTCGGGTATATGGAGGTTGAATAGCGGCGGTAAAACGGCTGCTCGGGAATATGGAGGTTTGAATAGTGGCCGTAAAACGGCTGCTCGGGAATATGGAGGTTTGAATAGCGGCGGGTAAGCAGCCACTCGGGAATATGGAGGTTTGAATTAGCGGCTGTCAAAACGCCGCTCGGGTATATGGAGGTTTGAATAGTGGCTGGTAAAACGGCCGCTCGGGAATATGGAGTTTGAATAGCGGCTGGTAAACCGGCCGCTCGGGTATATGGAGGTTTGAATAGCGGCTGGTAACGCCCGCCGCTCGGGTTCAAAAGGTTGAGGTCAAATATTTCTTTGATTCCTTTCTGGATCCTTTCTTTAAGGATTCAGAAGAAAGATGCGATTCATACCAACAAGTTTCTACTAGTTCTTTACTTAGTTTGTCATTTGCATCGTTAATAGGATGTTGAACCAATTAAATACTTGTTGAAGGAATGTTACTGTTGCAGGCAAGAGCTCAAATGTGCCATCTGTTACTTTTATCCATATTTGAGGAAAAAAGATGAAGATTTTATAATTGTTGGACGAAGTTTACTTGCAAGAAATAGGAAGGTTGGTTACACAATAAGCTGATACACATTGTAATACTTTTACGTCGAGATAGGAATTGTAGTCTAGTCTTTGAATTCCTACAAGGTGGATTATGGAGAATCACTTGTTGTCAAATACATTTTCATGTCTCTCACTTTACATGTTCACATTGTAATGCTACGATGATCGGATAACCGTATCCTGAGATGAAGTGTTATTGTTTGATCAAAGTTTTATTTTTGGTTCTTTTTCTTTGTCATCACCAGTGAGCTACAATGCAAACAAGGAACTCTGTCGGTGTTCCTTTCTCAGTCCCTACACCTGGTTTCTTCCTGGCATACCACAGGTATCTTCTTGTCCAGCACATGAAATTATACTTGTATTTTGAGCGCAGATCTGAAGCTTATACAGTACTTAAATCAACATGGGTTGGAGAAAATTGTCAATAATAATGTTCAGAGAATTAATTTGAAAAACTGATTGCACTGACACTTCCGTGACAAAACTGTACGATCATCCCTTTGTCCACAATAAAACTGACCATGAATTTCTTGGAGCCACTTTGCCTGCCTATACAGCCACTTCCAAATAATGCCGAGTTATCGCTGTATGAACACGTTGACTCAAACTATCTCAATCACCTATGAGCTGATTTTTTCAGATTTTTCAGACTTTGTGTCGTCCCGCACAGTACCGACAGCGCCACACCCCAATCATCCAGTAATCCATGAATCCCCAGGCCCGACCCAGACGTCTATTGACCTCTGGCTCACAGCCAGACAGAGACATGAATATCACCACCAAGTAAGTGAATCTCTCCGTGACCTCAACATTCCTCACCACAACAGGTACAGACAAAGATAGCAGCATCCAAGATGTCATTGAAAACTTTGTATCTTAGTTTTGACCCAGGAAACATGAACAATGGTAATGTTTATTGGTCCCTTTAATCTACATAGCGATGCATATTTGACCACATGTCGTAACGAATTTGATCCGTTGGTTGCATCCCTGTGCTACTGATGCAGTGGACCCTGTAGGCCATGGCAGGGTTTTGGAATTTAGACAGGGTATCAGCACACAGTTTGCTACTACTCTTTCAAAAGGCACTTTGGGGATCTTAAATATCCACCAGTAATTTCTGGCAAACAGGATACCAGGCTTAGTGACTGGACTGTGAAGTATGGCACACCCAATGATACAACACCCTGCCTGTGAAGCACCAGGACCACAGTTTAAAGTCAGAGCAGAAATGCGAAAACCCGAAGAGACAGCTCAAGGAGAGCTGTTCCTAAGAGAAGGTGAGAGAGCTCTGATACCTCAAACACAGTGTAGAGGACAATGACCATGTTGAGATGTGGGCTCAAAATCCGAAGGATTGTCTGTGGAAGCAGAACTGAGGAGTCCGTGTGGCGAGACCAGGATAGGATGAGATAATTGCACTTCCTGCACCACATCGCCAAAAGTAAACACAAGAAATACTGAGCACACACACAGAAACACACGAAAATACAAACAATAATCCCATACGGCACAGAATAACAAAACACGCACAATATTTCATGCAATCACAATGTTCTTACCTTCAGCTAACCTACATACAGTATATTCAAGGTGACTTTGCAGCACTCTTTGCCATATCACTAGATGCTGATCACGTGGGCCTAGATAACGTTTCTTGACCATTCAAAAAGGCAGAATAGATCGTGGGCGCTTTGAGTCAATTAATTACAGTTGTAATTGATAACAAGTCAATCTTCAATGGGGCCGAAAATTAAGCCTTTCATTTATAACCACAATTGGTGATCTCTTTGAAAAAAAAAAAGTTCGCAAACCAGACAAGTCAATCATTTTACCTTAATGTGCACGATACGAGTACTCACCACCAAGTCGTCTATATGGAGCAAGAGGTGAAGTTTCCTGGATTCTGCAAAAAAAAAAAGAAAACCCAGAACTCATCAGAATCACGAAATATTATTCCTCATTACAACAATTTACAAAGAAACAGCTCCCTGCACTACATGCCATTTCACAAGTGTGACGAGCCACTTGGACTTGGTTGAGCAATGACATCTCAGTGACACGGTGTTTGAAACAAGGTTAAACGTGAAGCAAAGGACATGACTGAGCTCATAAAGTAGTGTATTCATAATAATAATAATAATAATAATAATAATATTATTATTCATATAATGGAGGGAGAGTATGTTGTCGCCAATGTATCATCTATTCTTCCAAGAGGATTTGAACATGGAGAAGCTGAATCTTTCAGGGATTAATCTGGCACCCTTGAAGTCGTGTTGCTTGCCACGTATTTCATTGATTCATCAAAGTTTGAAAAATTTTTTTTCGCCCATCTTGGAATTTTTTCCTTTGGGGGAGAAGGAGGGACGGTGCAATTGGAATATCGAGCTATTATACCACGATGTTACTGTTACGAAATCTGGCAGCCATTTGCGCACAAACAGACAACAGCCCCGCAGTTCAGTTATTTCGATAAGTATGTGTTTATAGTCAGGGTCCCGTCCTTCTGTCTAATGGCTTAATTTCATGTGTGCACTGCGGGTTTCTTTTATAGTCAGTGTTTTTTTTTACATATCCAATCAATCCTTCGTTCTTCGCACCATTGCCCACGTGCAACTGGTCACGTACAGGGTGAGGTTCCCTCCTCCCACCGACTTCCTTCCAATCAGGAGGCTATCGCCTCAGCTCCGACTCTGCCCTTCGTCCAATCAGGAGGCTCATCGCCTCAGATCGGGAGACTCACACCCAGAAGGGTGGAGTTGCCCCGCCACCGTGGGCCCCTTCCAATGAGGGACGGCCGGCGAATCGCGCGACGCAACCGTCCAATCAGGAGCGAGTGGCCAGGGAAAGAAGTCCCTCGGACCTCGCGAAAAGAGAGTAGAGTGGTCGTCAAGAGGAGAGTAGAGGAGTCATCGTGGCCATTGCTCTTGGTGTGCGTCGTTAGAGTCGTCGTCGTCGTCAGCGGGTCGTTGGTCTACGGTCTTTTGCGGGCTCCTCGTGGTGGTGCTGTGGTCGAGCAGCCAGGATCGTGGGCTCGGTGGATTCCGGCTCGTGGGTTCAGTCCCACTGTGGTGGTTGGAGTCGGTTGTGACCGCCCGAGGCGGACAGGTACCCTGCCAGACCTTGACTCCCCAGCTGACCTATCCTCCTCGGCTGGAGGTCCAATAAAGACCCGACGGGGTCCATTTCTTTTGTGTGTGTGTGTGTGTGTGTGTGTGTGTGATGTGTGTGTGTCTGTGGGCCCCATCCTTAAGTAGAAATTGTTAAGTGTTTGTTGTATATTAAATTGCATTGTCATATTCGGTTTAAACTCTGCTCTTTGTGCTCCCCTGCCCCATTATAAACAACCCCCCGATTGTTCAATGTACACAGCTCGTTGTTGTGCTTTCTATTATTGACCCAGCATGGTTCGTGCTATGAGGAACCAAGTAAGGCGATTGGCTGTAAGTTGTCGTTTGGATCCGACGGACTTTGTTAATTTCGGCTCGGTTTACACCGGACCGAGGTCGCTAGAGCGACCCGGTTCGCAGAGGTCTGTTGAGGGTGTGACTTCCGCCGGTAATTTTGACACGTGGGTTTACTTATGGTATAATTGAAATTGGCTATAAACCCTACCTCCACGCCGTCAGAAGAATTGGTGAGCACGGTCCTTAAGTGACCCGTGACCTTCGGAGTTGTCTGAAGGTTTATGAACCTGCAATTTCGGGTGTTCGATGGAGAGACGGGCTCCCTACGCTCCCACTGGCAAGCCGTTCCCTGCCACGACCCCCGCCCACAACAGTATTACATATGCACATAAGCAGTATGATGCTTTCGCTTCATAGACGTAAACGCCAGGTATTTTATTTATTTTGGGGGAGCGGATCGAGGTCAGTGGTCTGTTGCCTATACACGGCCCAAATGGGATGTGTCAGAAGAACGTGTTGCACGATGGAAGCAAGATTTGCTCGAAAGGAGGGTACCTCTGCCTGGTAATTAATAATAATATAAGTTCCCAACAAGGACTTTGCTGAAGAAGAGAGACCATTAAGACCACCTCAAAGCCTGCATTATTATTTACAACGCTTAATAAATTGTGAACACCAAGCAATGAAGTACACGTTACCAATTTTAAAAACATTTGGTTGACTCAGCTGGGCGATTGATCGGCCAACCCCAGACTCAGAGCTGGATGCTCTATACCATCCATTCCATCCAATTGGGGGACCATTACTCTGCTACAAGATGTCGGGCTGCTGAAGCAGTCTCCAGGGCTATTTGGGCACAATCCTTGATGAAAGTTGCTTTTCTGACACATGGATACCAGCAAGCTGGCACTCATTTTGCCAACCTTCAGAAGGAGCAGGCAAAAGAAAGTTTTTCAACCCCACCTGGTAATTAATTCAATGGTAGGGTGGATTTTGAGACTCAGGACCCGGGATCCCAAGCCCGCCATTTCTAACCATTAAACCAACATCAAGCAAATGCTCTAACCTAGTGTGCAGGCAACCCATTTGGTCAATGATCATTTCACACAAGTGTGGCCAACTCGTAGAAGATCATCGAAAGTGTGTTTTTGTATTCTGGAAATTTTCACTAAAATGGTTTCACCATGTAACTCGCCACAGAGAAAATCTAACGTAAGCTCGTAATATAATGCATGGAAGAGTTGGTGACGTTTCGCTTAGCTATAAAAGATACATCATCCTGGCTAAAAAAAAACAGAAACCATGTTGCCAGACGGCAGAATTGCGAAATAAATCATCCATCTCAAGTAATGGAAATTTTGCCTTGGCAGGACAATGAACCAAAGGTGAAAGCTAGCATCAATGCAAGAAAGGTGCGAAACCCTTCAGCTAAGTCGGAGAAACAGAACAATTGTTTCGAAGAATTCAGGTAGTTTAGATTTATAGCTGGCTAAATTTGGAAAATCATCGCGTGATCAATTGAAAACATGTCGTTTATTCGTTAGCATTGGACGAATCAACCGAACATCAGCGATTTCTGCAACAGCTTGTTTTCTTGGATTCGATTATGTGTCAAGTGACCCCGCACAAAAACGTGAAGAAATGCTGGCGATTTGCGCTCCGAGAGACAAACTGTGGATTGATTTGCTTCAACACTTTCCTGAAGGTAACTGAAAAAAATTTGGCCTAGCTTGACGCAAGTTGGGTTTCAGTCACAACAGTGGGGCACCATCATTTTTGCAATGAGTGGCAAAAACCAAAATAATCGTTGGTTGTTTGCGCTTCTGTAACAACTACTTAAAGATACTTGTAGCATTGTTTCCATCACTAGGCTTGCTGCCCTTTCTTCCACTGCAAAACTTCACCAGGAAAGTCTCTGTGCACAAATGGTGGGAAATGACACGTTGCTCCGACTTGATTAAACACTACAGTACTGTAATTTAAATCGTGAATTACCGTGCGCAGCAATAGTGTTCTTGTTTCATCAGCAGTTCGTAGAATCACCAAGGAAATGGATGACTGCGATTTTGGGACGTCGGTTCGACGCGTATGTTCGATGACTGAGTCATGGTAAAAGCTTTCTGGAGCGGTTCACCGTCATTTATCCGGCAAATTCACGAGTTTCTGATGGAAAAAGGGCAGGCTGAAAAATGTTTACGGCCATTGAGAGTTGAGAGAGAGTGGCGATTGCGCATTTGTGAGTTTATTGACTTAAGTAATCGGGTCACTTGAATGGCAGACGTTAACATGTAACAAGAAACTGCAGGGAAAGGAAACTCATTTGCGATTCGAGATCAGATATTTGACGCAGTGATCAAATCAATACTCTGGATGTTCACAGTCCAAGATAACTTTAGCACACTGAAATTTCCGGCTACATGATCAGAAACATCAGAGAAATAGTACACACTTTTCTATGAGCTGAACTAAGTTTGAAAAAAGGACTGAAAATGCGCGATGAACATGGAGAAGTCTGCCACAATTCATCGGCTAGGAATTGACGCAAAAATTTGAACCGCGCTTCACTGACCAATTAAATCTCTACAAGTTCTTCGCAGCACCTTTAACAATCCACCATTAAATAGCACAGTGTATGAATATGGAGCAAACTCTGCATGGAAGTGCACACCAATCCTCTAACTATATTCCTGTCAAGTTAGCAAGAGGCTCAAAGTGGTGTTGCTAAAGAATGGCAATGATTTAGGTAAGCGTGGTTACAACACGGAGGCAAGAACGCTCCGCACGCAACGGGCACAAAATCGGTTGGATGGTGCTTAAATGGGAAGCTAATTTGAACACGAGGAAAAAAAAAAAATCTTTCGCCCTGTTATGCCTCGCTGAAACCTGAAACACTAATAGCCTTTTCTTTTTCCACATATTTTATTTACTGTTACAAGAGAGACTAAGCAATAGGAGCAGTGAATGAAAATATCATTAATTGACTGTCTGAGCAATATGACAGAAAGGGTTCGGGATGTTTAATCTTCGTGTTTAAGGATTCAGCTGGATTTCAACTGTTACATGGATTTATATGGATTTACAGGAAAGATGAATGCCAAAAAAAAAAAAAATGAGAAGAAAAAAAAAAAGAATTTGCTTTGTCTTAATCCTGTGCTTTGTATAATTTGATATATTTGTCTTTTCAATTTTATCAGGTGTCAATGAAACACTTTACTCTGATCTGAAAAATAGAGGCGGAACAGTATTTGTATATCCGAGGCTCTGCCGGGTCCTTCCGTCATCTCGCTCTCTCCCTGCCTAGAACTGGTTGTGCAGAATTCACCAGAACTTAGTTCTTATCCATCGACCACACTGACAACAGCTGCGAACGGAGAGCTAGGATTCATTTTTGCGCCCACAATGCCACATGCGGTTCGAGGGAATCAATGAAAGAAAGGAAAAACGCCATTATGGGTACACTCTAAAGAAACAGGTTTGATCAATGGTAAGCTTTGTATACCCGCAGACCGAGTGGAGAACGACATCTAAATATATACGCTTTTTTGGATTTGACCCCAGTTCATGCCCTCGGCCTAGTGTCGTGGAAAAAGGTACCACTGGATGGGAGAGAATAGGGAGTACGTCGAGGAGCCCACAAGGGGTGCACGGAAAATGAGCACAAAAATGAGGTGCATACACTCAAAATTTTGATTATTGGTCATTCCTAAGGTGGACTTTAAAGCCATCTTTCAACTATTGCTTTAAGGTGGGAAGCATTGGGTATTTATGCAATGGACCAACCATCGACTTTGCTCTAGTATCCTCCGCCAACGAGAGGTGATGAAGGTTATGTTTTCACCTCTGACTGTCTTTGTGGGTTTGTTCTGGCAAAAGGATAGGTCAAAAGTAGTCGGGCCTGGGAAAGATGTGCGATGACAGATAAATTTAGATGGGACAGCTTTAGCTGTAGAATAAGACCACAAAATAACTAGATTTTTGGTGAAGTCACAGACACTATATTTTTAAGGATTTCTTCACCATTCAGAGGTAGGACCCAAAATCGATATACAGCATGTATTCAAACAAGTTGTGGACAGATTCAGACAAAAAAAAACTTTGTGGATGATTGGGGGTAGGGTGACAAGAACAAGACGATTAGATTTTGGTTCAGTCCGGACCAGATACCGGCCGTATCAGTGGATACAACAACGCAAACTGTTCAGGCCCCCGGGCAGAAGTATGCGCTCCATCAAGTGCCTTTTTAGTTTAAATTTGAAGTCCACTATTCAACAAAGAGCTAGATGAGATATAAATACTCTTGAATGCTATGATATATATGTGGGAAAACTGCATGCTCAGACCTGAATCGGAACCCAGGTCCTCTGAAAAACCTACGCAGTCTCTGCTATTTGAGGCTATCTGGGCTATCCTGGGCAAACCCACAGGCTGAATGCACAAATTCTCCACACATATGGCATATCATCTCTCTTCCCCTCGCTGTTTCCAGGGACTTGCCTGCCAACCATAGGAGCAAGCAAGGGCCTGTCCACGAGAGGGATCTTGACTGCTCCTATGGTTGCAGCAAAGTGCCCTTGGAAGCAGCAGGGAAAGAGAGTGATATCCATATGTGGGAGAATTGCGTATTCAGGCCTCTGGGTCTGCCCAGATGCTTAGTGGGACAGAGCAAAACTGTGTATGGTTTTTTTCGGGACCTGGGTTTATTCCTGTCTGAGCAGCAATTTCCGAAAAAAAACACATATACATAATAATCTTTATTTCCTAGTTATCTTATAATTGCAACTTTCAATTCCTGAGTTTTCAGGCATACCCATTTCATAAGTACGCCAAACTGTTTGATGTGGCATGTTTGGTATTCCCCACTGAACCACCACCTCATGATGTTGAAAATCCCAGATTGAAGTCCCCATCCCATATGTGTTTTACAAATTGTCTCTCCTAATGTCCTTGGAACTTAATACAAAAAGTTACACTGCCTATTAATGCCTTTGCCTAGATGTATAAATGTATTAATTAGCTCTCCATTGCCTTACATCAATGTTTAAAATCACTTCTGGAAGGTAAGTGCTCACAATACTATAAGCGTTAATATTCACATCCAGATGTCATTGTCATCATCATGAACAATGGGGTTTTCATAATGTTATTCAGACTGTCCCAATGGTGTATTGAGCATTTCAGAAAGTCCTCTATCATCATCTGGTTTTTGTGTGTTATCTCTGCCTTGTGTTACTTTTCCATAATCTGAAATTGTGCTTTCGGGTGACCCAAAGTTGATTGGCATGGATGGCAGTGAGCTTGCTTCCATCGTTTGAATCTTTTTAAGGTGTGTATTATCAATTTTATCCACCCATGATCATTAAACATCTTACTACAGTACTTCAGAAAAGATTCACTCCTTGACTTTGTCATATTTTGTTGTGTACCAGCCTGAATCAAATGGAATTGTGGAGTCGCGGACTGAAACCCGATCTCTATCCCAGGTTGCTTTCCTGATGACTCCAATCTTTTGCTCTTTCTCTCCCAGATCCTCTTGTCTTCCGTTATGATTCATTTAATTTATTTTGTTCACTGATCCTACACAAAATACCCATAATGACCAAGTGAAAACATGGTTTAGAATTTTTACAAACTAATTACAAAATGAAAATCTGAACATCTTGTGCCAATATATACACCAACCTCCGAAGTCAATACTTTTTTAGAAGCGCCTTTGGCAGCATTACAGCTCGAGTCTCTTGGGGATGGTGTATCCAGATTTCACATCTGGATTTGGGGCTTTTCTCCATCCTCCTTCGCAGACTTGCTCAAGCTCTGTCAGTCTTGAAGGGGAGTGTCTGGTAAAAAGCGATCCTTGCATGTCTTGCCATAATTTATCCATGGGATTCAAGTCTTACCTTTGATTGCAACTCAAGACTTTCACATTCTTCGTTCTTGATGCCCATTCCGGGTGTGTGTCGTTTAGCTCTATGCTTGGGGTAATTGTCCTGGTTTGGAGATGTGTGTAAAAAATCTTCAACTGCAGTGTACGTCTTTTGCACTCTGAGGAAAGCGCAGGTTCACCTCAGGAATTGGCTCTGGTATGGCCTCATTCATCCGTTTACCTCTATCTTTAAAAGAGTGTCCGGTAAGCCAGTCGCCTGCCACAGCGAAACACCATCCCCATAAGCATGATGCTTAGCACCCACGACCATGCTCTGGCAGGAAATAGTGTAAGAGTGGAGTGATGAGCCTGTGCTCGGCTTTCCAGCACAGACCAAACGCTACTGCATTCAGGCAAAAGAGTGTTGTTCATGGCTCCATCTGACCAAGAATCCTTGCCTCATGCTCTCAGACCATTCGACATGCCTTTTGCAAACTCCAGGCATCTGTCAGTCCTTTTCTCAGGCGGGGCTTCCATTTGGCTCTCTCCCAATCTAAAGCCTCGATTTAATGAAAGAGCTAAGAAGATTGTTGTCCCTTCTGGCAGGTTCTCCATCTCAGCCAAGGAAACGCTTAGTGTTCTGGTCAGAGTTGGCATTGGGTTCTTGGTCCTCCACTGACCAAGGTCACTTCTTGCCCATCTCTTGCTCCAGTTTGTCAATGTGCGAGCTCTCGGAAGGTCCTGGGTCGTTCCCATATCCTTTCCATTTTCTAAGATGGGAGCTCACTGTGTCTTGGGCAACTTTCAACACTCTAGAAAATTGTTTTTACACCCTTCCCCAGATCTACTCTTCTCACTTTCTAGTCTCGGAGTATACGGACCCAGTTCCTTTGACTTTACGGTAGTTTCTTGCTCTGAACAGCACCGTCAATTGTGGGACACATATGAAAGGTGTTTCTTTCTAATCAATGTCCAATAATGAATTGCCCACTAGGTGTGATTCCAATCAGCTTGTAGAGACATCCTCAAGTAAGGATCAAAAAGGAAATTGGATGCACCTGAGCTCAATTTGGAGGTGTCAGCAAAGAGTTTGAATACTATTGAATGCATGACAGTTTCAGCTTTTAATTAATTATTTGTAAAAATTTCTAAAACACGTTTTCAACTTTGTCATTATGGGGTTTTTGGTGTGATCGATGACAAAATTTTGTAATTTAATCCATTTTATATTCAGGCTGTAACAGCAACAAATGTAAATAAAATCGAAGGGGTGTGAATGAACTTCTGAAGTACTAGTTCAGGTTGTCAACACTGTCATTTCTCTATAACACAGGCACACACAAGCTTCTCAAATCCATTTCCCATTGTCAAAATTCTCACATCAGGTTCTCCAAATGCTGCTGTGGTATCCTTAATTCTTCTCGCATTAGAATGCACAGAGGTCATGAGCTTTCCCTTTTCCTTGAAAACTGGCGAATAGACACAACCTGTCCAGTGGCAGTGCTGCACTCACAGTTCTCTCATTCTACTGCAAAGCAGAAAAACATCTCTGAATCCTCTTGTATTCCCAGATGCAACCCATATGCAGCTGATCTTCTCCTCGAGGATACAATAGAATGAAAGAACTAAGTCCCTTACTCATGAAGGTAGTGGTGCACTGCGTTGGCAGAATGGAACAAATGGAAGGAATCAACAGAACGTTGATCGGAGGTTTGCAACTGCCGTGGGAAGCAGGAGAAACTGACGTTTCGGGCAGTAGCTCTTGTCAGAGCAATAGGACGACACGATATCAACATAATTTGCCCTCACAACTATATGCCTCCCCATCCTCATTCTTGCTGGGAAATTTACCTTACGCTGCCTGCATGATTCTTTTGTCCACTTCTATTGCTTTGGCTCTTCAAGAGCCCTTGCAGGCACTATGTTCGGAAGTGTAATGTCCACTTTCCACCCTGTATCAAAACTTCTCTTTTAGGGGTGTGGTTGAGGTTTTTATTCTGCAAAACCTCAACATATATACTGTATATCTGACTCCCATTCAGTCGCCAGAAACTGCATAGGACAGCCATTTTGAAATGAACCTGAAGAGAGAGAGACCAGTCAAAGGTCTTGCTTAGTCAAGGCCAGTTTAGAAGAAAGAGACTTGGGTATTGATATGCCATTACTCTCCTCTCCTCTTGTCAAGCCTTTTTAATTGATGTGATACTTTTCAAGACCAGAGTCGACCAGTGGAGGTTCCTGCCGGTCAAACGGAGGGGCACGTGACCACAGACCACCTGACATGATCTGGCATGGGCAAAGGTCAAGATTGATGGAGCACAATAGGAAGCTGGTGTTTCTCAGTTTTTATGGCAGTGTGGATTCAATAAGTGGTCTAGGAGTTTGGTCTTTACGGATGGTGGATGGTGTACAGTGAGTGGTAGGAAGATTATAAACATTTATCATTTACAGATGGTGTATAGTGGTGGTATAAAGAATAATTAAACATTTATTATTTACATATAGCATATAGTGAGAGGTAGGAAGAGAATGAACAAGAAAAAAGATGTCGGTGCAGAGCACAATACTTGCAAATCCACACTCCCCTCTCCAAAGTTTGCTGTGATACATCAAATTGTCCATTTCATTACAGGTTGAAATTGAACAATCTTAATCAGGCCAGGTCAACGGATGAAATTGATTATTTTTTAGATTGAAAATTGATGATTTTTAGAATTTGACCTGAGTTTGACCTTTGACGTTTGTGATCTCTAATCAAATAGTTGCTTTTCCCAATTCAGTGATGTTCACACAAATCCTGGTTCAGATTTAAAGAGTCAATTGGATGAAAAATGAACGATTTTAGAAGATGACCTCAAGAGGACCTTTGACTCAAATCAAAGACCTTCTCTGTTTAGGCCAAACCTCTAAACTTTGGTGAAAGTTTCGTGAGAGATCGTTTTAATTTGTGACCGTAGGCAATTGACAGACAAAGACAGAATAACGATAAGTGACGTCGGCAGGAGCACGATATGCAACGTCCAGAAAACGAATTTGACCTCAAGAAAATTGGGTGGTTGAATAATGACCAAATATGGCAACTCCCTCTTAAATGAAAATTGAGAACTGTACAAATTCGGCAATGTTGAAGCCAAAAATAATTGGTGGTAGAATTCAGGTGAGGCCCTGAATATATCCCTAAAATTCCTGTCGCGATAAAAGCCAAACAGACAAACAAAAAGAAGGCGTCTGCAGAGCACGATACCTTGCAAATCCATAAAAGAAATTTGGCTCAAAAATAATTGGTGTTTTGAATCATGACTAAATTGCAACTCCTCTTCAGAATTTCAAGGGGAATCGATGAAGATTGACAATTTTAGAAAATTCGGGGCCCGTTGTTGACCTTTTAGCCGATGTGGACCTCCAAAATAATATTGTGGTTGAATGCAGGTGACCCCGAAATGAGATATCCCTACTTCAATTTGAAAGCTCAATGTCGGGCAGTGAAAATTGAGAACTTTTGAGGAATCTCACAAATCTGATGCTGACCTTTTGGCCAATTTGACCACAATATAATAATCTGACTAGGTTGAATTCAATAAGCTGATATGAAAATTCTGTCTTCAAAGAGTCAATGGATAAAAATTGCAGAATTTTAGAACTATTAGAGCCAAATACCCCATAATCACTCCTAGTGTGTCAAGTTCGCCTGTCCTGTTTAATGCTCAGTACTGAGGACGAGAGTAGAATCTCACCGAGTGAAGGACGCTTCTATGCCACGCTCGAGTCTGTGGTTGATACTCGTCGCAGGTGAGATCACTCTTCTAGTCCTTGGGGGATTTCATTGCAATCGGACTGGAACGATAGGCGATGGTTAATGAAACGTATGTTGGTTCCTCCATGGGTCTGCAACTGTGAACCACAATAGCACTAAAGTTCCTTGACTTTTCAAGAAGTCATGGACTTAGGGTGGATGGTTCTGGTATTTTCAGCGCCCCAAAGCTCATTGCTGGATTTGGTTATTCAACGCTGATGGATGCAAAAGGAGATTGACCATGTGCCTTCGTGATGGGTCTGACTGGCTGGAGGATGATACAGAACTGGCAGGGTCTACTGGAGTGCTCCCGTCAGTTCCTCAAATACCTGACTACTGGCTTGTTGTGGCAATTTGAAGTTCACAAAATCCACGGAAAATGATACCTCCCAGCCAAGGCTGGATGTTGGCAAGCTCAAGGATGAGAGGGCAACTGAGATTTTGCAAACAGGTCCTGAGTAGAGATTTTGGGGGGTCTGGGTTGCTTTGGGGATCCTGAAGAATTGTGGAGTGACTTCCAAGACCCTACTGTTCCTTGATGTTGCCTTGGGAGGGGTAGCAACTGTCCTGTAACTCACCGGAGGGCGAAGAAGAATTGTCTCTGAAGGGACACAGGGATACCATTGCACAAAGTCGCAGGGCCAGGCTGAATGGCAGAGACTGAGCTGTTCAGGGGCCTGTAGCGAAAAACTGCACGTACTTAGATTGGACAGATGGAGGCCCGAATGTGCGAGGAATCTTTGAAGGGGGTAGAGCTTCACACGTGGTCAAAAGTGATTCTCGTCCTGCTTACAGGAGAATTCAATTACATTTGCCTTCCCTACCAAGCCCATCAACTCGGTGTACTGAAGTTAGAGGTTAGGCGTGATGGGGCTCTTGACAGAGGAGTCACGAAGTGAAAGGCCCCTGGGCCAGTTTACTTTCGGATGGCTGTACCATGGCTGATCCACCAAGCCTGTTGAAGTTTGGAAATGTCCAGGGGATATTACTTTCCCTATTAGCGTATACCGGCTGCTCCAATGAAACGGTGTCACCTTCTTTGTGAAAACATCAGGCCTGAAACGCTTGTGAACCCCGTCTTGAAATGGGTAAAGCTCCTGGTACTTGTTGTGCACCCTATTGCTGATCTTTTCTCACTAGGGTGGTCGCGCATATGCCCCTGTACTCGTGTCATTGCATGCAGTTCTGTGCTCTGCCTGGAACACATGCATCATCCCACTGACTGTAAGAGGGGCTTGTTGTCCTTCTCTGGAAAGGGAAGGGTGATTGGCCAAGACTGCAACAACTAACCGAGGGTGACGCTAAGCTCTCAGTGCCACGGCAAGGTCGATTGCTCAGATATTGCTTGATAGGGTTTGCCCACGCATCTGCTTGAGCAGCCAGCAACCAGAGCGTTCAGGCTTGACACCAAAGAGGTCAACGAATGGACTATCCTTGCTCTTTGGGTTCTCACCGAACGCAGACGAGAGTTTCGGCAGGGCTGCTTGGAGTCGCTATGTTGATCTCTGTAAGGCGTTAGATTCAGTGAATCGGGACACCCTCTGCATGAAATTCTTGGTCCTTCATAGGGTGCCAACCAATAACTGATCAATCTCTGATGTCTGATATACTCTGGTACTGAGAAGTGCTGTGAGATGTGGTGGTACCATCTCTGACTTATTCCCAGTTTTACTCGGAGTCGTCAGGGGTGTGCACTGGCTCCCTTACTTTTTTAGTGCTTGTAGGGAACTGGATTCTGGGGAGGATGTCCGGAGAGATCAAGTGCGGTGCATCGCTTTGGGATGTCAAGTCTCTAACCTTGTTTCGCAGATGATGCAGTTATCTTGGCGGATGACTCTAAGATGTCCTTTTTTGGGGGCCTCGAGGTGCTGAATGAGGAGTCGAGCCACTGGATTAACGGGTTTCCTGGGTTAAAACTAAAAATAACAGGCTTCAATGACATCTATGGATACTGCGTCCTGTCTGGTGCCTGTTTGTGGTGAAGGACGTTGAGGTCGCGGAGAGATTCACAATTACCTTGGCAGTGGTATTCCATTGTCTCTGCTGACTGTTAGCCAAAGGGTAACAGATGTCTGGGTCGGGCCCTGGGGAGTCAATGGATTCACTAAATCAAGGGGTGGCACGCCCGGTAGCTGTGTGGGAGGCCGAAAGCTAAGTCTTCTAGGTCCGTTGGTAGCTTCCAGTCTTGCTTAGGGATGTGGACTTGAGACTCTGATACAGGGATCTGAGAGGGAAAACTTAATTCCTTTGGTACCCAATGTCTTTTCGGAGAATCCTTGGCTATCGTTGGTCGGACTTTTTCCGCAACCGAGTTGGGTTTGCTGAGAGAGACGCCAAAGAGATTTGTAACCTGCATCGTCGTCGAGCATCAGCTGCGGCTGTATGGACATGTGGCTCGTTTCTGACGATGATTCCTGCTCACACAGATTCTCTAGTGATGGAGCCTCTGTAGTTGCAGGGGGCAAATGGGCAAAACCCCATGCTGTGGTTGCAGCAGGTTGATCAACCATCTCAAGGAGATTGGGGATGGGCCAGGTTGTCTGCCAGGGGGATTGGCCAGACGGAGGCCACTGGAGTACCGGCGGAAAGTGGAGCAGCAACGCTGACTGCTCTGGGCGCATTGGCTTCCATACCCTGACCTGACTGACCTGAACCTATAAGTGAGTGATAGGAAAGAAAGTAAAACATTTTATTAGTCTCTACCTGGATGGTGTTTCGTAGTGGGAGGAAGAAGGCAATAAAGAAAAAAAAAACTCCATTTTTAATTTTTTGGGTTTAACAGGATGGTGTATAGCTGACGTAATTGAGGGGAATAAATATGTGCCAATAAACTTATCGAGTTTCAAGGAGGGTGTTCAGTAGTGGAAGAATAAGTAATCATTTATTGTTTTACAGATGGTGTTCAGTGGTAAAAGTGTTCGCAGTTCATCATTCAAAATAGTACACCATATTGCATGTTTACATGCACAGTTGACCTCTGTATAAGGTACCCTTTTTTATAACGATCCCTCAGTTACTAACCATCAGAATTCAGGAATGTTCTTGTGGTTCAATGAGCAATGTTTACCAACTGTTATCATGATCCACAACTGTAGGAAAACCAGACTATGTAGCACGATCAGCTTTGTCCTGGCAGTTTGAGAGCAAACAGAGGGAAACATAAGGCCCTACGTTTGAAAACAAAAAATTACAGATGAGATTCCAAAAACTTTTTCAAAGACAAATTAAACAACTCATTTTTATTAAATCCCTGCATCACGAAGCAATCACAAAAACGGAATTTTATGTATTTTTTTGGAAACGGAATCACTGTCTCCCAATTTGTGGTGTTTTAACAGCTGCTGCACACGTATGGTCAATTTATGCCATCTTTGTCTATACCCGTAAGGCATGCCTTCTTCATCGATCATCTCCTGAAAGCATGAAAAATACTTAAATACGGTACTAGGTACTGAGTGGCAAGTCTCAAAACACGTCAAAACACAACATCCTTATCAATTCGTTCGCTTGCACTTAGTGCTGTCTCCGCGATAGTTTTGACAAACATCATGAATATGACTTTAGCAGGAAACAGCCAAAAACTAAAGATCCGGCCTTTCACCTGCAAGTGGAATTTCAAATTGTTGAGCTATGAGGGCTAAAAAGCAAAAGCCACACAGACAATTGTAAAGGAGCTTGGGGCTCTCAAAACGTAGGTGGAACCTGTCATGGCACTGTGGGGTAATTAGAGCCAATATACTGGCAGCCGTGCGGAGATGCACATATTGAGGTACGTGTGCAGTGTTCGGATTATCATGAGTGGTTTTTGTAGTTAACAGGTTCTGTATGGATGCTGCAGAATAAAAACAGTCCTAACCCGAACAATGCCATGTTGGTGAAGGAAACAAGGCTGAAGAGCTGAGCTGGTAATTACAGGAGGATACAAGATCGACGAGTAGTCTCAAGCAAGTAGGAACGATCAATAGAAATCCTGAAAAAAAATTTTTTAAATAGCATGTAAATAAATAATAAGACGTTAACTGTTGCAGACTACCCATATTGTAATATTTGTTATGGTAATTTGGATAATGATAAACTGTACAATTGAAAATAAATGGAATGTGAGTGCCACAAAGATAATTCTATCTATCCCGCGTGTGATTAATAATCCGTCCTCTAACACAAGAAGTCACACGTATTTGACATCGTTGCCAGATGGTATTAAACAAAACAGAAACTGCTTTGTGTAAAATGGTGACACGCTTTCATCTCATCTCCTCCCAGCCTGCTCCTGCACATTTCAGCTCTCACCGTCCACCAAAAGCCCCTAACTCTTCCTTTGCTCCACATCCCTTCCTCCTACACCCACCCTCTCAATAACCCAGCCTGTACTTCTCCATGCCTGCCTTGTCATTTTTCCCCTAATCTCAAATGCATAAGGAGCATCTCTGGATCAGTGTCCTTATCTGCAGCAATGTATTGTTTCTTTGTATTGTCCATCACCATCCCAACTTTGGAGTAAGTTCTGTGTATTCGGCCGTCAGACAACTTCAGCTCATAGAAACTACCCTCTCTCAATCTGGTCTTCTCTATTACACTTTATTAGGTGGCAAATTCAACTGCCCATCATCACAGCAAGCCTTTGGAATCTGTCTTCGAGCAAACGCCCCATCTGGTATTTGCAGACCAGATCACTGTCGATGACATCCCAAGGGCCAAAACGCCAATCTGTTGGCATTTTGCAACCCATACTTTCCTTGATCCGTTTGTGAAGTGCTGTTTGGCCACGATAGTTAGCCCTCACGCATATCGGTTCCAACCAATCGCATTGTTGGAGTTTCCAATAGTTTGCCTTATACAGAAACCACATACAAAAACTATAATTCGGTGTTGCATGCGAAAAAGATACCCATGATTTTCTGTTTCGCATCCTAGAAACCACACAATCTCACGCCGATTCTACATGGCACAGTTAAATCGCGTTCCATTCTCTGCTAAACTTGATAATTTTAACTCCTCACTCTCCCTACCCACCCCACTCCGCCGACCTCTCATCCTCTCACTTTTATGCTTTTCCTCAGCTCTCTCTTGGTTCCTCAGAGAGTGTTATCTCTAGAGAGTGTTTACCTGGTTTGTGCTATCCAATGACATCTTCCAAAAGCCTGCCACACACTTCTGCACTAAATTCAGTAGATTAGTCCGGCCTGTAGTTTGTTCACCTCTTCTAAATAGATGGTTTATTATATCTCTTCATTCATCTGGGCATGTAACAAGTGCCTGAACTCATTTCTCACCCACATTACTCATATAACATTAGCTTCTTGAGAGAAACCCCCCATGCCACCTAAACCTTCCGACGAAGTCCGCAACGTTCCTCACCTTTTACCCTTATTATCGGCTCAGGGTCTTTTGGTATCGCGCGGCCTCCACCGGTGTTGCTCACCGAGGACGCAGCTCGCGTAGGCACGAAGCACTCCTTCCCGCACTCATCAAAACATTGAGTCCAGAGAAACAAAAATACCGTCAACTAAAAAAAAAAAAACAGTGAACGACCGTTTCCCCATCGCGCTTGCGCGGGCAGAAAGGATCTTGCGAATGAAAAAAAAATAAAAAAACAAAATTATAAAAAAAAAATAACGCCTTGAGTGAAAATGGTACCCACGTACGAGAGAAGAGGAGAGAGAGAGCCCAAACACACAAAGCAACTTCGAATTTTAAATGTGCAAATTTCGTGGTCGAGTTCGAAAGCAAAAAACGGCTCGCGAGCCTACAAAAACAATCAAACCAACGCACACTGGTTTTGTAATATATAAATTTTACTAAATATTTTATATCTGTAATATATTTCTCGTCCGATCACAACAAGAGTGCGCACGATATCTCTTGCGGCCGCCATGTTGTTGTAACGGCGCGAACGCGCTCCTCCTAGCCTCCCTCCTGCACACGAGCGAGAGGCCTGCCGGGCTGCCGGGCGAACGAGCCACTCCCTTGGCCCCCAACCCGGGTTAAACTTCCATGGAGACGCGGGCTTCCAGGACACGCCTCTCCACCTAGTCCCTTTCCATACCACAAAAAAAAAAAAAAAAAAAAAAAAAAAAAACAAACAAGGGCGGGGGAGGGACGGGACTCCTGTCGGATACCGCAGCTGCGGGGATTCGAACAAGGGCTGCCTATGGTTTGTGGTTCAATTGAAAACGTCGACTGCAAGGACTCTGCTCTCGTAGCTCGTGCCATGCTTCCTTCTGGTCACGCGTTCTTGTTTTAGTCACATTAACCTTTGAAAAAGCAGAAATACAACAACACTGGAGATTTGTACTAATTTGGTAAATTAATACTAACCGCAACCTGCAGCTCGGTTGGTCCGGGGTGGGCTCAAAGTGGAATCGTTATTCTCTTCTTCTTCTCTTCTTATCTAACTCTTGCCCCCACCACGAGGTGTTGCATCCACAAATTACATACTGCACGAACGCAATCTGCTATTTCTGATTTCCTTAAACAATTTAAAACGTGTCGTTTGAGTTTTTAAGAGTTTTGTTTAATGAGCCGGGCACCAATGAACATGTGTCTAAAATCCTCCATCCATTTCCCGGTGGGCTCATCCACCTCTCAACACAAACTTGGATTCCTTAACTTCCACCTTTCAGGCCCTCGACAACACGACTCTTTAATATAAAACTTCATTCCATTCTCCTAACCCCTTCCCTCTCCCCACCCAACCCCTCAACGACTTTCCCCAAACCCCGAACCGCAACATATCTCACCTCACCACTTATATCCCCACTCATCATCATCATCGATCACCACAACCACTCCCGACCCCCTCCTCCATCTTAATATCACTGTTATCCGTCTGGCTCCCACAACTCCCTCCTTCTTGTCAATCCCTCCACCTTTAAACCCCACTGCATGTGCCATTCGCAAACCACCTTCACTTCCCTCCTCATTTTTCTCAGTCCTCACCCCTTCTTTTGGCTCCACTCTTAAACTCTCCCTTCCTCACTCCCCTCCGTGGCACTGCTTACATGTACCTCGCACCCCTAAACTTCGCTATTTCTTGGCCCCCCTAACCTCCATCTCAGCGATCCTAAACCTCAAACCCTATAGCCCCTCCCTCACGACACCGAAGTCGTGGCTATTCAATGAGGAGTGGACCTTTTTGTTGTCGGAGAAAGCAACACGAACAGAGCGTGGAGACAATGCAGAATTGTGATGAAGTTGGTGCATTGGAGCCTGACTTTGCATGCAGGAAGACCATTTGCATTGGCGCTCCGCAAGGCACCTTAGCGGGGATTCCTCTCGTGGGATGTAAAACACACATGAGGGCTGGGATAAAATGCACTGAACCACCGCCGTGTGAACCTCGCAACACTGCAGTTCATTAATACAAGAAATTCCTTGGGGCAGAGTGTTTCGTTCATCACGATTTTCTTCATCGTTACAGACCTCACTAAGTAGCAAACAAATTCTAGTAACGGACCTAGTACATGAGGATCTCTCATACAAGTAGTCAATGCTTTTGTCAGGTCTTGGTTCAATTCCTCAAGTCTGGAGTGTGGGTCCCTTGTATATCGGCGCAAGAAATGAAACTGAGGACAGTAATTAATCTGTGGTCAATTTTGTGAAATGTTGCAGAAATTTTCCCAACTCCCTTGAGTGGTCTTATCCATTTTACTTTTACTAGTCTGCATTTATTATTATACATACTGTATAAGTGTACATGGTAAGTGCATTTTTTTGTTTTGTACGTTCGAATTTTTTAACGGAGTTGGGGAGAGGGAGTGGGTGGAGAGAGGAGTGGAGTGGGGAGAGAGGTCCTC
>CM068954.1:10105560-10131344 GCA_035128595.1 Eptatretus atami
GACTAGGGCACTTGTCAGGATAGAAGTGGAAATGGATGGAGCAAAATACAGAAAAATCCTCGAGGAAAACCTGCTGCCCTCTGCAAGAAAACTGAAATTGGGACGGAAGTTCACCTTTCAGCATGACACGACCCGAAGCACACAGCCAGTTACACTGGAGCGGCTAATGAACAAAAAGATAAATGTCCTTGAGCGTCCCAGTCAGAGCCCCGACCTAAATCCAATCGAAAATCTGTGGCATGACTTGAATATTGCTTCCATCAACGCTCCCCATGCAACTTGACTGAGCTTGAACAGTTTTGTGCAGAGAATGGGTGAATATTGCCCAATCAAGGTGTGCAAAGTTGGCAGAGACCGATCCCAACAGACTCAGCTGTAATTGCTGTCAAAGGTGCTTCCACCAAGTATTAACTCAGGGGGTAGAGACTTGTCAAACCAAGATATTCTAGTTTTGTATTGTTAATTAATTTTCTGAAATTGTAGAATTTGTTTTTCACTTGGAAGTTGTGGGTTATGATGTGTAAATAAAGGTGGAAAAAGTCTGATTTAATGCAATTTAATTCCAGGCTACAAGGCAACAAAAGGTAAAAATTTGAAAGGTGGCATAGACTTTCTCTCGGTACTGTACATAGTATTGCAAGCTGGAGCATCTGTCTACGCGTTTTTCTGTCTCCCATTTACAGAGAACACTACACTTCCCGCACTCAAGATGTGGTATTTCTATATTTAAAACAGGAACTTAATTCCTGATTACCCTGCATGAACCCTTTTAACCCTGAGATCCTTGGACATTCGGCTCCCCCATCCTGGGCTGCCTGCAGAAAAATCCGGCCCCTCGGGTACATGCAGGTTTGAATAGCAGCTGGTAAAACGGCCGCTCTGGTAAATGGAGATTTGAATAGCGGCTGGTAAAACGGCCGCTCGGGAATATGGAGGTTTGAATAGTGGCCGGTAAAACGGCTGCTCGGGTATATGGAGGTTTGAATAGCGGCCGGTAAAACGGCTGCTCGGGAATATGGAGGTTTGAATAGTGGCCGGTAAAACGGCTGCTCGGGAATATGGAGGTTTGAATAGCGGCGGGTAAAGCAGCCACTCGGGAATATGGAGGTTTGAATAGCGGCTGGTAAAACGGCCGCTCGGGTATATGGAGGTTTGAATAGTGGCTGGTAAACCGGCCGCTCGGGAATATGGAGGTTTGAATAGCGGCTGGTAAACCGGCCGCTCGGGTATATGGAGGTTTGAATAGCGGCTGGTAAACCGGCCGCTCGGGTTCAAAAGGTTGAGGTCAATATTTCTTTGATTCCTTTCTGGATCCTTTCTTTAAGGATTCAGAAGAAAGATGCGATTCATACCACAAGTTTCTACTAGTTCTTTACTTAGTTTGTCATTTGCATCGTTAATAGGATGTTGAACCAATTAAATACTTTGTTGAAGGAATGTTACTGTTGCAGGCAAGAGCTCAAATGTGCCATCTGTTACTTTTATCCATATTTGAGGAAAAAAGATGAAGAATTTTATAATTGTTGGACGAAGTTCACTTGCAAGAATAGGAAGGTTGGTTACACAATAAGCTGATACACATTGTAATACTTTTACGTGCGAGATAGGAGATTGTAGTCTAGTCTTTGAATTCCTACAAGGTGGATTATGGGAGAATCACTTGTTGTCAAATACATTTTCATGTCTCTCACTTTACATGTTCACATTGTAATGCTACGATGATCGGATAACCGTATCCTGAGATGAAGTGTTATTGTTTGATTCAAAGTTTTTATTTTTGGTTCTTTTTCTTTGTCATCACCAGTGAGCTACAATGAACAAGGAACTCTGTCGGTGTTCCTTTCTCAGTCCCTACACCTGGTTTCTTCCTGGCATACCACAGGTATCTTCTTGTCCAGCACATGAAATTATACTTGTATTTTGAAGCGCAGATCTGAAGCTTATACAGTACTTAAATCAACATGGGTTGGAGAAAATTGTCCAAAAATAATAATGTTCAGAAGAATTAATTTGAAAAACTGATTGCACTGACACCTTCCGTGACACAAACTGTACGATCATCCCTCTTGTCCACAATAAAACTGACCATGAATTTCTTGGAGCCACTTTGCCTGCCTATACAGCCACTTCCAAATAATGCCGAGTTATCGCTGTATGAACACGTGACTCAAACTATCTCAATCACCTATGAGCTGATTTTTTCAGATTTTTCAGACTTTTGTCGTCCCGCACAGGTACCGACAGCGCCACACCCCATGATCCAGTGAATCCATGACTCCCCAGGCCCGACCCAGACGTCTATTGACCTCTGGCTCACAGCCAGCAGAGACATGAATATCACCACCAAGGTAAGTGAATCTCTCCGTGACCTCAACATCCTCACCACAAACAGGTACAGACAAGATAGCAGCATCCAAGATGTCATTGAAAACTTGTATCTTAGTTTTGACCCAGGAAACATGAACAATGGTAATGTTTATTGGTCCCTTTAATCTACATAGCGAATGCATATTTGACCACGATTCGGTAACGAATTTGATCCGTTGGTTGCATCCCATTGTGCTACTGATGCAGTGACCCTGTAGGCCATGGCAGGGTTTTGGAATTTAGACAGGGTATCAGCACACAGTTTGCTACTCTTTTCAAAAGGCACTGTGGGATCTTAAATATCCACCAGTGAATTCTGGCAAACAGGATACCAGGCTTAGTGACTGGACTGTGAAGTATGGCACACCCAATGATACAACACCCTGCCTGTGAAGCACCAGGACCACAGTTTAAAGTCAGAGCAGAAATCGAACCCGGAAGAGACAGCTCAAGGAGAGCTGTTCCTAAAGAGAAGGTGAGAGAGCTCTGATACCTCAAACACAGTGTAGAGACAATGACCATGTTGAGATGTGGGCTCAAACTCCGAAGGATTGTCTGTGGAAGCAGAACTGAGGAGTCCGTGTGGCGAGACCAGGATAGGATGAGATAATTGCACTTCCTGCACACATCGCCACAAGTAAACACAGAAATACTGAGCACACACACAGAAACACACGAACATACAAACAATAATCCCATACGGCACAGAATAACAAACACGCACAATATTTCATGCAATCACAATGTTCTTACCTTCAGCTAACCTACATACAGTATATTCAAGGTGACTTTGCAGCACTCTTTGCCATATCACTAGATGCTGATCACGTGGGCCTAGATAACGTTTCTGACCATTCAAAAGGCAGAATAGATCGTGGGCGCTTGAGTCAATTAATTACAGGTGTAATTGATAACAAGTCAATCTTCAATGGGGCCGAAAATTAAGCCTTTCATTTTAAACCACAATTGTCGACTCCTTTGAAAAAAAAAAGTTCGCAAACCAGACAAGTCAATCATTTTACCTTAATGTGCACGATACGAGTACTCACCACCAAGTCGTCTATATTGGAGCAAGAGGTGAAGTTTCCTGGATTCTGCAAAAAAAAAAAGAAACCCAGAACTCATCAGAATCACGAAATTGATTCCTCATTACAACAATTTACAAAGAAACAGCTCCTCTGCACTACATGCCATTTCACAAGTGTGACGAGCCACTGGACTTGGTTGAGCAATGACATCTCAGTGACACGGTGTTTGAAACAAGGTAAACGTGAAGCAAAGGACATGACTGAGCTCATAAGTAGTGTATTCATAATAATAATAATAATAATAATAATAATATTATTATTCATATAATGGAGGGAGAGTATGTTGTCGCCAATGTATCATCTATTCTTCCAAGAGGATTTGACTGAGGAAGCTGAATCTTTCAGGGATTAATCTGGACACCCTTGAAGTCGTGTATGCGCACGTTTCATTTGATTCCATCAAAGTTTGAAAAATTTTTTTTCGCCCATCTTGGAATTTTCTTCCTTTGGGGGAGGAAGGAGGGACGGTGCAATTGGAATTATCCGAGCTATATAACCACGATGTACTGTTACGAATCTGGCAGCCATTTGCGCACAAACAGACAACAGCCCCCGCAGTTCAGTTATTTCGATAAGTATGTGTTTATAGTCAGGGTCCCGTCCTTCTGTCTAATGGCTTAATTTCATGTGTGCACTGCGGGTTTCTTTTATAGTCAGGTTTTTTTTTACATCTCCAATCAATCCTTCGTTCTTCGCACCATTGCCCACGTGCAACGTGTCACGTACAGGGGTGAGGTTCCCTCCTCCCACCGGACTTCCTCCAATCAGGAGGCTCATCGCCTCAGCTCCGACTCTGCCCTTCGTCCAATCAGGAGGCTCATCGCCTCAGATCGGGACTCACCCAGAAGGGTGGGAGTTGCCCCGCCTACCGTGGGCCTGTCCAATGAGGGACGGCCGGCGAATCGCGCGACGCAACCGTCCAATCAGGAGGCGAGTGGCCAGGGAAAGAAGTCCCTCGGACCTCGCGAAAGAGAAGAGTAGAGTGGTCGTCAAGAGGAGAGTAGAGGAGTCATCGTGGCCATTGCTCTTGGTGTGCGTCGTTAGAGTCGTCGTCGTCGTCAGCGGTCGTGGTCTACGGTCTTTTGCGGGGCTCCTCGTGGTGGTGGTGGTGGTCGAGCAGCCAGGATCGTGGGCTCGGTGGATTCCGGCTCGTGGGTTCGAGTCCCACTGTGGTGGGTTGGAGTCCGGTGTGACCGCCCGAGGCGGACAGGTACCCTGCCAGACCTTGACTCCCCAGCTGACCTATCCTCCTCGGCTGGAGGGTCCAATAAAGACCCGACGGGGTCCATTTCTTTTGTGTGTGTGTGTGTGTGTGTGTGTGTGTGTGTGTGTGTGTGTCTGTGGGCCCCATCCTTAAGTAGAAATTGTTAAGTGTTTGTTTGTATATAAATTGCATTTGTCATATTCGGTTTTAACTCTGCTCTTTGTGCTCCCCTGCCCCATTATAAACAAACCCCCGATTGTTCAATGTACCAGCTCGTTGTTGTGCTTTCTATTATTGACCCAGCATGGTTCGTGCTTGAGAACCAGTAAGCCGATTGGGCTGTAAGTTGTCGTTTGGACCGACGGACTTTGGTAATTCCGCTCGGTTACACCGGACCGAGGTCGCTAGAGCGACCCGGTTCGACAGAGTCTGTTGAGGGTGTGACTTCCCCGGTAATTTGACGACGTGGGTACTTAGGTATATTGAAATTTGGCTATTAACCCTACCCCACGCCGTCAGAGAATTGGTGAGCACGGTCCTTAAGTGACCCGTGACCTTCGGAGTTGTCTGAAGGTTATGACCTGCAATTCCGGGTGTTCGATGAGAGACGGCTCTACTGCTCCACCTGGCAGCCGTTCCCTGCCACCGACCCCCGGCCCACAACAGTATTACATATGCACATAAGCAGTATGCATGCTTTCGCTTCATAGACGTAACCCAGGTTATTTATTTATTTTGGGGGAGCGATCGAGGTAGTGGTCTGTTGCCTATACACTGCCCAAATGGGATGTGTCAGAAGAACGTGTTGCACGATTGGAACAAGATTGCTCGAAAGGAGGGTACTCTGCTGGTAATAATAATAATATAAGTTCCCCAACAAGGAACTTTGCTGAAGAAGAGACCATTAGACCCATCAAAGCCTGCATTATTATTACCAACCTAATAAATTCTGAACACCAAGCAATGAAGTAGCACGTACCATTTTAAAATCATTTGGTGTGACTCAGCTGGGGATTGATCGGCCAACCTCCCAGACTCAGAGTGGATGCTCTAACCATCCATCCATCCATTGGGACCATACTCTGTACAGAGTGTCGGTGCTGCTGAAGCAGTCTCCAGGGCTATTGGGCACAATCCTGGATGAGTTGCTTTTCTGACACAGGATACCAGCAAGCTGGCACTCATTTTGCCAACCTCAGAAGGATGACAGGCAGAGTCAACCCCACCTGGTATTAATTCAATGGTAGGGTAGGATTTGAACTCAGGACCCGAGGATCCCAAGCCCGCCATTCTAACCATTAAACCAACATCAAGCAAATGCTCTAACCTATGTGCAGGCAACCCATTGGTCAATGATCATTTCACAAAAATGTGTGGCCAACTCGTAGAATCATCGAAAGTGTGTTTTTTATCTGGAAATTTTTCACTAAAATGGTTCAGCCATGTAACTCGCCACAGAGAAAATCTACCGTAAGCTCGTAATATAATGCATGGAAGAGTGGTGACGTTTGCTAGCTATAAAGATACATTCATCCTGGCTAAAAAAAAACAGAAACCATTTGCAGACGCAGAATTGGCGAAATAAATCATCATCTCAGTAATGGAAATTTTGCTGCAGGACAATGAACCAAAGGTGAAAGCTAGCATCATGCAGAAGGTGCGAAACCTTCAGCTAAGTCGGAGAACAGAACAATTGTTCGAAGAATTCAGGATTTGGCTGTAAATTTGGAAAATCAGTCGCGTGATCAATTGAAAGCATGTCTGTTATTCGTTAGCATTGGACGAATCAACCGACATCAGCGATTCTGCACAGCTTGTTTTCTGGATTCGATATGTGTCAAGTGACCCCACAAAACGTGAAGAAATGCTGGCGATTTGCGCTCCGAGAGGACAAACATGTGGGATTGATTTGCTCAACACTTTCCTGAAGGTAATGAAAAAATTTGGCCTAGCTTTGACCAAGTTGGTTTCAGTCACAACAGATGGGGCACCATCATTTTTGCAATGAGTGGCAAAAACAAAATAATCGTGGGTTGTTGCGCTTCTGTACAACTACTTAAAAGATCTTGGTAGCATTGTTTCCATCACTCTGCTGTCCTTCCACTGCAAACTTCACCAGGAAAGTCTCTGTGCACAAATGGTGGGAAATGACACGTTGCTCGACTTGATTAACACAGTACTGTAATTAAAATCGTGAATTACCTGCGCAGCAATAGTGTTCTTGTTCATCAGCAGTTCGTAGAATCACTCAAGGAAATGGATGACTGTGATTTTGATGACGTCGGTTACGACGCGTATGTTCGATGACTGAGTCATGGAAAGCTTCTGGAGCGGTTCACCGTCATTTATCCGCAAATTCACGAGTTTCTGATGGAAAAAGGGCAGGCTGAAAATGTTTACGGCATTGAGAGTGAAGGATGGCGATGCGATTTGTGGTTTTTGACTTAAGTAATGGGTCACTTGAATGAGCTGAACAAGAAACTGCAGGGAAAAGGAAAACTCATTTGCGATCGAGATCAAATAATTTGAGAGTTCAAATCAAAACTCAATCTCCTGTTGGTACAAGTCCAGAAACAGGATTTTACACACTTCTCATACCTGGAAAGCTATCGGGAAAAGACTGAACAGATTTTGAACTGGAGAAGCTGCAGCAATATGTCGATCGGCTCAGGAATTTGACGCAAAAATTTGAACCGCGCTTCACTGACCAATTAAATCTCTACAAGTTCTTCCAGCACCTTTAACCATCCACCATTAAATAGCACAGTGTATGAATATGGAGCAAACTCTGCATGGAAGGCCACCCACATCCTCTAACTATATTCCTGTCAAGTAGCAAGAGGCTCAAAGTGGTGTTGCTAAAGAATGCAATTGATTTAGGTTAAAGCGTGGTTACAACACGGAGGCAAGAACGCTCCAGCAACACAATCGGTTGATGGTGCTAATGGGGTAATGAACAGGAAAAAAAAAAATCTTTCGCCTGTTATGCCTGTGAAATAACACTTAGCCTTTTCTTTTTCAATTTTTATTTCTGTTAACAACAAATCTACTAATTAGAGCAGGAACTAAATTCATTTATCTGACTGTCTGAGTCAGAAGGGTTCGGATTGTTTCTTCGTGTTAAGAATTCAGCTGGATTTACAACTGTTTACATGGATTTATGGATTTACAGGACAAAGATGATGCAAAAAAAAAAAAAAGAGAAGAAAAAAAAAAAGAAATTTGCTTTGTCTGTAATCCTGTGCTTTGTCATATTTGATATATTTGTCCTTTTCAATTTTATCAGGTGTCCATGAAACACTTTATCTTTTTGAAAAAAAAATGGGCGGATATTGTAATCGGCTCCGTCTTTCCGTCCATCTCGCTCTCTCCTCCTAAACGGTTGTGCAGAAATTCACCAAACTTAGTTGTTATCATCACCACATGACAATCAGATGCGAGAGCAGGATCATTTTTGGCCATGCCCCTGGGTCGAAAGGTCAAAATACAAAAAAAAAACGCAATTATGGGTACATTCTAAAACATTTGTCAATGAAGCTTTGTATATGCAGCATTGGGAGACGCATTAAATATATAACGCTTTTTTGGATTTGATCCCCAGTTCATGCCCCAGAGGATAGGGACTTCGGGCCACAGGGGTCAAAACGGAAAATAAAAAATTCAACTCAAAATTTGATATTGGGTCATTCCTGGTGGAACCTTTAAGCCATCTTTCAACTTTGCTTTAGGTGGGAAGCATTGGTATTTGCAATGGCACCCCCATCGACTTTGCTCTAGTTACCTCCGCCACCGAAGGTGGATGAAGGTTATGTTTTCACCTCTGACTGTTTTGTTTGTTTGTCTGTGAACAGGATATCAAAGTTGTGGCCAGATTCAGACAAAATTTAGTGGGCAGGTTTGGTGTATGATAAGGACAAAATAACTAGATTTTGGTGAAGGTCCAGACACTATAATTTTTAAGTGATTCTTCACCATTCAGAGGTAGGACCAAAATCGATATACAGCATGATATTTCAAAAAGTTGTGGACAGATTCAGACAAAAAAAAAACTTTGTGGATGAGTTGGGTAGGTGACAAGAACAAGACGATTAGATTTTGGTTCAGGTCCGGATCCAGATACGGCGTATCAGTGGGATACAAAACGCAAACTGTTCAGCCGGGCAGAAGTATGCGCTCCATCAAGTGCCATTTTAGTTTACATTGAAGTCACTTTAAACAAAGCTAGAGAGATTAAATACTTGAAATTCTAGATATATATGTGGGAAAAATTGCATGCTCAGACCTGGAATCAAACCCAGGTCCTCTGAAAAACCATACCAGTGCTCTGCTATCTGAGCTATCTGGGCTATCTGGGCAAACCCACAGGCTGAATGCACAATTCTCCCACATATGGATATCACTCTCTTTCCCCTGCTGTTTCCAGGGCACTTGCTGCCAACCATAGGAGCAGCAAGGGCCTGTCCACGAGAGGATCTTGCTGCTCCTATGGTTGGCAGCAAGTGCCCTGGAAGCAGCAGGGGAAAGAGAGTGATATCCATATGTGGGAGAATTGCGTATTCAGCCTCTGGGCTGCCCAGATAGCTTAGATGGCAGAGCACTGGTATGGTTTTTTTCAGAGGACCTGGGTTTGATTCCTGGTCTGAGCATGCAATTTTTCCCACATATACATATAATCTTTATTTCCTGTTCATTTATAATTGCAACTTTAAATTCCTGAGTTTTCAGGGCATACATTTCATAAGTTATGCCAAACTGTTTGTGTGGGCATGTTTGTATTCCCATCTGAACCACTACCTCATGATGTTGAAAATCCAGATTGAAGTCCCATCTCCCATATGTGTTTTTACATTGTCTCTCCTAATGTCCTTGGAATTAATATAAAAAGTACACTGCCTATTAATGCCTTTGGCCTAGATGTAGTAAATGTATTAATTAGCTCCTCCATCTGCCTTACATCAATGTTTAAAAATCACTTCTGGAAAGGTAAGTGTTCACAATAACTATAGCGTTAATATTCATCATCAAGATGTCATTGTCCATCATCATGAACAATGGGGTTTTCATCATGTTCATTCAGATGTCCACATGGTGTATTGAGCATCTTCAGAGGTCCATCTATCATTATCTGGCTTTGTGTGTTATCTCTGCCTTGTGTTTATCTTTCCATAATGTTGAAATGTAGTTCGGGTGAGCCAAAGTTGATTGGCATGGTGGCAGTGAGCTTGCTTCCATCTGTTTGATCTTTTTTAAGGTGTGTATTTATCATTTTATCCACCCTGATCATTAAACATCTTATACAGTACCTTCAGAAAGTATTCACATCCCTTGACTTTTGTCATATTTTGTTGTGTTACAGCCTGAATTCAAAATGGATTGTGGAGTCGCGGCTGAAACCCGAATCCTATCCAGGTTGCTCCTGACGACTCCATCTTTGCTCTTTACTTCTCCCAGATCCTTATTGGTCTTCCGTTTGATTCAATTTAATTTTTTTGGTCACCGATCTACACAAAATACCCCATAATGACCAAGTGAAAACATGGTTTTAGAAATTTTTACAAACTAATTAAAAATGAAAATCTGAAACATCTTGTGCCAATATATAATCAACCTCCGAAGTCAATACTTTTTAGAAGCGCCTTTGGCAGCAATTACAGCTTCGAGTCTTCTTGGGTATGTGTGTATCAGCATTTCACATCTGGATTTGGGGATTTTGTCCCATTCCTCCTTGCAGATTTGCTCAAGCTCTGTCAAGTTTGATGGGGAGTGTCGGTAAAAAGCGATCTTCATGTCTTGCCATATATTATCCATGGGATTCAAGTCTCATCTTTGATTGGACAACTCAAGGACTTTCACATTCTTGTTCTGAAGCCATTCCGGTGTTGCTTTAGCTCTATGCTTGGGGTAATTGTCCTGTTGGAATGTAAATCTTCACTGCAGTGTACGGTCTTTTGCACTCTGAAGCAGGTTCTCCTCAAGGATTTGCCTGTGTATGGCTCCATTCATCGTTTCCTCTATCTTTACAGGTCTCCCAGTCCCTGCCGCTGAAAACCATCCCCATAGCATGATGCTGCCACCACCATGCTTCATGGCAGGAATAGTGTTAGATGGGTGATGAGCTGTGCTCGGTTTCCACCAGACATAGCGCTTTGCATTCAGGCCAAAGAGTTTAATGTTCATCTCATCTGACCACAGAATCTCTTGCCTCATGCTCTCAGTCTTTCACATGCCTTTTTGCAAACTCCAGGCATGCTGTCAGGTTCCTTTTCTCAGGAGTGGCTTCCATTTGGCTACTCTCCCATAAAGCCTCGATTTATGAAGAGCTACAGAGATTGTTGTCCTTCTGGCAGGTTCTCCCATCTCAGCCAAGGAACTCTGTAGTTCTGTCAGAGTTGGCATTGGGTTCTTGGTCACCTCCCTGACCAAGGTCCTTCTTGCCCAGTTGCTCAGTTTTGTCAAATGGCCAGCTCTCGGAAGAGTCTGGGTCGTTCCATATTCTTTCCATTTTCTAATGATGGAGCTCACTGTGCTCTTGGGAACTTTCAACACTCTAGAAATTGTTTTACACCCTTCCCCAGATCTACGCCTTCTCACTATTCTATCTCGGAGTTATACGGACAGTTCCTTTGACTTTACGGTAGTTTCTGCTCTGACATGCACCGTCAATTGTGGGACCACATATAGAAAGGTGTTTCTTTCTAAATCATGTCCAATCAAATGAATTGGCCACAGGTGTATTCCAATCAAGTTGTAGAGACATCTCAAGAAGGATCAAAGGAAATTGGATGCACCTGAGCTCAATTTGGAGTGTCAGCAAAGAGGTTGAATACTTATTGATGCATGACATTTCAGCTTTTAATTTTAATTAATTTGTAAAAATTTCTAAAAACACGTTTTCACTTTGTCATTATGGGGTATTTTGTGTAGATCGATGACAATTTTTAATTTAATCCATTTTATATTCAGGCTGTAACAGCAACAAAATGTAATAAAAATCGAGGGGTGTGAATACTTTCTGAAGGTACTATATCAGGTTGTCAACACTTCATTTTCTCTATAAACACAGCACACACAAAGCTTCTCAATCATTTCCTCATTTTTCAAATTCTCACATCAGGTTCTCCAAATGCTGCTGTGTATGCCTTATTCTTCTCCATTAATGCCAGAGGTCATACCTTTCCTTTTCCCTTGAAAACTGGCGAATAGACACAACCTGTCAGTGGCAGTGCTGCACTCACAGGTTTCTCTCATTCTACTGTCAAGCAGAAAACATCTCTGAATCCTCTTGTTATTCCATGAATGCCCAAAACCCATATGCAGCTTGATCTTCTCCTCGAGATACAATAGAATGAAGAACTAGTCTTACTCATGAAGGTTAGTGGTGCACTGCGTTGGCAGATGGAACAATGGAAGGAATCAACAGAACGTTGATCGAGGTATGCTAACTGCCGTGGGAAGCAAGGAGAAACTGACGTTTCGGGCAGTAGCTCTTTGTCAGAGCAATAGGACGACAAGAATATCAACATAATTTGCCCTCACAACTATATAAGCCTCCCCATCCTCATTCTTGCTGGAAATTTACCTTACGTGCTGCATGATTCTTTTGTCCACTTCTATTGCTTGCTCTTCAGAGCCCTGCAGGCACTGATCTCGGAGTGTATGTCCACCTTCCACCCTGTATTCAAAACTTCTCTTTTAGGGGTGTGGTTGAGCTTTTTATTCTGCAAAACCTCACATTATACTGTATATCTGACTCCCATTCAGTCGCCAGAAACTGCAGGACAGCCATTTTGAATGAACCTGAAGAGAGAGAGACAGTCAAAGGTCTGCTTTAGTCAAGGCCAGTTAGAAGAAAAGAGACTTGGGTATTGATATGCATTACTCTCCTCTCCTCTTCAAGACTTTTAATTGATGTGATGACTTCTTCAAGACCAGAGTCGACCAGTGGAGGTTCGCTGCCGGTCACGGAGGGGCACGTGACCACAGACCACCTGCCACATGATCTGGCATGGGCAAAGGTCATAATTGATGGAGCACAATAGGAAGCTGGTGTTTCTCAGTTTTATGGCAGTGTGATTCAATAAGTGTCTATGAGTTTGTCATTTACGGATGGTGGATGGTGTACAGTG
This sequence comes from Eptatretus atami, assembly GCA_035128595.1. Taxonomy (NCBI): domain Eukaryota; kingdom Metazoa; phylum Chordata; class Myxini; order Myxiniformes; family Myxinidae; genus Eptatretus; species Eptatretus atami. The sequence goes on from CM068954.1 coordinate 10,118,346, forward strand.
AGTGGTAGGAAGATATAAACATTTATCATTTACAGATGGTGTATAGTGAGTGGTATAAAGATATAATTAAACATTTATTATTTACATATAGCATATAGTGAGAGGTAGGAAGAAATGAACAAGAAAAAGATGTCGTGCAGAGCACAATACTTGCAAAATCCACACCTCCCCTCTCCAAAGGTTGCTGTGGATACATCAAATTGTCCATTTCATTAAGGTTGAAATTGACAATCTTAATCAGCTCAGGTCAATCGGATGAAAATTGATTATTTTTCAGATTGAAATTGATGATTTTAGAAGTTTGACCTTGAGTTGACCTTTGACGTTTTGATCTCAAAAATAGTTGCTTTCCCAATTCAGTGATGTATCACACAAATCCTGTTCAAATTTCAAGTCAATTGGATGAAAAATGACGATTTTAGAAGATGACCTCAAGATGACCTTTGACCTCAAAATCAATAGACTTCTCTGTTTAGCCAACCTCTACAACTTGGTGAAGTTTCGTGAAGATCGGTTTTAATTTGTGACCTGTAGGCAATTGACAGACAAAGACAGAATAACAATAAGATGACGTCGTGCAGAGCACGATATTGCAACGTCCAGAAAACAAATTTGACCTCAAGAATAATTGGTGGTTGAATTAAATGACCAAATATGCAACTCCTCTTCAAATGAAAATTGAGAACTGTACAAATTCGGCCAATGTTGAACTCAAAAATAATTGGTGGTAGAATTCAGTGACCTGAAATATAAATCCTCTTCAAATTCCTGTCGCGATAAAAGACAAACAGACAAACAAGAAGAAGGCGTCGTGCAGAGCACGATACTTGCAAAATCCATGAAACAAATTTGACCTCAAAAATAATTGGTGGTTGAATTCAATGACTAAATATGCAACTCCTCTTCAAATTTCAAGGGAATCAGATGAAAATTGACAATTTTAGAAATTCGGCTGTTGTTGACCTTTTAGCCGATGTGGACCTCCAAAATAATTGGTGGTTGAATTCAGTGACCTGAAATATATATCCTCTTCAAATTTGAAGTCAATCGGATGAAAATTGAGAATTTTAGAAATCTCACCAAAGTTGATGCTGACCTTTTGGCCAATTTTGACCACAAAAATAATTGCTGGTTGAATTCAATAAGCTGATATGAAAATTCTGTTCAAATTTCTAGTCAATTGGATGAAAATTGAGGATTTTAGAAATTTGACAAAATACCCCATAATCACTCCTGAGGTGTCATTTGCCTGGTCTCTGTTTATGCTCAGACTGAGGCGAGTGATCTCACCGTGAAGGACGCATTCTATGCCACGCTCGAGTCTGTGGTTGATCAGTGTCCCAGGTGAGATACTCTTCTAGTCTTGGGGGATTTCATTGCATCGACTGGAACTGATAGGGATGGTTATGAAACGTATGTTGGTCCCCATGGGTCTGCAACTGTGAACCACAATAGCACTAAGTTCCTTGACTTTTCAAGAAGTCATGGACTTAGGGTGGCTGGTTCATGGTTTCAGCGCCCAAAAGCTCATTGCTGGATTTGGTATTCCAACGCTGATGGTATGGCAAAGGAGATTGACCATGTGCTCGTTGATGGTCTGATGGCTGGAGGATGATCCAGAACTGCAGGGTCTACTGGAGTGCTCACTCAGTTCCTCAATACTGACTACTGGCTTGTTGTGGCAATTCTGAAGTTGCACCATAAATCCACGAAAATGATACCATCCCAGCCAAGGCTGGATGTTGGCAAGCTCAAGGATGAGAGGGCAACTGAGGATTTTGCAAACAGGCTGAGTAGAGATTTGGGGGGTCTGGGTGCTTTGGGGGATCCTGAAGAATTGTGGAGTGCCTTCAAGACCACTGTCCTTGATGTTGCCGGTAGATGTCCTGTAACTCACCGGAGGGCGAAGAAGAATTTTGTCTCTGAAGGGACACGGGATACCATTGCCCAAAGTCGCAGGGCCAGGCTGAATGGCAGAGCTGAGCTGTTCAGGGAGCTGAGGCGAAAAACTGCACGTGCACTTAGATTGGACAAGGAGGCCGATGTGCGAGGAATCTTTGAGGGGGTAGAGCTTCACACGTGGTCAAGTGATTCTCGTCCTGCTTACAGGAGAATTCATACATTGCCTTCCTCCAAGCCCATCACTCGGTGTACTGAAGTTAGAGGTTAGGGTGATGGGCTCTTGACAGAGGAGTCCGAAGTGAAGGCCCGCTGGGCCAGTTACTTTGAGTGGCTGTACCATGCTGATCCACCAGCTGTTGAGTTGGATGTCAGGGGTATTACTTTCCCTATTGCTTACCCTCCAATCAACTGTGATCCACCTTCGTTTGTGAAAACACAGGCTGCTGTGAACCCGTTGAAATGGGGTAAAGCTCCTGGGATCTGTGGCATCCATGCTGAACTTCTCAAGGCTGGTGGATATGCTGTACTCGTGTCATTGCATGCAGTTCTGTGCTCTGCCTGGAACACATGCATCATCCCAACTGACTGTAAGAGGGGCCTTGTTGTCCTTCTCTGGAAAGGGAAGGGTGATTGCCAAGACTGCAACAACTACCGAGGGGTGACGCTGCTCTCAGTGCCAGGCAAGGTCATTGCTCAGATAATGCTTGATAGGGTTTGCCACCATCTGCTTGAGCACCAGCATCCAGAGCAGTCAGGCTTGACACCAAAGAGGTCAACGAATGACTATCCTTGCTCTTTGGGTTCTCACCGAACGCAGACGAGAGTTTCGGCAGGGGCTGCTTGGAGCCTATGTTGATCTTGTAAGGCGTTAGATTCAGTGAATCGGGACACCCTCTGGATGATTCTTGGTCTTCATAGGGTGCCACCAAAACTGATCAATCTGATGTCTGAACTATACTCTGGTACTGAGAGTGCTGTGAAGTGTGGTGGTACCATCTCTGACTTATTTCCAGTTGTTACTGGAGTTCGTCAGGGGTGTGCACTGGCTCCCTTACTTTTTAGTGCTTGTAGGGACTGGATTCTGGGGAGGATGTCGGAGAGATCAAGCTGCGGTGCATCGTTTGGGAATGTCAAGATCCTAAACCTTGATTTCGCAGATGATGCAGTTATCTTTGCGGAGACTCTAGATGTCTCTTTTGGGGCCCTCGAGGTGCTGAATAGGAGTCGGAGCCACTGGGATTACGGGTTTCCTGGGTTAAAACTAAAATACAGGCTTTCAATGACATCTTGGATACTGCTGTCCTGTCTGTGCCTGTTTGTGGTGAGGACGTTGAGGTCGCGGAGAGATTCACTTACCTTGGCAGTGGTATTCATGTCTCTGCTGACTGTTAGCCAAAGGTCAACAGATGTCTGGGTCGGGCCTGGGGAGTCATGGATTCACTAGATCATGGGGTGGCACTGCCGGTACCTGTGTGGGAGGCCGAAAGTCTGAGTCTTCAGGTCCTTGGTGCTTCCAGTCTTGCTCTATGGATGTGAGACTTGGACTCTGATCAGGGATCTGAGAGGGAGACTTAATTCCTTTGGTACCAGGTCTTTTCGGAGAATCCTTGGCTATCGCTGGTCGGACTTTTTTCCAACGAGTGGTTGCTGAGAGAGACCCAAATGAGATTTGTAACCTGCATCGTCCGTGAGCATCAGCTGCGGCTGTATGGACATGTGGCTCGTTTTCCTGACGATGATCCTGCTCACCAGATTCTCTCAGTGATGGAGCCTCGTAAGTGCAGGGGCAAATGGGCCAACCACATGCCTCGTGTTGCAGCATTTGATCACCATCTCAAGGAGATGGGGATGGGCCAGGTGTCTGCCAGGGGATGGCCAGACGGAGGCCACTGGAGTACCGGCGGAAAGTGGATGCAGCAACGTGCTGCTCTGGCGCATGCTCCCATACCTTGACCTGACCTGACCTATAGTGAGTGATAGGAAGAAGTAAAACATTTATCGTTTACGGATGGTGTTTCGTAAGTGGGAGGAAGAAGGAAACATTTATTGTTTACGGATGGTGTATAGTGAGTATTAGGAATAAATAAATAAACATTTATCGTTTCCGGAGGGTGTTCAGTAAGTGGAAGGAATAAGTAATCATTTATTGTTTTCAGATGGTGTTCAGTGGTAAGTGTTCCAGTTCATATTATAAGTACAATATTGCCTGTTTACATGCACAGTTGGACCTCTGTATAAGGTACCCCTGTTTATAACGATCCCTCACTTATAACCATCATGACATTCAGAATGTATTTTTGTCAATGCATGTTTACACTGTTATCATGATCCACACTGTCAGAAAACCCGGATATGACGATCGCTTTGTCCTGGACAGTTGAAAGCAAGCAAAGGGAAACAAAGGCCCTACGTTGAAAAATCATAAAATTACAGATGAGATTTCCAAAAACTTTTTCAAGACAACTAAACACTCATTTTATTAATCCCTGCATCACGAAGCAATCACAAAACGGAATTTATGTATTTTTTTGGAAACGGAAATCACTGTCTCCACAATTTGTGGTGTTTTAACAGCCTGCTGCACAGTATGGTCAATTTATGCCTCTTGTCTATACCCAGTAAGGCATGCCTTCTTCATTCGATCATCTCTTGAAAGCATGAAAAATAACTTATACGGTACTGTACTGAGTGCAAGTCCTCACACACGTCAAACAACATCCTTATCATTCGGTTCGCTTGCACTAGTCTGTCTCCGCGATAGTTTGACCAACATCATGATATGACTTTAGCAGGAAAAGCCAAAACTAAAAGATCCGGCCTTTCACCTGCAGTGGAATTTCAAATTGTTGAAGCTATTGAGGCTAAAAGCAAAAGCCACACAGACATTGTAAGAGACTTGGGGCTCTCAAAACGTAGGGTGGAACCGTATGGCACTGTGGGGTAATAGAGCCAATATACTGGCAGCCGTTGGAGATGCACATATTGAGGGTACGTGTGCAGTGTCGGATTATCATGAGTGGTTTTATGTAGTTACAGGTTCTGTATGGATGCTGCAGAATAAAAACAGTCCTTACCCGAACAATGCTCATGTTGGTGAAGGAAACAAGGCTGAGAGCTGAGCTGGTATTACAGGAGGATACAAGATCGACGAGTAGTCTCAAGCAAGTAGAAGAACGATCAATGAGAAATCCTGAAAAAAATTTTTTAAATAGCATGTAAATAAAATATAAGACGTTAACTGTTGCAGACTATCCCATATTGTAATATTTGTATGGTAATTTGGAAATGGATAAACTGTACAATTGAATAAAATGGAATGTGAGTGCCACAAAGATAATTACTATCTATCCAGCGTGTGATTATAATCCGTCCTCTAACACAAGAAGTACACACTGTATTTGACATCGTTGCCAGGATTGGTATTAAAAAACAGAAACTGCTTTGTTGTAAATGGTGACACGCTTTCATCTCAATCTCCTCCAGCCTGCTCCTGCACATCTTCAGCTCTCACCGTCACCAAGCCCCTACTCTTCTTTGCTCCACCATCCTTCCTCCTCACCCACCCTCTCAATAACCCAGCCCTGTACTTTCCATGCCTGCCTTGTCAATTTTTTCCCCTAATCTCAAATGAATAAGGAGCATCTCTGGATCAGTGTCCTTATCTGCAGCAATGTATTGTTTCTTTGTATTGTCCATCACCATCCCAACTTTGATAAGTCTGTGTATTCGGCCTTCAGACAACTTCAGCTCTAAACTACCCTCTCAACCTGGTTCTCTTCCTTATTAGTGGCAAATTCAACTGCCATCATTCCAGCAAGCTTGGAATCTGTCTTCGAGCAACGACCCATATGGTATTGCAGCCAGATCCTGTCGTGACACCAGGCCAAATGCAATCTGTTGGATTTGCAACCCATACTTTCCTTGACCGTTTGAGTGCTGTTGGCCACGATAGTAGCCCTCGTCATTGTTCAACAATCTGCATTGTTTGTTCCAATAGTTGCCTTATAAACAATACAAAAGTTATATTCGGTTTGCCTGAAAAAAGTACCATATTTTCTTTTGCATCCTAGAAAAATTCAGCATTCAAACAGTTAATGGTTCCAATTCTCTGCTAAACTTGATAATTTTAAACTCCTCACTCTCCCTACCCACCCCACTCCCCCGACCTCTCCCATCCTCTCACCTTTTATGCTTTTCCTCAGCTCTCCTTGGTTCCTCAGATTGTGTTATTTTGAAGGTGTCTCGCTGGTTTGTCTTCAAGGAACTTCCAAAGCACTGCCACATCTGCACTAAATTCAGGTAGATTAGTCTGGCCTGTAGTTTGTCACCTCTTCTAAAAGATGGTTTATTATCTCTTCATCTCTGGGCATGTACACAGTGCCTGAACTCATTTCTCAACATTCTCATATACTAGCTTCTGAGAGAAGTACAGCTTGAGAGCTTCTGGCCCTCACAATCAGTAATAAGCTGTCTTGAGCATATCCTATTTCCAGACTGGTCTCCAAAGTCAGATGCCACTTTGGAATTTCTCCAGTGCCAGGTCATTCATCGACCATCCTCAAATTATCATAGCGTACAATTTATTCATCAGAAAAGCTATGGAATACGACTCATCGTTAATGTCTCTCGGGTCTTGCTCCTCCACCCCTCTCACCTCTCCACCCAACCACTGGTCCTCCAGGTCACACCCGTTCTACCACAAACTCAGATTACCTTGTTCCTGTTCCTCAGTTTGAGCTTCAGGCTCTCCTCCATTCATGCATTCCCCTCTTCTCTCACTTGTGGAACTATCTTCCTGAGTTTTTTTTCTTTTTTCTTGTGCTTTGAGGCCTAGTCTGCTGCCTCCAACCACATCACTGTCTCTCCCATTTATTTGTCAGATTTTTTCTTCTTTGGCTGAGACCCTTTCCTTTTTTCATCTGCAACTCCTCTGCCCCTGCTCCTCTGCATCCATGCATTTTTACCTCCACCACCGAAGGTGGACGAGTTCACCCCTGCCTGTTTGTCTGTGACCAGGATATTTCAAAAAAGTTATAGAAAGATTCGGACAAAACTAGGTGGATGAGTTGGTTAGGTGACAAAGAACAAGCCGATTCAATTTTTGGTTCAGGTCCGGATGCAGATTTGGCCTATCAGTGGAATACAAGACATAAACCGATCAGTCTGGCAGAGGTATGAGTTCTATCGAGTGCTGTTCTAGTTGTCCAGGTGTTTCCCCTTCACCCCATTTTCTGTCTCTTGACTCATCATCCTCTGTTATATTGCTCTTCCATAAGCCTTAACACTGATATATTTTTTTAAGTACAAGTCCACAGGAATAAACTAGAAGGGCACTCGGTAGAGCGCATACCTCCGCCCCGTAATGCCTGATCCACGATAACATATCTGGCCCAATACAATTTTGAAATATCATGCTATATATTGTTTTTGAGCCCGATCTTTCAATGGTGAAGAATCACTTAAAAATTATAGTAGCCGGATCCGGATCTTCACCAAAATCTAATCAGTTTGTCTTTATCACGCACCGAACCTGTCCACAAAATTTCATCCGGATCCATCTACAACTTTTTGAGACATCCTGTACACAGACAAACAGACAGACAGACAGAAAGGGGTAAAAACATAACCTCCTTCACCTTCAGTGGTGGGGGTAATAAACACTTAGCTAAAGATGTTATTGTGCTATTATTTTGGTTGTTTTTTTTCTTGAAAGGATGTTTTATAGCTTTTTACATAAAAATGCATTTTATAGCCCCATCCTTACCCACCATCATTATTACCCCAGATTTTATTACTTTTTTTTACTGGGAGTACATATTTATCTTTATTACTCATCCCGGTCCAGAAAGAACTCTTCCTAACCACTCTCTTACTTGCAGGTTGCAGTGTTTCCCTCACTCTTTTCCTGTTTGTCCATTCCCTTGCTTTTTGTGTCCAAAACCCCACTGCTCTATTACTGTGAGTTCATACGCTCTGCTACCTTGTTCTTCTATGAGCCTCGATCTTGTAGAGAAAAAAAAATGCAGATGTAAGGCAGACCTGGAAAGTAACCGTGTAGCCAAACTATTCACCTGTAGGTGCAGAATTCAAACATACTGATGAACCAACAGCAGTCGGGACTTGCAGCTTGGTGGGTTTCAGTGCTCCAGGAAGACAAACCAGCACAGGAATCCCTGACTTTAAGGGTAAAGGGAGTGTGAGCACAGACAAGAAAAGAGGTTGGTGATTGATATGGGTCTTGCATGGCCTATATCAGCACTCACCCCATAACAAAGCCGAAGCGCGTGTACACCGGCCCCTACACCACAGTACACAGTCAAACAAAAACACATGCATCCTAGCCCATAGGGCTAGAAAGCAGTGTCACATAAAACGCTCACATCTAGCCCACAGGGCCAGAAAGCACGGTCATATTATCACTGTTTGGGGACTTAAGCGTCTGCTTTTTTTTAATGAAAAAGGTTTTTAAAAAACAAAGCATTATAGCAAAGCTAAGGACGTGTATTTCAGCCTTAAGACCAAAGTGCATAGTTCATCAAAAAGGCCAAAATGCATGGTCACACAAACACACATCCTAGCTCATAGGGCCAGAATGCATGGTCATATTATCACCATCTAGTGAGCACTGCGCAGATGATTAACCCCAGGAAATGAGTTGGCAGGCCACTCCATGAGGGAGTACATCATGGAATACAGGAGTACTCCATAGAGAGGGATGATACGAGAAAAAAAAAATGGCCGCCCATTCAAATGTGTACACAATGATACGCTCATAATTACTATAGAGTGAAGTTAAAAGCATTTATTCTCGAGCGTTTTCTGAACTACCAAGGCTTAAAAAGATGCCAGAATACATCCCATTATCGCTAAAGTACCACATCAGGAGATCACAAAATTGTACTTCTTCTTCTTCTTCTTCCTCTCTTCTTCTCCCCTCTAAAAATAATGTAAAACTGTAGCCCAACCTAACTCAATAACTGCTAAAGCCATAATGGTGATTCCAACGTGAGGAAGTTACTTTGTCTCTTGGCTAGTGCAGACAACCCAAAATATAAAAACATATAAAACATTAATTGTCTTATTACGAAAAGACAGGATCATGAAGAGGGTGGGGGAATGAAGACTGGACAGAACCATTCCAAGAGCGATACATATCCAAACCATCCCCCAAATCAACTGAAACAAGTGTTGAAACAATTTAATAACATGGATGGATTTAATCCATACCAAAAGAATAAAATATATAAAACATCAGGCATTTCATTATTGTTTTTAGAACGATAATCGCATCGTTTGGCATATGTGGTAATCCACAACATAGATGGATTTAATCCATACCAAAAAAACAAAATATTTAAAACATGAAGCACTTTATTACTTTAACAAATTGCACGTGACTGTCTGTGTTTGTGTCTGTTTGTCTGTCTGTGTTTGTGTGCAGGATATCTCAAAAAAGTTGTGGACGGATCCAATGAAATTTTGTAGACAGGCTGGGTGTGTCACAAGGATGAACTGATTAGATTTTGGTGAAGATCCGGATCCGGATCCGACGACTAGAATTTTTTAAGTGATTCTTCACCATTGAGAGATAGGGCCAAAAATGATATATAGCATGATATCTCAAAAAAGTTGTGGATGGATTCGGGCGAAACTTGGTGGACACATTAGGTGTGTGACAAGGACGAATTGACTCAATTTTGGTGAAGATCCGGATACGGATCTGATAATTTTTTAAGTGATTCTTCACCATTGAGAGATAGGGCCAAAAATGATATATAGCATGATATCTCAAAAAGTTGTGGACGGATTCGGACGAAACCTGGTGGACACATTCGGTGTGTGACAAGGACGAATTGACTCGATTTTGGTGAAGATCCAAATCCGGATCCGCATACGAGAATTATTTAATTTTTAAAGTGATTCTTCACCATTGAGAGAGAGGGCCAAAAACAATAAAGTACTGTATAGCATGATATTTCAAAAACGTATTGGGCCCGATACGTTCTCGTGGATGAGGCATTACGTGGCGGAGGTATGCGCTCTACCAAGTACCCTTCAAGTTTTCTTTTGCTTTATCTCAATAAAATTTGGTCCTTCAAAGCATCAATCGTTACATTTATGAGGAAGTTATTTCAAATTTTATATTATACAGTATACACAGTCACCGTAATGTACTTACTTTGAATATATAAATTAATAATGAAAGAAACTTTTGCAGCAGTGTAAATACATATCAAGTTACATTGCTGCAGTTTCTCCAACATATTGAGGCATTCAGTTACCTGTGGGCAAGTATATAACACAAGATGTTTCACATGAAATTAATTCCTTCTTAGGATAAATGATACAACAAGATGTAGCCATAGAATATGGTGTGTGTGCGCGTGCGTGCATTAACAACATAAAGAATATGGTGGATTTAACATTAAATAGAAAAGGCAGGTTAACGGTAGATGCCTCACCAAAATAAATCATCGATTCTAGAGAAATCTGAATCATTCCTGGAGAGATTTGAACTCTTCTACCTTGTAAGAGGTAGATTGTTGGTGTGAAGTAGATGTGGGTAAGACCCAAGACTTCAAATCGTGGTGAGCAAGAAGACTCTGAAATTCCAGTTCGTTGATGGGGGGAGACCTTCGACTATATTTGCTGCCTTGGGGGTCTAAAAAATGCAGGAAGAAAAAAAAAAGAGGACTTTAGAATGCATTAGAGTGTTGGTTTTAAGGTGTTTTTAGACACTAAGTGATGCATTTTGGTTGCAGACAGATCCATATGAATAATTCAATGGCTGTGTCATGTTATACATGGGAAAGAAAAGATCTTAGAAACCCATGACCTTGCTGTATTCGTTAAATGAAAGTCATGTAATGTTGGTGAAAATACATTTTGTATTGGTTCTCTTGTTAGTGCGTACATATCAAACTGGGAGTCAATTCTAAGTTTCGCCTACAAATGTGTACCAATTTATTGGGGGTTCAGCTCTGCTCCCCCCCCCCCCCCCCCCCCCACTGGGGGTGGGAGAAATTACTTGAAACTTGCTCAGGATCCCAGTGACACCTCCCCTCCTCTTCATCAAAAGACACCAACTAATGCAAGCAGACCGGTTCCCAGCTTAACATCCATCCAGAGTACAGTGCACTTTGTGATGTGGAGGTGTCCCTTGTGATGTGCTCTGCCTGTGAAGCATCGATCTGACAGTTTATAGTTGAGCTGAGATTCAAACCCAGACTGAATAGCTCAAAGGTAGGTATGTTACCCTTTGCATCATACTTTGGATCGATTCTGTTTTGGTGCTCCAATAAACCTTGGGAGGTGCTGTGAATTTAATGATGGACAATCCTTTGATTGTGATATCTTACTGATAGTTGTTAAGTCCTTGCCTGTTGGGTTCAATTTGTTTGTTGTCGTGTCCTGTTTGGTGTTGGGTTCTGTTTGGTTGTTTTGTAACGATGGCTGCAAGATGATCTGTTACTGATACTTAGGTGTTACATTATGATTTCAGAATTGATCGTGGTTTTGTTCGAGTTAAACAGAATGTGATGGTTTGGTGCTAATTAATGAAGACTACGTGGTAATTACTTGTCTCATGGACAATGGGTTAGTGGTTTCATGACAGACAATAGGTTTGGTATGAGTGAAAGTTTGCTGTATAAGGGCTCGCTTGCAATATGTTGTACAGTGTTGGGACTACATTGTGCCTTGAGTACTGCGTTAAACACATCATCTGACTGAGGTGGTGTTGGTTCTCAGGTACTGGTGTACAGGTAACAGTGACATCGTCTAGTCTTGGCAAGTCTGAGTCTTGAAATTTGAATCATGATGTCTTGAGTCCGAGTATGAAAGTGTCAAATCTGAAAATATCTTTGCATCCCCAATCTGAGCCCCTAAAACATTAAACATATACAAGAAAAGCATAATGTTCAAAAACTCTCTCCAAAACATTTCCTGCACTATTTCCACTTTATAAGGACCTGTCTGCTTTATTGAGTTTCCTATTGTCCTGAATTACTTTCATCCAAGCCCTGGTCATGGCCTTCACTTTATTGACAGGTATAAATCACAGGTGGGGTAGTGCTGCATCTTACAGTTATCTTTTTCAACACAGAACAGTCCGCTTGACACCATGCTCCTGTTGTCAATGGATGTGTAGGTACAATGAGAGGTGTCGACCCTGAAACAGCGAGTCACAATAACAGCGATCAACATAGCATTCCACCTCTTTCATCATGTGCTTGTGAAGCTAATTATGCCTAAAGTAATGATAACATGATGTGGGTGTCAATTTTACCCTCGTTTGGGAGGATTGCAGCTCATAAAAGTCTCTTTCTCTGCAATACCACACTCTACATCACAGCAGCATTGAGGGTCACATTCATTGTGGAGTAAGTCACATTCACACAGCAATGTATCTGTAAAACAGCCATGTTTGAATGTCTGAGGAAAAGTGGTGAGTGGTTATTATAACAAAATGATAGGTATGTATACCAAGTGTATAAACATTATAACAGCAGGTATGTACGAGTACATGCAAGCTATGGGAACAGATAGACATGGTATCTATCTTCCCACCCATTCCCCTCCCTCATCCCATCCCATGCCCGCCCTCCGGACTCCTACCTCACCACTTCTCCCCTCCCTCCAGACTCCCATGCCACACCTTCCCCTCCCTCCCACCTCACCCCTTCCCCTCCCTCCCTTCTCCCAGCCTCACCTCCCTCATCTCACCCCTTCCTCCTTCGACTCCACCCCCTCGAGACTCCCACCCCATCCCTTCCCTCCTCCTCTCACCACCCCCCCCAATCTCCAGACTCCCAACCACCCCTTTCCCTCCCACCCCCCACCCGCATAGTTATTGTTACCCCATGTTTGAAGCGAAAAGCGGGATGAAGCAATTGGTTCACATTATCTGTCTGTCTGTCTGTCTACAAACGTCAGTTTAGGATTGAGGAACAACTTAATTTAAATTGAATATTACATTTTGAACATGAATCAGAAAACAAACCAACAGTATAACAGTACTTTTGCTCTGCATTTGTCCCGATTGTGGATGCGCAGAGAGGAGTGAGATAATGATTTATTCTGCCTTGCAAACTGATC
>CM068954.1:10155069-10185167 GCA_035128595.1 Eptatretus atami
TGTTGCGGGATGGGTTGATGTGTTACATATTCATTGAGTAGTTATGGACGGATTCGGACGAAACTTGGTGGACAGGTTGGGTGTGTGACGATGACGAACTGATTATATTTTGCTGAAGATTCGAATCTTGATCCGGCCTATCAGCGGGATACAAAAGGTAATCTGTTCAACCTGACGGAGGTACAGTATATGTGCTCTACCGAATGCTGTTCTAGTTGTTGAAGCATCTTCACCCTCTTTGAATCTGACACTAAAATGGGGTGCACATTAGAACATGAGAAAACAAAAGATCTAGCGTAGGGATTCGTAAAACAATACAAGCATGCAATAATTATATCGATGAACCTTCACTGTATAAACTGAGATGTTTTCAAATATAACTTTCTCTCGAAAACCTACATTTTAAAATTTGCCAAAACTTTTTTTCTGATTTTCTTACCTGATTTATTTATTTGGCTCTTAAGTTTAAAACATATTTTGACTTCAGTATTTTATTTTGTGTGTGGATGATGAATTAAGCTACTTTATATCTCATCTTTTATCTTCCACATGCATTGTGAACCTTGTTTTCATTATTCTCATGTAAATCTCTTTTAAAAACAAACAAAAATTCCCGGTTCTGTCCTCTTCCCACACACGTAGGTCAGATCGAGTTGTATACACATCTACCTGTAATGAGTCAGCTGATTGGCTGGCTGCAGAACTGGGACTTTCGTATTTGTGTGGTCTTCCTGCTCGACTCCCAGTTTATGGTCGAGTCCTTCAAGGTGCTTCATCCCTCCCCCACCCCCAACTCCCTATCCATCGTGAAGTGTCTGCCTCAACCACTCCTTATTTGGGTGCTCTCCGAGCCCCGATCTCCCGATTGATGCGAAGCATGACCGAAAACAACTGGAGCATAAATATGCCATTTGTGGTGTACCCAAGAACTTGGCACTGTGAAAGAATTTCCAGTGTGCCTGATTGATGGAATTTCCCATTAATTTGCCGTCAAGTGGTCGAGAACCTTGGCATCCAACCAAGTAGTTGCCTAACAATTGTGAAATTCCATCTGTCTACTATTTAATGACTGACTGTGCAGATATTAGCTCTCATCAAGAGCCACTCAACAGAGCTCTGAGTTGACCTTCGGTTCAGCAGGATCGAACACGCAAAAGTTGCTGTTCCGTCGCAGTGGGTCTGAGTCGTAAATAGTTTCACGCCATTCCGTAATCTAATCCCCAAACTTTTTTGAAACATGTTAATTTTGAAGTTCTGTCGACATTTTCTCTTCAAAAGCGTTACAACATTTGAATTCACTTGAATTACGAAGACGCAGCAAATCGACCGACATTGAAAGATCTAAATTATTACCTCGATATGATTGAGTGCCCAATTTGATTCATCCGCTTTGAGGGACGATGCATGTGACCTGCCACGACGGAATGAATCGGAGGTTGCAAAGACAAAAAAAAACATTTTTCTTTGGAGATATTTACATTTCATAAATCTGCACAAAACGACCTTTAAAATGAAACCAAGTATATGATAGCGCGTGCAGTTGTCGAGTTGCGGGTAAATCCGTTGGGAGTTGTCAGAATTTCTCTGCAAGTTCACCTTAATTTCCATTTATAATCCTGATATCTCAGAAACTTTGTACGCTCATCGATGGTAGCGTGTCCTAAGTTTCTGCCGAATCTCTTCGCAGGTTACCAATTAGGCTAATTGTCATGGCCTGATAATTTGGTGTGCCATTGTTGGCCGTTCTTTGCAATTTCTCCAAAAACTGTCATTGATTGTTCAGGCCTGTGTGTGATGTAATCATGAACTGATCTTCTAAATTAATGCTTCTCACTTGATTCAAAGTGAGGGTTGTGGCATCAGCTCTCACGGGAGTTGTCCTTATTTCTGCTTCGTCAGTTAAAACGAGAGGTGGACGTCAGGAAACTTGTATGTTCGGCAGGATCCCAGTTAACGGACTTTTTTATTGAGCGAGAGTAACAAAGGTGATTTGGGGCTGGCTGGGCTGGCAGGTGAATTGAAAAATCCATTTCCGCAGTCGTTTGCAAATTATTTGACAGATTGCCACAATTGGCGTATTGACGCAACGGCATCATCCCTCCTACAGTTTCTCTCGGGAGTATTGGCTGCACTTTCTGCCATGGTTTCTTTGGAAGTACCTCAAGTGAACGTCATGACCAAGATGGACCTCCTGAGCCCTGCAGCACAAAAGGAGGTTGAGAGGTGAGTCATTTTTTTGTTGTTGTGAACTTAATTTGTTAAGTTTTGCCACCACTTGTACATCGATAGTGACCCTTTGCCTTGTCCTGCTAGGTTTCTTGACCCAGATCTTTATTCTTTGATGGAGGATTCAGCCGGAGCATGGAGGAGTCGCAAGTTTCAGGATCTCACTCGTGCCATTTATGAGCTGGTGTGTGGGCGGTAAAATCGAGGACGGATTGATCGCGTGAAAAACTAAACCTTCAATGTAAAGACTTACGAGCAGAATGAAGTACATACAGTGAAACCCTTGCATATCGTGGTTTTTGAATGAAATCACACAATAACTAAATTGGAACACAATAGGTTGCCCGCGATTCGTCAAAACCCACGATATTAGAACCCACGATATTAGAACCCATGATATTTGAGGGTTTGCTGTGTGTTTGTGTGTGTATGTGTATGTATGTATGTATATATATATATATATATACAAGCCGGTAGGCGGACATGGGTAGTCGCCTACCCAATAGAACCTGATGCGATGGGCCCGTTCGATGGGGAATGACCTGAGGATTAAGCACAAGAAAATTCATGATTCTAGCTTCAAGGGTTAATGCTGCAGATTGTTTTTCGTTAAAATACCCCACATTTAGAGGTTTTTCGGCCGTTGCTAGGCAACGGAGGGGTCCATAGCAATGGCTTTCTCACACATAACTAGGACATACCATGAACCTACCATACCAGTTTCATGTATATCTGACTCAGTCTCTGAGATATAACGAACTTCGTTTTTTTTATTGTTTTCGACCAGGGTTCATTCAAAGTCTATCTTCTCCGACAGTTTTCATAGGATCCGGCTGGAAATTTTTGACAATATGGCTGAATGTACTGCCCACAGTCGCTCGTGGCCCGATTTTTGATTTTCGAAAAAATTAATTTTTTATGATTTTTCAAAATTTAAAAGTCCCTTTGCAGGCAACGGTGGTGACCATAGCAACGGTTCTCATTTGCACACAACTAGGTCATGGTATGAACCTACCAACCAAGTTTCATCGAAATCGCCATTGTATTAACTGAAATTGCCATTTTAAATACTGATAATAAGGGTAGAACAAATCTCAAAAAAAAATTTTTTTTTTTCGACTAGATCGACTACCCAACAGACAGACAAACATATCAACGGAAAAACTGATAAGGGTAGAACAAATTTCAAAAAATTTTTTTACAAAAACAATTTTTTTTTTTCGACTGGATCGACTACCAATATATATATATATTTCGAACCACCGACGTCACTTCACATCAAACTTACTGATATAAATGTTTGGTACCTCTGAGGTGCAGTGTAGAAAGCTGAAATTTTGCGAACTGATGCAACTGGAAGCCAATATCTCTGCGAATAAACAGCCGGTGCAGACTCTTTGCTCACTGTGAGTCACGTGACCCAAGACAATGTAGCTTCCAGATGCTTCCAGATTGCAACCACAATGGGCTGTTGAAACAGTCAAAGGCGACCGGACTTTTTCTATACTATGAAGGGAGCCGTCCATGTGTGCATGCGTGCAAGTTCCACCCACTGGTTGGACAATTCACCTGACTCCACTCACAATTTCTATAGTAAGGCCACCAATTTAGGAACCCTTTGGAATTACTCTTTCAAAACCTTTCTCTCAAGCAGCGCTTTTCCTGCGGAAGTTCTGCGGGTTTGCTGTTATTTCCGACTATTTTCTCTTAAAATTGTTACGGGTTTCTGTGAAGTCAGTGATAGCATGATAGGGGAGCAGACAGTGATGCATATTCCGCTGTTTCGACATGGAAATGCCCGTTCACTTTTATGAGCAGGAGGATTCCAACCCAGCTGTAAACCGTCATCCCGGTGTTTCACAGGCAGGGTGATTCATCAATGTGTGTGTGCTATCCCTCAGACTGACGCTGAACAAGCATCCCATCTGCCAGCATTTTTTGGTGGATGTTAAAGATCCCACGACATCCTTCGCAAAGAGTAGGCGAGCTATCACGGCACCCTGAACAAATTACAAATTCTTGCCCTAGCCAGCAGAGGGCACTGCATCAGCAGCACAGCCACACCCTCAGCCAATGATGCCACCCTGCAGCATTGTGCTGCATACGAAGAAGATTGATATAAATGATGAACAGTAGCCATCCTTGAACTGATCCCTGATTTACTGCATTACTTGCACTTTGCAGTGCGACAACCACCCACAAACCACTCTTTGCTTCCTATCCCAAAGCCAAGTTCTACATCCAGTTTGTGACTCTGACCATGACTTTCCAAGCCCTTACCTTAGCTACCAGCCTCTAATGGAGGAGTCCCATTTCACAATAATGTACAATTCATAACTTTCAAAACGCCTTCACACTTAACGAAACGGACCCACGTCTCGTTAGCTGCTTGGCATTTAGGAATCGCTGATGGGAATAGCGTTTGTGCTCGTGTTGTGCAGGTTGATGATTACGGGTTGGTTCGGTTCATTCCTCTAAATCGAGAACAGCCCGATACGATCCAGGAGGTGGTTCAGCTTGTGGATTCAACTCTCCAGATCGGAGATGAAGAAGAATTCAGGGAACCGCAGGTATTTTCCTCTCACGCTCTTCAATTACAACACGACACTTGTTTGTAGTCTTTATTTGTTTTCATTAATTTCAATGACATTGTGAAGAACGTTGTTTTAAAGGGTGTGGTGATTGTGGTGGTGCGAGCAATTGAGATAATGGTGATGAAAGGTAGTACTGTGAAAAGAAACGTGGGCATGAGTAAAGTGGTCGCTTGTTTTCTATTCTGTTTGTTGGTATCACGAGGCTTTCATGAGAAGTACATTTTGGCACAGACGACTCTCACAGTGGGAAGTGTTGAACAGATGTGATTATTCAGCATGCCGGCATGAGAAGCAGATTTTGTCATGGCACAGACATGTCGGCATGCAATTGATCCAGTTTTTTGTCCTGGTACAGAAACCATGCACAACGTGCATCTGAACCAACATTTACATTTGCTGATGATGTACAAAGCTTCCCAAAGTTGAGGGTGGTAAGAATAATCGGCAACTCACAACTACCAAATTCTGGATCTGCCATTTATTTGTTCATATGGTGTGATTATCCAACTCAAACCGGACACTCATAGCCCTGTTACACTCTGATTGGCTACATTAGTGTGTGTTGATTCAGCTCACCATCTGCTTTCTCTAGTTGGATTGGCAGTGCTGCCAGCCATCAGTGTGCTCTGCCATAACACAGCACTAACGACAACAACACGATATATACAGGGTGTCTCAATATAATGTACACAGACTTTTGTATCGAAAACTACACTATCTTGTCGTTCTGCACTGCCTATTGGGTAACACCTGACCGATGACGTTAATCATTCCTTCACATGCTAGCACCATCCGTTAGGTATTAGGAACACTCATCATCACCCCTCTCTCTGGCATTAATTAATTGTTCTGAAATGTCCATGTCTGTGTACATTTTATTGAGATGCCTTGTGTTTGCGCACAGATGTGGTCCAAAGACAAACTCGTGCAAAGAAACAAACTGTAGATGAAAAGTGAGAGTTGTAGTGATGTGATTTGGCCTGTTATTCCTGTGTTGCAGCGAAAACCCGTTCTTCTGTTCTTTTATACCTGAATATCTTGCATTTGAAAATGAAGATAAAATCATACGATAATTTGTGAAGTGTCCATTTGTGTGTTTGTTTGACTCCGATGCACTCTTGAACTGCTAGGTTGGTTGGACTCAGAGTGTGCATGTGAAGGTACATGAGGGGGTAATAGAAATTTATATTCCCAGGGGTCCAGGATTGGTGGAGGACCCCAATTCTCTCGATGTAAATACATATGGCATTGTGCCGCTCCCACGGGGAGGGTTGATTGCAAATCGTAAAATACACCAATTCTGGGGGAATTGATCCGTCCACAATTATGGGGAATTTATCCGTTCATTATGGGGGACGCCATGGTGGCGCGTGATTGTGAGATGTCTAGGTGGAGCACGATTGTGAGACGCCATGGTGGTGTGTGATTGTGAGACGCCGAGGTGGCACGCGATTGTGAGACGCCGAGGTGGCACGCGATTGTGAGACGTCGAGTGGCTCACGGTTGTGAGACGTCGAGGTGACGCGCTGTTGTGAAAGGTCGATGTGGCGCGTGATTGTGAGACGTCAAGGTGGGGCGCGATCGTGAGACGTCGAGGTGGCGCGCGATTTTGAGACGTAGATGTGGCACGCGATTGTGAGACGTCGAGGTGGCGCACGATTGTGAGACGTCGAGGTGGCACGCGATTGTGAGACGCCATGGTGGCGTGCGATTGTGAGACGTCGATGTGGGCGCGCGATTGTGAGACGCCGAGGTGGCACGCGATTGTGAGACGCTATGGTGCGCGCGATTGTGAGACGTCGAGGTGGCGCGCGATTGTGAGACGTCGAGGTGGCGCGCGATTGTGAGACGTCGAGTGGCGCGCGATTGTGAGACGTCGAGGTGGGCGCGATTGTGAGACGTCGAGGTGGCGCGCGATTGTGAGACGTCGAGGTGGCGCGCTGATGTGTGGAGCGGTCGAGGTGGCGCGCGATTGTGAGACGTCGAGGTGGCGCACGTTTGTGAGACGTCGAGGTGGCGCGTGATTGTGAAGACGTCGAGGTGGGGCGCATTGTGAGACCGTCAAGAAGGTGGCGCGCGATTGTGAGACGCCGAGCTGGCACGTGATTGTGAGACGTCGAGGTGGCGCGTGATTGTGAGACGTAGAGTAGCGCGTGATTGTGAGACGCCAAGGTGGCACGTGATTGTGAGACGTCGAGGTGGGTGTGATTGTGAGACGTCGAGGTAGCGCGTGATTGTGAGACGCCGAGGTGGCACGCGATTGTGAGAACGCCGAGTGGCACGCGATTGTGAGACGCCAAGGCTGGCACGTGATTGTGAGACGTCGAGGTAGCGCGTGATTGTGAGACGCCGAGGTGCACGCGATTGTGAGACGCCAAGCTGGCACGTGATTGTGAGACGTCGAGGTGGCGCGTGATTGTGAGACGTCGAGGTAGGCGTGATTGTGAGACGTCCGAGGTGGCACCGATTGTGAGACGGCCGAGGTGGCACGTGATGTGAGACGTCGAGGTGGCGCGTGATTGTGAGACGTGCAGAGAGTGGGGCGCGATTGTGAGACGTCAAGGTGCGGCGCGATTTGTGAGACGCCGAGGTGGCAACGCGATGTGTGAGAACTCGAGGTAGCGCGTGATTGTGAGACGCCAGTGGCACCGATTGGAGAGCGAGATTGGCCGCGTGATTGTAGAGCGAGGTAGCGGCGATTGTGAGACGTCGAGGTGGCGCGCGATTGTGAGACGTCGAGTGGCGCGAGCGATTGTGAGACGTCGAGGTGGCGCGCGATTGTGAGACGTCGAGTGGTGGCGCGCGATTGTGAGACGTCGAGGTGGCGCGTGATTGTGGACGTGAGGGTGGCGCCGATTGTGAGACTCCACGGTGGATGCGTGATTGTGAGAACGTCGAGGTGGCGTACGATTCTGAAGACTCCATGGTGCGTGCGTATTGTGAGACGTCGAGGTAGCGCGATTGTGAGATTCCATGGTGGGTGCGTGATTGTGAGACGGTCGAGGTCGGCAGCGCGATTGGTCGAACGTCGAAGGTGGCAAACGCGATGTTTTGAGTCGTAGATGTGGCCACGCGATTTTGAGACGTAGATGTGGCGTGCGATTGTGAGACGTCGAGTGGGTGCACGCAATTGTGAGTCGTAGGATGTGGCACAAACGATTTTGAGTCGTAGATGTGGCACGCGATTTTGAGACGTAGATGTGGCGTGCGATTGTGAGACGTCGAGGTGGCACGCAATTGTGAGAGGTCGAGGTAGCGCGCGATTTTTGTGATTTAATTTGGCAACTTGTCTTTTTCGCTGTCCCGTAATTAATTTGCATATTCGCTGTCTGACACAAACCAACATTCACTTCTTTTGTAATTTAATTGACACCTCTTCATGTCTTTTTCCTCTCCTTGAGTATTGGCATTTTGATGATGTCTTTCTCCTCAGGAAATCAGCGACGAAGCAAATCTGGAGGAGTTTCTGTCCTCGCAAGAAAACTGAATGTGGGAGGAAGGAAGACAGTCAGGTCGTGTCATGTCAGGTCAGGTGGGGAGTTAGGGAAGAAAATAGCAGAGAAAAGATTGAGGAAGTTGAAAGTTTATGGAAAGGGAGGCTGTATTTGAGCACAATGTGATGTTCAGATGGAATAAAATGAGAATGATGCAATGGCCGGTGTGGGATGAAGCAAGAAGAGGATTGGACATGCAGGAAGGTGAGAAGAGAAAGCAATTCGGGAAAGGAGTGGAGTTGAGAATTTTAAGGGTTCAATGGGACGGAGCAAAGCATCTCCTCACATCACGTTTGTGATCACAAAGGGATCTACATTGAGTATCTCTCAATAAGCTTGTAATTCCAAAATGAGGTTTCAAAAGATTTTGTTAAAACTTCTAAAATGTAATTTATTTCAATAAAAACTGACTTTACTTCAAAATGCGTTCTTGCACATCTTTCGCTGTTTAAACAAAGGACAAAACCGAGAGGTTGAGTTTGAGTGCACAGCTTTATCTTCATTGCAGAGTGTTTCCAATATATATGCATTTGTTTACTCTTTTCTGTTCATAATGAACCTGGATTTCAATTTGCCAACATGGATCACCCTTCAGCCAATCACCACCCACAGTGAAGTGGTGCATCCACTCTTTCTTTCTCTCCCTTTCCCTCCTCTCCTCTTCTCTTCTCTCCCCCCTACTCCAGCTCATCTCTTCTCTTACCCTCTTCTGTATGCATTTTGAAACCACTGGACGGCATCACTTGGTGGTTGTACTCAGGGTATACCTGTGAATGTTTCTGGTGGTTAAAAAAAAACATTTGTTGTCCCATTTGCTTTGGCTGAAGTGGTGGCACAAATTATCCATGTAAATGTGTATCGTGTTACTGGTGGTAGTCGTAATGCAAGAAAACATCTCTATTCTCTGCATGAAAACCATAGATATCAAAAATTATCAAGATCATTCGAGGCGGTTGTTTGACTTGAATGCACCCCTGTACTGCTGAACCGAGATGGACTGCTGCTTCCTTCGCTCGCCTCCCTCATTCACGCCGGCTCGCCTCGCACAGCACGACTCGGCGCAACAACCGCGCAGCAGATTTCTCCAGTCTCCGGATCGCATACCCGCGCACCGCCACCAAAAGCACCACAAGGTACAAGTGAGCACCACTACAGGAAGATGGCGATGACCAGGACGGAGGCTCAGGCAGAGCCAAAGATGCACCCACTGAGACAAACCCATGAAGATGCAGTGTATGCGATTACGGGGATTTTTATGAACCCACTTCTCCCTGGTGTGTAACTCCGCCCGTCTCCATTACCGATATTTGCATATCGACCTGCTCCCATTGGCGGTCGGCTTGAGGGGCGTTGGTTGTTGCCGCCATAGTACTATTGGCAGTGGCGTGATAAGTCTGCTGGATCTCTTTCCCCGATTGCTATTGATCCATGGTTCTATACCACTGGTGTTATGGAGTCAAGCCGGTCCAAAAGAAACGCTATTGAAGGGAAGACCATCAATCTAATGCACACGCAACGCACATGTGGCCACATGTATTACGATACGCTTAACGAAACATACTTAAGAAACTAGAACGGCACTCGGTAGAGCGCATACCTCCACCAGGCTGAACAGTTTGTTTTGTATCCCACTGATGAGCCTGATCTGTTTCCTTACCTCAACCAAGATCTAATCGCCTGGTTCTTCTCAACTCGTCCACCAAGTTTTGTCCAAATCTGTCCACAACTTTTTGAGATCTGCTCACAGACAAACAAACAGACAGACGGGGTGAAAATATAACCGCTGCCCACTTTTGGTGGCATACTGAAGATTCATTCTCTAACCCCTAGGAGCCATAACAACAACATTATAATCAGCTAATTCTGTCTGTCTGTCCCATCCTGAAATACGGAAACTCTCCTCGGAAAGAAAAATTTAGGTCAAAGTTGCTTCAAGTTTCTCCAAAGCTATGGGAAAATTATAATTTCTTTCCATCAGACAAGTAATTGAACCTCGATGGTGTATAGGCAACAGGCTGCTGCCTCCATCCCTATGAAATTTTTTTCTTTGCTGTGAACAAATGTATAACCTCCCATTTTTGAGCTCTTTCAACGAGCACACGAATAAGAGGCGTCCTTTTTATTTTTAATATAGTATTTTTACCATGGGATTCTGGAGCTAATTTGATTCACAAATGGATCCCTCTATTTTAGACTTTTTGGACTTCTTTAGGATGTGCTCTAACCATGTCAATGGCGAGAGTTAGCTCCACAAAAGTCACATGTTCTTTTCAGGCCCTTTTAAAGGATAGAATAACCATTTATAGAAGAAAAGACAACTTTTGAAGAATTTAACCACTTCTCCTTTCCTGATCGCTTTTGCCTCATTGAGATTTTCAAGGAGTACAATTCTTTTGATGTTCTCGGAGTGCAAGTAGTTTCGGATTTCTCGGAGTGCAAGTTTTCGGATGTTCTCGGAGTGCAGGTAGTTCGCATGTTCTCGGAGTGCAAGTATTTCGGATGTTCTCGGAGTGCAAGTATTTCGGATGTTCTCGGATGTTGAAAATTAACCCATTCTCCTTTCCTGATCGCTTTTGCCCTCATTGAGATGTTCAAGGAGTACAATTCTTTTGGATGTTCTCGGAGTGCAAGTATATTCGGAACTGTTCATACCGAGCCTCCGTAAGCATTCGGAATTATCTCGGAGGTAAGTCATTTCGAGGAGTATTATCGGAGTGTAAAGCATTTCGAGGATGTTCTCGGAGTGTTAAGATTTGCAGGATGTCTACGGAGTCGTAAGTATATATCTGAGTAAGTTCGTCTCGGAGTGTAAGCTTCGGATGTTTTCGGAGTGTGTAAGCGTTTCGGATGTTCTGGAGTGCAAGCCGGTTTTCCGATGTTCGGAGTGCATCATAGTTTCGCGATGTTCTCGGAGTGAAGTCTTTCGGATGTTCTCGGAGTGTACCAGTGTTCGATGTTCTCGGAGTTGTAAGCGTTCGGATGTTCTCGAGGTGTAAGCGTTATCGGATGTTCTCGAGTGTAAGCGTTTCGGATGCTCGGAGTGCAAGCGTAGTTTCGGGATGTTTCTGCGGAGTGCAAAGTCATTCGGAGGGATCGTCTCGGAGGCAAGCGTTTCGATGTTCTCGGAGTAATGCAAGCGTTTCGAAGATTCTCGGAGTGCAGCTTTTCGGATGTTCTCGGATGCAAGCGTTTCGGATGTTCTCCGAGTGCAAGCGTTCGGATGTCTCGGAGTGCAAGCGTTTCGGATGTTCTCGGAGTGCAAGCGTTTCGGATGTTCTCGGAGTGCAAGCGTTTCGGATTGTCTCGGAGTGCAAGCGTTTCGGATGTTCTCGGAGTGCAAGCGTTCGAGTGTTCTCGGAGTGCAAGCGTTTCGGATGTTCTCGGAGTGAAGCGTTCGGAGTTCTCGGAGTGCAAGCGTATTCGGATGTTCTCGGAGTGCAAGCGTTTCGGATGTTCTCGGAGTGCAAGCGTTTCGATGTTCTCGGAGGCAAGCGTTCGGATGTTCTCGAGTGCAAGCGTTTCGGATGTTCTCGGAGTGCAAGCGTTTCGGATGTTCTCGGGTAGATGCAACGTTCGTTCGGATGTTCTCGAGTGCAAGCGTTTCGGATGCTTCTCGGAGAAGCAAGCGTTTCGGATGTTCATCGCGAGTTGCAAGCGTTTCGGATGTTCTCGAGTCAAGCGTTTCGGAGTGTTGGCGTCGAGTGCAATGCGTCGGATGTTCTGCGGAGTAGCAAGCGTTTCGGATGTTCTCGAGTGCAAGCGTTTCGGATGTTCTCAGGATGCTGCGATCAGGTTTCGGAGTGCAAGTCTTTCGGATGTCTCTCGGGAGTGCAAGCGTTTCGGTGTTTTCTCGGAGTGCAAGCGTTCGGATTTCTTCGGACTGCAAGCGTTTCGGATGTTCTCGGATGCAAAGGTTTCGGATAATTCTCGGGAGTGCAAGCGTTTCGGATTTCTCGGGAGTGCAAGCGTTTCGGATGTCTCGGGAGTGCAAGCGTTCGGTTTTCTCGGAGTGCAAGCGTTGTCGAGATGTCTCTTGGAGTGCAAGCGTTTCGGATGTTCTCGGGAGTGCAAGCGTTTCGGATGTTCTCGGAGTGCAAGCGTTTGTCGGATGTTTTCTCGGAGTGCAAGCGTTTCGGATGTTCTCGGAGTGCAAGCGTTTCGATGTCTCGGAGTGCATAGCGTTCGGATCTCGGAGTGCAAGCGTTCGGATGTTCTCGGGAGTGCAAGCGTTTCGGATGTTCTCGGGAGTGCAAGCGTTTCGGATGTTCTCTGCGGGAGTGCAAGCGTTTCGGATGTCTCGGGATGCAAGCGTTTCGGATGTTCTCGGAGTGCAAGCGTGGATGTTCGGGAGTGCAAGCGTTTCTGGATGTTCTCGGAGTGCAAGCGTTTCGGATGTTTCGGGACGTGCAAGCGTTTCGGATGTTCTGGAGTGCAAGCGTTTCGGATGTTCTCGGGAGTGCAAGCGTTGCGGATGTTCTCGTGAGTTCACAGAGCGTTTCGGATCCGTTTCGGCGACTGACTGACCTTGCATGTTCACCTGTTGCGACTGACCTGAACCAAGTTTTACACCTGTTCTGACCTGAACTGACACGTTTCCTGGCTGACCTACCTGGACGGTTTGACCTGTTGCCTGACCTGACTGACAACGTTCTTACCTGTTGCCTGACCTACCTGACACTTTAACCTGTGCCGACCTACCTGAACGTTTTACCTGTTGCCGACCTGACCTGACACTTTTACCTGCCTGACCTACCTGACACTTTACTGTGCCTGACCTGACCTGAACTTTTTACCTGTTGCTGCTGACGACACGTTTGACCTGTTGCCTGACCTGACCTGACACGTTTACCTGTTGCCTTGACCTGGACTGACACGTTTTACCTCTTGCCTGACCTGACCTGACACGTTTACCTGTATGCCTGACCTGACTGCACGTTTTACCTGTATTCCTGACCTGACCTACACGTTTGTAGCCTGTGCCCTGACCTGACCTGACACGTTTTACCTGTTGCCTGACTGACCCTGACACGTTTTACCTGTTGCCTGACCCTGACACGTTTTACCTGTTGCCTGTGCCTGACACGTTTTACCTGTTGCCTGGACCTGCCTGCCTAACGACACGTTTACCTGTTGCTGTCCTGAACGTTACCTGTTGCCTGACCTGAACACGTTTTACCTGTTGCCTGACCTGACACCGTTTTAGCCTGTTGCCTGGACCTGACACGTTTTTACCTGTTGCCTGACCTGACACGTTTTACCTGTTGCTCTGACCTGACACGTTTACCTGTTGCCTGACCTGACACGTTTACCTGTTGCCTGACCTGACCGTTTACCTGTTGCCTGACCTGACACGTTTTACCTGTTGCCTGACCTGACACGTTTTACACCTGTTGCCTGACTGACTTTACCTGTTGCTACTGACACGTTTTACTGTTGCCTGACCTGACACGTTTACCTGTTGCCTGACCTGACACGTTTACCTTGTTGCCTGACCTGCACGTTACCTGTTCGCTGACCTGCAACGTTTACCTGTTGCCTGACCTGACACGTTTTACCTGTTGCCTGACCTGACACGTTTTACCTGTTGCCTGACCTGACACGTTTTACCTGTTGCCTGACCTGACACGTTACCTTTGTTGCCTGACCTACACGTTTACCGTTGCCTGACCTGACACGTTTTACCGTTGCTGACCTAGACACTTTTACCTGTTGCCTGACCTGACACGTTTTACCTGTTGCCTGACCTGACCTTACCTGTTGCCTGACCTGACACGTTTTACCTGTTGCCTGACCTGACACGTTTTACCTGTTGCCTGACCTGCACGTTTTACCTTTGCCTGACACCTGTACACGTTTTACCTGTTGCCTGACCTGACACGTTTTACCTGTTGCCTGACCTGACACGTTTTTACACTGTTGCCTGACCTGACACGTTTACCTGTTGCCTGCCTGACACGTTTTACCTGTTGCCTGCCCTGACACGTTTTACTCTGTTGCCTGCCTGACACGTTTTACCTGTTGCCTGACCTACACGTTTACTGTTGCCGACCTGACACGTTTTACCTGTTGCCTGACCTGACACGTTTTACCTGTTGCCTGACCTGACACTTTTACCTTTGCCTGACCTGACACAGTTTTACCTGTTGCCTGACCTGACACGTTTTACCTGTTGCCTGACTGACACTTTTACCTGTTGCCTGACCTGACACGTTTACCTGTTGCCTGACTGACACGTTTTACCTGTTGCCTGACCTGACACGTTTTACCTGTTGCGTGACCTGACACGTTTTACCTGTTGCCGTGACCTGACACGTTTTACCTGTTGCCTGACCTGACACGTTTACCTGTTGCCTGACCTGACACGTTTTACCTGTTGCCTGACCTGACACATTTTACCTGTTGCCTGACCTGACACTTTTACCTGTTGCCTGACCTGACACATTTTACCTGTGCCTGACTGACACATTTTACCTGTTGCTGACCTGACACATTTACCTGTGCCTGACCTGACAACATTTTTACCTGTTGCCTGGACCTACAACATTTACCTGTTGCCTGACCTGACACATTTTACCTGTTGCCTGACCTGACACATTTTACCTGTTGCCTGACCAAAAACGTTGATTTCTCGTGAGATGTGAAAAATCTCATAAGAATCTCCTGAGTTTTATTTATTTATTTATTTTTGTCATGCGCCAAACGACGTGAATTCCGTGTCTGGCTCATGAAAGTTTGTTCTTCAAATCCCATTGTTTTGATAACATGGTAATCTGTTTTGACAGTGTGGAAGGAGAGGTCTGAGAGGGGAAATCTGAAATCCGATTTCGGCACCACGTGACAAATTTCTGTGAACATCCCACAACGATCTGAAATGATCCCTTTTTTTCATTCCATTCCTTCCCAAATGACAATCCATCTCGACTTCTCATTATAATCAAATGACTTTTCGTCTTCCCAAAACCATCCACCTCTCAACAATTCCTCGATTCCTCAACGCTCCCACCACCTTTACCCATTTAAACTCACCTTCGGTTTACCTTAAATATCATATTCCGAGCACTTGTTTCTCTCAACAATTGTTCTCTCTGCCAAACCCGCCATTCGCACTGCTCCACGTATTTCCACCGCACTTTTGCCAGTCTTCCCCTCCCTTTGCCTTCCATCCGTTCCTCTCCACCACCCCACCCTCCTACCCCAGCCCCGCCAAACATTCGTTTCTTCCCAACTCGGTTGGCTCTCTCGTTCGAGCCCAAGTCGTCGCGGTGCACGTTTACCCCGAGGGTTCGCTGAGCCGAGCAATCCTCACGGTCCATATGGAGAAAGACCCCTCTCGGTGCTCTGCTCCGTGGAGGGACTTCGGGCTCCACGTGACTGTGTGCCTGGTCGCGACGGTGGGCGTCGTGCTTGGAGAGATCTTGGCGTCCAGTCCCAATGTCTGTCCCGGACAGAGGTAAACTGACGACCTTTGCTTCTCTTGCTTTGTGGTTGTCACTGAGTGTGTTGTTCGACCTTGCCGGTCTTCCTGCGCCCATTTGTTGGATGTGTGGGAAAGTTTCAGGATCCTGGGTTCTCTCGGGCTCCGATGATCGGGCTCCTCGTTTAGGGGTATTTAACCGTAAAACGCTTAATTTCTCGAACAAACACAATCATCTCGCTTTTGTAACCACAAAGTAATAACCCGTAATTATTCCCTTCTGTTCTCGTTCAGAGTTATGATGAATCTACATTGTACGTACTTCATAGGGTTTTTAAACAAATGCAATGAATTCGATTTGTGGGGTGAGAGGGGGGGGGGTCGATTTGTCTGGGGGAAACACGTGTGACGTCACAGCCCGATCTGCAGCCACATGTGAAATATCGCAAACGATACACTATTACATCACACTGTAATGATTTTATCGATTACACTGATTTACATCACACTGTAATGATGATCGATTACACTGATTACATCACACTGTAATGATTAATCGATAACACTGATTTACATTACATTGTAATGATTAATCGATAACACTGATTTACATCACATGTAATGATTATCGATTCACTGATTTACATCACACGGTAATGATTAATCGATTACCATTACATCACACGTAATACTAACGATAACACTGATTTAAATCACACTTAATGACTAATCGATTACACTGATTTAAATCACACTGTAATGACTAATCGATTACACTGATTTAAAATTCACACTGTCATAAGTTTATCGATAACACTGATTTACATCACACTGTAATGATTATCGATAACACTGATTTTACATCACACTGTAATGATTATCGTAACACTGATTTACATCACACTGTAATGATTAATCGAATAACACTGATTTACATCACACTGTAATGATTAATCGATACACTGATTTACATCACATTGATGATAATCGATACACGATACATCAAGCGATATATTACACTGATTACATCACACTGTAATGATTCATCGATTACCACTGATTTACATCCACTTAATGATTCATCGATTACACTGATTACATCACACTGTAATGATTGATCGATTACACTGATTTACATCACATTGTAATGATGATCGATTACACTGATTACATCACATTGTAATGATAACGATTACACTGATTACATCACACTGTAATGATTGATCGATTACACTGATTTACATCACACTGTAATGATAATCGATAAACACTGATTTACATCACACTGTAATTATTATCGATTACACTGATTTACATCACAGTGTAATGATTGATCGATTACACTGATTTACATCACATTGAGATGATTGATCGATACACTGATTTACAATCACACTGTAATGATTAATCGATAACAACTGGATTTACATCACATGTAATGATTGATCGATTACACTGATTTACATCACACTGTAATGATTGATCGATTACACTGATTTACATCACACTGTAATGATTAATCGATAACACTGATTTACATCACACTGTAATGATGATCATTACACTGATTTACATCACACTGTAATGATTAATCGCATTACACTGATTTACATCACTTGTAATGATTGATCGATTACACTGATTTACATCACATTGTAATGATTGATCGATACACTGATTTACATCACACTGGTAATGATAATCGATAACACTGATTACATCACACTGAAAGATTGATCGATTACACTGATTTACATCACAGCTGTAATGATTGATCGATTACACTGATTTACATCACACTGTAAAGATTGATCGATTACACTGATTTAACATCACACTGTAATGATTAATCGATAACACTGATTTACATCACACTGCAAGATTGATCGATAACACTGATTACATCACACCAAAGATGATCGATAACACTGATTTACATCACACTGTAATGATTAATCGGTTACCACTGATTTACATCACACTGTAATGATTAATCGTTACACTGATTTACATCACACTGTAATGATTATCGATTACACTGATTACATCACACTGTAATGATTATCGATTACACTGATTTACATCACACTGTAATGATTGATCGATTACATGATTTACATCACATTGTAATGATTGATCGATTACACTGATTTACATCACACTGTAATGATTAATCGATAACACTGATTTACATACACTGCAAATGATGATCGATACACTGATTTACTCACACTGAAATGATTGATCGATAACACTGATTTACATCACACTGTAATGATTAATCGATTACACTGATTTACATCACACTGTAATGATAATCGATTACACTGATTTACATCACACTGTAATGATTGATCGATTACACTGATTTACATCACACTGTAATGAGTTGATCGATTACACTGATTTACATCACACTGTAATGATTGATCGATTACACTGATTTACATTCACACTGTAATGATTGATCGATTACACTGATTTAGCATTCACATTGTAATGATTGATCGATTACACTGATTTCATACACTTAATGATTGATCGATTACACTGATTTATCACACGTTAATGATTAATCGGATTAACACTGATTTACATCACACTGTAATGATAATCGATAACACTGATTTACATCACACTGTAATGACTAATCGATAACACTGATTTACATCACACTGTAATGACTAATCGATTACACTGATTTACATCCACTTAATGATATATAACGATTACATCACACTGTAATGATTTATGATAACACTGATTTACATCACACTGTAATGATTGATTGATACACTGATTTACATCACACTGTAATGATTGATCGATTACACTGATTTACATCACACTGTAATGATTGACGATACACTGAATTACATCACACTGTAATGATTGATCGATTACACTGATTTACATCACACTGTAATGATTGATCGATTACACTGATTACATCACACTGTAATGATTATCGATACACTGATTTACATCACACTGTAATGATTGATCGATACACTGATTTACATCACACTGTAATGATTGATCGATTACACTGATTTACATCACATTGTAATGATTGATCGATTACACTGATTTACATCACACTGTAATGATTGATCGATTACACTGATTGCATCACACTGTAATGATTGATCGATTACACTGATTTGCATCACACTGTAATGATTAATCGATTACACTGATTTACATCACACTGAAGACTAATCGATAACACTGATTTACATCACACTGTAATGATAGATACTAGTAATCACACTGTAGATATGATTACATTATCATCACACTGTAATGATTAATCGATTACATGAATTTACATCACCACTGTAATGATTATCGATACACTATTACATCACACTGTAATGATTATTGATACACTGATTTACATCACACTGTAATGAATAATCGATTACACTGATTTACATCACACTGTAAATGATCGATTACACTGAATTTACATCACACTGTAATGATTAATGATTACACTGATTTACATCACACTGTAATGTTGATCGATTACACTGATTTACATCACACTGTAATGATTGATCGATTTACACTGATTTACATCACACTGTAATGATTGATCGATTACACTGATTTACATCACACTGTATATGATTGATCGATAACACTGATTACATCACACTGCAAAGATTGATCGATAACACTGATTTACATCACACTGCAAAGATTGATCGATTACACTGATTTACATCACACTGTAATGATTGAGTCGATTACACTGATTTACATCACACTGTAATGATGATCGATTACACTGATTTACATCCACACTGTAATGATGATCGATTACACTGATTTGCATCACACTGTAATGATTGATCGATTACACTGATTTACATCACACTGTAATGATTTGATCGATTACACTGATTTACATCACACTGTAATGTATAATCGATAACACTGATTTACATCTCACACTGTAATGACTAATCGATAACACTGATTTACATCACACTGTAATGACTAATCGATTACACTGATTAAATCACACTGTAATGATTAATCGATTACACTGATTTACATCACCACTGTAATGATAATCGATTACACTGATTTACATCACACTTGTAATATTAATGCGATTACACTGATTTACATCACACTGTAATGATTAATCGATTACACTGATTTACATCCACTGTAATGATTTATCGATAACACTGATTTACATCACACTGTAATGATTGATCGATTACACTGAATTACATCACACTGTAATGATTGATCGATTACACTGATTTACATCACACTGTAATGATTAATCGATTACACTGATTTACATCACACGTAATGATTGATCGATAACACTGATT
Organism: Eptatretus atami; assembly: GCA_035128595.1. NCBI lineage: Eukaryota > Metazoa > Chordata > Myxini > Myxiniformes > Myxinidae > Eptatretus > Eptatretus atami. The sequence goes on from CM068954.1 coordinate 10,175,156, forward strand.
ACATCACACTGTAATGTATTACTCGATTACACTGATTTACTCACACTGTAATGATTGATCGATTACACTGATTTACATCACACTGTAATGATTGATCGATTCACTGATTTACATCACATTGTAATCATTGATCGTACACTGATTTGCATCACACTGTAATGATTATCGATACACTGATTTGCATCACACTGTAATGATTGATCATTACACTGATTTGCATCACACTGTAATGACTTAATCGATTACACTGATTTACATCACACTGTAATGATTAATCGATAACTGATTTACATCACACTGTAATGACATCGATAACACTGATTACATCACACTGTAATGACTAATCGAATTACACTGATTTACATCACACTGTAATGATTAATCTATACACTGATTTACACACACGAATATTTATGTAAACAAACTGATTTACAATTTCAACACTGTTAATGAGTTTTTGAATACACTGATTTACATCACACTGTAATGATTGATCGATTACACTGATTTACATCACACTGTAATGATTGATCGATTACACTTGATTTACATCACACTGTAATGATTGATCGATTACACTGATTTACATCACATTTAATCATGATCATTACACTGATTTGCATCACACTTGATATTGATCGATTACACTGATTTGCATCACACTGTAATGATTGATCGATTACACTGATTTGCATCACACTGTAATGATTAATCGATTACACTGATTTACATCACACTGTAATGATTAATCGATAACATTGATTTACATCACACTGTAATGACTAATCGATAACACTGATTTACATCACACTGTAATGACTAATCGATTACACTGATTTACATCACACTGTAATGATTAATCGATTACACTGATTTACATCACACTGTAATGATTTATTGATAACACTGATTTACATCACACTGTAATGATTTATTGATAACACTGATTTACAATCACACTGTAATGATTGATCGATTACACTGAATTTACATCACATTGTAATGATTAACGTTTCACTGATTTACATCACATTGTAATGATAATCGATTTCACTGATTTACATCACATTGTAATGATAACGATTTCACTGATTTACATCACATTGTAATGATTAATCGATTACACTGATTTACATCACATTGTAATGATTAATCGATTACAATGATTACATCACACTGTAATGAATGATCGATTACACTGATTTACATCACACTGTAATGATGATCGATTACACTGATTTACATCACACTGTAATGATTGATCGATTACACTGATTTACATCACACTGTAATGATGATCGATTTACACTGATTTACATCACACTGTAATGATTGATCGATACACTGATTTACACACACTGTAATGATTGATCGATTACACTGATTTACATCACACTGTAATGATTGATCGATTACACTGATTTACATCACACTGTAATGATTGATCGATTACACTGATTTACATCACACTGTAATGATTTATGGATAACACTGATTTACATCACACTGTAATGATTAATCGATTACACTGAGTAATGATTAATCGATTACACTGATTTACATCACACTGTAAGATTGATCGATTACACTGAATTTACACACACTGTAATGATTGATCGATTACACTGAATTTACATCACACTGTAATGATTGATCGATTACACTGATTTACATCACACTGTAATGATTGATCGATTACACTGATTTACATCACACTGTAATGATTGATCGATTACACTGATTTACATCACACTGTAATGATTGATCGATTACACTGATTTACATCACACTGTAATGATTGATCGATTACACTGATTTACATCACACTGTAATGACTAATCGATAACACTGATTTACATCACACTGTAATGACTAATCGATTACACTGATTTAAATCACACGTAATGATAATCGATTACACTATTTACATCACACTGTAATGATTATTGATAACACTGATTTACATCACACTGTAATGATTTATTGATAAACTGATTTACATACACTGTAATGATTTATGATAACACTGATTTACATCACACTGTAATGATTAATCGATTACACTGATTACATCACACTGTAATGATTGATCGATTACACTGAATTTACATCACACTGTAATGATTAATCGATTACACTGATTTACATCACACTGTAATGATTGATCGATTACACTGATTACATCACAGTAATGATTGATCGATTACACTGATTTACATCACACTTAATGATTGATCGATAACACTGATTTACATCACACTGTAATGATTAATCGATACACCTGATTTACATCACACTGTAATGATTAATCGATTACACTGATTTACATCCACACTGTAATGATTAATCGATTACACTGATTTACATCACACTGTAATGATTGATCGATACACTGATTTACATCACACTGTAATGATTGATCGATTACATGATTTACATCACACTGTAATGATTAATCGATTACACTGATTTACATCACACTGTAATGATTAATCGATTACACTGATTTACATCACACTGTAATGATTGATCGATTACACTGATTTACATCACACTGTAATGATTAATCGATTACACTGATTTACATCACACTGTAATGATTAATCGATTACACTGATTTACATCACACTGTAATGATTAATCCATTACACTGATTTACATCACACTGTCATGATTGATCGATAACATTGGAGAGGCCTGCCGGAGCAGGGGGCAATGTCGGAGGGCCCGCCGGAGCAGTGGGTGTGTCAGATCGGCCTGCAGAGCAGGACACTGTCGGAGAGGCCCGCCGGAGCAGGGGGCACTGTCGGAGAGGCCCGCCGGAGCAGGGGGCACTGTCGGAGAGGCCCGCCGGAGCAGGGGGCAATGTCATAGAGGCCCGCCGGAGCAGGGGGCAATGTCGGAAGGCCCGCCGGAGCAGGGGCTAGTCGGAGAGGCCCGCCGGAGCAGGGGCTACTGTCGGAGAGGCCCGCCGGAGCAGGGGGCTACTGTCGGAGAGGCCCGCCCGAGCAGGGGCTACTGTCGGAGAGGCCCGCCGGAGCAGGGGGCTACTGTCGGAGAGCCCGCCGGAGCAAGGGCACTGTCGGAGAGGCCCGCCGGAGCAGGGGCACTGTCGGAAGCCCGCCGGACAGGGGGGCACTGTCGGAGAGGCCCGCCGGAGCAGGGGGCACTGCCGGAGAGGCCCGCCGAGCAGGGGGCACTGTCGGAGAGGCCCGCCGGCAGGGGCTACTGTCGGAGAGGCCCGCCGGAGCAGGGGCACTGTCGGAGAGCCGCCGGAGCAGGGGCACTGTCGGAGAGGCCCGCCGGAGCAGGGGCACTGTCGGAGAGGCGCCGAGCAGGGGCAATGTCATAGAGGCCCGCCGGAGCAGGGGGGCACTGCCGGAGAGGCCCGCCGGAGCAGGGGGCACTGCCGGAGAGGCCCGCCGGAGCAGGGGGCACTGCCGGAGAGGCCCGCCGGAGCAGGGGGCACTGCCGGAGAGGCCCGCCGAGCAGGGGGGCACTGCCGGAGAGGCCGCCGGACAGGGGCACTGCCGGAGAGGCCGCCGGAGGAGGGGGGCACTGCCGGAGAGGCCCGCCGGAGCAGGGGGCACTGCCGGAGAGGCCCGCCGGAAGCAGGGGGCACTGCCGGAGAGGCCCGCCGGAGCAGGGGGGCTGGTCAGATCGGCCCGCCAGAGCAGGGTGGCACTGTCGGAGCGGCCCGCCGGAGCAGGGGGGCAATGTCGGAGAGGCCCGCCGGAGCAGGGGGCAATGTCGGAGAGGGCCGCCGGAGCAGGGAAGCTGGCGGAGAGGCCCGCCGGAGCAGGGGGCACTGTCGGAGAGATCCGCAACCGACAGTGAGACCCGTACATCATCAAGCTGAAGAAGAAGACTTGTCGGTGGCGTAGAAAGTAAAGACATTGCCTGAACGTGTCTGAGGTCAGGTCATGTCAAAGGTAAGCCGTCAGGATATATTATCGTCATGATCATGAAAAGTGGGTTTAATGGTTTCCTTTTCAAGTACAGCTTCTGGGTTTTCTGGCTTTTTCTTATGTGGCTGTCTATCTCAAATAGATTCCCATATCTGACAATTCGAAAGATGAAGAGTTCATGGCTGGAGTCAACAAAACGACCATTTTTGAATTGGCATATCGTGGGAACTGATTTACCAACAACGCTAAAAATTGCTATGGAAGTGTTTCAACCCGACTCGGTGGTATATAATGCTTGGAGCGTCCACTCAGTATCTGGGAGGTTGGTGGTTCAAACCCCAAAGACTAAAAATGGTACGCGCTGCTTCCTTTTCGCTCAGCATTTCAAAAGGATCGAGCATGGACAAACAACCATAGCTTGACAACCAAATCACATGTTTGAAGAGCCGATATGACCTCCTCCAGCATTTAAGTTCCTTGTGAGGGAACATTTATTTTTATTTTTAATCCCCTTCCAGTTTTTACCGCAGGGGACTATCGGTTTGCTTTCCGTCCTTCCATACCAACTGTGGTTTTTCAGACTTTTTTTCCCCCCATACCCTTCGATATATTCAACTGAAACTTGGTACACGGCTTTACTATGATAAGTTCCACAACAAGTTCGAATTTCAGGGAGTTTTGTCCGCGTTTCACAGAGTTATGCCTTTTTGGATTTAGAAAATATCACCATGACACATGAGTCAGTTTTTAGGTGCCTGTGACTCCCCCTCCTGCTTTGCACCCATTGGCTGTCACTCCATGAAACAACACAGATTGACAGATCTTTGGCCCGGGTGTTAGTCCATGGCCCAGTGTAATTAGAATGATCCAAGGTATATAACCACGATGTATGATGTATGCACATAAGCCGTACGCATGTTTTTGCCTCATATATGTACATCCGGTTTTTACCTCCGCCACCGAAGGTGAAGGAGGTTATTATATGTTTTCACTCCTTTCTTTCTGTCTGTTTGCTTGTGTGCAGGATATCTCAAAAAGTTGTGGGCAGGTTCGGTGTGTGACAAGGATGAATTGGTTATATTTCGGTGAAGATCCAAATCCATATCTGGATACGAGATTTATTTAATTTTCAAAGTGATTCTTCACCATTGAGAGATTGGGCCAAAAACGATATTGCATGATATTTCAATAATGTATTGGGCCCGATATGTTCTTGTGGATCAGGCATTATGTGGCGGAGGTATGCGCTCTACTGAGTGCCCTTCTAGTTTTTTTAATATGAAGTCGGCAAAGCCTAGAAACAAACGAGAAACAGTGGGTTAGAGAGGTTCTTCTTCTTCTTCATTTTGGTTCCGGTATCGGCTCGAGTGTGCGTTAAAGCAAACCAATTTTTATCTCCTGTTTGTTATCCAAGTTGTCTTTTTTTTGGTATCTACTTTCTAGTCTACAAATGATATCGGTAAATGAAAATTGTTTTTCCTTTTATTTTTTGGAATAGACTGAAACACTGTTAGTTTTTGCTTCTTCTTCTTCATTTTGGTTCCGGTGTCGGCTCAAGCGTGCATTAAACGCAAACAAATTTTTATCTCCCGAACATTCATTGGGACCGGTAGGAGACATGTATTTCCAAGCAATTCTCGCACTTGTTGTTTATTTATTTATTTGTTATGCTGTGTTGAGATGGTAAGGTGGGTGGAGGAAGAAATGTTCGTATTTTTACGTATGTTATACATATGTAGCTCTCCAAAAGCTTTCTCTGACCCACTGCCTTTAAAGAAGGGCCCAAACAACACAAACTCCATCGTGTACATGTGGGCCTCATTCATTCACATTCACAATTCTTCTATTCTTCGGCAATGCGAGAAGTGATTTCATCCATTTTATGAGTAAAATTAATTGTTTCTCTCTGTTGTTGAGGAAATGATCTCCTTACCCTCTCAACACACCCCATCTTTGTTTCCCCCTTTAATGAGTCTGCACCTGTTCCTCCAGAGCGGGAGAGTTGCACTGCTGTACTGGCTGGGAAGAGCTTGACGGAAAATGCTCCGTCCGTACGTAACTTCAACATTCCTTCATCACATCAGGGTGATGGGAGGGTTGGGTTGGGTTGAGTGAACATGAAAACAATGGTATTATTTGAATAAATCTTCCACCAAATGTTCCCCTTGTATGCATTTTAACCCTGATACTCATAGGCTGGTTTAACCCTGACACTCACAGGCTGGTTTAACCCTGACACTCACAGGCTGGTTTAACCCTGACCACTCACAGGCTGGTTTAACCCTGACACTACAGGCTGGTTTAACCCTGACACTCCACAGGCTGGTTTAACCCCTGACACTACAGGCTGGTTTAACCCTGACACTCGCACAGTGGTGGTTTAACCCTGACACTCCAGGCTGGTTTAACCCTGACACTCGCAGGCTGGTTTAACCCTGACACTCACAGGCTGGTTTTAACCTGACACTCACAGGCTGGTTTAACCTGACACTCACAGGCTGGTTTAACCCTGACACTCAGGCTGTTTACCCTGACACTCACAGGCTGGTTTAACCTGACACTCACAGGCTGGTTTAACCCTGACACTCACAGGCTGGTTTAACCCTGACACTCACAGGCTGTTTAACCTGACACTCACAGGCTGGTTTAACCCTGACACTCGCAGGCTGGTTTACCTGACACTCACGGCTGGTTAACCTGACACTCGCAGGCTGGTTTAACCCTGACACTCACAGGCTGGTTTAACCCTGAACTCCAGGCTGGTTTAACCCTGACACTCCAGGCTGGTTTAACCCTGACACTCACGGCTGGTTTAACCTGACACTCACAGGCCTGGTTTAACCCTGACACCTCAGGCTGGTTTAACCCTGACACTCCAGGCTGGTTTAACCCTGACACTCACAGGCTGGTTTAACCCTGACACTCACAGGCTGGTTTAACCCTGACACTCCCAGGCTGGTTTAACCCTGACACTCAGAGCTGGTTTAACCCTGACATCAGGCTGGTTTAACCCTGACACTCACAGGCTGGTTTACCTGACACTCACAGGCTGGTTTAACCCTGACACTCACAGGCTGTTTTAACCCTGACACTCACAGGCTGGTTTAACCCTGACACTCACAGGCTGGTTTAACCTGACACTCACAGGCTGGTTTACCCTGACACTCACAGGTGTTTAACCCTGACACTCACAGGCTGGTTTAACCCTGACACTCACAGGCTGTTTAACCCTGACACTCACAGGCTGGTTTAACCCTGAACACTCAAGGCTGGTTTAACCTGACACTCACAGGCTGGTTTAACCCTGAACTCACAGGCTGGTTTAACCCGACACTCACAGGCTGGTTTAACCCTGCACCTCACAGGCTGGTTAACCCTGACATCACAGGCTGGTTTAACCCTGACACTCACAGGCACTGGTTTAACCTGAACTCAAGCTGGTTTAACCCTGACACTCACAGGCTGTTTAAACCCTGACACTCACAGGCTGTTTTAAACCCTGACACTCACAGGCTGTTTAACCTGACACTCACAGGCTGTTTAAACCCTGACACTCACAGGCTGTTTAACCCTGACACTCACAGGCTGTTTAAACCCTGACACTCACAGGCTGGTTTAACCCTGACACTCACAGGCTGGTTTAACCCTGACACTCACAGGCTGGTTTAACCTGACACTCACAGGCTGGTTTAACCCTGATCAAGGCTGGTTTAACCTGACACTCACAGGCTGGTTTAACCCTGACACTCACAGCTGGTTTAACCCTGACACTCCAGGCTGTTTAACCTGACACTCAAGGCTGTTTAACCCTGACACTCACAGGCTGGTTTAACCCTGACACTCACAGGCTGTTAAACCCTGACACTCACAGGCTGTTAACCCTGACACCAGCTGTTTAACCCTGACACACAGGCTGTTTAAACCCTGACACTCACAGCGCTGTTTAACCCTGACACTCACAGGCTGTTTAACCCTGACACTCACAGGCCTGATTTAACCCTGACACTCACAGCTGGATTTAACCCTGACACTCACACGCTGTTTACCCTGACACTCACGCTGTTTAACTGACACTCCAGGCTGTTTAACCTGACACTCACAGGCTGGTTTAACCCTGACACTCAAGCGGTTAAATACCCTGACACTCACAGGCTGGTTTAACCCTGAACTCACCAGGCTTTTAACTGACATCACAGGTTTTAACCCTGACATCACAGGCTTATTACCCTGACACTCACAGGCTTGATTAACCCTGACACTCACAGGTGTTTAACCCTGCATCACAGGCTGATTTACCCTGACACTCACAGGCTGTTTAACCCTGACACTCACAGGCTGATTTAACCCTGACACTCACAGGCTGATTTAACCCTGACATCACAGGCTGATTTACCCTGACACTCACAGGCTGATTTAACCCTGACACTCACAGGCTGTTTAACCCTGACACTCACAGGCTGATTTACCCTGACACTCAAGGCTGTTTAACCCTGACACTCACAGGCTGTTTAACCCTGACACTCAGCAGGTGTTTAACCCTGACACTCACAGGCCTGATTAACCTGACACTCACAGGCCTGGTTTAACCCTGACACTCACAGGCTGTTTAACCCTGACACTCGGACTGGTTTAACCCTGACACCACAGCTGGTTTAAACCCTGACACTCACAGGCTGGTTTAACCCTGACACTCACAGGCTGTTTAACCCTGACACTCACAGCTGTTTAACCCTGACACTCACAGGCTGTTTAACCCTGACACTCACAGGGCTGTTTAACCCTGACACTCACAGGCTGTTTAACCCTGACACTCACAGGCTGTTTAACCCTGACACTCAAGGCTGATTTAACCCTGACACTCACAGGCTGATTTAACCCTGACACTCACAGCTGATTTAACCCTGACACTCAGTGACTGGTTTAACCCTGATACCCACAGACTGATTTGACCCTGATACCACAAAACTGATTTGACCATGACACTTAAGTTTTATTTATTTATTTATTTATTTTTTCCTTCAACTTTTGTTTTGGGATAAATGTTTAAATTTCCTACTTGTTTCATTCATAAGTGTTTCAAAGCCTTGATCCCTTCCTGTTGATTCACTAAATACAGTTGTATTCCTGAAGACAGACATGACACCCTTTCAACAAAGAATGTTCCCCCTCAAGATTGCATTTTGTGATTGGTCACCATGTGACTATCCAAAGTGAAAAAAAAAGTGGAAGAGAGTAAGTTTCTTCATAAAAGTCACAGTAAAGCAAGAGGAACTTTGTGCTGTGTGTGTACGTATACAGTGGGGAGAACAAGTATTTGATACAACACTGCGATTTTGCAGGTTTCCATTACAAAGGCACGTTGAGAGTCGTAATTATTATATAGGTACACTTCAACTGTGAAAGACGGATCTAAAACAAAATCACTGAAAACTCACATTGTATTGATTTTCAAATAATTAATTGCCATTGTATTGCAGAATAAGTATTTGCATCACCGTACCTAACAGTAAGAATTCCGGCTCTGCAACAACTATGTTCAGTTTTGCTTTAAGAACCTCCATTTCCCCTCAATTACCTGTATTAACTGCACCTGTTTGAACTCAGTATCCGCTAAAAGTATCTCAAACTGTCTCACAAATGGCAGCAAATAACCCAGAAAAGCTGGTTTTCCTAAAGGACAAACCTAGGGACAGCAAATGTAGACTTGCAGCAAGCGATGGATGGCTAACAGGAAATAGGCCAAGCAGCTTGAGGAGGAAAGGCACACGTGCACGCAATTAATTAAGAAAATGGAAGAAAGTTCAAAGTAGACCGTCAATCTCACCGGTCTGAGGCTCCATGAAATTACTACCTCAGTGAGCTAATGATCATGGAGAAATGAGGGATCAAGCCCATAACATACACGGCAGACCTGGTCAATACTGAGAGAGTGGGCCCTGCATTAATACGTAGATGACGTAGGGTATCACGAGAACCAGGAACATCTTCAAAATCCGGGAGTTCAAAAACCAACGGGGAGAAAAAAAAAAGGAAAGCGATGACAGCCATGCATTCGCTGAAAGAATGGACTGGATCACGCGAAACTGAGGAACACTCAATCTCCG
>CM068954.1:10185192-10201431 GCA_035128595.1 Eptatretus atami
CCACCAGCGCGCAACTCACGCTCCGCGCACTTTGCACCTTGCCCGGACGTCATGCAGCTGCACTGACTCGTCCTCTCTGGACAGGTACCATCCGCAGGATTACCCCCTCCTGCCGGATTTCCAAACCCACTGCAGCCCCATGACCCTCACCCTGCGCACCCCAAAAAACAACCCTCGCACTCCGAGGGCTCCCAACCGGCGGAACACATGTCTCTGCCCGTTGGAGCTTACACAAGCTCGGTGGGAAGAACCATCCGGTCCAATCCCGTAGTCCTGCCCTAACCTTTGTCCGTCCGCGTGGATCGCCAAATCACCGCTGGCGTTTCCGACCGGGCTCACTCCCGGCAATCGAGCACGTGGCGTCTCGTCCCGCTGCACAGCACGACCTCCGCGCTCCGCTGCTGGGGACCGCGCACGTCCCCATCCAACAGCATATGCCGCTACCCCCGGCTTCCCTGTCCCCCTCTGTCGCCGTCGTCCCGTTCCACCCACGACACCGGCCGGTTACGACGCACAACTCCACTCAACACCATTCACATTCACACCGGGAGAGCGGCTGACATCTCCAGGCATGCCGACCACATCTCCCCTCAATTACAGAGACCTCACCACCCCACACCCTCCCTCACACTGACCCTTTCTTTCACCCTCACACCAACCTTTCAACCTGCCACAGGGGTCTCACTCACACCATCGGCCGGAAAGCACGCATCCTCGCACACTCGCAAACACACACCCGCTGAACAACCACCATGATTCGTGTCCCCACAAGGGTTCCCGGCCTTCTTACCCCCCAAGCTACACGTGCACCTATCCACCCACACTCGTCCCTTCAAACTCCTACCCTTGCACGATCCGAAAGCCCACCTGTCCGTGTATTCGCCCCCTCAAGGGGCATACTCCCTCCCCTCGTTCGCTGGAGCCAGCCAATCTCAGATGCTCACCACCGCGCTCTTCCCAACCCAGTCCCCGCCGAGTCACCCCCACTCATCCTCACTACTTCTTTGTTGTGTTTCTGTGCCTTATAACCCCCGTCATTATCATGCAGTCTCTCCTTATTTCTCTATCTCCCTCGGTCTCTATACATCTATCATGTTTCTGTTTCTTTCTGGAGTTTTCCATCCTCTCATGGATTCAGATTTTATTACCTCTCCTCCCTCCCAGGTTCCATTAATTTCCAAACCATATTTCTGTTTTCTCCCCACTCTTTCCTCATGCTCTCCCACTCCAATCTCATCGTTCTTCAATTGACCCATTCCTTCCTGATGGCTTCTCGCTGTTCTCTCATTACCCCTCCTGCTTCCTCTCTCTTCCCCCCATTCTCCAGTTCATGTTTGACCTTCATTTGTTAATCTCCTTCTTGTGTTTCCCCAGTTGCTGCCTGTTCTCATTACCTGCTTCCTTGTTCTTTCTCCCTGCCCCTTCTTCTGCGTTTCATGGTTTTCTTCATGTGGTTAATTCCTTATTCTTGTTCATTCGCCTTTCTGTCTACCTCTTCGCCACTCCAGCCTTGCCTTTTCTTTTCAATTGGTCAACCTCGCTTCATGTTCTTTTTGTTTTCTATCCCATGTCCCTCTCCGTCTTCCCTCTCACAAATCCTCCGTGTCCTTCACTCCTGATTTTCTTCCTTCCGCTTTCATTCCCTTGCTCCTTCCCAACTTCTCCCTCCGCTATTCCATTTATTCTTTCGTTTGTCGTTTCAGTTTCCTTGTGTTGGTTCTGTAACTCAGTTTTCTTCTCCAATTCTTTTTCTCATCTCCCACACTCCGACCCTTGCTATGCTTCTAACCTTTTCCAATCTTTTTGCCCTATTTGTGTTTGTCTATCCCCAGTCTTCCCCAGTTCCTCTGTCTCCGTTTTTACCTTCCCGTCCCCGCTTACAACTCTCTTAGTCATTGTCTTGGAAGATTTCTCACACTCCACATTCTTTATTTCCCTTCTTGCACCGTCTCCGTCACCCCCCAATTAATTTTTCCCTCTCGGTTCCACCGCACTTTTCTCACCTCCCACGCCTTCTCGCCCAACACGTCTCCCGGATAAAATTAATTTTTTTCTCACCCGCCTTCCACCCCCCCCCCCATTGGGGCCTGATCAACCCGTTGCAAACCCCCCCTCCCGCTCGTATCCGCTCCCACACGTTGCCCTCCCTATACGTGCACTTCCACTTGTTGCCCCCTTATGCCCCCGCCTGGCAGCCCGCCCATCTGCGCCGCTTTCACCCCCCGCATTTTCCCTTTAATCTTCCCCTTCATCTTTTTGTTTCGCATTTTGAGTCTTTCCCATCCCCATTTTTTTGTTCTTTCCACCATCTTATCATTAATTCACCGTCCATTTTGTTTGGTGTTTTGTTCCATTCTGCTGCCACTCCCTTCTTTATTTCGTTTTATTTCCGTTTTTCATTTCGGCTCATGCTGCCTTCATTCCGCTTATGCCTGTCAAAAAATCAGTTACCTGGCCCACTAAAAGTGGCTGTCCCCGGCAATTCGCTTCACCCCTCAGCGCCGCGTCCGCGCGCGACTGGAAGACTTTGACGGAGGCGGGGGGGGGTGTTCCATACAGCCCGGCCCCTCTGCGCGCCGCCCCGCCCATTTCGGGCCCCTGGGTTCAGTTGGGGGGAAATTGTTCCTGCCTCATTAAGCATTTCCCTGCCTCATGGGGTCGCATCCTGGACATGTAATACAATCACCTACACATATAACAATCTCTACTACCCCGCTCCCGCTCGCCTTGAAGGCCATCCTTATTCCATGCTAAGGGTTAAATTTAGAATCCTCGTAATTTAGAGGGAATCCCCGGTTGTCCCGCTCCTCTCACCCCCGGACACGATCCCTGTTGAATTTAGCTTGGAACGGGAGGCTCATTAGAATCCCACTCTGACACCAGTGTTGCAATTCGCCCCGTCCCTGCGATCCCACCGTAACTCAAATCCCGGCCGACCTGCCTCGCCACCGGACGGCCAATCAGTCGTGACCCTCCGGCTACACGCCGTCCCATCACGGTGGCCTTTCACCTCACCAACCCAATCGTGCCAATCCCACACCCGCGTTAGGATAACGTTGTCGCAAACTCGACCTACCTAAGACCCACGCGCGATATTTAAACCGGCCGATCGTAACCTCCGCGCAGTCGCACTCCGCGACTGGAGGCGACGCAGCGTCTGCGGGGCGCGGTTCCGATAATATCGCCGGATAACCGACCGGTAGTTATCCCGCGACCTCCACGATGCAGATTATTTACCAGCAGCGTTTTGCACCCATACGCAAACCCTTTACTGAACAGATGAGTTCAATCCAAAGAAAGACGAAGCCGAACGAGAAAACAGCATCACAATGCACATTTATTTCCGGCACCGAGCACAACCTAATAGCACGTATTTGCAGCCAAATTAAAACATTAGCACATATAGCACACTAACAAAAGAAAACTGCCACACTATAAAAGGAAATAAACCATGAACCTACCGACACCGGACGACCACTATTACAGATACTACCTCCTAACAGAACACCGTCGCCATCAAACACGCATTCACACGAAGCAAAGACAAGACCCCTCAAGGCAAGCGACAGTAACGGGCCCGTGGCTACAATGCCGTAGCACCATGGATGAGCGCCAGCCACCACGAAGCGAGTCCACCGCCCCTCTCGGCGAGCCGCAGATGTCGCCTGCACCGGAGGTTCACGTGAGGCACGACTGATGAGTGTAAATGGAACCGGCCCCTAATGTGCCACCTCGTCTCCAGGCGGTGGAGGGAAGGAGGCGAATGTTTGATGCTCTAGGAGGAGTAGCTGGCTTGCTCGAATCCCCGCGAACGCGCGCCCTACAGGTCCTCCTCAAGCCGATACCGCCCCCCGCTAGATCCGTTCGCAACTCCGCAAGCCGTCTAGACCCACGATCTCGCCTCAACCATCTTCGCCAACATCGACTCACTCCACGATTACTCGGTCCGTGCAATCTGCCGGAGCTCCGTTCAAGTACCAACGACCCAGCCCCAACTGATCTTTCCTACAGCCAGATCATGCTGCTCCACCGACACTCCTCGGACTCACTGGCCCGCATCGCCTTTATTGTATCGGGACTTCCGGAATCCCACCATAGGCAAATTCGGATCAAACGACCTCAGGCCGGAGCACGCCTCGCCGACTTGGCGGATAAGAAAAATGGGCTGTATCATCCTGCATCCTCAATTCTGGCACATATGCCTCCGCATCTTTCGTCAGGCGCGTCTGAGGCGGGCCAACCCCGGTCCCCCCCGCTTCCCTGATTGAGAATCAGATGTGGGCGTGGTGTATTCCATGTCTGCCTCTCGATTCTCCTCAGAAAACCGCATCGTGCACTCGCGTCTCGTGTCTCGCTAAGCAGCCGACGCTCGCATCACAGGTGCCTGGGAATGCCGTTAAGCGGAAAGGTGTGGAGTGTTTCCAGCGCCCGGTGTTTCGAGAATGCCATTGTCTGTTTGAATGGCGTGATGTGAGGTTTGCCAGAGTCATGAGTAGCGAGGTAACGTATTTTGGCTGCCGGCTTCGTGTGTGTTTTTTTTCAAAAACCAAAGGTCGGTAGAACCAGGAAAGCTACCTCAAAGAATCGAGCCCGAATGAAACATTAATTCCCTCTTTACCATGGTTTGGCAACTACACATATGACTTAAGAAATATAACCTCAACCCTACGACCCTTGATTGGTGTTTGCGATTTTCCGAGCCTACATATAATATATAATATATATATTTATATATTTAAATAATATATATAATTAATACTATATATTCTTTATAACCGTTAACAAAGTGCAGATCGTGTAAGAGCATAGAACACAGAAATGACCGAACATAACGAAATGGGCAGAAAAAAATGAGAGCAAGGAAAGGGTGTTAGAAAGTGGGCTACAGACAAGCTAGACACTGGGCACCAACCTCTCATTTCACAGAAATTGGAAAGGAACACCTGGGGACAGACCAGCCCAGAAATGAAACAAAAAAAAAACGAAGAGGGAGGTGAGGGGGCAGGAGTACCTGATACCTGGAAACCCAGTAACAAGTGCACTTGGGGAGGATTAATGAGGGTTAAAAAAAAGATCATTGGTATGGATTGGGATGATCTGAGGTGGTGGTGAACAGCTGTCTTGACATCCTGGAGGGAAGAATGAGATGAAAGAGACCGAGGAAGTTGGATCCACAGGAGTGTGGAGGTGAGCAATAAGTTTGGATTTTGGGAGTTTCACCATAAGTGTGTTACTGGTCCACCGCATGCACACTGCGTGCAGAGAGTTTAAGACCAGAAAGGAGGTTGTGGAAGACAGAGAGACCACCAACCTGTCGGCGATCTGCCCGAAGACTCAATTTAATCGTGGGAGATTCCAAGAATCCAAAAGGCCTTGATTTCCACAACATCGAGCCGAGCAAATTGTGATGCAGGTGCACCACCCCAAAGGGGGAGCAGTACTCCATCAAGCTGTGGATGACGACTTGCAAGCAGATAAAAGTTCAGATGTGCCAAGGAAAGACTCCATGATGGAGGATGCCCAGACTGGCTTTGGAGGCAATCTGCTTTGCAAAACCAATCAATCTGCTTTGGAGGCCAATGTAGAAATGTGATTTGCCCATGAAAGATCATGGCTGATGGTGAGACCCAAGAGTTTGAATGATTGAATTTCCTCAAGAGTATTGTTCAGAAAGTTGATAGGAAGGTTTGTCAGATGGTCCTTTCAGAGAGAGATGGTGAGAGTATGAGATTTGTCAGGATTAAAAGACATATTCCAAGTGTTTGACCATCTTGTGATTTTTTTTTTTTAAGGTCTGACAGGTAAGAGGCTGCAGCTTGCCTGTCTGAAGGATGAGATGGCAGAAGGTGGAATAATCAGCGCATAGATAAAGGGGATTTTCTGGAGAGCTGGAGAGATCATTGATGAAACATTGTAAAATTGTAAAACATTACTTCTTGATTAGAATGAAATGCTTGTGAGGTCCACTGGTTGCTCGCACCATGTCAGACAACCAAAAATGATGTCATAAATGAAGCATTTTAGGGTTTTCAAAAATAATTAAAACGAGGATGACTTGCATAGAGATTTGCCTTGTGGATCCAGTTTCAGCTCGGTAAATAATTTAAAATGGACAGTGGAGACATTCCCATGGCCATCTCACTGTGAAGATGCATTTCTATGCGTGTTCGAGTCTGGTGGTTTATCACTTGCCCAGGGAGAAATCTCCTAGTTGGGATTTCAATGAAAACGCGACTGGATGATTAGGAGGTTATGAGACATGTGTTGGCCCAGTCTGGGAACGTGACCAGAATAAGCACCCAAGATTCCTTGAACTTTTGCATAAGCATCGAATTAAGAGGTGGCTGTTCATGGTTTCAGCACCACAGGCTCATCGCTGGACTTGGTATTCCAATGCTGGTGGTGTGGCAAAGGAGATTGACCATGCGCTCGTTGATGGTCACTCGAAGATGATCCAGAACTGCAGGGTCTACCGGAGTACTCAGTTCCTCAATACTGACCACAGGCTTGTTGTAGCAACTCTGAAGTTGCAGCTTAAATCCAAGAGAATGGTGCCATCCCAGCTTAGGCTGGATTTTGACAAGCTCAAGGATGACAGGGCAGCTGAGGAGTTTGCGAACAGGCTGAGTGGGGACTTGCGGGGGGTGGGGGGAGGGGGTCTGGTTGTTTTGGGGAATCCTGAGGAGTTGTGGAGTGCCTTCCAGACCACCATCCTTGATGTTGCCGGTGGATGTCTTGGAACCCACCGTCAGGCAAAGAAGAACTTTGTCTCCCAAGGGACACTGGAAACCATTGACCAGAGTTGTAGGGCCAGGCTTAATGGCAGAGCTGAGCTTTTCAGGAAGTTGAGGTGTAAAACTGTACGTGCGCTGAGGGTTGACAAAGAGGCCTACGTGCGAGGAATCTGTGAGGGGGTAGAGCATCGCCTGTGGTCAAGTGATTCTCCCCCTGCTTTCAGAGGAATTTGTGCATTATGTTCCTCCAAGCCCACCCCATGGTATACTGCAGTTAAAGCGAAGGGTGGTGGGCTCTTGACAGAGGCGTCCGAATGGCAGGCCCTTTGTTTGTGGAAACGCATGCTGTGGTGAATCAGTTGAAATGGGGTAAAGCTCCTGGGATCTGTGGCATCCAAGCTGAACTTCTCAAGGCTTGTGGAAATGCTGCACTCTGTTTGGAGCACAGGCATCATCCCAACTCACTGGAAGAAGAGCCTCATTGTCCCTCTCTGGAAAGGGAAGGGTGATTGCCAGGACTGCAACAACTAACGAGGGGTGACGCTGCTCTCAGTACTGGGCAAGGTCTCTGATTGGATAATTATTGATAGGGTTCACCACCATCTGCTCAACAATTCACTGTATCCTTGTTCACCACCATCTGCTCAATGATTATCCATACACCAAAGAGGTCAACGATTGATTGGTGAGGATCCGAAGAGCAAGGATACAAATGCAGATGAGAGTTTCGGCAGGGGCTGCTTGCGGCCTATGTTTATCTCTACGAAGCATTCGATTCAGTGAATCGGGATGCCATCTGGAGGATTCTTGGTCTCAGTGGGGTGCCACCAAAACGGACCGATCTGATTTCTGAACTCTACTCTGCACTGAGAGTGCTGTGAGATGTGGTGGTACCATCTCTGACTTATTTCCAGTTGTTACTGGAGGTCGTCAGGGGTGTGTACTGGCACCCACACTTTTTAGTGCTTGTATGGACTGGATTCTGTGGAGGATGTCAGAGAGATCAAGCTGCGATGCATCGTTTGGGAATGTCAAGATCTCTGATGCAGTCATCTTTGCGGAGATGAGGGATATCCTTATGGGCACCTCGACGCACTGAATGAGGAGTCGGAGCCGCTGGGATTACGGGTTTCCTGGGTCAAAACTAAGATCCAGGCTTTCAATTACATTTTGGATGCTGCTATCCTGTCTGTACCTGTTGGTGGTGAGGATGTTGAGGTCACGGAGAGATTCACTTTCCTTGGCAGTGATATTCATGTCTCCACATGTAAGCCAGAAGTCAATAGACGTCTGGGTCGGGCCTGGGGAGTCAGGGATTCACTGGATCATGGGGTGTGGCACCGCCGGTACCTGTGTGGGAGGACGAAGGTCCAAGTCTTCAAGTTCTTGGTGCTTCCAGTCTTGCTCTATGGATGTGAGACTTGGACTCTGACCAAGGATCTGAGACGAAGACTTAACTCCTTCGGTACCAGGTTTCTTTGAGAGAATACTTGGTTATCGCTGGTCGGACTTTGTGTCCAACGAGCGGTTGCTGAGAGAGACTCAAATGAGATTTGTTACCTGCATAGTCCGTGAGCGTCAGCTGCGGCTGTATGGACATGTGGCTTTTTTCCTGACGCTGATCCTGCTCACCAGATTCTCTCAGCGAGGGAGTCTCATGAGTGGAGGAAGCCAATGGCCGACCACGTTCCTCGTGGTTGCAGCAGGTTGATCGGCATCTCAAGGAGATGGGGATGGGCCAGGCATCTGTCTGGAGGTGGCCAGACGGAGGCCCTAGAGTACCGGCGGAAAGTGACGCAGCGATGAGCTTCTCCGGCACATGTTCCCATTATACCTGACCTGACCTGTTTTTACCTTCTCCTCTCTTCTCCTTTCCATAATCATTCATTCTCTTGCTTGTTCCTCAAATGTCATCTCTTCCTGTTGTCACATTACCTTCTTGTTCTTCCATGAGCTTATCCTTTTGTAGAGAAATAGAAGAATCCAAAGATATCTTCAACAAAGCAGAAAGCTTTTCAAAGTAATACTGAATTCGGTTTTTATTGTCAGACAGCTTTCAAATCTTATTCTATGTTCATGCACAGCTTGTTCGCATCAGCAGAGGAGTTGAACTTGTATTTCTATGTTACTTACAATGTCCTTTTAAACGAGAACATTTGCACAAGCATCCTGCATATCATGACGGCAAAACACAATGATGAAATGGTTTTGTTTGTACGACTCCATTTGTAGTTGTGGTAATGCATGATGTTTTTTGTTTCTTTTCCTGTAGCTGTGTGTGCAGGACAACAGAAATGCTCCTCATTGCAGTCTTGTGTGCACCCGGGCGAGTGCCGCTGTCGCCACGGTTACTACGGAACCAACTGTGACATAGGTTAGTCTGAAATTTGAATCCATGTTGTTTAATGGTGGCCGCACACAAAAATACGTGACACTTTGGGGGTGGGGGCGTTGGTTGTTTCCCGGAACATCACAGAGTGTCATGGGTGGGACCAGGACGGTATCACAGCCAATCACATGACACCATCTTCATCTTCATGGGCGCAGCCATCTTGAATTTTTTCCTTCGCCATGACGGGACACGTCAATTTAGAACTACCTTGCTTTTGGTTGAATCACATGGAGGTCCCTTTTTAGTCCACTTTCTGGGGCCTTACCTCATTTCTAATGGGAGGACCACCCGACCCGAGACCTTGATCCACTCAACCGGCAGAATCTGTCAACTCGTTGCAAGACAGGTTGTCCCGTTCATGTTTCCATCGGAACCACGATGTCATGATGCAGGGAACACGGGTTTAAATCCCATCTACCAAATGTCTGTCCATTGTCCATTAATGTCCTTGCAATACATGTAAAAGTACAATGACATTTACTCATTTCATTGTCCTACATGCGATACGTGTACAAGCTCCTCCATGAGCCTGTAAAAGAATAAAAACTGGAGTTGCAAGCAACTATTAAGGCTCCCAAGGGAAGAGTACCTCGAGTATTTGGCACCTGGGGTGGACCCTTCCTTTGGCACACCAACTTGGCATTGATATAACAAAAGCACATCTTCAACCACAGAGAAAACATCATCGGTAAGAATTTTCAAAAAGGTGACAGAAAATCCAGTGTCGAGGAACGCCCGGCGATTGCACAACGTCATGTCCGTGGCGATGCTTTTCCTGCCCATTAACTATTTAATGGAGGTCACCCGGGGCGGACCGGGTGCTCCCAAGGGAAGAGTACCTGGAGTTGAAAGAAGGAACCAGGACACACCTTGAAATTTAGCATGTTCTTAAACTGGCATAGCTACAAACCTGTAAAAAGCTGTTTACCTTCTTGAAATGGGGAGCAGTGTCATGGTTGCTGTGGAAGCCATGTTGTTGGAAGAATTGAGCTGTCTGCACAAATTTTTTCACCCTCAAAATCATCAATAAATTGTAAATTTTAATGAGCCATGATGACTTGTTTTTTTTTTCTTTCACCAAGACGTTTCTCCATTGGAAACTTGAAGCGTCCGCGTCCGAATTGTCAGGCCGTCGGTTCTGGAGATCGGTGAATTGTTTTTTTGTTTTATTTTTAATCCATTAATCCGAAATGGCCACCAACCCTTCCAATCAATTTAGTTAATTGAAGGATATGCATGAGACCCACTGCCATGAAACAGCACTGTGGAATTGTAAGTTCATTGGTGAATTGGGCTCTGAGAAAAATGCGTCTCAAAATATGGCGCACCAATTATAACCAGAGAGTTGGTGTCAAAGCCACCCAAAGCTCGCCTGTTTATACATTTATCTTTTTTAAAAGACTCCTCTAATAATTAATATTTTTTATAAGCATTGCGGGAAGTCTGATCCAAATAATTTTAAAGCAATATATGTATTTGTATATTGTAATCAGTAACAAGAGCGCAAGTGAGCACAATATACGCCCGGACGAGAAGGTATATACAGAATTGTGCTACTACATGGAAAACAGCATCCTGGTTGCCATGGCAACCACTTTAGATGACGAACGTATGTCGCGACACACCGTCTCCACAGTCTGTACCTATGTACCAGATATGAAACGTGAAAGTTGAAAATTTGGGAGTTAGAGTGCGGACAAGACGGACGGACGGAATCACATAATACGCCCCGATATATATATATATATATATATATATATATATATATATATATATATATATATATAACGGGCGTAAAAAAATAGTGTGGAAGATAAAAACATTAGAAAGGAAAAAATAACTTGCACCAAAAACTTTAACATATTCACGCTCACGCCGGGGGTATCGCTATAGCTCTCTGTTCTTCGAACAGGCGAGCTAAAAACCACGGCGAGAACAAACAGATTCCATCTGTACTGGCTTGGAAGTGGAAAAGACCCCCAAAAAGGCAATCTTTCTCGCTATTAATTAGTACCTTTGACACCAGGTATACTACCATTAATACCTGGTCTAAGCCCACTAGACATTAACCACAGGACATCTTGATGTGACCCTGTTTGTCTCTGAAGCATCCTGTTGAGGTTTCCCATTGGTTGCTCTTACTTTCTATAATTGTGGAAAAATCTCTTCTTGTTTTTTTTTCTTTCTGATTTTTATTCCAGTTCAGGAGCTGCTACCCCATGAATCATCGGATCAATTGGTTGGCCTGCTGCACGCCTGGGTGTCTGGAGAGCAGTCAACCTGGGTATAAACCAGCTATCATGTGAATGTTCTCCAGGCATTGGAGCTCCACCATAACCTCATCCGATCTGGGAGAGCAGACAGAAATTTCTCTTGTGCTAACCTCTGTGGACGTGTCGTGATATGAGATCCTCATGGTCTGCTAGATATAGTTCAGGAATGGTCAAAGAGATCATGAGTATGGATTGGGGGTGGGAGTGATTGAGCCGAGATGGTGGTGAACAGCTTTTTTTGAAGCCCTGGAGGGAGGATTGGGACTGAACAGACTGGGGAAGTTGATTCCACAGCTGAGAGAAAACAGGATCAAGTGAGTGGAGATGAATGAGCCTGAATTTTGTGGGTTTAACAAGAAGACTCGGTGTTGGCATGGTTTAGGCATCTGCTCCGAGTCTGGGAGGTCGGCGGTTCGATCAAACCATGGTCAAGTCATACCAAAGACGTTTAAAATGGTACGTGCTGCTTCCTTGCTTGACATTCAGCATTTAAAAGGTTAAGAGCACAGACCATCCCTATAGGTTGGCATCCATGGGGAGGAGGAAATTCCTCCTTAGGAAGTGCCCCTGCTGGGTGTGGAGAGAAAGGAGGTACTATCGTCATGCTGTCGCTGCTACCCAGAGTATTCCAGGAAGGGATTGCACTTCCCACAAGCTCAGTGGCTAAGTTTGCCTCGTCTAACAGTGCATGTGGTGTACTTAACTATGAGCCTTCGATCCAGTAAATGAGGGTTACTGGGAGACCGTGTGCACACTGCAGAAACCTGGGAGAGACAGAGCCAAGGGTGCAAGATCAAGAAGGAGGTGGTAGAATATAGAGAGGCCACCAACCTGTCTGCGATGTGAGAGTAACAGGTCTCGACACTCAGCTTTGTTGTGGGAGATCCCCATGACTTTGAGGGCATTGCTTTCCATGGCATGAAGAAGGGCAAGGTGTGAGGCAGGGGTGTCAGGCCAAAGGGGAGAGCGGTACTCCATCAAGCTGTGGATGAAGGCCTTGTAGGTTGTCAAAAGTTCAGACTGGCCAATGAAAGACCTTGCATGACCAGCATAACCAGCATACCCAGGCATATGGCTTTGGAGGCCATCTTAGAAATATTGTCTGCCCAAGAAAGATCATGGCTGATGTTGGCCAAAAGTTGAGTGACAACCTCTTCCAGTGGTTTGATGGGAGGGTTTGCCAGACAGTCCTTTTGGAGAGATGGTGAGTGTATTGGATTTGGCGGAGTCGACGGCGAGTGTATTGGACACATTCCTCGTGTTGCACCAGCTCCTGATTCTATCAGGTCTGCAGAGAGGTAATAGGCCGATTCCTGTCTGTCTGAATAATGAGAAATGAAAGAGATGGGCAGGAATTTCTCGAGAATCAGAAAGGTTATTTATGAAGATAAAGGATTATGACTAGGCCCAATACACACTGGCTTAGGGCACTCCGGCTTGACAGGGAGAGGACAGGAGAGGATCCAGTTAAGAGTTGCATGCTGACTTTGGGAGTGGAAGAAGTCAGTGATCCATTGGAGGAGGTGGCCTTGGATTCCATAAGCAGAGTTTGGAGATCAAGACAGGGTGCCAGACTATCTACTTTTGAACCGTATGTAACACAACTACAGCAGTTACAAGAAATGTCGCAATCGAACCACCAATTACATTCAGCCTGTGTGTGTCCAGCCATTCATTTGGGAAATGTTCACCAATTGGGTCAAGAAAGCTTCCAGGCTTCTCGTTCCATCAGTCGAGCAAGGGAATAGCCTTACCCAATGCTGGATTTACATCACCAGACATTTGGGAATTCCATTCCCAAATTATTATCTTCGCTACTGGAGGTGGATGGACGTTATGTTTTCACCCATTTGTTTGTCTGTCTGTCTGAGCAGGATATCTCAGCAAGTTGCAGCTGGATTCAGGAGAAATTTTGTGGACAGGTTAGGTGTCTGACCACGACGTGAACCGATTAGATTTTGGTGAAGATCCGGATCCGGATCCGGATCCGACTGTGAGAATTTTTTCAGTGCTTCTTCACCATTGAGAGATCGGGCCAAAAACGATATATCGCATGATATCTCAAACGGTTGTGGACGGATTCGGATGAAACTTGGTGGACAGGTTGGGTGTGTGACAAGGACGAACGGTTTCGATTTTGGTGAAGATCCGGATCCGGATACGAGAATTTTTTTGAGTGCTTCTTCACCATTGAGAGATTGGGCCAAAAAACGATTTTTAGCACGATATCTCATGAAGTTGTGGACGGATTATGACAACACGAAGTGGATGAGTTGGTTATGTGACGAGAACAAGCTGATTAGATTTTGGTTCAGGTTCAGATCCAGATCCGGCCTATGAATGGGATACAAAACGTGTAAACTGTTCAGCCTGGTGGAGGTTTGCGCTCTCCCGACTGCCGTTCTAGTTACTTACTTTCTCCTTGGTCTTTTTCTCAATGCTCTTCTTGCCTCCTCCACAAAAATATGGCTGCCATCAAAGTGTCCCCTTTATTAACACCAGTCTTCCCTTACTCGTAAGTTGCTTCATTTCCCCCTTCATACCTCCCTTCTCAGCCTCTCGTGGGATCGAGAAACCTCTTTCATATTTTTGAAACATCAAGTCACGTGTTTTTTTTTTTTCTTTGTTTGTTTGTTTTTTTGACATATGTGATTGACATGATCCACCATTTGCTCTTCTGTTTTCATTTGACTGTATTCCGTGTGACTCCCAAGCTGACATTTAACAGTTCTTAGGCTTAAGTAGAGGTTCAAAACCCGGTTCTGTCTCTGCTTCCAAGGCCGGTAGATGAGCACGTACTCCAGAGCACGTACTCCGACCCAGTCCGATGAACTGAGAAAGCTACTCTCACCCCGATGGTGGGAGTGCCAGCAAGTCGTAATGATTTCTAAAGTTTATATGAAAAATGTTTCCACTTTACCAGGAAATTACTGTTCGTTAAAAAAAAAAACGAACATGCAAACAACCCGTACAAACGTCTGAGTGTTTTCAAGTTGAGTAGTCAGCCGATTCAGGTTTCGTTCCATCAACGTTAAGGTGTGCCGGCCATTTACATGAAGATGTATTTTTTTTTCAATTGAACATTTTATACTTTGGAAAGGAAGAAGGAAAGTTGGGGGCAGGCACTGGACTCTGGAGGAACCATCCTCGCAGAGTATCGAGTGAACGTTTTATTTTGAGTCCAAGTTTGTTGTCCTGTTTTCATTTTCAACTACGAGTGGGAGTCGAAAACTATTTCTGTTAACCATGAAGCAAAACTCGGCACAGATGCTCGTCTTCCCACATTTTTCCCAGCTATGGGGTGAGTTTCTAGATACCATTGGAGTAGAAGTCGAATTTTTGGCCCCAAAATATTTTTCAGGTCGAACGTGATCGCTCGCCACCCCTCCCACCACCAAAAATCTGATAATTACCTTGTGGACATGCTAGTCTGTCTGTCTGTCTGTGAGCAGGGTGTCTCAAAAAATTATGTACGGATTATGATGAAACTTTGTGGATGAGTTGGTTCGGTGACCAGAACGAGCCGTTCCGGTTCAGGTCCGGATCCAGATCCGGCCTAACATTGGGATCCAAAATGTAAACTGTTCATCCTGGCAGAGGTATGCACTCTACCGAGTGCCGTTCTAGTTTATGATGAGATGATGGAAGGATATCCAACTTTTTCGTACATGTCTTAGATGGTGGATAGATGAGGGTTGAACCGTCATGGTGATCGCCTTTCCTTTTTTTCCAGCATGTCCGCCCAAATATTGGGGCCGAGAATGCCGGCTCGTCTGCACGTGCCACCCATATGGGCGCTGCCACTCAACCACCGGACGCTGCACTTGCCTTGCCGGACGCTGGGGACCGGCCTGTGAGAATCGCTGCCCCTGCCACAAAGGCACCTCAACTTGTGATCCTCGAACTGGCAAATGCAATTGTCTGCCCGGATGGTGGGGTAACCGTTGCGGCAATCGATGTGTTTGCGGGGCTGGTGCCCGCCGCTGCCATCCTGACACGGGGTGGTGCGAATGCAAGGTCGGCTGGTGGGGAACACGCTGTGGATCACGGTGCACTTGCAGAAGTGGTGAGTTATCTCTCAGCTCTCTTATTCAATTGGCTTGAACTATACGGCCCCCATCTTGCAGCGACTGTCCAATATTTTGTGTCTGGGTTTTCTCGCGTTTATTTTTCTTCGCGAAGGAAATAAGAGACATGGAAAACCCTGAGTTCGGAGGTCATTGATGTAAAACGATTCTGGCTTTCATTGCTCAACCCACAAGTCGTCCACTTCCTGAAATCCAAGCCTTTTGATCAGCTCCACTATTTTATTCCTTTTCATTTCAACTCATTCTCTCAATCCATTCATATTGCTTCATGTCAGTCCTCAGCACTGTCTCATTCCCCACTTTTTCTCAGCCCTCGAACCCACTTTGTATTTTGCACCTGTGAACTGGTAGGATGTTGGAATGTCGATCGAAGCATGCGAACCACCATGGGGAGCAAGGAATGACTGACATTTTGTGTGTTAATTCTTTGGAGCAAACGAGGAAGATGAGATTGGGGTGAAGGTAGCATAAGGTGGTAGTGAGTAGAGTTGTGTGCGTCAGTTGCGCCGGGGTTCAGGGTGCCCGTGGGTTTGGAATAACTCATTTTGATACCTCACAAAAGAGAGGATGAGGGCTCAGGACTTCAGTCTGTTCAGTCACATTCTTCCCTCCATGACTTCAAAACAGCTGTTCACCACTACCTCAGGTCATCCCCTATCGATGCTCATGATCTCTTCTACCCCAAAATGACCCCCATTCGCAAGCACTCCCCTTTTCCAGGTTATTGTGATTTTTCCCCCCTCCCTCATCCA
>CM068954.1:10201441-10203941 GCA_035128595.1 Eptatretus atami
TCTTCCTTCTCTGTTTCATCCCCGGTTTCCCCCCCTCCCCCTCTTCTTCTTGTTTCATTCAGTTTGTGTGCAGCTTTTTCACCCCCTTTCTTTGGGAATGTGCTTGGGAACTTTCCTTGGGAACCCCCCTCAAAAGGGGAGTGCTTGGGAATGGGGTCATTTGGGGTAGAAGAGATCAGGAGTATGGATGGAGGATGATCTAAGGTGGTAGTGACAGCTGTCTTGACGACCTGGAGGGAAGAATGGGATGGAACAGTCTGGGGAATTCGATTCCACAAGCGAGAGAAAAGGAACAAATTAGTGGAGGTGAGCAGTGAGCCTGGATTTTGGGAGTTGAACAAGAAGAGGGTTGATGGCACACCATGTGCACCCTGCAGAAATCTGGGAGGGACAGAGCGAAGAGAGTGAAGAAAGTGCAAGACCAAAAAGGAGGCGGTGGAACACAGAGAGGCCACCAATAAGGCAGCAATGTGAAAGTAACAAGCCGAAACACTAGGCTTCGACATGGGAGATTCCAATGATTTTGAGGGCCTTGCTTTCCATGGGATCAAGGGGGCAAGGTGTGAGGCGGCGGTGCTAGCCCAAGAGGGAGAACAGTACCCCATTAAGCTGCGAATGAAGGTCTTGCAGGTTATCAAAAGTTCGGACTGGTCAAGGAAAGTCCTGCACGATGGACAATGCCCAGTCGGTGGCTGGCTTTGGAGGCCATCGTGGGAATATGGTCGGCCCAAGAAAGATCATGGCTGATGGTGAGGCCCAAAAGTTTGAATGCCTTATTCATGGAACATGAATTGCTTCTTTGCCGTGTGGGACTTGCCTCTTTGCCGCGTGGGACTTGCCTCTTTGCCGCATGGGACTTTCCTCTTTTCCACGTGGGACTTGCCTCTTTGCGCGTGAGACTTGCCTCTTTCCGCGTGGGACTGCTCTTTTGCCGCGTGAGACTTGCCTTCCGCGTGGACTTGCCTCTTTGCCGCGTGGGACTTGCCTCTTTGCCGCGTGGGACTTGCATCTTTGCCGCTGGGACTTGCCTCTTTGCCACGTGGGACTTGCCTCTTTGCCGCGTGGGACTTGCCTCTTTGCCGCGTGGGACTTGCCTCTTTGCCGCGTGGACCTTGCTCTTTTCCGCGTGGGACTTGCCACTTTGCACGGGGGAATTGCCTGTTTGCCGCGTGGGACTTGCCTCTTTTCCACATGAGACTTGCCTCTTTCCATCGTGGGACTTGCCTCTTGCCGCGTGGACTTGCCTCTTTGCCACATGAGACTTGCCTCTTTCCGCGTGGGACTTGCCACTTTGCCACGGGGGACTTGCTGTTTGCGCGTGGACTTGGCCTCTTTGCCACATGAGACTTTTTCCTCTTTCCACGTGGGACTTGCCTCTTTGCCGCGTGAGACTTGCCTCTTTTTCGCGTGGGACTTGCCTCTTTGCCGCGTGAGACTTGCCTCTTTGCCGGCGTGGACTTGCCTCTTTGCCGCGTGAGACTTGCCTCTTTGCCGCGTGGGACTTGCCTCTTTGCCGCGTGGACTTGCCTCTTTTGCCGCGTGGGACTTGCCTCTTGCCGCGTGGGCTTGCCTCTTTGCCACGTGGGACTTCCCTTTGCACGTTGGGACTTCCTCTTTGCCCGTGGACTTGCTCTCTTGCCGCGTGGGAACTTGCCCTTTGCGCGTGGGACTTGCCTCTTTGCCGTGGGACTTGCCTCTTTTCCGCGTGGGACTTGCCACTTTGCCACGGGGGACTTGCCTGTTTGCCGCGTGGGACTTGCCTCTTGCCAATGAGACTTGCCTCTTTTCCGCGTGGGACTTGCCTCTTTGCGCGTGGGACTTGCCTCTTTGCCGCGTGGGACTTTCCTCTTTGCCGGCGTGGGACTTTCCTCTTTGCCGCGTGGATTGCTCTTGCCCGTGGACTTGCTCTGCCGCGTGGGACTTGCCTTCTTTTCCGCGTGGGATTGCCTCTTTGCCACGTGGGACTTTCCTCTTTGCCGCGTGGGACTTTCCTCTTTGCCGCGTGGACTTGCCTCTTTGCCACGTGGGACTTGCCTCTTTTCCGCGTGGGACTTGCCTCTTTGCCGTGGGACTCTTGCGTGACTCTCTTTGCCGCGTGGGATTGCCTCTTTGCCACGTGGGACTTGCCTCTTTTCCGCGTGGGACTTGCCTCTTTGCCGCGTGGGACTTGCCTCTTTGCCGCGTGGGATCTTTCTCTTTGCCACTAACCAAGATGAGCAGAACCTGAAAAATGAAAGAGTAAAATAATTAATTCAAATATGCGCCCTCTCTCCTTGGTCGGGAGGTGATTTACCAATGGGGTCCTTTTGATTATGACTGATGAACCTCAAGTGTTATTTCAGAAGGTCTTCAGACAGAAGGTCTAACGGGCTCTATTGGGTTTTCAGGGACTAAGGGTTCTCATGGGGTCTTCAGGATCTTCGAGGGTTTTAGGATTATAAAGGGTCTTAAATGGTCCAAAGGGTTTAAAAGGTTGAAAATGGTTTAAAGGGGTCTAAAA
>CM068954.1:10208941-10212540 GCA_035128595.1 Eptatretus atami
TGTGTTGCCGATCAAATTATCCAAGGTAAATCTTGAAACTGAACAGTCCGTGCTCACAAACTCACCATGGAAGCCATGTAGAGAATCCTCTTTCCGCAACTTCCAAGTCGGGCACAACAGCAAAGGAAAACGCAGTATCCAAGTTGTCGACCGACTTTTCGCTTCGATAGCAACACACTTCAAAGAAAGGAACCACGATGGCACTCCAGAAGCAGTGAAAGCTTTCGATGACAACTCTGACAATCTTATCACAGACATCAAAAGAGTTCTTTGAAGAGAAAGCCAGAGAATGTAATGCAAAATTCGTGTTCTGGAAGTAGTACATCGACATGGTTCAGACCCTTCTTCTATTCATCCGAGCTGAAAGAGAAAATGATTGGAACCTTCATATCTGTTCAAACGATCATTGTGAGCTTTCAGGAGGAATCATCGGTATAACGATGACCCAGACTGCCATTGACCGGTGGATGATTATAATTACCTTCAGTGATAGAGCGAGTCCATCCAAAGATGTTCAACAGATGGTTTAAATGACACAGTGGTTCCAAGTCACATGGTGACGGGAACTCTCAAAGAATGAAGAAAGATTAGCACGATGGCTGAAAGCTAGAAGATCAAATTGAGTGGTTTAACCCATTTGATCGGCAAGGTGGAAGACGTGTATGTATTTCCACCAACGATGTAGCAAGCAATGACATCCAACATGACTTAGTGACAGCCTCAGAGCGTGGACAACAACTACTTACCAAGTTCGTGGAAAATCGGTTGCTCCCAGAAGTCTCCATGACACCATTCGTAAGAACAAGTCAAAAACATTCACAAATTTGAACATGATGAACGTCACTAAATCTGCTGGTAAAAGCAAAACCATCAAAGCAGACCGTGACCTATTTTGAAGATTGCTCAGTACTGCAAGTAGTGGTCACAAGCTAGACATCAAAGGACTATGACAACATGAATTAGCCCCAGTCCCTCTTGCTATCGCTAAAGTCAATCAGGAGTTATGACCAACAGATAAAGGAAATCTGTGTCATTTGCTGTGTGACAATTATGTGGAGAAAAACTTGCCAGAAACAGATGAACCAACTTGTGTAATTGTGGATGGTATGATGGTGGTTCAAGCTATCATAACACCAACCAATGGGACAACTTTCGGTGAACTGGCAAACAGTTTCATTGGTAATGTCCCAAGCTACCTGAGAGGCTCTCAGACAAGACAAGATGTTGTCTTTGATGACCATCGATGGAAGTCCATCAAATCAGAGACCAGAGTGCATTGAACAACCAAACAATGAAAGATTAGACGTATAGTATATTGATGGGCCGTCAGTGTGTCCACCATCGGTTTGGCAGAAGTTCAAAATCGCTGGAAGCTACAACAGTTGCTGGAAGCTGCAACAGTTCCATAATCGCTGGAAGCTACAGTTCCTTGGCTGAGATGGGAGAACCTGCCGGAAGGACAACAATCTCTGCAGAACTTTACAAATTGAGGCTTTGTGGGAGAGTGGCCAGACAGAAGCCATTCCTGAGAAAAAAAAATGGCACATGACGGCATACCTGGAGTTTACGAAAAGACACATGAAAGACTTTTGAGAGAAGTGGGCAAAATATTCTGTTGTCTGATGAGATGAAAATTAAACTCTTTTGCCTAAATGCAAAGCGCTGCGTTTGGTGGAAACCAAGCACAGCTCATCACCCATCTAATACCATTCCTGCCATGAAGCATGGTGGTGGCAGCATCATGCCATGGGGATGCTTTTCAGTGGCAGGGAATGGGAGCTTGTAAGGATAGAGGGAACAATGCATGGAGCAAAGTACAGGAAAATCCTTAAGAAGAACCTGCTTCAGAGTGCAAAAAAACTTAGACTGCGGTGAATATTTATGTTCCAACAGGACAATGACCCCAAGCATACAGCCAAAGCAACACCGGAATGGCTTCAGCACAAGAACGTGAAAGTCTTTGAGTGGCCCAGCCAAAGCCCAGACTTGAATCCCATGGAGAATCTGTGGAAAGACTCGAAGATTGCTGTTC
Source organism: Eptatretus atami (assembly GCA_035128595.1). Lineage (NCBI taxonomy): Eukaryota > Metazoa > Chordata > Myxini > Myxiniformes > Myxinidae > Eptatretus > Eptatretus atami. The sequence goes on from CM068954.1 coordinate 10,210,974, forward strand.
ACTGACACTACCCATCCAACTTGACAGGGCTTCAAGGGAGAATGGGAGAAAATCCCCCAAATCCAGGTGTGCAACGATGATACAGACATACCCAAGAAGACTCCAAGCCGTAATCCCTGCCAAAGGCGCTTCTACAAAGTATTGACTCAGGGGGTTGAACACAGTACTTGTTGGTGCAAGATATTCCAGATTTTCATTTTTAATTGATTTGTAGAAATTTCGAAAAAACACGTTTTCACTTTGTCATTTTGGCGGATTTTGTGTAGATCGGCGATAAAAAATTTATTTGATAGATTTTAAATTAAGGCTGTGACTACAAAATGTGACAAAAATCGAGGGGTGTGAATACTTTCTGAAGGCACTGCACATGTATCGATGGTCTACGCGCAGAACTTTTCCATCAAATCGGTGACCCTAAGAAACTACCGCCCACTCAAGGCTGTTTGCTTCTGCACATGCGATGCAGTCACTACCAAACCATAGTGTGTCTCAAGGTCGTATTCGCCAAGCCAGAGCTTCCCCTACCGGAGGAAAGTGGGTGGGAGTTTGATGAAACTGAATGCACCTTACGTCCAAAACTAATTGCACTGGATCCTGTTCCATCTACTGAACAAACTCTTGATGTGTGGATGCAAAACTACCTGCACATTACTTAGTCGTTCATGCAAAAAGCATGGTCGGCCGTGTAGTCTCACCTGTGGTGCAGGACAGTGCTTGAACAACAAAAACAACTGTTGCCAGGGGAGGAAGAATCTGATGAGGACCAACAGCTATTGTCTTGGGACCAACTCACCTTTGAAAAAAAAAAAAAATCACCCTGCTTATTGTCTCCATTTGTTAATCATGTAAATTAATTTTTTTGTATATAGTGTCGTCGTAGGTGCTATAAATATCCCAATGATTGCTCGGTGATAAACGGGAAATGATCATTATTTGATCACAATAAAATACATAAAACAGCATTTCAATGTAGGTCGTACATGATGTTTGATTTGTGTCGGTATGATGAAAAAATATGGTTGGGGGGGGGGTGTGGGGGGGGGGGTAACATTACATTTGTCAAAGTTTGGGACAGCTGGTTATAAATAATCCAGATCTTATGGTGCGCTTGGTCATGTCCGGGTAACATGTGGGGATAATTTTAATGCATCAAACTCTTCCATGGGACTTGATTCTTGAAAGCTCTGGGCAATTTTATAAGATGGTGAAACTAAAACCAAAACAAAATGTTTGGCAAAAAAACTTCGTTTTTGGTCCAATGGGCTGTATTTCTTACACAGCCATAGCCGCTTGACTTAGACTACTGGCCTAGTAGGGTTATGCTTCCATGTTTCCACGATACTTTTCTATTGACACGGCAAACTAACTGGAGGCCACGCTCTCAACGCCGCACCTGGTCATCTTCTGCCGAGCGGAGCAGATAGGTGCGGCACCGGCTAACCGAGCAAATCACGTGGGGTACAACTTCCCATCTAACTATGCCTGTACACCATGTCAGACCAATGAAGGAAAGGACAACCGAGAGACATTTGAAATAATAATCAACAATTATTTATTTACACACACA
>CM068954.1:10229568-10242848 GCA_035128595.1 Eptatretus atami
GTTATTCTATTAAGCCTAGGCTGGGATGGTACCATTCTCCTGGATTTAAGGTGCAACTTCAGAGTTGCTACAACAAGCCGGTGGTCAGTATTGAGGAACTGAGCACTCCGGTAGACCCTGCAGTTTTGGATCATCCTCCAGCAACCATCAACGAGCACATGGTCAATTTCCTTTGCCACACCACCAGCGTTGGAATACCAAGTCCAGCGATGAACTTGTGGGCGCTGAAACCATGAACCAGCCACCCTAAGTCCATGACTTCTTGCAAATTCAAGGAACTTAGTGCTATTCTGGTTCATAGTTCTTGACCCATGGGGACCAACACATGTCTCATAACCATCCCTTTCAGTTCCAGTCGATGCATTAAATCCCCCAAGACTAGAATGTATCTCGCCTGGGGCACTGATCAACCACAGACTTGAGCGTGGCGTGAATGTGTCCTTCACGGTGAGATCACTCACCTCAGTCGGAGCATAAACAGAGACCAGGGAAATGACACCCAAGAGTGACGAATCCTTAGTCTCATAATACGCTCATTGACCGTGTTACCTCAATTATCATTGGAGTCAGCTTATTGGACACAGCTACAGCAACTCTTGGGCATGGTAACTATCAGAGTGACAGACCAATAGTAGCTGTAACCACCCGTCATGATCTTGCCACTATCTGGTCATCGAACCCAGAGAATGCTTCAATACCAATGTCCAAACGCTTGAGCTCAGATGATAACAGAGACAGGTGATCATCCTCTCTTTGGGATAGGACATTCCAGGCACCCACCCAAAGGACCGCCTCAGGTTAACCCAAGGAGACGCCGTCTGGTGGACACACCTCAGCACCACTCCGACACACTCTCCGCAATCTGACCCGGAATGTTACCCCGTGGTTCCTCCTATCATCAAGATCGGGGTCCCGAAGGCTTTACCCCAATCCGTCATCCGGTGAGCTGCCTGCGAAGGGAAGCTGCACAGGAGTACTCCCAAGGAGTGGGTTTCAGATTTCTTTGCCTTTTTGTGTCTTGCGGAATGAAGGGTTTTACGGTGGCCGGAGTGCAATCCTGCCACCAACCTCCTAATAAGAAGTAACCAACTGCAGGAGGACGTCCGCAGACACAGTTGGGCACTAGATATGGATGCCGTTGGCTCACAAGGAGCTCTCCGCCCTTTGACAGGTTTTGTTTTTAATCCTGCTGGGTGTCCATATCCAAACACCCTCCTCACCAAAAAACTTGGTGGGAAACGGGTAGACGGTTTAGTCGCCGACAACCCGACCATGGAACAGGTTAGTACAGGTTTCCATGATACCTGTAGCAAGTCACAGATCTAATCTGGTCTGACCTGACACAGATCTAATCTGGTCTGACCTGACTGACGCAAAACACCACCTCGTCTGGGTTTATCTTCCTTGGTCTGGGAATGATATGCTGGGGCTGGAAACGCTTACCTTTGTTGGCCTTTCTTCGTTCTGATCTTTTTCTTTTTCTTTTCTCCTTCAGTCTACTTACTTTCTAACTTCATTCCATTCCCACTTATGTTTCAACCTTCGCTTCTTTCCACCGTTGCCGGTGGAGTTTTATTTTATTTTATTTTTGTCGTTTTAGCAATCCTTGCATTAATGTCATCCAGAAAACAGACTAAAATGTGTCGTCATTTACTTTTAAGAAAATATTTCTTACTTGCCGAACCAGCGATTCGCATTCACAAGACGGCTGTTCGAATCTGAATCGCTGCTGTTTCTTTGCCGTCATTGTTGGACTCTGTGTCAAAGTGATATGGTGGGATTGCTGCCTCATCGTGTCTCTCTCCTTGTGACGCTCACTTTCCAAATCATCGTCATCAACGTGCACTGTGGCAATGCTGCCGCACAGCTGTGGTCATCGGCCTTGTGATCGCTCTTACACCGATACGTTGTGTTCTACTTGTGACGCCATCATGTGAAAGTTGCGCGATGCTGGAGTTCGATATTTACTTTCGGAAAACTTTGGAAATGCTGTCATGAGTCTTGCCCCGAAGGGGTTGTGAGATTATTGGAACACACCTGTCTGTCTGTCTGTCTGTCTGTCTGTCTGTCTCTCTGTGTCCATATCTCTATTTTCTCTGCAACCGCTTGTCCGATTAATACGAAACTTTAAACATAGGAGGGAATCCCCATGGAAAATATTTTATTGATAACTCTGATGTCATAAGTCACATGGTATGGCAGCCATATTAAATGAAAGGAAAAAAAATTGGACATCATCTTCTTTGAAACCACTGAAGGAAAAAAAAAATTGAAACTTGGTATTTGTCATTAACTCCCCATAGGGTGATAACTATGATGTCATCGGTGAAGTGGTATTCCCACCATAATTGGTTGAATCGAAACCCTCTTCCGAAAAATCTGAAACTTCTTTATACGTATCTGATATACGATTCGACGTGAGCGAAGAATTAAATTTATGACCATCAGTCACGTAGTCTGGCGGCCATATTGGATTGAAAATAAAAATGTTTAAAAAAAAAAGTCTTCTCCAGAACCGCTTAACAGATCGATGCAAAACTTAATATATATGATTAACCGACCATGATGATATATAGTTTGAAATGTTTTTTTTCATATTCACCTTCATTGATGCAATTTAGCCTTAATGCGCATAAAAGTGGTCGATAAATATCCTGATAATAAAGCCCTGGATAATGGCAATGCATATGGCATGATGATACGGGGATATGGGCCATAATAGTAGCGTGTTGAGTGAACGATGGTATTTTTGTTCAGAATGAGCGTGCGAGGCGAGACTATGAGCTCTACGAGTGCCGTTCAAGTTGTTCTTTTAAAAAGGAAGGATGTTATGTTGTTATCAAAACCAGGCAAGCAGATGGATATTTCATTTTTATACAATGGGCTTCGGATACAGTAGCCAATTCCACGGTCCAAGACGTCTCGCGGGTTGGTTTCACAAGTCATCGAAGGGCCTTGTGTAAGTATGATGTGAACATTTTGTTTTGCCGATGTCACTATGAAGGCAGAAATAGCAGCTGTTTGTCTGACCATGCATTTTGATTCCGAACCCAGAGTTGAGCTTCGAGATAAACTCTACATTGCTGTGTTCGGCTTTGTCACAAGGTTTTGATTATTTTACCTTTTTTTGTTTTTTTGGACCTAAAAAGTAATTTATGAATTGACAGACGGAGCCGTCTTCAGACTGGTGTCAAAGTGAACATTTGATAATCCCACGTAAATGTTGCACATGGTACTCATTTTGGGGTAGTGATTCTTGGTGATGCTCTGATGTGATTATTTCTTCTCTTTACACTTTACCCCCATCCCACCCCCACTCCTCTCATGTTCCAAGAACACTGAGAATAAAACGCTTTCCAGATGTAACGGAAACTCGTTGAGGATGCAGTTTTGGGGAACAGGAAAGGGGGAGGTCAGTGCGAGGAATGCTCGGAGTGTGGAACTTGCTTTTCAACATTCGTTCTCCAATCATTACTTGTTTGGTCTCATTTTCTCAACATCACGTGTTGTGTTTTCAATTCTAATCTTGCAGATTAACAAACTCGGGTTTCACCGATGGCTTGCTCTGTATAAGAGCGAATTATTCCGTCTTTGCACTTTGTGCGTTCTGATTCTGATGCACCAAACTGTGTTGCGGAGCATCGGTGCTGCCAAAGCAGTTTATTGGCTAGGGTTAGGGTTTGGGTTTGGTTTGGGTTTGCCATTGCCTTCCTGGCAGTAGTTCTGGCAGGAATTTGTAACTTGGCCATCGTGCCGGCGACATCTCCACTCCTCTTTGCGAAGGACACCGTGGGATCTTGAACGTCCGCCAACTAATACCGGCAAATGGAACTGCCGGCTTTACGTTTATCCAAGGGATGGCACACACGTTGATGAATCACCCGACCTGTGAAACACTGGGATGGCAGTTTATAGCTGGGTCGGGATTCAAACCCAGGCTAGACAGCTGAGGGGTCAGTGTACTTGCCTCTAGGACCTCGGCCATCTTGCCAGCCTCCCACATGCGTATACATCAGTTTTCATTGCGTCAATAATGGTACATGTATAGTAAAAGGGAACCTGTCTCATCAGTATCATTAATCTATTTAGATGTGAACCAGCAGGATACCTGTCACACAGACAAGGCTTTATAAGGAGTAGAGATGAGGACGACAACATGCGGATGCACAGACAGTCACAGGGGGAAGAGACTACTCAAGTTGTGGAACACAGGATTAATGATCTCCACCTTGTACATTATGCAGATTCAAGGTTAGAAAAAGCAACTTGTAGTTAAATTGGACAACCTTGTTGAACATTTATTTAAATTTAAATTGGACTCTTCCTCGCAATTATAATCATTTATTAAACAGTAGCAGCTGTACCGATAACATTATATTAACATGTAAAATATGTAAATCTATATATTATAATGGAGCGTATGTATGTATGTATGTTATATCCGCTCTTTATTGGTTGGATAGCTGACTTGACGTCACCCACAATTGTAACCTGAAATACTTGACATAAAGTACCCAAAGGACCCAAAAGACAACCCCCCCTTTGAAGACCCAAAAGACCCCAAACAACCCTGAGGACCTAAATGACCCTGAGGACCCAAAAGACCCCAAAAGCCCAATGGACCCCGAAGACCCAAAATACACAAAGGACCCTGAAGCCCCAAAAGACCCTGAAGACCATCCATCCATTCATTGGGACCATACTCTGTACAGAGAGTCGGTGCCGCCGAAGCAGTCTCCTGGGATACTGGGCACAATCCTGGATGGGTTGCCACTCCGACACAGGATACTCGAATGGCTGAACCATCCCAGCAAGCTGGTGCTCATTTTGCCGACCTCAGAAGGATGACAGACTGAGTCAACCCCACCTAAAGACCCCAACGACCGCCAAGACACAAAAGACTGAGGTTGGCAAAAGACCCAAAAGACTGAGGTTGGCAAAAGACCCAAAAGACCCGATGGACGCAAAAGGTATCATGGACCCATGGATATTCTGTATCATGTAATTCGACAAGACCCGATACTTAACCCTAGCATAATCACGAAGCTCAAGACGGTTGTTTACCTAAAGCAATATGGGGCTTTTGAAATGAAGTATGAATGCTAAACAAGGCCTTTCGTGTGTGCGGTGTGTGTGTGCGTGCGTGCATGTGCGTGCGTGCGCGCGTGTGTTTTATCAGTGACTCAGTTCTGCTCATAGGGCACTTTTAACCTGCCGTTGCTAGCCCGGGATCTGTAAGTGAAATCAACTTTTAAACATCATTTTCAGCGTTTAAACGAAAGAGTGGCAATTCCGAAATGGTTAACCGTTATTGTTCTGTTCCTCGATGCAAATCTGACTCACGAGAATACGAGAAATATGTGTGGATGCGGGGTGTTGGTAATAGATGCAAAAATCCCGTATAATTTCTCGGTGGTTGCGGAACCAAACAATCGATGTACTGTATTGATAACAACACCCCCTCCCCAAACACGATTAATAGTAAACATCATCATTTTAAAAGTTGATTTTACACTAATCCTCTGTATTCACAAGGCCCAAATATGTCCTTCCCATCGGTGTTCAGAAGCAACCAATCCAGATACCCAGGCCTTGTTTCTTTTCATGTTGTGAAGATGTTATTTGTTGACGAGTAGACACACAGAGCATCGTCTTTCCAATTCCAGAAGTCCGTCAAATAAATCACCAAGCCTGCCATGTTCACACGAGGCACTCCCTTAAGGTTCAAAGTCGATCCGTCGGGGGGGTTTGTGCAGCACACGCCCGTACATTCGGGCCTTGCACCAGCCCGCACGGTTGGGAGTTTGCAGTACAGGCAGCTGCCTGTTCGATGAGATAAGAAAGTTCTCCAACTCTTTCGTTGTGCAGAGGCACAGCCCTTTCTCTCAGGTACTTTTCCAAGTATCTTTGGCTTCTTTTAGAAGCTTTATGAGCTGTTTTAGGTAATAATCCTTCTCGTGGACAGGCGATATACTTTAGGATGCCCCAAACACAGCTGTTTCTCGTGGTTTGTGTGCATGCACGCTGAGAATTCTGGGACGGATTACGTAATTTAGAAAGTCCCATATTAAGAGGCTTTAACCCACAGCATACATGCAGACATGATGACCATGATAATACTTTTAAGTTTTATTCTGTTGCATGGCAGAATAAATCTGGGATGAGATGGCTCAGATCCTGCCATCATTAAGTTTCCACCTCCTCTTTGTGGAATTCCCAAAATATGAAATTTGGCTCGATGCTCACCTCCATTCATTTGTTCCTCTTTTCTCCTGCTTGCGGAACCTACTACTTCCTCACCCTGTTGAATCCCCATCTTCCCTCCAGTGCTTCAAGTCGAAAGCACACCACCAGGTCAGATCATCTTCCATCCTCACCCGCGGTCTCGTCTATCTTCATTTGCCTGCCCCAGCATTCCACATTTATTTGAAGGTTCATATGTTTCCTATGCCTGGTGTTGGCTTTATGGTTAGGGTGGTCCCAACGGAATGGAATGGAATACGTTTCCTCCTCCTGTTCATTCATCCCCTCATCCCCTCATTCCATCTACGTGTTGTCCCATTGTCAGTTTTCTTTTTTCCAAGAACGGTTCCACATCATGAGATCCCCCCCCCCCCCCCCACACTTTTGAGCTATGATTTTGTGTTCAATTTTCTTGGACAACACCGATTGGCTTTCACAAAAGGAATTTTTTTTTTGCAGCCACTGCTGAAAACAAGCACCCACCAAACTAGAGGATGTTTCTGCATGCTCCAGATATACAAACTCTTCCACGAATTTTTTGTCACTCGAGAAAATAATGACAATGAGAAGGGCACTCGGTCGAGCGCACACCTCCACCTGGCTGATATTTTACGTTTTGTATCCCCCTGATGGGCCGGATCTGGATTCACACCTGAACTAAAATTTAATCTACTTGTTCTTGTCGCCTAACCAACTCGCCCACCAAGTTTTGTCCGAATCTATACATATATTTTTGAAATATCCCGCCATATGTCGTTTTAGCCCAATTATTATTCAATGGTGAAGAATAACTGAAAAAAAAATTCTTGGATCCGGATTTGAATCTTCACCAAAATGGAATCTATTCTTTCTTGTTACCCTACCCATCCTCCCCACCAAGTTTCATCCGAATCCGTGCACAACTTTTTCAGATATTTTGTTCACAAACAAACAAACAAACAAACAAACAGACAGGGGTGAAAACATAACCTCCGTGCACCTTCGATGGCGGAGGTAAAAAAACAAAAAAAAAGGCTTTTTGCATTGGATTCACACTCTTGATGAGGTTTGCTTTTCCTTTAGCACAAAGCTTTGTGTCTAAACATTCTCCTTAATAGGTGACCTTTTACCTTTGGATGTCAGACGGTCGTAAGGCCGGAGTTTTTCAACGAGAGGGTGGTGAATGCATGTAATGGTCTCCCTGCAAGGGTAGTGACAGTAGAGAAGGGTGGGTTGTTTTGAAATTGAGTTGGATCGGTATCTGAAAGTAATGGGGATGGGAGAGTGCTAAGATTTTGGCACAATCGTGTGGCCTTGATGGACCTAATGGCATCTGCCAGCATTGAAGTTCGTTGTGTTTTCTTTCTTTGATAAAAGTTTTTTTTTTTTTTCCTGTTGATGCTGTATCGGAGAATGCATTCTGCAAAACATTGGAATTTTGAATTCCTCTTGATGAAAGTAAAGTCAGTAGTAGGAGCGTGAAGGCGTACACATGACCGCACCCAATCCCATCTGGGAAGTTAATTTTGGAAGCTGAACACCGAACCCGACCAACATCTCATGGGAGAACAACACCACTGGGTATTGTAAACTTCTGGATGGCAGGCGAGTTGAGTGTGCATGCCTTTTGAGCGGTGTTGGTCCTGATTCCTTCCTGCGGTGTTGGTCCTGGTGTTGGTTCTGATTCCACAAAAGATCACAACTTCCTCCTCTCTCTCTCCTGTGGACTTTAATCCAATCAAAACTGCGCATCTGATTTAGTGCCAACAGGGGGTGCTGCTTCTTGGAGCATGCTGTACTTTATTTGGGGGTGTATAGCTGCCTCTCCAGTCCACGTACGCTGTGAACTGTAACGATCTCACGATATCTTGTTTTGGTAACAGCATTGGGGATCGTATAAGGGCTTGTGCAGAAATAATTAAATGCATGGTAGGGACGTTTGGACATTTGGACATAACGGCTGCTTTTACATCAATGTCAAAGACATGAAGAGATGGACAATTCAGCAGGGGATATGTATATGGGATTTGACAGGAATACTGGACTTTCTCAAGACTAGCATCGGTCTGCGTCCGCGGACAATTCGATAAAACCTTCCTGGAATTTGAGTGTGAGATCACAACATCGATCATGAGGCAAGCACTCAGATGGGAACATCAAATGCAGTACAATAGCCTTGATATTTCATCTGGCTCCAGCCTACCAGCTCTCACATTGCAGCTCCGTTTCCTTGACAGGTTGTTGAATGCATAATTTGGTTTATTCTGTATTCCTGTAGGTGTGAACTCGCCTGCCCAACTGGGCGCTGGGGTGAAGGCTGTGCCACTGTATGTCCGCCGTGCCACAATGGGACGTGTGACGTTCTTACTGGAAGCTGCCGCTGTCTCTCTGGACATTGGGGCACAAGGTTAGCCCACATGCTATTGTGTATTATGGAACAATTCGGAAGCACTTATTTAATTTCTTATTTATTTATACATGATTCTCAACCCACAACACCAGCTGTAACGAGACGTGCCCCCCTGAACGCTGGGGAATTGGCTGTGAAGATGTATGTTATTGTGGCGATGTCCCATGTGACCCCTCCACCGGCACCTGTCTACTCAGTAAGAACCGATTCTCTTACTAGGAACCGACACCATTGACAAATACATCAGCAATCGAGATGTAATAAATCTCTCATTTTTATTATTTTCATCTCAAACCACAGAGCAACATGAAAGGATGGGTTTGATAGGAGTTGGTATCCTGGCATCTCTCCTTCTCACTGCTCTCATCATCACCCTGGCACTGCCCTTCAGCATCCATGGATGTCAACATTGGTATTGTACAACACCCGATGACTATCCACAGCACACCTTGCAATGGGTCATAAGCATTGAACATCATCTAGTCAACGTGTGTGTGTGTGTGTGTGTTTCGTCCCGTGTTGGATACAATTGTTAAACCAATGGCTGCCATTCACTACGTTACTTCCTGATTCCCTATCCGCTGCCAGGATTCAGGAACAGGTCCAGAGAGCAATGGATAATGGCAGGAATACACGGGCACAAAGTACGAGTGGAAGGAACAGGGATCTGAGGGTGCGAGTGCAAGGGCCATTCTCTCAGCTTACCTGTAAACTACATCGGCTACCTGTTACACAGGCGTCTCGCTCTAGTTATCCTCCAGCTGCTTCCTTGAACACTCCCAATGCAGGTTTGTACAGGGGGAGTTGTTCTTTTTTTAAAAGCAAAAACGATGTACACGTCGGGAGGAGAGTGATGGAGGAAGCCATTGGAAGTGGTGCTGCTGTGTCAGTCCACAAAGTGGCAAGGTCTTTCCAAAAAATTGTTTTCCCAGTTTAATAAACTTTTGAGCTTTATTTCGACTGAAGAACGAATACACCGAAATAAATAAATGAATACCTCCATGAGTTGGGAAATGGCATCATTGGAACCAAAAACACAGTTACAAAGCGAGTCAAGACCATCACTGTTAACTTGTGCACCAAACCTTTACAACGGAGCTGCCTCTAGGGTTGTCCAGCTGAGGCCGAGCGAAGTGAGGTCAAGGACGTTTCTTCCTGCTACGTGAAACACCCTGCAGCCCAAGCCTACAGAAAGCAGGCTTTTTGGAACAACAGCCACATTTTCCATTCAATGATCAAGCAATTTTGTTTAAAAAAAAATTATCCATGGATAGGCGCTCCAATGTTAAAAGTTTCGTGTTAATCGCTCATGCGGTTGCGGAGAAAACAAATTTAAAAGTAAATAAAGGTGAAAAAGTGAGGATGGAAAATGAATTAAAAGGAGAGGGCCTCGACCGATGTTCCACAACATGATCATTGATGGTTGTGCATGCCTATTACTAGTTAAATTTTAATCTGTTGTTTGGGATACAGATGTATAGAAAAACCAAACTGATTCAGAAATATCAAATCTAACCACCAGTAACTATATTCACAACAAAATAGCACCAGCTTGTGCATTGTGTGGACAAGAGAGAAAAACTGTGGCACAAGAAGAGTCGTATACATGCATGATGGGTGTTGCTTTGCACACAAACAGTGGTGTTCGACAAAAAAAAAGTTAGCAATTGAGGAATGGATGTGGAACTTAGAGGGCTGCAATCGTTGATTGCTGAGGGTTCCTGGTATAGTCAACTTGTAATATTAGGCAATTGGTCGCACTTAAAATTCTGTGTCATAATGAAAACAACCGTTTTTTTAAAAAAAATTCCAAAAAGCAGGACACCAGAGATACCAAGACGAAACATGTAATTCCTCCCTCCAGGAACGATAACTATGGGATGGATGTGAAGATGAGAAGTGAGCAACTTGGAAGACATGAGATTGTGTTTGATGAAATGATATGCAAACACAAAGAGAGCACGAGAACGATGTGGTTGTTTTTTTGTGGTGAGATATTGTTTGATCATTTGTGTTTTTTAGACGCAGCACCACCAACTTATTCTTGGACATCGGTTGATTCTTTCTCTTCCTTCGATACTGATGATGGACCTGTATACTGCATACCAGAGGGTAAGGAAGTATGACAGGCGGTTTCCATTCCCCAGCAAGTACCTGGCCCTCAGGTAGTAGATACCCTTGCAATTAATCGAATGTTCCTTTCTTTCGTATTCATTTCCGTCCTATATGAGGCCAAACGATGAAAGTTGGTTCGTTTTGGCACAGACCATTTGATAAGTTTTATAAACGGGTTTAAACGATTAATTCTTAACAACCCTTCATTTTTATTACCCTCGCCAGAGGAGAGGGTATTGCATTTGGGTCAATTTGTTGGGTGGTCGCTAGACTACCGTTATTCTCAGGTTTTCCGTCTGTTTGTTTGTATGTAATGGACAGCTCTGGAGGCCAGAGGAGTCAACCGATTTTGATGAAACTTGACTGGTAGGTTCATACCAGGATCTAGTTGTATGCTTTTGAGCACCGTTGCTATGGACGCCACCGTTGCCTAGCAATGGGACTTTGAAATTTTTGAAAAAAATCCGAAAAATATTTATATTTTTTTTTTTCAAAAATCGGATTCCGCGCTTTTATGCGCACTATAATCAACCTCTTTGTCAAAAAATTTCAGCCCCATCCGTCAAAAACTGTATGACGAGTATGCAATTATATAGCGACCACTCATGTCGCCTACCGGCTTGTCCATCTGTTTGTTTGTTTGTCCTCACAGAACTTTGGTTCTGTCAATTTGTCCAAACCGCTTGTCGGATTGAGACGAAATTTTCACCATCGGAGCGATTATATATTCATGTAGAAGGTTTTTTATGACAATTATGACGTCATAACTCATGTGTTGTGACAGCCATTTTGGATAAAAGGAAAAACTTTGGACCTCTGCATCTGTGAAACCCGCACAAAGGAAAAAAATTGATCACGACGTTATAATTGCATACATAGAATGCTACATCCAATCGGTCTGAACAGTTTTGTGTGTCTCGGGATAAATTGGTCCACAGGTAAAAAAAAAATGATGACGTCATCGGTCATGTGGTTTGGCAGCCATATGTTTTTTTTGTTTGTTTTGTTTTTTAACCTTCAAAAATTTTCTCTGAAACGGCTGAATATATTGAGGCCAAACTTTACAGGGATGACCACCTATCCATGAGGACCAAAAGGATCACACCTATGACATCATCGGTCGCATGGTTTGGCAGCCATATTGGATTTACCCTGAAACCCATAAAATCTTCATCTCCTGGACAGATCGAGGGGAAACTTTACACAAATGTTCCCCAAGCCACGGGGATACCAGAGTATTCACGAATAATTATTGATCGGTCACATGGTTTGGCAGCCATATTGGGTTGAACAACATAAAAAAAAACTTTCTCTTGAACCGTTTCATCGATCAACATGAAACTTCTCAATTATAATCACGTGGTGATGGGGAATACAGATTTTAAATTTCATCCTGATCGGATGCATGATCCGGCAGCCAAAATTATTTATTTATTTTTCGATCTGGGTTATTTTTTATTTTTTTTGAGCAAGGCTCACTTGGGCTGCACCTGGATGGGTTTGAGGGTAGAGGAGTCGGAGCTGAAATGCGAATCCTATCCAGGTTCCTCCTGATGACTTAATCTTTGCTTTTTGATTGTTCAGGTGCTTTCTGATGGCTCCTGTACCTATTTGGTCTTCCATTTGATTTTTAATTGAATTTATTTAATTCCATTCAAATTCAATTGAATAATAATTTTTTTAAGGTCATGGGTCTGGGTCAGGTGTCCAATCAGAGGGTTGCATCAAAGTGGGACGTCTTGGTACCCGGTCATCACTGCCAGCAGTTATAAAGTGATAGATCTAATTATGTCTCTTATTCATTATGAAACACACCAGCACACAAACGTCACACAAAATTACACAAACACCACACAAAACAAGTTCTGGCGAGGGTCTGCCATCTCTTATTTCTCTTTTTCTTGTTTTCCTTGCAACAGGGGGTTTGCTGGAAATTCAACAACCAAATCCGGATGAAACTTCTCCAGACCACGCCACCTATACCTGCCTCATGGAGTCCACTATGCAGCAACCCAGCACTGTTTCAGCAGGGTCTCAATGCAGCAGCTATCAGACTCCAGTTCCAGGATACTCTGAGCCTGTCCTTGAAGTTATGAAATCGAATCTGGAATCAAGTGTTCTCGATCAAGATCCACAATCAAGCAATTCTACTTTGGTTGTTTCTGAACCGATTGCAAATACAAATGAGGGCACACGACCCAAGCCACGCCCTCCAGACCCCGCCACGAAACCCAAGCGGTCTTTGCTGCAAGGAGGACAGGATGGAATTGGGAGCAGAGAAGATGTTCCACCGGCGTCCATGGGCAATGGAGGCCACTCAACAAACCATAGTCACTCTTTTGCAAAGCACTCGCAGAAGAGGAACTCGTCTCAGAAAGTTGGACGTGTGAAGCCCCCTCGTTACTTCAATCGCCCCTTTGGCCATTTGCCTTCCGAAAAGCCAACGGATCCACGAAACCCCTCCTTGCCCAAGTCTTCAAATCTGCAGAAACTTTTGCCCTCACCCCTCCTTGAGAAGGAAGTTATAGAATCT
>CM068954.1:10264197-10274948 GCA_035128595.1 Eptatretus atami
TGGGACAGATGATGGACGGAGCTGCATTTTTAATGTCCCACCTATCCGCGGGTACAAAATGGGGCCACTGAGTTCTGTTTTCCACCTAAACTGGATTTTTGGATGCATCTCCAGACAGTGTCACCGCAATACTGTTTCAAACTTTTACTTGTACCATTGATCAATTTATTGATTTCATCTTTGAAGTACTGGAGTTGATTATTGTTGTCGAGGTCAAATTTTTTTTTTGAGGAACCTCATGTCTTGAAGCTGCTGCTTATTTAGCCACCGAGGCTTCAAGTCGAACAATCTCTGCAACCTGGAACTCATCTGAACTTATCCAATCCATTGTCAGTGCCATAAGTCGCCCGATGCTTAAGAATGCAAGGGAGAAAAAGCTTTCTGTGCACCTTGTGACAAATGCAACTTCCTCTTGAATGACTTTGCTAACCCCCAGGGCCCTCTAAATGCTGTCACCATTTTGTTCCCAAGAAAAAATGCGTCCTTCATTGAAATAACATGAAATATTTTTGCAGTGGAAGGCCTCAAGCTTCATTGCCCATGGGAGATGAAATTTGCATAGCGTAAAATTATCTATAATTCTATCCCTGTGTCATAAGAGGCGACCAGGAGGTCGTCAGGAAGGGCACTGCGTAAAAACCTATGGTGCAAATCACTATGCCCGATCATACGGAATGATTCGCTGTGGCGACCCTAACGGTGAGCAGCCGAACGAAAGACAACAACATATCTATCTCTAATTCCAGCAGTGTGTGTTGGTGTGTGTGTGTGTGTGTGTTGTGTCTGTGACGCTGTTCTTGACAAACCACTGGTCCGATCCTATTGAAACTTGCAGAATATTGCTGGGACCCTTGGATGTGCCTTTCAAGTTTGATATTAATCGACAAGTTGCTTCCCACGTTTATGGCACTTTATTTACAACCAATGACAGACACGTTGCTGCGTAGGCGTGGCTGCATAGGCCGGTGCGCGGCCGAGCGACGATTGACGTCACGTTCCGTTCTGTTCGATGGGATCGTGCTTAGTTAGTGGGCGTAGGAGTGGCAATGGTCATGGCAGGCGAATGTTCATGGGCAAGCAGACAGGGAGGTAAACTTTGAATTTAATTTTGATTTAATTAACTCTGTGTGTGTCAGCATCACAAGCAGTTGTCTACTTCCCAATACAAGCGATAATTCGTGGAATGATGTGAACATTCCGCTCGGGCGCACACACCACTTCCGGATAGTGATGCAATGTTTCTAATAATTTCTCGATTCTTAGCGCATATTTATAGATCAACACACAATTCCCCAATCCAGTCGTCGTTTACCATAGCGAAGGAACGCCTGTGTGTTGTTTGAAGTTTTTTTTGGTTTGCACGTACGGTCACGCACGTGACGGCCACTCACGTCGGGCACGCGAGAGCGCAAGGAACAGCTGTGTGGTCTGTTCTGGCAAAAGGTTTTAAAGTTGTTTTTTTTTTTTTTGACGCTATGGGACATTACTAGTATAAATAAGCTGAGTTGTGTGTCTGTGAGTACATAAGCCCGCCCATTTACGGCCCACGCCCCATTCTACAGGCCACACCCCATTATACAGGCCACGGCCCTCAGGCGTCCAGAATCTCGCATCTTTTCTCTCACGTCGCTCAGATTGTTTTAAAGGCCTCCATGGTCCTGCAGCATAGTCTGATATTTCAGACTCAATTGTTCCAAATTTGCATACAAGCACCAAAATTAGGTAACACATGTTAGAGAATAATGTATTTCCGAACAATTCTAGATATGAGCCAACCCAAGATTGTGCCTTGGTCACTTCGGCGACCACTTTTCCAAAAATGGCCGCCATTCTTACTTTAGCGAAATTGGCTATATGCTCTTTATTTCTCTATTGTAATTGTGGTAGATATAAGAACAGTGTAAAATCAGTAATTGACCATGAAAGCGTATTCAAAATAATTAATGAGCCATATTTCGGAAAAAAGCCATATTTTGATTTGTAAATTGCTGTCTCCGTTGAAAACTTTTCGGCTGAAAAGTACCATCTTATGCACTGGATGAACAAGAGCAAATCATATTCTCATCAATTCAATGGTTGGAATCACAAAAATTGCATTATAGATTCATGTACTTTTACTCTATTTTGAAAAGGGAAACTGGACTAATCGTGATATGACAACTCAGAAAAATGTAGTCAAATTATTGTACACTTCATCTTTGAAGCGGCTACGGGTTTACTGTCTACTAACCAGGACACATGGTACACGCATACATCAAGTCTAGCAACAATGTGGGTTTCCTGAGTCAAGTGCAACTGCTCTGGATCAAGAAGTCACACTTTTACAAGCAATGCGACTTTGCATTTGCACATTCTAAGCTAGGCTGATATCTCAGTCTGTGTTCTACTGTGTCTGCGTCTACTGGCATTCTCCTTCACAAGCACTACAGTCCACGGCATTGCAATTAGCCTGCCTTTCAATTTGCAGCGGTTGTGCTAACAGCCTTTTTGCACGCCAGCAACCCAGCTCGAAGCAGTTTTTGAAAGCCCAGGGAGTGGGCCAGAGCGTTCGTCGACCTCATCCCTGTTTGCCGCCAGCCCAGCTTGTTTGGTGATGGAAGCACGGGTTAGTGGCCAAGACTGCCCCCAGACATAGCACCCTGGCAAGACTGATCTCTTCACATGCTGTTCCAAAGCATCGTAGGTAGGTGGGATGACGCTGGATGCGAGTTCTCTCTGTGAAATTTCTTTCGGCCCGGACGTCGTATTATGGACTGGTCGGTCCATCAGAGGAAAGCACCAACCAAACTTTCATTGCAGTGGATGTGTCATCCTGGATTGTTGACTGGTGGTGGATGCGGGTCAACAAGAGTCTGTTCAGTTTCTGTGAAAACGAGTTCCTGTGGCCGCAGGCAGATTTCCTTCCATGCCCCACGGATTGCTGATACCGTGTACATCCGGTCATGGCGTGAGAAGACAGGGAGGGCACGTGCCTTCTGTCGACGAGGGAGGCAGCTATTTCGATGGGCAGGGATGTAAGCGGTAAGTTCTTGCCGCCACAAGGCCAATCCAAGAGTTCATCGCACGCATGGTAGTGCCTGGGCTACTCATCACCGCCAAGACGACGAACGTCGCGTGTCACGTCGAATGAATCCGACGGTGGTTACATGTTCTGCAGCATGGGCCACAATGTAGCCAATCATTACCAATGCTACACCACCACTTCCACCACTACCACCCCCAACAAAAATACTTCTGAACCTGTCACTGATGCTGTTATGTGCGAAATGGATTTTCCCCATAAAATGACCTTTTTCCCAGTCAATGGTTGGAAATATAATTAATCAACGCACAGAATGGACATTGTATTGTTTTCCTTTGGAAATGCACATCACATGAGTATGATCACCTTGAGAAACCGACAAAGAGAATAACACATTACAGATATCCCAGTTGTTAAGTAGAATGGCGGCCATTTTCCAAAATTGCCCGCCAAAGCTGACCAAGGCAAACTTCTCGAGTGGCTCCATATTTCCAGAATTGTTCAGAAATACATGTAGTCAAAACATATGTACATTTTTGGGCTGCTTTTATGAAAAGTCGACAATTGGTAATTGCTATTGCTTGACAAGTACTATATGTACTTTTGAGACTGACCAATGCATCTTCCATATCAAATTGAGATCGCGTTTTGAGGAAAAAAAAATAAAAAAAAGAAGTAGTAAGCATTCGATTACAATCAACGAGGTAATTGCATGTTTTGTTGCAGCATCGCAGCAGCTCTCTGATATACACCGCCCAATGAAAGTACGTTTCTACGCATGACGTATGCACGCGAGTGACGTCTACTTCGTATTTATCCAGGATAACGACATTAATAAATATGGAGCCTTTTTAAAACTGTGCTGTATCACGTGGTTGGGTGTCATAATATCATGACTCGCCCGTAGGGGTGTAGTCGGTACAATCCGGGCACGCAATAAAGCAGGCAGCTACTGCTAACGCTCTCGCCTATGTTCGCATGCACATCGGACATTACAGTTGGCGACGAGGATGGTTGATAGACGAGGTCACGGCGCACGGAGAGGTGCCCGTTTTTCGTCGGGGACACTTCGAATTGTTTCGGAACAGTTGGGGTAGCTATTTTCACGCGAATGACTGGTGGTCGACGAGAGCAAGCAAAGTCGATCTTTGCTCGCCTCAGCTATCGACGGAGATTATCGGACTGAGTGATTTGGTGGGGCGCCGGACAGCCCAGTGGGGACGCTGTCGTTTCAGGACATTGTGCAGAAGATTGAAGCCACATGGCGCCGGAGAAGTCATTTACAGCTAGCTCGGTACCGTTCGATCACTCGCGGAAAGGTACGGGAGGAGCGGTCGCGGATTTCGTCAGGCGAGTGAAGGCATTCGTTCCGTGGCCTGCAAGTTCAGGCGGCGGTGGAGCGTCCAGCTCGGACTTCAGAGATCGATTTATTTCCAGGTTTACAAGATGCAAAAAATGTTTCGAGCGATTCTCGCTGAAAGGTGAAGGCCGATACAATTCGACTCGGCGGTCGAACCTGCTACAGCTTGTCGAGCAGACTTTGGCATGTCGGCCCTCGCCGGCCACAGCGTACCGATGGCGGGGGTCCACGCGTGTCCGAGCGCCCCGGGACGCACGCGCCGCCTTCGGTGCGGGCCGGGGCCAGACGTCGCAGCTGTCCGCACGGAGCGGCGAGGTGACCCCGCGGACGTATTTGGGAATGCGGAAGGTCGAACACCTGCGGAGTGTTGTGTCCGTATAAAACACCGTGTGTTTCCATTATGTTACAAGGTGGTTCATCTGATACGTGCGTGCCAGGGGTTGGCACCAGTTAAGGTCCTGGACGCGATGTGCGAGGCGACCCAGCGACCCGGCGGCGGAACCTGCAGCAATGATGAGCCTGTTTTCATTGGTCTGTGGCGACTGACTGATGACCGGTGGAAATCGAGTGACAAAACGCCGCATCACATTTCAGGTTGATACGGGGTGCGGGCTGTTCGATCATAGGCAACGACCGCGCGTAGACTCAACGGCTGAAGCTTATCAGGTCAAAACCTCACGCGTACATGCTACACGCAATTAAGAATAACGCCGTCGGAGGCAGACGTGTCTGTAGTTCTACCTAAGGGCCAGGTCGCCGCGCTTCTGTTGTACGTTGGTGCGGGGGGGGCCGTCTTCCTAGGGGGATGGCTGACCGCATCAGGCTAGAACTGGGCCCGCCGTTCACCTTGTGCAACCATCGAGCCGATGGTGAGGATTCAGTTGGAGAAGATTCTTCAAAGGACATCAAGGTTTGTTTTTGCGCGGACCTGGGAAATCAAGCGCGTGCAGGCAAAGCTTTTCCTGGAAGGAGGGGTGGTTCCTCGTTTTTGTAAACCAGCCGTGCCGCTATGGCCTGCGGGACAAGGTCAGGGTGAACTGGATAGGCTGGAGGCCTGTGGAGTGATTTCGACGGGTGTCGTACTCAGATCTGGGCCACTCTGGTCGTCACGGTGCTGAATCGAATGGAAGACGTCAATTGGCGGGACTGTCAGTCCGGTTAACCCAGGGTCACGTGAGTCGTATACGCTGCGTCAGTCGATGAGATATATGCCATTTGGTGGGGAGTCCATACTTCACGAAGCTTGACCTGCGTGATATATTTCACTCGGCGATGGATCCGGGATAGCGACCTTTTGACATCCCAAAACGTGTCAGGACTCTATGATATCTGACTCTGTTTTGGATTGACTCTGCCCCGCCTTGTGGAGAAAGCATGGATAGGTTTGCATTGGCTGCCTCAAACCGTACCTGGACGATGTCTCATATGCGAGGAACCGGCCGGACGACAGCCTTGCGGGGGGGAAAATTTTTTGCCAACAAAAGTGTGAGAAGCTGAGGTGCGGCCTGCGCTTGAACAGGGAGTCAAGTGCGCGTTCTATCAGCAGCGCTTTGATAAACCTCGGCACATCATCACCGGAGGGGCTGTGTGAAAGGCCCTCGGAAGGTGACGGCAATGTAGACATGGCACCAATCGCAACAAGACGCAGCGCGCTCATTTGATTGGTATGCGCAGTAATTACAAAGATTGTGGCGGCTCAGCTCGAGCTTCGCCGTTAACGCGGGTTTGCTCAGGACAGGAGAGCGGGCGCTGGGGGCATTGCACCAGGGTCCGATCGTTCGACGCATGCCACAGAGGATACGGTCACTCGTGCCCGATGAGCACTGCTCTGCTCTTATTGGCATGCGACAGCCTGCATACGCATCGGGGCAGTGCTTTGCTCCATAGGATGGACGATGGTCGAGCAGCCTGTTTTGTTTTGCATCCGTACTGTCAAGAGAGCGGGAATATCCCAGATCGAGCGCTGGGCTCTCAGCCTCGTCTGTGGGTGTTGGGAGTTTCATTATCCTCTGGGGCAGGCATTATCACTTTTGCAGACGGATCACAAACCACTCAATTCATGGAGCTGAACGACGGGTACAGTTGGTGTGTGGCCACGAGATACAGCCGGATGGTGTGAATTTTGCTGCCATACGTTACGATAATTCATTCCGAAGCACCAAGAAGTATGCTAACTGCGACAGGGCTCTTGCGCTTTGCCTTTCGGAGGGTCCAGCTTGTCTGAATCAGCCGACCGGGTTGCATGTGTTTGTCTGAGCCAGGTCCAACAGCGGGCCGAGTCACGGCCAAAACACGGTGCGGTGAATCGCTCATGATCAGTGCTCGCGTGTTCATCAGAGCGATTTCTAAGGGGAATTGGACAACATCTACATTCAACACGGCATTCGCCTTGTGCGCACGCTACGGAGCTGGTTAGTTTGGTCAACGGTATGCGTTATATGGGGATGAGAGGGTGAATCATTCGAGTTCAGGCAGGGGCAAGTGTTGGAAGAAAAGTACTGTCGAGTACCTTTGGGTCGTAAGAAGAGTCTTGCTCGTAGCCGTGTGGTGCGCGGGGTTGGAAAGAAATTCTGGCGGATGGTTAATGCATTGCACCACGTGTAGACAATGTGATAATCGCGTGACGCTTCGGTACTGGCCGACGCCAGACAGGGCTGACAGAGGGGTCATTGTGGATTTTCTGGGGCGGTTAATGGGGCAAAATATTTTGATTGTATCAGATGCATTCTCTAACTGCGGAGGTTGTAGTAAGTGGCGCATTACATCGGCAAACATTACGGATTGAAAAACTGCGGACGATCTTTGCTTATTAAAGGATTACGAATCCTGGCTCTGATAACGTGTCCCAGTTTCTATCGCAGGTGTTTTGATAGAGTTTTGGTCAAAATGGTATTCGACATTAAGGTCCGCACGTCATCATCTGACGAACGGGCAGGCGGAAGTCATTGTGTTAAATGTTAGAGCGCTTTGGCGAAGGGGGGGGGTGTGCACTGTGCAGACGTTGGTGATGTCTTTTTGCTCCAGTAAGGAACGCTATTCATCTCTGTCACGGGCGATTCTCCTGCCATTGTCTTCTATGGACGGAAGATTGCGGCCAGACTGGGATATGCTGCGACCTGAGTCGGTGAGTGGGCAGGTGATCGCGCCACCGACTGGTGCGCGGTTGTTTGATGTGGAGCAGAGCGGGGATGGTGCGCGATTATTTCACAGTCCAAATGGGTGCGGCCTGTGGTCTCTGTGGTACTGGCGCAGCGAATGATGGTGCGGACTATGGTGGGAGAGGTGTGAAGCGGCACGTTGGACCAAATGCAATGACGTGTTCAGACGTACCTCACCCCCCCGTGGAGCGATGTGGGACCCCACACTGTGTGTTCGTGCAGGCGTGTATGCAGAGGGCGCGAAGTGCGACGCCAGCGGGGTGTTTTCACCTGATTCAGTCCTGCCCGAGGGACGACAGGCAAGCCTATGTCGGCCGGGAGGCGGTTGTTGTTGCGGATGGGCAAGTCGCGAGGGTGTCACTCGACTAAGCGGAGGCGCTGAGCTGGGCGTTCTGGCTGCCGCGCGAGGCGGTCAGAGAACGACCGCCGGTACTTGAGGATTTGAATGTGATTGTTTCGTTTGGTCATGTATAAATTTGTCATTTCATCATTGGGAATTCATTACGGGGGAGAGTGTGCTGTCACGGGGTTGGGTTTTCAGTATTCATGACATCGCGCCGCTAGGGGTGGCAGGTGACATCCGGGGGCGCAAAAGCGGAGTGCTGCTTAACGCTCTCACTCCCTGTTCCGCTACCTCGACATTACAATAACGAGCTAAAATCATGGAAAAATGATTGATGGAGGATAGAAAGTTTATTGCTTGATTACATGAGCGGGAGAAGACGAAGAAAGAGTAGAATCTTGCAAAACATGGCAGCTGTGCGAGGTTTCTGTCACTCTAATTCTAATGTATTAAAGCTGAGTCTTCGTGGACGTTGTGGTCTGAACAAGCGGTAAAAGTATCGTCTTATCGTCAGGAAAAAGCACGTAGCGATCTGCAGTCGATGAACGCGGACTGATCGAGAGGTTCACGTGGTTCGCTTTGAACTTGGACACCGTGACTGAGGAGGGTTCGTGGATCGGTGTGTCCCGTGTGCAGCACTCGCTATTGTTTTATTTTCATCTATCTTAATTCAGCAATCTCTCTGTGTGGTCTGTGTGTCTGTGTGGTTGTGTGTGTGTGTGTGCGAACGCTCGTTTTCTCGACGACCGCCGGTTCCGATCTGATTGAAACCTTGCCAGCGGAATATTGCGGGGACGCGGATGTGCCTTTTCTGGTTTTGATATCGATCGGAACGAGCGTTTCCAAGTTACGGCCATTATCTGTGACCAATGATGACAAGACACGGGCTATGACATCACGAATGACGTCACAATTAATGTTTATTTATTTATTATTTTTTTTTATTTGCACGATTGACGGTCCGATCTGATTGAACTTGCCAGGAATATTGCCGTGAGGCCCGCGGATGTGCTTTTCAAGGTTTGATATTAATCGGACAAGCGGTTCCAAGTTACGCCATTTATTATCGACAATGACAAGACACGGTGCTATGACGTCACAAATGACGTACAATTAATGTTTTTAAAATTTATTTTGCACGATTGACGGTCCGATCGGATTGAAATTGCAGAATATTGCTGGGGACCGCGGATGTGCCTTTTCGAGGTTTGATATTAATCGGACGAGCAGTTCCCAAGTTACGGCCATTTATCTGTCGACCAGTATCTGCGAGAGAGGAGGACGGAGAGAGGGGGATGAGAGTGGGGGCGGAGAGAGGAGGGGGGAGAGAGGAAGGGCGAGACAGGGCAAGGAGGGGGAGAGAGAGGGGGGCGAGAGAGGGCTGCACATACTGGCACTCACTACGGGCCCGTCTAGTAATATAACACTGAAAAAAACAAGGGATTTCCCGAGGTGAGATGTTTCTGCTGATATTTTCGATGTCCATGTGTCCGACATTGAGGTAAATGCCGTCGCGGTCCCGCCCCCGTCAGGCTGACAATCGACGCGCCGTCCCGCCAATCGACGCGCGGCCCGCCCCGTCAGGCTGACCAATCGACGCGCGGTCCGCCAATCGACGCGCGGCCGCCCGTCGGCTGACCAATCGACGCGCCGCCCGCCACCGTCAGGCTGACCAATCGACGCGCCCCGTTCGCCCAATCGACGCGCGGGTCCCGCCCCGTCAGGCTGACATCGACGCGCGGTCCGCCCCCGTCGGCTGACCAATCGACGCGCGGCCCGCCCCGTCAGGCTGACCAATCGACGCGCCTCCCGCCCCGTCGGGCTGACCAATCGACGCGCGGTCCCGCCCAATCGAGCGCCGGTCCCGCCCACCTCGGATTCCTGTCTATTCTTCGACGAAGGAGGATAGTTTTGTGTACTTTCGTGAAATCCTTCAACCTGTTAATATTCAACACCACAGGATGATGCACGAGGTAAAAAAAGAAAAAAAGAAAGCTGTTCGATGGTTCCAGGATCATTGGCAGCGAAATGTATTTTTATTTTTTTCCCGACGCAAACGATACTTTTACCGAACAAGGTTCGTTTTCATTTACAATGAAAGTAAACATGATTAATGTATTTAAATTTTTTATTTTTTAAAGTCCTTTTGTCAGCGTTTTGTATGTACTGTATGCTGTTGAGATGTCAGTGGTGTGTTGTTACCAAGCAGCTAGCTAGCGCTTGCAGCCAGCCGTTCCATTATCAACGGTTTTCATTAAGTGCTTGCTTGAGTGCTTAAGCCACTTGGCAAGCGCTCCTACAAGAAATTTGGAACTGAACACACCCAGATTCATGACGTGGCGATGAGGATAACACTTCTATTGTTGTGGTGCCGGGTTCGGTGGCGAGGACGACCACTAGAGGAGCAGTTGGGCCGTCTCCACCGAACACCGGAATTGAAGGTCATAACCTTCGGATAACTCCGGAGTCACGGGTCCTTAGTTGGACGTGGAGCCAATATTTCGACGGCGTGGGGTAGGGTTAGTGTCTAATTCATTTACCTAAGTACCACGCGTCTAACTACCGGGGAAGCCACACCCGCCGACTTTGTCCGAACGAGTCGCTGTTACCGACTCGGATCCGGCGTAACCGAGCGGGGATTACAAGCCTTGTTTTTTTTTTCCCGGACCAAATGAACAATTTACGGCACAACGCTCCACTTAACTTCCAAACCACAAAACATCCATACCATCCATGCTAGGCCAATGAAAGAAAACACGGACAACGAACTGGAACATTTAACAGGTGTGTTTATTTTACAGTAATCGGGAAGGGAGACACAGAGCAGAGTTACTCTCGAATAAAGATGCAGACAAATGTACAATGGAA
>CM068954.1:10288117-10312091 GCA_035128595.1 Eptatretus atami
ACGAGAGAGTATAGTTTTTTTTTCGCATTCACATACTGCCTTGGTTATTTTTAACCTACATACTTTACCTACATATTTATTACTATCATAATCTATTAGTCTATATTTTTTTACCTATCATATCATTACTAATACTTGGCCTGTGTTTATTTTTCTGTGGAGGGTTCGAGAAAAGTTCTCTAGGGTAATGTTCTACTTTGGTGTGTCTAAGAGAGATAGACCCTGTTATTTGGTTTTTGTTTCACTTCCAGTTTTATAGCATATTCGCAAGGAATGCACTTGAATTGTTTAGTCAGGCATTCAATTCATAGCTTTGGTTCTCGGAGCAATAACGGTAAGGTCTGTCAGAAGTCACCGAGCAGAGGAAGTAACACCATCTCATAATCCTGGCATTTTTCACGAAGTTCCTTGCAGAGTTGTTGGTTTTACGATCCTGCTAAATGCTCCCTTGTGGACATGGTGCTTTCGTCCACATAGTTAATGTGTCATGAATATAGACTGGGCAGGCGGAGGTTAGTTTGGGCTGTCCCACTCTCTGGAGACGTGCAGAGTGCAATAAATGCAAGTATCGTCCACGACTGGGCTGGTATACTCTCTGCCCCACTACCAGGTTGGCGCACACAAACCATTTACATAGAGAATTTTCAAGTCATCGCCCTGCCCCCAAACAACCACGACTACAGATGACCATCGAGCCATGTTCACCCACGAGGTCAAACTTGGTCCATTGCAAGTTGAGTGGCAATTGGTCAGTCGTTTTAGCGTGAATTGGTGTTCCATCACAAAACAGACAGGAATTTATACCACACACACACACACACACACACACAAACGGTGTTTAAAAAAGTGGACTATTAAGCATATTATTCTAATTTAAGATATTCTGGTCATTTCTAATCCTTCTCTTTGCAGGTGATGGGTGGTTGATGGTATGCATTTCCTGAAGAAGTAGGTGCAGTAGGACAAACAGCACCATTGGTGTTCAAGTGGATCGCAAAATATGAAAATCATGACTTGTGGTTTGAGACAAAATTCTAACGTGCAGGTGTGCCGATGATACCCATCATATTGCAATGTTCACACCATAAGGACTTCCAATGGGAGCTTCAGGCAGTTTGTGGAACCTTCCAAGCACATGGAAGCAGTGAAAAATAAATATAGGCAACAGTGGCCACCCCGAGGTTAGCCAAGGGACAAGGGAACATTGATCTTGTGAGAGATTATGGATCGATAAGTCCTAATAAATCCCACTGTCGGCATTCTGATAATGGTGATCTCAGCCTCATCTGTGTGGGTGCATTGGTCACTTCTGAACTCAAGCTCTACCCCAAAATTCATATATGCTAAGGCATAACGACTCTGAATGACATGGAAGCAGATAACAAAGCGTGATTGGTTCAGTGACTGATGGAAAGTCCCCAAATTACGATCAACCTCCTTGGTGGTTAAGTGATGAAGCAGGTGTATAGTCTTCTACTTGAATGGGCGATCAACGAATCACAACAGCCAATTTGTCTGGGGTGCTGAGCCTCTGAGGAGATGTCTGAGGTGTCTCTCAAGAGCCCAAGTCGCACTTGCTTCTGTGCAATGAATGCCAGATGGGGTATGCTGGGACGTATTGTTCTCGAGGACGCCAATGGTACAGACTGTGACAGTCACCGGTGAGCAGTACCGTGAGGTCTTATGGCCGATCTCGCTCAGCTGTCTCCCATAACTACTCAGACTTGCATAGTTCATGCAGGACGCGGTCCACTGCACACTACAGGTGAAACCATCATACTGCTGCAACCAACTGTTTGTGAAATCATATCATCAGCCAGGGCAATCAGCATATGAGTGGGCAGCTTACAATCCGGATTGTGAATCCATTTGGATTTTTTTTTTATTTTGGGGTGTGACCAAAGGTCAAGTTTGCACCAACAACCCTCACAACTCCTGGCTGTCCTGAAGCAGGAGGTGGAGGATACTGTCCATGCGTACCACTCCAGGCATTGCAGACAAGTTGTGGACAATTTCAGTGTCAGAAATCAAGCTGCTTGACAGAGGAGGAGTAAGCATAAAAAATGTGCAATTACAAGCAGTAACATATGGTGATTTGAAAATGGCATGGTATATTGTTTCCATCATATTATCACTGAACACTGTTACCTAGTTGTTAAATTTTCTCCAATTAAAATGTTCAAATTGTCCACTTTTTTGAGAATACCTGATATACAGTACGTGGTTCCCCCAGAATCCGACACGCCACCATTGTTTGACAATTTGGAATCGCGAACAATTTTTTCGAGAAGAATGTTGCCCTAAAAACCGAACCATTTTCAAAACGAACACAACGTGGCGTTCTGTTTGTACGTGCGTCTCTCCCCACCTGTTAGACGCCGATCTTCACGCTGTTCATTCAGTTCGTCGGTGGAAGTACTCTGCCAAGCATCCTCGTGTGTCGATCGTTTACTCATTTTTCACCGTTGATTGTGCCTGTTTTTTTTCTTCATTATCACCCTGGCACCCAGAGTGCAGTGAAGCAAATAGGAGTAAGAGGAAGTCCGTGAGAACGACAATTGAGTTGAAGTAAAGAACTTATCGCTAAGCTGAGAGCGGTGCGCGTGTGTTGATCTCGCTGCCGAAATCGACTCAATCGTGTACGATTCTGGTAAAAAATAAAGAAGCGAAAAAGCGAAAAACCGTCGTGAAGCGAACTCATCAAGAACCCTCTGACGAATCGCTTTAAACTAACTCAACCGTTTTTTCGGGAGCCATGGTGGTGACGTCAGCGCTGCGTCACCCAATCGCTTCAGCCTCTTGTTCTGTCCCGTGGAACCGTGCGGTGAAAACGGCACGTTGTGTCACAAGTGTATGGGATTATAAAACATTTGTGCTTAATGGTTAATTACATACTCCACCAGGTTGAACAGGTTTAGTTTGGAGTCCCAAGGCCACTGAATAGCCGGAGCTGCATCCAGACTGTGGAAGAATCGACAAGCTCCTGCTCATCCCCCAGGCTGGAAGAAGATCATGACCAGAAAAAGGTTCATTTACTCATCTTATTTACCTTAAAATCTGGGTTATTTCAGTTGAAGTGGGTTTTCTTGGGCCAGGAACCGGATTAATTCACTTCCATTATGTCTTATTGGGATAAGTAGTTTTGGAATCGAAACTTTTTGGAATCCGAACAGCTCCTGGAATCGAATTAAATTCGGATTCTGGGGCACCACTGTATATGTTAGCTGTGGTTGTAGATGGATGGATTTAATAGGGAATTTAGCATTGTGCAGAGTTGCTTGGTCCGTGGACGAGTAGAAAGCACCTCTGAAGTAACTAAGTTAGGGAATCTGCTGAGCTTAGTGTTAGCTGTCCCACACATGAGGGTGGGCGGTTTTAAATGCTTTCAGTGAGTAAGATAAGTTCCCGAACGTGATTGCCTTTCAATGATTCCCTATGTTTTTTTATATTCAGTCAGGCAGTAGGCTGGAAAACGCATCCTCTCTCATCTTCGAGTGCCAGCCTGTTGCGCTGTTTGCTTAATTGTTTGGGAGCGGCTATGCGCTGAGATGATGTCCCCTTACCAGTACAACTGGTGCTTGTTTGCCGTGACCCTCGGAAGATGACAGGCTGAGTCAAACCTCCTGGTGTATTTTTTTAATTCAGCGGGCCAACGGGGCTGAACTCAGGACTCTAGACCAAGCCTGCACCTAACCACTAGCCAAACCAGGCTAAACGCATCCCTGAAACCACAACAAACAGAGAACCCCCCCCCCTCTCTGGTTTTGGGTGAAAACCATGCCCCTCGAGGCAGAGGAGATAGAGCGTACAGGGAAGAAGGCGAGGGGAGGTTCCTACGCAGAAGGACGGGAGATCGGTGTGATCGAGGTCGAGGGCAGGCAGGCTTGCGCACGTGTGGATTGTGGAAGGTTTCGTCCGGATAGAATGGGAAATCGCATGAGCACACACACGAGGTCGGTGTGAGAAATGCATTGAGGCAGGTGGCACCTTTGGAAGAGGAAGCGCTGGCACATTTGAGCTTCGTGTGGAAAGCTGCTTTGCGATTGCCTGGCGTACATCTGTCCCTGCCATGAGAGAAGTGACGGCGCCATTTCACCGTGCTGGTGGAAGCGCTCCCATTCAAGTTCGAAAAGGACCAGCTCTGGGCCAAAGTTGAGGTAAGCAGGAGACTAAAAAGGGGGGGTTTTCTTTTCATTTTTGTGTCATCCGTTGTCCAATTTGGTTGTGTGTGAGGCTCACAGTAGAAAATTGAATTATTATATTTTTATATATACCTGTTGAATTATTGTTTTTGTAAATATTGTGATGTTCATCAATGAATTCCTTTACGAAATTGTATATCGGTCCATTAGTAGTGGGGTTCAAGATAAACCCCTTGTGCTGTCTCTGGTGAGTGCTCTGTGCCGTAACGTCCTCCGCCGTCTGCATTCCTCCGCATGCCCCTTTGAGCACATATGTTGAAATCTCGTCAATCAACATGTCATCAACATGTACGCCTCCTTCCGGGGGGTTTGGCGGTGGTTTACCGCCCGTCACCACAAATTGGGGTTCGGGGGGTTAACTGGCCGGGCCACCGTCGCGAACATATACATACATACATACATACATATGTTGTGGATTCTCGCCTAATTCCGGCGTGCGGTACGCCGCCTTATCCCGATTGCGGCGCGCCGCCACCGAAGTGGCAATCCAGTGCAGCTTTCGGATCACATGCCGAACGCCAGCTCACGGTGTTGTTGAACCCCACCATACGATCAGCCAACTCTTCCCTACGTGGGCCACAAGGGTTGACGCCGATTGGTCGATGTACCAATTATCGCCGCAGACAGAATGCCGGGGATTTACAACCCTGTCCAACGGAACCTGCCAACGAAAACGAGCCGCTTAAAGCAGCTCGTTTCCGTTTGCGATGCTGAGCGGTTTTATAATGCAGCCCGTCCGGTGACCAGATGTACGTTTTCTCGGAACTAATTATCGCCAGCTCATTTATTCGAACCAATTACGGGCAGTTCAAATGGAGGAAGGGACGCAACGAGCAGGTGGAAAATTCAAACAATAGGGAACATTTATTGTCCAATGCACAATATGCAGCAACGGCAATGAATGGGGGTAGGGACAAGACACGAGCAAGAACCCTTAGAGCCGTTATCTACTTATTACGTACATTTGCCACTTATAACAATCTACTTGGAACAAGGGCGCCACAGACTGTCCATGCAAAAACCCAGAAAAGAAAGAAGAGAACTGGGGCTGTAAGCCTTTATTTCTCTGAGCTGATGAAAACCGGAAGGCTCCGCGAGGCCGTGCAGGTTACCCTTCGTGCCCTTGGAAGGGACTCGATGTCTTTCTGTCAGCGACCCCTCCTATGTCCCTGTGGTCGCAGCGGCAGCTGTGGTAACAGGCGGTTGTTGGTCCCGGGCCTAGCAGCGCGCCTGCGTCGACGACGGCTTCAGAGGAGCGAACGGGCCTTGCTTCTTTTGAGTTGATGCTCTTTTAAGAGCCCCTCACTCCTCGATCATCGGACCGTATGTAGCTGGCTGGCGACTTCTCTCCGGCTGCAACTCGACCACTCCGCCAACTCTGGCGCTCTCCACACCGACTCTCTGGAACTGAGAGCCCCACACTCACCGGACTCAAACTCCACGCAGGCTCGACTCTCTGACTGTAACGGCCCAGCCCACTCAACTCTCCCTCGGCGTTTAGCCCGGCCTTTATCGTTCGGTGGGGGCGCTTGGCTTTCACCTCGCCTTTCACCCCCGGCTGGCTCCGCCCCTTTTGTCGTTTTGATCGTTTTTGCAAGTCAGCGGAACGTTTTGAGACATCTACTCTGACAACGCGGCAGTGTTTGAAAAACACCGCTGCCTGCTGCGGGATGCAATCGTTTCCGCCTGTGGAGATGTTGTTTGTTGGATGTGTTGTTTTGTCATGATGCATGGTGAGGAAATGTTGTTGTGGAGATGATGGTGAGGAAGATGTTGTTTTTTGGAGAAAAAGATGGCGCGCCCATGGAGATGGTGGTGAGGAGATGTTGTGCGTTGTGGCCGAAGGTGGTGAGGAGATGTTGTTTAAAATAAAGAATAGTGAAAGAAATAACATCACTCAAAGGTCCACAGTCCGCACACGAATTAATTCCGGTTACACATCCGGTGGGGAAATCAACTCTGACACACACTTACGACAATAACTGATCTTCGGAACCGTGAATGGTGATCTTGAATTTCCACAACCGTAACAATATATATATATATAATAATATCATAATATAATATATATATATAATTAAATATATGTATATATTATATCGAACCCCTGAACTTGATGAGTAGCAAGGCATAGGTTGAGTGCAGGACCTGTCAGCAAACAAGCACATCTGCCCACAAAAACGCTATCTCTGCCCTGCTCTCTGTGAAACAGTTATATCGAACACGCACGCATGCACACACAGTTAGTGTCTTTTTGAAGGACAACAATTATTCAAAGAAAGATGTAGGGATGCGTTTTCAACATGATCATTTCTTGTGAACCATAGTGACCTCGTTGGAAAGACCAGGAAGAACAAGGCTTATTTGGCCAAAAGATTGTTTCCATGAAGATCCCCAGAAGCGTAAGTCCGGACATTAATTTCTTCCTTATATATTGTACACACAATGAGCGTACCCATCCTAGTGTGTAGTATCTTGCTAATTTCTCACAATATATACCAGTATATCAGTGCCGAAAAGAAAGTCCACACAACTTTCAAATTTTCACCATTTGTTGCTTTATAGCCTGGAATTAAAATTAATTAAATCAACTTTTTCCAACATCATAATAACCACAACATTACGGTGAAAAAACAAATTTCTACAAATTTCAGAAAATTAATTTAAAATACATCACTAGGTATCTGGTTGATAAGTGTCCATCCCACTGATGTTAATACTTGGTGGACAGCACCCTTGTACAGTAATGTACAGCTGTGAGTCTGTTGGGATCGGTCTTGACCAACTTTGTACACCTTAATCGAGTAACATTTGTCCATTCTCTGTACAAACTGTTCAACGCTCAGTCAAGTTGAGTGGAGAGCATTGAATGGACAGCAAATCTTCAAATCATGCCAATGCTTTTCGATGTTGATTTAGGTCGGGCTCGACTGGTGGCACTGACTAAGACATTTCTCTTTTTTTCCTTGACCCACTCCGTGAGCTTGGCTGTGTGCTTCAGGTTTTTGTCATGCTGAAAGGTGAACTTCTGTCCAAATTTCAGCTTCTGCAGAGGGCAGCAAGTTTTTCTCAAGGATTTGCTCTCATCCATTTCCTTCTCCGCTAACTTTTGCCCAGTCCGGCTGATGAGAAACAGCCCACATGAAGACAATGCTGCCACCACGATGCCACAGTAGAGGATGGTGTTCTTTGGGTGATGTCTAAGTTTGGCTTTGTGCCAGATGTAACGTTTGAATTAGGCCAAAAGTCCCATCTTTTGTTTCATCAGACACAAACGTTTTGCCAACTGGTTCGAACTCTCTAGAGTGGTTTTTTCGCATACCTCAACAAGGGTGACTCTGTTGGGCCCTTTTTTTGATTGCCCCCTCCCACCAGGCCAGACTGTGTGCAGTGCTTGGGATATTGTGTCGAGGATGAGTACACAGTGGACAAGTGCTTGCCATAAAAGCAAGTAGTTGAAATGGCCCTTGCTGCCCTCTCTGATCAGTCTCTTCCTTGCTTGGCCATGCGCAACCTCGGAAGGGACGGCCTGAATCTAGGTAGGGTCTTGGTGGTACCACCGACTCCACTTCTTATAGTCATAAGCCATAGGGTTGGTTGTACCATGCTGGGGGAATAATTCTCATAGTGATTTTGGCAAGGTATCACACCCTAGAGTTAGAAAATAGTTGAGGCATTGGCATTGGGGAGCTTTTTGTGTGTATCACCATGTATATGCTACCCTTAAATAAGCTGTTGTGCAAAAATGACCCAGTACAGAGGGTAAGACATCCTCTATCAACTAGCAAACATTTTTTTTATCCGTCAAAACATTAACATTGAAATTTGTCTCACCTTTTGCTCAGATGCATTTGTTCTAACAAAAGTGCTGAACATTGCCTCGGTTGAAAGGTATCGTCATTGTTTGACAACTTATATATCAGTGTCTATTTCCTTGTGTATAAGATCATAACCGCTTTAGAAAAGTATTTGTCTATTTACTGGTGGAAAGAATAAAAGTCTCTGGAAGAATTATTACATGGGTGTTTAGCAAATTTATTAAGAAATCCAAAAATCTAAGTTTCTTTTTGTATGTTCTTATGAAGACAGTATACGAAGACAATGTTACCTCCACCCCCAAATGAGTAAAAATACTCTAATTTGGACGGATTTAATGTAGTTTGTCAATGTCATATATATTTCCCGCTGTTGTTCTGAAGGATACCTTCCAAGAATCAAACAAAGGTAAATATTAGTCATTTCATGAACAATATTAATGTTTTTTTTCCCTGTAATTCTCAAAAATCAGAATTTCAGGGGATTTAGAATACTCAAATTAATGCAAACATTAATGGAAAGGTTTAACAAAAAAACAACCGATACACATAAACGAACAAACAATAGCAAGATGGTTAATCATGTGCAATCTGATGAATGAGTCAAAGGTGAAAATAAAACACAATCTTCTGTTGTCGGGCATAAAATTATTGCGGATAGAAACACAATGTGGTGTTCGACACTAACAAGGCCATTACCTAGGCCCGATGTGTTGCTGATAACATATTGTCTTATGAACAAAAACGGTCCTTTTATAGTTTCTAAAGACATCTCTGATCATATGCACTGATTGTAGTGATATAAAATGTCAAGATGACTTTAAAATCTAATCTATATCCAGTTCTTTCAATATCCTCATCTAAACTTTCCCATCGTCTGACTCAAAGATGGATGCCTGGTTCTACAGTCTGGCAGTCTGCACATATCAGTGCATTTCAGTCCGTTTGACTGATGTAACATCTACTTAAAATAAATTTTGTTATTTAGCTTATGATTAAATTTTCTTCAAATTCACGTATTTAAACATGGTATCCATTAATTAGGGATGGGCAAAAAACTTCCGTGTACCACTTTTTTGAAAAAAAATCATATGTTCTGCAATGTATCAGCACTGGACCTACAGTGCTTGTAATTGCAAACACTAAATGCTGAGCTAGTTTAAACAACTGTTTTTAAAGCAAATAACTGAGCTACGCGCCTAACAATTTTCAAGAAGATATAGCCAATAATAAGGGAGAACCATTAGTTTTAAATAGAATGTCTTCTTCCGTCTTACGCCGGTTTCAGAAAAGTTTATTTTGGGAAGGGGTTCTAAACGGCTAATAACACACAAAAGGCTACCCAATGCAATGCTATCACACAGTTTCTGACTGTAGGAGATGTATACCCTGCAAAAATTATGATGAGCATTATTCCCCTCATATGGTACCGAGCCAAAAATTACGGGTCTAGCTCATGGCTATTAATGATAGTCTTGACCGTACTCAAGGGATATTAAAGGTCTTTGAAATATTTTTATACCCATCCTCTGATCTGTGCCTTTCCACAACTTTATCCCAGAAGTCTTGAGAAAGCTCCTTGGTTCTCATGCTTGAGTCTTTGCTATGAAATGCACTACACAGAAGAGGAAACTACAGGACCAGCTGATTTATTCTGAAATAATCAGAATCACGACAATTAACACAGGTGGAGGCAAATAAACTTCGTGTTTATTTTGAAGATGATTGGTCACACCTGAGCTAAGTTACAATTGCTATTATAAGGGAGATATTTTTTTTGTGTTTTTAATTACTTTTCTAGAATTTGTAGAATTTGTTTCACTTGTAAGTGGGTTACGATGGTAAATACAGGTGGAAAAGTCTGGTTAATGTAATTTAATTCTAATCTATGAGGGAACAAAAGGTGAAACTTTTTGAAAGCGGGTGTAGACTTTCTCGAGGCACTGTAACAGTCTATAATCAAAACTAATGTGGACAAAGGGTTACTGTTCACCTTAAAGAAAAGAAAAAAAACTACAACATTGATCACAATGATAAAAAGTATAAACTTGGTTTAAAATGTTGGAATAAAAGGCAAATATCGCAGAGACAAACAAACCAACATCGGAGATTAACATTTTGGGCAACATTCCTGTCAATCACTCAGAATAATGAACGGAATTAAAAAACTCAAGATGTAAACTGTTAATGATCAATGTGCGCATTAAAGTTCATTTTCTGTTGTTTTCGTTTCTCGTTCCATTCAACGTAATATTTAAGTCAAACAACGAGAACAAAAAGGAAAAGGTTTCAGCGACACAATCATTAATCATGATATGTTGTTTGTTCACTCAGGTTTGTTAGACAAATGTTTGTTGCGGTTCTGCGAAACAGCTGCTCCTCAAGGCAAATGCCCGCAACACATAGCGGTCGCGAGAGAGTTATCCCTCCGCCACCGAAGGTGAAGGAGGTTATGTTTTCACCCTTTCTGTCTGTTGTTTGCCTGTTTGCCTGTGTACAGGATATCTCAAAAAAGTTGTGGACGGATCCGGATGAAATTTGTGGACAGGTTGGGTGTGTGACAAGGACGAACTGATTAGATTTTGTGAAGATCCGGATCCGATACTAGAATTTTTAAAGCGATTCTTCACCATTGGAGAGATTGGGCAAAAATGAATATATAGCACAATATCTCAAAGTTGTGGACGGATTCAGACGAAACTTTGGTGACACATTGGGTGTGTGGCAAGGACGAAATGGATCGATTTTGGTGAAGATCCGAATCCGGATCTGGATCGAGATTATTTATTCTTAAAGTGATTCCTCACCATTGAGAGATATGGCTCAAAAACGATATAGTACTGTATAACATGATATTTCAAAAATGTATTGGGCCCGATATGTTCTCGTGGATCAGGTTTTACGTGGTGGAATTATGCGCTCTACCGAGTGCCTTCTAGTTCCATTAGTATCCGTTTTAGATAGCCTTCCCTTATGTCTTGTGGTTGATGGGGGAAAATGCATTGCGAGGGCTTTCGGGAGGGACCAGAGTGCTTACTTGTAGCAAGCCTCAAACCCCGGATCCGTACCAGTATTTTACAATTCCAGTAAAATTGATCCAAATCAAACAAGATTTGCAAAGGATCCTGCATTTGTATTCACTGCACAAAGCCACATTTAAGCTCGGGATTGTCCAAAATTACAACATTTAAAACAAAAACTTAAATCCAAACTTGTTAAACATCACTGATAATCTACAAATGCATGAGATGGTCTGAGCTTACAATTTACCAAAAATATCTCATTAATGTTCAGCCATGAATTGCAGACACTTTGCTTTTGCCACATAAACATGTAGTGGACAAATAATAATAATAAAAAAAATGCAAACACCAGGGTATTCGGGCCGTGCAACCAATATACAAAGTAGGGACCGACATACATACATATGCGGAAGTGCATACTCGACAAGCATGATGCACGGGCATATATCCGGATTGCAAGGAAAAACAGGAGAGCAAGTGGCAGACAAACTGTGTGCAGAGTTCAACGTGGGTCTTGAGCAAACTTTTGTCGAAAACGGTCAGAAGGGAACCTCACAGGGCAGGACACCATAGCTGGGTTGCGATGCACAAACCGCTCATAACACCTGGCAATGCCTGTTTGCAGGTCCAGTGGTGCACGGAGCAAGGAAATGGACTGCCCAGTCGTGGAGGAATGTGATATGGTCTGATGAGTCATGTTTCACAATGTTCTCGACGAATAGGTGTGTGCACATGTGGCGACAGCCAAGGGAGCTCTACAGTCCAAGTGCCTGGTTCCAACAGTAAACGGTTCTAGCAGTTCCATAATGGCGTGCGGGATGTTTCCTAGCATGGACTGGGTCCACTCATTCCACTAGAATGCAGGGTTGATGCAGCACACCACGTTACTGTCCTGAGCGATCATCTGCCTCCCATGACGCAGCATTCTTCCCTGCTGGGAGGGGTATCCTTCAGGATGACAACGCTCCAGTCCACAGGGCAGTGTTGTCACCGGTGTTTGAGTAGCACGAGGACAAAGTTACCCAATCGCCGGACCTCAATCCCATGAGCATTTGTGGGACTGTCTGGTGAGGAGTCTAAGAAAGCGGTTTCCACTTCATCAAACCGATGTGAATTGGAGGCCTTCATTGTGGAAGAATGGTGCCATATTCCTCGCAGAACTGTTCCAGACCCTTGTTGACCCATGCCACAATGTATCCATGCCGTTCTGGATGCACATGGGGCCCAACGTACTACGAAGCAACATTCTGTTGGCGTTGCTATGTATTTTGTCCACTACCTGTAGTTTGGCAATACCTAGCTATTATCTGCATATTTATATGGTGTGACATTATTGTTTTTTTTATATATATTGTATGCAGCCGATAGCTGCTTGGCTGCATAATTTTCTGGGGGTGCGGCTCTGCGCCGATGCAGTGCCCTGTTACCAGCACACCGGTACTCATTTTGCCTCATGAATGAAATATTCACGCTTTAGATTCATGCACACATTTGCAAACCTCAATGAAAGAAAATAAGAGATTTTTATGCAAACATTTTGAAGCACATGAAGCGGCACTCACGTAATAGAACGGTTGAAAATCCAGCAAGACAGCCATATTTTGTCAATCTCCTGTAAATGAAATGACAACCAAAGGTCAGTGTTAATAGTAATACCGATAATGTAATATGCCTGGTGTTAGCTTAATGGTTGGAGTGGTGGGCTTGGGTTCCCAGGGTCCTGAGTTCAAATCCCGCTCGGCCGTTGAATTCCAGGTGGGGTTGACTCAGCCTGTCATTCCTCCGAGGTCGACAAAATGAGTCCCAGCTTGCTGGATGATCGAGCCTTCGAGTATGCTGCGTCAGAGTGGCGACCCATCGAGGGTTGTGCCCAACAGCCCAGGAGACTACTTCGGCAGCACTGATGCCCTGTACAGATACGGTCTGACAGATAGATGGGATAATGTAATGAACGCCAGCAAACATTGTTACGCTCCACATCCGAGTCATGAGTTCAAAAGTTCCGAGTAAGCAATCTGATTTGTTCTTCTTCTTTTTTCATATTCAGCACATGTCTGCAGCCTGCAGGTGGCATCATTTGCTGGGACAGAGCTGTGCCACTGATGCAGTGCCCCCTGTAGGCTGGAGCAGGAATTTCGAATTTGTTCAGGATGCAGGGATAGCTCGCCTTCTCTTATGAAGGACACCGGGGGATCTTTAACGTACACCAACTAATGCTGGAAAATGGGACACCCGGTTTAATGTCCATCCGAGGGACGGCACACACATTGATGAATCAAATCACCCTGCCCACGAAACATCGGGGTGAGTTTATACCTGGGTCGGGATTCCAACCCAGGCTAGACAGACCTCTTTGAGGCAAGTGGCATCCCCATAAGTCTAGGCTTCGGTATCAAATCTGACATCCATTTACTACAATGCCGTTGATGAAGACCTTTGCTGAGGAGATAGGAAGGAGAGACAAAGTCGAACAAACAGCTCAGGAAAAGACACAAGTCGTTTGTTTTTTTTGCAGATTTCCTCGGGCAACCGAGCTTGTGCTCTCGACTGAGGGTCTGAGTATTTGCTGCGAATAAAAACATTCTTCATAAAGTGAATTCCTCCAACATACTAAAAAAAAAGACAAACTCCTATTGATTGGCACTTTCAGGTCAGGCTGAGATGAAATCAGGTTTTTTCATAAATCTCCACAATGATTGGATGGAATCGAACTCAAAGAAGTCCAAAAAAAGGAGGAAATTTGTGATAAATTAATCCGTGGCACATTGGCGGAGTCGAGACGAAGATGCGGTTTTTCTTACATGACGCGTTTCTGTAGTTCGTGCCAACGGAGGGCAATAATATGACACTCAATTTTCCAGCAGGCGTTTCGGGAAGAGTTGGAAACGGCGACACTGGGCCACACAGGGACGGCAATGTTTTTCAACATTGGAAATGAACCAGAAACTTAAGCCACCTGCATTTAAACTCAAAAGCTGGTGCCACGATCCACTTTTCACACATCTTCCATGTCTCAGAGTTAGGTTACGAAGCTGTTTGCCTTTGTCCGAGTTTGCCAAACCCTCCCGATTTTCTCCACTGCAAAATGAAAACAACCACACACCCATAATGTCATGTTGTTATTTTAAGTGGTGTAGCCGCTTCTACGTTTGGTATGTCTATCCTGCCGTCCGTCAATTTTTTTTTAAAGCCGTGCAGATGCTGAATTGACACAAGGCAGAGCTCTATCTGCGAGCATAACAAGAAGGAAATGCCAAAACGCACGCTTCCTTCGGACACGGGTGCGGCTTTTAATTAATCAAATGAAAAACCATCTTAACACTCTTCTTCTTTTTATTTAGCATGCAGCACAAGGCTGCAAGATAGCATCATTGGCTGAGGGCATGGTTGTGCTGCTGGAGTTTGTGATTTGTTCATGGTGTCTGGGATAGCTAGACTACTTTTCAGGAAGGACACTGTGGTCCATCAACTAATACCAACAGGTGGGAACAATTTCATGTCCATAAAGGGACGGCAAACACATTGATGAATCACCCTACCTGTGAAACACCGGGATGACAGTTTATATCCACCCATCCATCCATCCATCGGGACCATACTCTGTACAGAGCGTCGGTGCTGCCGAAGCAGTCTCCTTGGCTATTGGCACAACCCTGGATGGGTCGCCACTCCGACGCAGGATACTTGAATGGCTCAATCATCCCAGCAAGCTGGTACTCATTTTGTCGACCTCGGAAGGATAACAGGCTGTCAACCCCACCTGGTATTAATTCAATAGCCGGGCGGGGTTTCAACTCAGGACGCTAGGATCCCAAGGCCGCCACCCTTACCATTAAGCCACACAGGCATCACAGTTTATATCTGGGTTGTGATTCAAATCCCAGGCTAGACAGCTTAAGCCTACCTCGAGCTAGGCCATCCTGCAGCCTACCTTTACAGTGATACAACTCCCCAGCGAGTAATCGCCATCTTCATGAATTAATGTTTTCTTGTGGCACTGAATAAGATCACTCATTGTGAAGTAAGCTCAAGTTACATCAGCTAATCACTGTAAGAATAAACACCTTGCATCTAAACGTACGGTCGGCTTGTTAAATAGAAACTTGCAACCTTATTTCAGGACATAATAATTAAAAAGCATCTTGCAATTAAAATGTTCTAATGAGAGGGCTGTGCCAAAAAAAACATCGATGAACTGTCATAATCTCATGTTTATCAATGTTGTAAAGATATTTAGAGCAAGAAGGAAAGTTTCTCACCAGAGTGTTTCCACTGGACAGATAAAGAGACAAGTCACCAGAGAGCAGAAACGAATGCGTTGCACAGAAAGCTCCGCACCAAAACGGCGTCGTAGATAACGTCTCAACAGCCACACTGATAACCTGCAGGAAGCGCACAAAAAAAAACAAAAAAATCAACTTATACATTATAAAATAACCATTGGGATGAAAGTATAAGAAACATGTGGATGTACAGCAGTGGCCGAGAAACGAAGACAATGGACAAGCATCTGAAAGATTGTGGGTTCAAATGCAGCCGAATGCAGAGATATCAAAGATTTGTATGAATTTATTGGTTTCTGGAATTCAAGCTTGGACACATAATACAAGGTCTGTAGAAACCAACCTGGCTGATCACCTGCAGGAAATGGTGATCTGCCTCTCCCGATTCTGGGCACAGTTGGTTCTGGTCTACATACACTACACTCTGTGGACTGTGGTTGCTCTTCAAAGGCATTGGTACTCAATTTAACCGGTTCCTGATGGGCACCAAATGTTGTCTATGGAAGAAGCAATAAAATCTCCAACAATAAAAAAATTTTCTCCAAACTGCCACTCAAAAGCAGGCTCTCAAGCCTCAGTCTTTTCACTTTCACACGTGTGTTTGAGTCGGTGCTTTATTTCACTTTTTTGAATACCATTCTAGGCTGAAGGACAAGCGAGGTGAGAGAGAGGGTAGAAAAGAAACGACTGACCGTAGGACAGTGGGACAACATACAGCTGCAACAAAGGGATGAATGAACAGGTGGAAAGAGAAGGATGAAGGAATCTCAGCAAGCCTCAAACATATGGAAACGTAGCAAGCCTCAAATGGGAAAGATGTTCTCCAAGTGGGAGTAGAGAGAGAAACAAAGGAGTAGAGGTGAGCAGATAGGCTGGATTTTGGGAGTTTCACACAAAGTTGCTGGAATAACACATGCAATGTGGAGGAACTGATGACAGAGTTGTAGAACTGGAGGGAGCAAGACCTGAGGCGACGAAGTAGAAAACAGAGGCGAGGAAGCCAACCTGTTTGTGATGGGAGAGCAGCAAGCCCGATGCTTATGCTTCTTTATGGAGATGCTAATGGAACTGAGAGCTTGGGTTCCACGGTGTCCAGGACTGACATGTGTGAAGAGGGGCACATACATATACATACATACATACAACGAGCAATACAGTACTCCAAATTGAGATAGGGACAAAGGACCTGTAGGCTGTGAATTACCAGGGAAGATCCACCTAGGCAGAAGGCCATATCTACAAGTCAGCTTGATGGAGTGCTGTTCTCCCCCCTGGGCTGGCTTCCCTACCTCACACCTTTCTCAGCTCGAGCCGTGGAAACAAAGACCTTCAAGATAATGTGGAATTTCCACGATGAAGCAAAGTCGATGGCCTGTCATTTCACCATCGCAGACAGGTCGTTAGTCTCTCTGTCTTCTACACCTGCTTTCCAGTCTTGCACCGTCTGCTCTTTCGGTTCTTTGCCTCCCCAGGTTCCTCCTGCAGGGTGTGCACGGTCCAGCATCAACCCTTCTGGTGAAACTACCTAAATCCAGCATCACTGCTCACCTAAACTCATTCGTTCCTCTTCCCCCCCCCCACTTGTGGAACTAGTTTCCACATTCTCTTCAATCTCATTTTTCCTCCAGGTATTCAGAACAGTTGTTCACACCATCTCAGAGCAACCCTCATCCAAAACCGTGATATTTTCTTCCCCGCGTAAGCCACCACCCACCTTCCACCCGAAGCCCTCCTCCTTCAAAATTTCTCGTTTTTCCTAGTTTTTCCTTCCTGAAGTTTCCTTCTGTATTCATGTTGTCCACCCATGCATCCCCAATCCTCATTCCTCCCCACATGCATTGTTTTGTCCAAGTCTCCATTCTATTTTGTACTTCAACTCAGCTGTTGAAGTCCCCACTTTCTTCTGTACTATTCCTTTTGTCCTGTTGCGTCTGATCGTTCAGCGTTCTAGATCTTCAACGAGCCATGACCGTAAACAACAAAAAAAAAAGGACTTGGCAAGATGGACGATACTCAACATGTCCCTGGCTTTGGAGGCCATCTTTGAAATGGGTTATTGAAAATAATTTTGGAAACAGGAAAAACGAGGTTAAACTGCAAATCGCGTGTGGTAGAATCACATCTAATGTGTGAAAATCAAATGCTTCTTAGTGCAGCACAGTCATGCGTTTATAGAGCACACTGTGATCGGTTGTCATACAAAGCAAATAGAAAGTACCACACCTATAGAAGGACACAAACAGTGTAGGTGGTGATATCATTGTAATGTAGTGAATACTATGGCTCCTGGAAAGGAAATATCACATGACAGGTGTATAGAAATCAAGTCTTAGCTCGAGAAGGATACTCCAAGTGGCAGATTTCAGTCTCGACTGCAGGTGCTGGATGCAAAGCCTCTGAAGATATGCTCAACTCTTCCTGTTGACGAGAGAAGTGGTTGAGGAAGAAGGCCCAAACTCTGCAAAAGTGACGTTAAGGACCTCATGGAGTGTTCTCCGTGTGATGAATGAGGATCAAGTAGAGATTTCGATTTTTTTTTTGAATGACTCTGAAAGTGTAGGTGTTAACGTTTCTTCAAGAACAGTGACATACACATGAGCACAAAGTGGACTCAATGGATGTGTAGCTGAACGAAACCCTTTTGCTGAAGAGAGAGAGAAGGGAGAGACAAAGTCACTTTGCTCATTCTAGCATAGAGAAGCCATGCCATGACAATTTCCAAAGTTTAAAACCTGGATCATGACCTCGAGGTACCGCAATGACCTCTAAACTGTCTACCCTGCGTTCACATCTCGGCCAAGCTATAAAATGTCATCCCGGTTTTCACAGGCACGGCGATTCATCAGTGGGTGCGCCATCCCTCGATGGGCGTGAAACTGAGCATCCCGTCTATCGGCATTAGCTGATGGGCGTTAAAGATCCCACGGTGTCCTTGGCGAAGAGTCGGCGAGCAATCGCCGGCACCCGCAACAAATTACAAATTCCTGCCCTAACTTCCTGAGTCGGAGTGGTGACCCAACTGGGATAGTAGCCCAAGTAACTACTTAGGCAGCACCAATGCTCTGCATAGGGCATGCATGAAGAAGAAGAAGAAGAAGAAGTCTGGAGACGGCGATGGTTCACGAGCAATGTACACAGTTCGCCTTTTTTATTTTTGACCTTCGAGGGATGCCACGGGCAAACTGGCGGGAATCGGGAAAAACGTAAATGATGAAAGTTGTAGTACTCGAAGAGCACTACTTACATACCAACTTTCATTCGAAACAGTTGAAACCCGAGGAGCTCGATGCCCAATTTATTGATTTTTTTGGCATTTTCTAAGTTCGTGACCTTGTGACCTTGACCTTGGGACGAAAATGAAAAATCAAGCTCCGTGGGGCCATGCAGGGGCCATTGGGCTAACCAAATACCGAAACCCCTGCCAGATTCGACAAACCCCTCGGAGAAGATGTAACTTGAAATCGGCTACCCCCTAAAAATCGGCTACTCTGAGAAAGAGTCAGACAGACAGACAGACAGACAGACACACACCCATAACGAATATAGTGGTCACTTACTGACTCGTGAACCAATAAGAATACGAAGAATA
Source organism: Eptatretus atami (assembly GCA_035128595.1). Classification (NCBI taxonomy): domain Eukaryota; kingdom Metazoa; phylum Chordata; class Myxini; order Myxiniformes; family Myxinidae; genus Eptatretus; species Eptatretus atami. Next base: position 10,307,030 of record CM068954.1, read on the forward strand.
AATAAGAATATCTGAATCAAAAATCTGTGAGCAATTTGACAACTTTCATCCAAAAATGTCGAGTGAAATCCAAATGTTTAATCACCGTCTCATGAACTTGCGGTGGAGCACTGTACTCCTTCTCTTGCTCCGGCACTGGAAGATCTTTGTGATTTGATGAACTGTCTATTAACAATCTCTCATTTCAAATAAACAATCAGCTGGAAGTTAATGGTACGTTTACTGCGAGTGGTAAACGAGCTGCGGCTGATGTTTTGAGTGTTATCCCTTCCAGAAACAAAAAAGGATGAAGGGCTAACCACTCAAACATCACCGCAACATACTTTCCCATGACGGTGAACATACTCTTATCCAATTTTAGTTGATATGTGTGTCAATGTTGGTCTGCTTCCACTGAGGCAAACCAACACAAGACTTCAGGGACTCGTATTCCGTTGGAATGACAATTGGGCCGAGTAGATGACATTTCTGGAGGGCGAGAAAATAACCGCAAACATGGGGAATGTCATGCGTCTGGGTTAAGGGTTAGGTGTTTGTAATCGTTTTTGGCCTGAAGATCTACTTGACTTGTTCTGAACTAGCTTTCTTCCCTTATTTACAAAAAATATTCACAAGATTAAACTTAACTCATACCGAATTGAAGTGTTCCGTGTACTTCTGAAGTTCATAGATACTGTCAATTCATCGTATTGGTGTTGTCCTGATGTTGGTGTCGCCCCGGATGTCGGTGTCACCCCGGATGTCGGTGTCGCCCGGATGTCGGGTCGCCCCGGATGTGGTGTCGCCCCGATGTCAGTGTCGCCCCGATGTCAGTGTCGCCCCCGTGATGTTGGTGTCGCCCTGATGTCGGTGTCGCACCGTGGTCGGTGTCGCCTGATGTCGGTGTCGCACGTGGTCGGTGTCGCACCGTGGTCGGTGTCGCACCGTGGTCGGTGTCGCCCCGTGCTCGGTGTCGCCCGTGCTCGTGTCGGCCCCGTGCTCGTGGTCGCCCGTGCTCGTGTCGCCCCTCATGTGGGTGTCGCCCCGGATGTCGGTGTCGCCCCGATGTCAGTGTCGCCCCCGTGATGTGGTGTCGCCCTGATGTCGGTGTCGCACCGTGGTCGGTGTCGCACCGTGGTCGGTGTCGCAGTGTCGTGTGCCGTGTCGGTGTCGCACCGTGGTCGGTGTCGCACCGTGGTCGTGTCGCACGTGTCGTGACCGTGGTCGGGTCTGCACCGTGGTCGGTGTCGCACCGTGGTCGTGTGGTGTCGCACGTGGTCGGTGTCGCACCGTGGTCGGTGTCGCCCCGTGCTCGGTGTCGCCCGTGCTCGGTGTCGCCCGTGCTCGGTGTCGCCCCCGTGATGTTGGTAATGTAGACGGAATACGTTCTCATGAAATTCCGAACCCAAGTCCTCCCCGTATCGATTTCATGTCCCCTATGTCCGAAGGTCTGTGTTCTTGAGCGGGTTCCAAGCTGAGGGCAAACATCGAAGCACACACACACAAAGGGCAAACACACCGACAAACACAAGAAAGGTACAAATCCTGATTCACTGATCACATCAGTCAATGTGATTGTGACTTTATGAAAAGGAAGGAATGTCATCGCCCTCTTGGTGTGAAAGGTGTACCCGAATTGTGTCAACACACCCGTCTGTGTTCAGGTAATAAATACACCTGCACCTGCACACATATCACCATGACAACCGAGCAAGCTGGAAAAAACAGAATGTCGAGTCAGGTGGGTGGGTGATTGTGGTGGATAACGATGATGGCTCTTGGGGGAGAGGTGGCTCACGATGGAGGGGGTCGTGTAGGGGTGGGAGGACAACGACGGAGGGGGTCGTGTATGGGGCGTGGGAGGACAATGATGGAGGGGCGGCAGGGGGCATGGGAGGACAACGATGGAGGGGGTCGTGTAGGGGGTGTGGGAGGCAACGATGGAGGGGGTCGTGCAGGGGGCGTGGGAGGACAACGATGGAGGGGGTCGTGCAGGGGGCGTGGGAGGACAACGATGGAGGGGTCGTGCAGGGGGCATGGGAGGACAACGATGGAGGGGGTGGTGTAGGGGGCGTGGGAGGACAACGATGGAGGGGTCGTGCAGGGGGTGTGGGAGGATAACGATGGAGGGGGTCGTCAGGGGTGTGGGAGGATAACGATGGAGGGGGTCGTGCAGGGGGCGTGGGAGGACAACGATGGAGGGGGTCGTGTAGGGGCGTGGGAGGAACACGACGGAGGGGGTCGTGCAGGGGGCGTGGAGAACAACGATGGAGGGGGTCGTGCAGGGGCGTGAGAGGACAACGACGGAGGGGGTCGTGCAGGGGGCGTGGGAGGATAACGATGGAGGGGGTTGTGCAGGGGCGTGGGAGGCAACGATGGAGGGGTCGTGTAGGGGGCGTGGGAGGACAACGACGGAGGGGGTCGTGCAGGGGGCGTGGGAGGACAACGATGGAGGGGTCGTGCAGGGGGCGTGGGAGGACAACGACGGAGGGGGTCGTGCAGGGGGCGTGGGAGGACAACGACGGAGGGGTCGTGCAGGGGGCGTGGGAGGACAACGATGGAGGGGGTCGTGCGGGGCGTGGGAGGATAACGATGGAGGGGTCGTGCAGGGGGTGGGAGGATAACGATGGAGGGGGTCGTGCAGGGGGCGTGGGAGGATAACGATGGAGGGGGTCGTGCAGGGGGCGTGGGAGGACAACGATGGAGGGGTCGTGTAGGGGGCGTGGGAGGACAACGACGGAGGGGGTCGTGAGGGGGCGTGGGAGAAACGATGGAGGGGTCGTGCAGGGGGCGTGGAGGACAACGATGGAGGGGGCGTGTAGGGGGCGTGGGAGGACAACGATGGAGGGGGTCGGGTAGGGGGCGTGGGAGGACAACGACGGAGGGGGTCGTGCAGGGGGCGTGGGAGGACAACGATGGAGGGGTCGTGCAGGGGGCGTGGGGCGACAACGACGGAGGGGGTCGTGCAGGGGGCGTGGGAGGATAACGATGGAGGGGGTCGTGCAGGGGGCTGGAGGACAACGATGGAGGGGGTCGTGCAGGGACGTGGGAGGCCAACGACGGAGGGGGTCGTGCAGGGCGTGGAGGATAACGATGGAGGGGGTCGTGCAGGGGCGTGGGAGGCCAACGACGGACGGGGTCGTGCAGGGGGCGTGGAGGCCAACGACGGAGGGGTCGTGCAGGGGGCGTGGAGGACAACGAATGGCGGGGGTCGTGCAGGGGGCGTGGGAGGCCAACGTCCTCCCACGCCCCCTACACGACCCCCTCCATCGTGAGCCACCTCTCCCCCAAGAGCCATCATCGTTATCCACCACAATCACCCACCCACCTGACTCGACATTCTGTTTTTTTCCAGCTTGCTCGGTTGTCATGGTGATTATGTGTGCAGGTGCAGGTGTATTTATTACCTGAACACAGACGGGGTGTGTGTGACACAATTCGGGTACACCTTTCACACCAAGAGGGCGATGACATTCCTTCCTTTTCATAAAGTCACAATCACATTGACTGATGTGATCAGTGAATCAGGATTTGTACCTTTCTTGTGTTTGTCGGTGGTGTTTTTGCCCTTTGTGTGTGTGTGCTTCGATGTTTGCCCTCAGCTTGGAACCCGCTCAAGAACACAGACCTTCGGACATCAAGGGGACATGAAATCGATACGGGGAGGACTTGGGTTCGGAATTTCATGAGAAACGTATTCCGTCTACATTACCAACATCACGGGGGCGACACCGAGCACGGGGCGACACCGAGCACGGGGCGACACCGAGCACGGGGCGACACCGACCACGGTGCGACACCGACCACGGTGCGACACCGACCACGGTGCTACGCAGCGACACCGACACACGACGGTGCGACACCGACCACGCGGTGCGACACCGACCACGGTGCGACACCGACCACGGTGCGACACCGACCACGGTGCGACACCGACCATCAGGGGCGACACCAACATCACGGGGGCGACACGACATCGGGGCGACACCGACATCCGGGGCGACACCCACATGAGGGGCGACACCGAGCACGGGCGACACCGAGCACGGGGCGACACGAGCACGGGGCGACACCGAGCACGGGGCGACACCGACCACGGTGCGACACGACCACGGTGCGACACCGACCACGGTGCGACACCGACATCAGGGCGACACGACCACGGTGCGACACCGACATCAGGGCGACACCAACATCACGGGGCGACACTGACATCGGGGCGACACTGACATCGGGGCGACACCGACATCCGGGGCGACACCGACATCCGGGGCGACACCGACATCCGGGGTGACACCGACATCCGGGGCGACACCAACATCAGGACAACACCAATACGATGAATTGACAGTATCTATGAACTTCAGAAGTAATACACGGAACACTTCAATTCGGTAATGAGTAAAGTTTAATCTTGTGAATATTTTTTTGTAAATAAGGGAAGAAAGCTAGTTCAGAACAAGTCAAGTAGATCTTCAGGCCAAAAACGATTACAAACACCTAACCCTTAACCCAGACGCATGAACATTCCCCATGTTTGCGGTTATTTTCTCGCCCTCTCAGAAATGTCATCTACTCGGCCCAATTGATCATTCCAACGGAATACGAGTCCCTGAAGTCTTGTGTTGGTTTGCCTCAGTGGGAAGCAGACCAACATTGACACAATATCAACTAAAATTGGATAAGAGTATGTTCACCGTCATGGGAAAGTATGTGCGGTGATGTTTTGAGTGGTTAGCCCTTCATCCTTTTTTGTTTCTGGAAGGGATAACACTCAAAACATCAGCCGCAGCTCGTTTACCACTCGCAGTAAACGTACCATTAACTTCCAGCTGATTGTTTTGATTTTGAAATGGAGAGATTGTTAATAGACAGTTCATCAAATCACAAAGATCTTCCAGTGCCGGAGCAAGAGAAAGGAGTACAGTGCTCCACCGCAAGTTCATGAGACGGTGATTAAACATTTGGATTTCACTCGACATTTTTGGATGAAAGTTGTCAAATTGCTCACAGATTTTTGATTCAGATATTCTTATTCTTATTCTTCGTATTCTTATTGGTTCACGAGTCAGTAAGTGACCAC
>CM068954.1:10329083-10349977 GCA_035128595.1 Eptatretus atami
GGATATTGATTGGGAATCGCGAACATTTTCAGAATGAATGTACCTAAAAACCGAACACATTTCAAAAACCGAACACAACGTGGCGTTCTGTTTGTTCACGTGCGTCTCCCCCACCTGTTAGACCGCATTCTCTTCACGCTTTGTTCATTCAGTTCGTCGGTGAAGTACTCGTGAAGCATCTCTCGTGTGTCGATCGCTATTACCTCATGTTTTCACTTGATTGTGCTGTTTTTTTTCTTCAATTATCACCTGCACCCAGAAGAGCAGTGAAGCAAATAGGAGTAAGAGGAAGTCCGTGAGAACGACAATTGAGTTGAAGAAAGAACTTATCGCTAAGCATGAGAGCGGTGCGCGTGTGTCTGATCTCGCTGCGAAATCGACATGTGTACGATTCTGAAAAAAAAGAAGCGAAAAAGCGCAAAAACCCGTCGTGAAGCGAACTCATCAATGAACCTCTGACGAATCGGCTTTAACTAACTCAACGTTTTTTTCGCGAGCATGGTGGTGACGTCACGCTGCGTCACCCAATCGCTTCACCTCTTGATTCTCTCCCGTGGAACCGTGCGGTGAAAACGGCACGTTTGTGTCTCACAGAGTGTACTGGGATTTAAAACACCATTTGGTGCTTCATGGTTAATTACATACCTCCACCAGGCTGAACAGTTTACGTTTGGATCCCAATGGCCACTGATTAGGCCGGAGCTGCATCCAGACTGATGGAAGAAGCGACAACGCTCCTGCTCATCCCCCAGGCTTGGAAGAAGATTCATGACCAGAAAAGGTCATTACTCATCTTATTTACCTTAAACATGGGTAAATTTCAGTTGAAAGTGGGTTTTCTTGGGTCCAGGAACGGATTAATTCACTTCCATTATTTCTTATTGGGAAAATAGTTTTGGAATCCGAACTTTTTGGAATCCGAACATCCTCCTGGAACGAATTAAATTCGGATCCTGGGGCACCACTGTATATTGTTACGGCTGTGGTTGTAGATGGATGGATTTAATAGGGAATTTAGCATTGTGCAGAGTTGCTTGGTCCGTGGACGAGTAGAAAGCACCTCGAAGTAACTAAGTTAGGAATCTGTGAGCTTAAGTGTTACGTGTCACCACATGAGGTGGTGGCGTTTTAAATGGCTTCAGGAGTAAGAATAGTTCCCTGATACGTGATTGCCTTCTAGATTTTCCCTATGTTTTTTATATTTAAGTCAGGCAGTAAGGCTGGAAAACGCATCCTCTCCTCTCTATCGAGTGCAGCCTGTGGCTGCTGGTTTGCATTATTGGTTGGGACGCGGCTATGCGCTGATGCAGTGTCCCCTTACCAGTACACTGGTGCTTGTTTTGCCGACCTCGGAAGATGACAGGCTGTACCTCCTGGTGTATTTTTTTAATTCAGCGGCCAACGGGGCTGAACTCAGGCCCTAGGATCCAAGCCGCCACATAACCACTAGCCAACACCTAGCTAAAACGCATCCCTGAAACCACAACAAACAGGAGAAGCCCCCCCCCTCCTCCTGGTTTGGGTGAACATGCCATGCCCTCGAGGCAGAGGAGATAGAGCGTACAGGAAGAGGACGAGGGAGGTTCCTACTGCAGAGGACGGGAGATCGGTGTGATCGAGGTCGAGGGAGGCAGGCTTGCGCACGTGTGGATTGTGGAAGGTTTCCGTCCGGATAGAATGGGAAATCGGCAGAGCACACACACGAGGTCGGTGTGAGAATGCATGAGGCAGGTGGCACCTTTGGAAAGAGAAGGCTGGCACATTTTGAGCCTTCGTGTGGAAAGCTGCTTGCGGATTGCCTGGCGTACATCTGCCCTGCCATGAGAGAAGTGACGGCGCCATTTGCAACGTGCTGGTGGAAGCGCTTCCCATTCCAAGTTCGACAAGGACCAGCTCTGGGCCAAGTGAGTACCAGGAGACTTAAAAAGGGGGGTTTTCTTTTCATTTTGTGTCATCCGTTGTCCATATTTGCGTCTGTGTGTGAGGCCTCGACAGTATGATGATTGATTTATTATTATTATTATTATTATTACCTGTTGAATTATTGTTTTTGTAAATATTTGTGTATGTTCATTCAATGAATTCCTTTAAGAAATTGTATTCGTCAATTAGTAGTGGGTTCACAGATAAACCCCTTGTGCTGTCCTGGTGCAGTGCTCCTGTGCCGTCACCTCCGCCACTCTCGCCGTCTGCCATTTCCCTCCGCCATGCCCTTTGAGCACATGTTAAAATCTCCGTCAATCAACATGTCAATCAACATGTCCGCCTCCTCCGGGGGTTGGCGGTGTTTACCGCCCGTCACCACAAATTGGGTGGGGGGTTAACTTGGGCCGGCAACCCGCGCGACATATATACATACATACATACATACATATTGTTGTGGATTCTCGCCACTCCGGCGTGCGGACGGCCGCCTTTATCCCGATTGCGGCCGCGCGCGCCACCGAACGTGGCAATCCAGTCGCAGCTTCGGATCAATGCCGAAACCCAGCTACGGGTGTTGTTAACCACACCATAGATCAGCCAACTCTTCTGTCCACGCGCTACAGGGTTGATCGCCGAATTGTCGATGTACCTAATTATTCGCGCAGACAGAAATGCCGGGGATTTACACCTCAACGGAACCTGCACGAAAACGAGCCGCTTTAAGCAGCTCGTTCCGTTTGCGATTGCTGAGCGGTTTTATATCGCCAAGCCCCGTCGGACCAGATGTACGTTTTATCGGCTATTAATCAGCCAGCTATTTATTCCGAACGCAATTACGGCAGTTCAATGGAGGAAGGGACGCAACGAGCAGGTGAATATTCAAACAATAGGGAACATTATTTCCAATGCACATATGCAAGCAAGGCAATGAATGGGGTAGGGACAAGACACGAGCAAGAAAACCTAGAGCCGTTATCTACTTATTACGTACATGCACTTATAACAATTCTACTTATGGACAAGGCGCCACAGACTTCCATGCAAAAACCCCAGAAAAGAAAGAAGAGAACTGGGCTCGTAAGCCTTTAATGTTCCTCGAGAAGTCTGTGGCGCCTTGTCCATAAGTAGAATTGTTATAAGTGCATGTACGTAATAAGTAGATAACGGCTCTAGGTTTTCTTGCTCGTGTCTTGTCCCTACCCCCATTCATTGCCTTGCTTGCATATGTGCATTGGAAATAAATGTTCCCTATTGTTTGAATATTCAGGCTCGTCGTCCTATTTAGTAATCATCGAGGGTACGATTTAGTTCTCCCAATCATGACTCTACTTCATTATTTATGTTTTCTCACGCCTGTGCCGACCCCGGGTCCCACGCCCCCTGCACGACCCACGTCCGTCGTTGGCCTTCCACGCGCCCCTGCACGACCCCCTCCGACGTTGGCCTCCCACGCCCCCTGCACGACCCCCCCATTCGTCGTCCTCCCACGCCCGCTGCACGACCCCCCGGTGGCCCCGTCACCGTCGTTGGGCCTCCCACGCCCCTGCACGACCCCCTCCATCGTTAGTCCTCCACGCCCTGCACGACCCCTCCGTCGTTGGCCTCCCACGTCCCTGCACGACCCCCTCCATCGTTGTCCTCCACCCCCTGCATACGACCCCTCACATCGTTATCCTCCCACGCCCCCTGCACGACCCCCTCCTCGTTGTTCGGCTCCCACGCCCCCTGCCACGACCCGCCCATCGTTGTCCTCCACGCCCCGCTGCACGACCCCCTCCGTTCGTGTCCTCCCAACGCCCCTCCCCGACCCCCTCCATCGTGTCCTTCCCACGCCCCCTACCACGCCCCCTCATCCGTTGTCCTCCACCCCCGCCGACCCCCTCCATCGTTGTCCTTCCCACGCCCCCTGGCACGACCCCCTCCGATCGGGTTGTCCTCCCACCGCCCCCTACACGACCCCTCCACTACGTTGTCTCCCACGCCCCCTGCACGACCCCCTCCATCGCTTATCCTCCCACGCCCCCTGCACGACCCCCTCATCTCTATCCTCCCCACGCCCCTGCCGACCCCCTCCATCGTTATCTCCACGCCCCTGGCCGACCCCCTCCATCGTTGTCCTCCCACGCCACCGCACGACCCCCCGTCGGTTCTTGTCCTCCCAGCCCCCTGCACGACCCCCTCCGCGTTGTCCTCCCAGCCCCCTGCACGACCCCCTCCATCAGTCTGTCCTTCCACGCCCCGCACACCCCTCCGTCGCTTGTCCTCCCACGCCCCCTACACGACCCCCTCCATCGTCTGCCTCCCACGCCCCTGCACAAACACCTCATCATCTCTCCCACGCCACCTGCACGACCCCCCTCCGTCGTTGTCCTCTCACGCCCCCTGCCACGACCCCCTCCATCGTGGTTCTCCCACGCCCCCCTGCACCGACCCCCTCCGTCGTTTCCTCCCACAGCCCCTACAACGACCCCCTCCATCGGTTGTCCTCCCAACGCCCCCTCGACGACCCCTCCATCGTTATTCCTTCCCACACCTCGCTGTCGACCCCCTCCATCGTTATCCTCCACACCCCCTGCACGACCCACCTCCATCTTTCCTCCACGCCCCCTACACCACCCCCTCCATCGGTTGTCCTCCCTGCCCCCATGCACGACCCCTCCATTCGTTGCTCCCTCCCACGCCCCTTGCTCACGACCCCCATCCCATCGTTGTCCTCCCACGCCCCCTGCACGACCCCCCTCATCGTTGGCTCCCACACCCCCTACACCGACCCCCTCCATCGTTGTCCATCCCATGCCCCCTGCCGCCCTCATCATATGTCCTCGACACCCCATACCACGACCCCCTCCGTACGTTGTCCTCCCAGCCCCCTACACGGGACCCCTCATCGTGGCACCTTCCCCAAGAGCCATCATCGTTATCCCACCACAAATCACCCACCCACCTGACCTCGACATTCTTGTTTTTTCCAAGCTTGCTCGGTTGTCATGGTGATGATGTGTGTTCAGGTGCAGGTGTATTATTACCTGAACACCAGACGGGTGTGTTGACACAAATTCGGGTACACCTTTCACACCAAGAGGGCGATGGACATTCCTTCCTTTTGCATGAACGTCACCAATACACCATTGACTTGATGTGATCACGTGAATCAGGATTGTACCTTCTTGTGTTATGTCGGTGTTGTTTTTTGCCCTCTTGTGTGTGTGTGCTTCGAATGTTTGCCCTCAGCTTTGGAACCCGACTCAGAACACAGCCTTCCGGACATCAAGGGGACATGAAAATCGAATACGAGGGAGGACTGGGTTCGGAATTTCATGAGAAGTATTCCGTCTACATTACACACAGTCACGGGGCACACCGAGCACGGGGCGACACCAGCACGGGCGACACCGAGCCCGGCGGACCGCCACTGACACCGACCACGGTGCGACACCGACCACGTGCGCCCCAAAACACAGACCACGGTGCGACCCGACCCACGGTGCGACACCGACCACGGTGCGACACCGACCACGTGGCGACACGACCACGGTGCACACCGACCACGGTTGCGACCACACGGACACCGCCTGCGACACCGACCACGGTGCGACACCGCCCGGTGCGACACCGACATCAGGCGACCACCAACTCACGGGCGACGACTGACATCGGGGCGACACCGACATCCGGGGCGACACCCACATAGGGGCGACACGCGAGCACGGGCGACACCGAGCCGGGCGACACGAGCACGGGCGACACCGAGCACGGGGCGGTACACCGACCACGGTGCGACACCCGACCCGGTGCGACACCGACCACGTGCGACACCGACATCAGGCGACACCGAGCCAACGGGGCGGACAGCCGACATCAGGCGACACCAACATCACAGGGGGCGACACTGACATCGGGCGACACTGACACTCGGGGCCGACACCACAAAATTATTTCCGGGGCGACCCCGACATCCGGGGCGACACCGGACAATCCGGGGGTGTGACACCGACATCCGGGCGACACCAACAATCAGGACAACACCAATCGATGAATTGAACCAGTAATCTATGAACTTCAGAGTAGATAACACGGAACACTTCAATTCGGTACTGATTATAAGTTTAATCTGTTGGAATACTTTTTTGTAAATAAGGAAGAAACTAGTTCAGAACAAGTCAAGTAGATCTTCAGGCCAAAACGATTACAACACCTACCCTTAACCCAGACGCTGACATTCCCCATGTTTGCGGTTATTTTCTCGCCCTCCAGAAATGTCATCTACTCGGCCCCCAATTTGTCATTCCAACCGATACGAGTCCCTGAGTCTTGTGTTGGTTTGCCTCAGTGGGAAGCAGACAACATTGACACAATATCAACTAAAATTGGATAAGAGTATGTTCACCGTCATGGGAAAGTATGTGCGGTGATGTGTTTGAGTGGTTACCCTTCATTCCTTTTTTGTTTCTGGAAGGATAACACTCAAAACATCAGCCGCAGCTGCTTTACCACTCGCAGTAAACGTACATTAACTTCCAGCTGATTGTTTGATTTTGAAATGAGAGATTGTTAATAGACAGTTCATCAAATCACAAAGATCTTCCAGTGCCGGAGCAAGAGAAAGGAGTACAGTGCTCCACCGCAAGTTCATGAGACGGTGATTAACATTTGGATTTCACTCGACATTTTTGATGAAAGTTGTCAAATTTCTCACAGATTTTTGATTCAGATATTCTATTCTTATTCTTCGTATTCTTATTGGTTCACGAGTCAGTAAGTGACACTATATTCGTTATGGGTGTGTGTCTGTCTGTCTGTCTGTCTGTCTGACTCTTTCTTCAAGTAGCCGATTTTTAGGGGGTAGCCGATTTCAAGTTACATCTTCTCCGAGGGTTTGTCGGAATCTGGCAGGGGTTTCGGTATTTGGTTAGCCCAATGGCCCTGCATGGCCCACGGAGCTTGATTTTCATTTTCGTCCCAAGGTCAAGGTCACAAGGTCACGAACTTAGAAAATGCCCAAAAAATCAATAAATTGGCATCGAGCTCCTCGGGTTTCAACTGTTTCGAATGAAAGTTGGTATGTAAGTAGTGCCTCTTCGAGTACTACAACTTTACATCATTTACGTTTTCCGATTCCCCCAGTTTGCCCGTGGCATCCCCTCGAAGGTCAAAAAATAAAAAAGGCGAACTGTGTACATTGCTCGTGAACCATGCCGTCTCCAGACTTCTTCTTCTTTCTTCTTCTTTCCTGCATCGCCCTTAGCAGAGCATTGGTGCTGCCTAAGTAGTTACTTGGGCTACTTATCCAGTTGGTCACCACTCCGACTCAGGAAGTTAGGGCAGGAATTTGTTAATTTGTTGCGGGTGCCGGCGATTGCTCGCCGACTCTTCGCAAGGACACCGTGGATCTTTAACGCCCACAGCTAATGCCGATAGACGGGATGCTCAGTTTCACGCCCATCCGAGGGATGGCGCACCCACTGATGAATCGCCGTGCCTGTGAAACACCGGGATGACATTTTATAGCTTGGCCGAGATGTGAACGCAGGGTAGACAGTTTAGAGGTCATTGCCTACTCGAAGTCATGATCCAGGTTTTTAACTTTGGAAATTATCATGGCATAGGCTTCTTATGCTAGAATGAGCAAAGTGACTTTGATCTCCCTTCTCTCTCTCTTCAGCAAAAGGGTTCGTTCAGCTACACATCCATTGAGTCCACTTTGTGCTCATGTGTATTCACTGTTCTCTGAAGAACGTTAACACCTACACCAAGGTCATTCAAAAAAAAATCGAAATCTCTACTGATCCTCATCTATCACACGGAGAACACTCCATGAGGTCCTTAACGTCACTTTTTGCAGAGTTTGGGCCTATCTTCCTCAACCACTTCTCTCGTCAACAGGAAGAGTTGAGCATTTCTCAGAGGTCTGCATCCAGCACCTGCAGTCGAGACTAAATCTGGCCACTTGGAGTATCCTTCTCGAGCTAGAACTTGATTTCTATACACCTGTCATGTGATATTTCCTTCCAGGAGCCATAGTATTCACTACATTACAATGATATCCCACCTACACTGTTGTTGTCCTTCTATAGGTGTGGACTTTCTATTTGCTTGTATGACAACCGATCACAGTGTGCTCTATAACGCATGACTGTGCTGCACTAAGAAGCATTTGTTTCACACATTAGATGTGATTCTACCACACGCGATTTGCAGTTTATACCTCGTTTTTTCCTGTTTCCAAAATATTTTTCAATAACCATTTCAAAGATGGCTCCAAAGCCAGGGACATGTTGATATCGTCCATCTTGCCAAGTCGCTTTTTTTTGTTGTTTACGGTCATGGCTCGTTGAAGATCTAGACGCTGAACGGATCAGGACGCAACAGGACAAAAGGAATAGTACAAGAAAGTGGGGGGACTTCAACAGCTGAGCTTGCAAGTACAAAATAATGGAGACTTGGACAAACAATGCATGTGGGGAGGAATGAGGAGATTGGGGATGCATGGGGTGGACAGACATGAATACAGAAGGAAACTTTCAGGGAGGAAAAACTAGGAAAAACGAGAAATTTTTGAAGGAGGAGGGCTTCGGGTGGAAGGTGGTGGTGGCTTACGGGGGAAGAAAATATCACGGTTTTGGATGAGGTTGCTCTGAGATGGTGGTGAACAACTGTCTTGAATACCTGGAAGGAAAATGAGATGAAGAGAAATTGGAAACTAGTTCCACAAGTGGGGGGGGGGGAGAGGAACGAATGAGTTTAGGTGAGCAGTATGCTGGATTTTAGGTAGTTTCACCAGAAGGGGGTGATGCTGGACCGTGCACACCTGCAGGAGGAACCTGTGGGAGGGCAAAGAACCGAAAGAGCAGACGGTGCAAGACTGGAAAGCAGGTGGTAGAAGACAGAGAGGACTTAACGACCTGTCTGCGATGGTGAAATGACAGGCCCATCGACTTTGCTGTCATCGTGGAAATTCACAATAATCTTGAAGGTCTTTGTTTCACCGGCGTCGAGCTGAAGAAGGTGTGAGGTAGGGAAGCCAGCCCAGGGGGGAGAACAGCACTCCATCAAGCTGACTTTGTAGATATGGCCTTCTGGCCTAGGTGGATCTTCCTGGTAATTCACAGCCTACAGTCCTTTGTCCTATCTCAATTTGGAGTACTGTATTGCTCGTTGTATGTATGTATGTATATGTATGTTGCCCCCTCTTACACATGTCAGTCCTGGACACCGTGGAAACCCAAGCTCTCAGTTCCATTAGCATCTCCATAAAGAAGCATAAGCATCGGGCTTGCTGCTCTCCCTCACAAACAGGTTGGCTTCCTCGCCTCTTTTTCTACTTCGTCGCCTCAGGTCTTGCTCCCTCCAGTTCTACAACTCTGTCATCAGTTCCTCCACATTGCATGTGTTATTCCAGCAACTTTGTGTGAAACTCCCAAAATCCAGCTACTGCTCACCTCTACTCCTTTGTTTCTCTCTCTACTCCCACTTGAGAACATCTTTCTCATTTGAGGCTTGCTACGTTCCATAGTTTGAGGAGCTTGCTGAGATTCCTTCATCCTTCTCTTTCCACCTGTTCATTCATCCCTTTGTTGCAGCTGTATGTTGTCCCACTGTCCTACGGTCAGTCTGTTTCTTTCTACCCTCTCTCTCACCTCGCTTGTCCTTCAGCCTAGAAATTGGTATTCAAAAAGATGAAATAAAGCACCGACTCAAACACACGTGTGAAAGTGAAAAACTGGAGGCTTGAGAGCCTGCTTTTGAGTGGCAGTTTTTGGAGAAAATTTTTTATTGTTGGAGATTTTATTGCTTTTTCCATAGACAAATTTGGTGCCCATCAGACGGTTAATTGAGTACAATGCCTTTGAAGAGTCAACCACAGTCCACAGAGTGTAGTGTATGTGACCAGAACCAACTGGTGCCCAGAATCGGTAGGAGAGGCAGATCACCATTTCCCTGCAGGTGATCAGCCAGGTTGGTTTCTACAGACCTTGTAATTATTAGTTCCAAGCTTGAATTCCAGAACCAATAAATTCATACAAATCTTTGATATCTCTGCATTCGGCTGCATTTGAACCCACAATCTTTCAGAATGCTTGTCCATTGTCTTCGTTTTTCGGCCACTGCTGTACATCCACATGTTTTGTTATCTTTCATCCAAAAATGGTTATTTTATAATGTATAAGTTGATTTGTTTTTGTTTTTTTTTTGTGCGCTTCCTGCAGTTATCAGTGTGGCTGTTGAGACGTTATCTACGACGCCGTTTTGGTGCGGAGCTTTCTGTGCAACGCATTCGTTTCTCTCTCTTGGGTGACTTGTCTCTTTATCGTCCAGTGGAAACACTCTGTGAAAACTTTCCTTCTTGCTCTTAAATATCTTTACAACATTGATAAACATGAGATTATGACAGTTCATCGATGTTTTTTTTGGCACAGCCCTCTCATTAGAACATTTTAATTGCAAGATGCTTTTTAATTATTATGTCCTGAAATAAGGTTGCAAGTTTCTAATTAACAAGCCGACCGTACGTTTAGATGCAAGGTGTTTATTCTTACAGTGATTAGCTGATGTAACTTGAGCTTACTTCACAATGAGTGATCTTATTCAGTGCCACAAGAAAACATTAATTCATGAAGATGCATATTACTCGCTGGGGATTGTATCACTGTAAAGGTAGGCTGGCAGGATGGCCTAGCTCGAGGTAGGCTTAAGCTGTCTAGCCTGGGATTTGAATCACAACCCAGATATAAACTGTGATGCCTGGTGTTGGCTTAATGGTAAGGGTGGCGGCCTTGGGATCCTAGCGTCCTGAGTTGAAACCCCGCCGGCTATTGAATTAATACCAGGTGGGGTTGACAGCTGTTATCCTTCCGAGGTCGACAAAATGAGTACCAGCTTGCTGGATGATTGAGCCATTCAAGTATCCTGCGTCGGAGTGGCGACCCATCCAGGGTTGTGCCAATAGCCAAGGAGACTGCTTCGGCAGCACCGACGCTCTGTACAGAGTATGGTCCCGATGGATGGATGGATGGGTGGATATAAACTGTCATCCCGGTGTTTCACAGGTAGGGTGATTCATCAATGTGTTGCCGTCCTTGGATGGACATGAAATGTGTTCCCACCTGTTGGTATTAGTTGATGGAACACAGTGTCCTTCTGAAAAGTAGTCTAGCTATCCCAGACACCAATGAACAAATCACAAACTCCAGCAGCACAACCATGCCCTCAGCCATATTGCTATCTTGCAGCCTTGTGCTGCATGCTAAATAAAAAGAAGAAGAGTGTTAAGATGTTTTTCATTTGATTAATTAAAAGCCGGCACCCGCTGTCGAAGGAAGCGGTGGCGTTTTGGCATTTCCTTCTTGTTATGCTCGGCAGATAGAGCTCTGCCTTGTGTCAATTCAGCATCTGCACGGCTTTAAAAAAAAATTGACGGACGGACGGATAGACATACCAAACGTAGAAGCGCTACACCACTTAAAATAACAACATGACATTATGGGGTTGTGGTTGTTTTCATTTTGCAGTGGAGAAAAATCGGGAGGGTTTGGCAAACTCGGACAAAGGCAAACAGCTTCGTAACCTAACTCTGAGACATGGAGATGTGTGAAAAGTGGATCGTGGCACCAGCTTTTGAGTTAAATGCAGGTGGCTTAAGTTTCTGGTTCATTTCCAATGTTGAAAACATTGCCGTCCCTGTGTGGCCCAGGTGTCGCCGTTTCCAACTCTTCCCGAAACGCTGGCTGGAAAATTGAGTGTCATTTATTTGCCCTCCGTTGGCACGAACTACAGAACGCGTCCATGTAAGAAAAACCGCATCTTCGTCTCGACTCCGCCAATGTGCCACGGAATTAATTTTATCACAAATTTCCTCCTTTTTTTGGACTTCTTTGAGTTCGATTCCATCCAATCATTGTGGAGATTTATGAAAAAACCTGTTCTTCATCTCAGCCTGACCTGAAAGTGCCAATTCAATAGGAGTTTGTCTTCTTTTTTTTTAGTATGTTGAGGAATTCACTTTTGAAGAATGTTTTTATTCGCAGCAAATACTCAGACCCTCAGATCGAAGCACAAGCTCGGTTGCCGAGGAAATCTGCAAAAAAACAAACGACTTGTGTCTTTCCTGAGCTGTTTGTTCGACTTTGTCTCTCCTTCCTATCTCCTCAGCAAAGGTCTTCATCAAGGCATTGTAGTAAATGGATGTCAGATTGATACCCGAGAGCCTAGACTTATGGGATGCACACTTGCCTCAAAGAGGTCTGTCTAGCCTGGGTTGGAATCCCGACCCAGGTATAAACTCACCCCGATGTTTCGTGGGCAGGGTGATTTGATTCATCAAAGTGTGTGCCGTCCCTCGGATGGACATTAAACCGGGTGTCCCATTTTCCAGCATTAGTTGGTGTTCGTTAAAGATCCCCCGGTGTCCTTCATGAAGAGAAGGCGAGCTATCACTGGCATCCTGAACAAATTCGAATTCCTGCTCCAGCCTACGGGGGCACTGCATCAGTGGCACAGCTCTGTCCCCAGCAAATGATGCCACCTGCAGGTGCAGACATGTGCTGAATATGAAAAAGAAGAAGAAGAACAAATCAGATTGCTTACTCGGAACTTTTGAACTCATGACTCGGATGTGGAGCGTAACAATGTTTGCTGGCGTTCATTACATTATCCCATCTATCTTCAGGACCGTATTGTACAGGCATCAGTGCTGCCGAAGTAGTCTCCTGGGCTGTTGGCACAACCCTCGATGGGTCGCCACTCTGACGCAGCATACTCGAAGGGCTCGATCATCCCAGCAAGCTGGGACTCATTTTGTCGACCTCGGAGGGAATGACAGCTGAGTCAACCCCACCTGGTATTAATTCAACGGCGAGCGGGATTTGAACTCAGGACCCTGGGAACCCAAGCCCACCACTCCAACCATTAAGCTAACACCAGGCATATTACATTATCGGTATTACTATTAACACTGACCTTTGGTTGTCATTTCATTTACAGGAGATTGACAAAATATGGCTGTCTTGCTGGATTTTCAACCTTCTATTACGTGAGTGCCGCTTCATGTGCTTCAAAATGTTTGCATAAAAATCTCTTATTTTCTTTCATTGAGGTTTGCAAATGTGTGCATGAATCTAAAGCGGTGAATATTTCATTCATGAGGCAAAATGAGTACCGGTGTGCTGGTAACAGGGCACTGCATCGGCGGCAGAGCCGCACCCCCAGAAATTATGCAGCCAAGCAGCTATCGGCTGCATACAATATATATAAAAAACATAATGGTCACACCATATAAATATGCAGATAATAGCTAGGTATTGCCAAACTACAGGTAGTGGACAAAATACATAGCAACGCCAACAGAATGTTGCTTCGTAGTACGTTGGGCCACCATGTGCATCCAGAACGGCATGGATACATTGTGGCATGGGTCAACAAGGGTCTGGAACAGTTCTGCAGGAATATGGCACCATTCTTCCACAATGAAGGCCTCCAATTCACATCGGTTTGATGGAAGTGGAAACCGCTTTCTTAGACTCCTCACCAGACAGTCCCACAAATGCTCAATGGGATTGAGGTCCGGCGATTGGGTAACTTTGTCCTCGTGCTACTCAAACCACCCGGTGACAACACGTGCCCTGTGGACTGGAGCGTTGTCATCCTGAAGGATACCCCTCCCAGCAGGGAAGAAATGCTGCGTCATGGGAGGCAGATGATCGCTCAGGACAGTAACGTGGTGTGCTGCATCAACCCTGCATTCTAGTGGAATGAGTGGACCCAGTCCATGCTAGGAAACATCCCGCACGCCATTATGGAACTGCTAGAACCGTTTACTGTTGGAACCAGGCACTTGAGCTGTAGAGCTCCCTTGGCTGTCGCCACATGTGCACACACCTATTCGTCGAGAACATTGTGAAACATGACTCATCAGACCATATCACATTCCTCCACGACTGGGCAGTCCATTTCCTTGCTCCGTGCACCACTGGACCTGCAAACAGGCATTGCCAGGTGTTATGAGCGGTTTGTGCATCGAACCCAGCTATGGTGTCCTGCCTGTGAGGTTCCCTTCTGACCGTTTTCGACAAAAGTTTGCTCAAGACCCACGTTGAACTCTGCACACAGTTGTCTGCCATTGCTCTCCTGTTTTTCCTTGCAATCCGGATATATGCCGCTGCATCATGCTTTGTCGAGTATGCACTTCCGCATATGTATGTATGTCGGTCCCATACTTTGTATATTGGTTGCACGGCCCGAATACCCTGGTGTTTGCATTTTATTTATTATTATTTTGTCCACTACATGTTTATGTGGCAAAAGCAAAGTGTCTGCAATTCATGGCTGAACATTATGAATATTTTGGTAAATTGTAAGCTCAGACCACTCTCATGCATTTGTAGATTAATCAGTGATGTTTAACAAGTTTGGGATTTAAGTTTTTGTTTTTAAATGTTGTAATTTTGGACAATCCCGAGCTTAAATGATGGCTTTGTGCAGTGAATACAAATGCAGGATCCTTGCAAATCTTGTTTGAGTTTGGATCAATTTTACCTGGAGATTGTAAAATACTGGTACGGATCCGGGGTTTGAGGCTTGCTACAAGGGTAAGCACTCTGGTCCCTCCCGAAAGCCTCGCAATGCATTTTCCCCATCAACCCACAAGACCTAAGGGAAGGGCTATCTAAAACGGATACTAATGGACTAGAAGGGCACTCGGTAGAGCGCATACTTCCACCACGTAAAACCTGATCCACGAGACATATCGGGCCCAATACATTTTTGAAATATCATGTTATACAGTACTATATCGTTTTTGAGCCATATCTCTCAATGGTGAGGAATCACTTTAAGAATTAAATAATTCCGTATCCAGATCCGGATTCGGATCTTCACCAAAATCGAATCCATTCGTCCTTGCCACACCCCTGTGTCCACAAAGTTTCGTCTGAATCCGTCCACAACTTTTTGAGATATTGTGCTATATATCATTTTTGCCCAATCTCCTAATGGTGAAGAATCGCTTTAAAAATTCTAGTAATCGGATCCGGATCTTCACCAAAATCTAATCAGTTCGTCCTTGTCACACACCCAACCTGTCCACAAAATTTCATCCGGATCCGTCCACAACTTTTTGAGATATCCTGTACACAGGCAAACAGGCAAACAAACAGACAGAAAGGGGTGAAAACATAACCTCCTTCACCTTCGGTGGCGGAGGTAATAACTCTCTCGCGACCGCTATGTGTTGCGTGCATTTGCCTTGAGGAGCAGCTGTTTCGCAGAACCGCCAACAATACATTTGTCTAACAAACCTGAGTGAACAAACAACATATCATGATTAATGATTGTGTCGCTGAAACCTTTTCCTTTTTGTTCTCGTTGTTTGACTTTAAATATTACGTTGAATGGAACGAGAAACGAAAACAACAGAAAATGAACTTTAATCGCGACATTGATCAATTAACAGTTTACATCTTGAGTTTTTTAATTCCGTTTCATTATTCTGAGTGATTGACAGGAATGTTGCCCAAAATGTTAATCTCCGATGTTGGTTTTGTTGTCTCTGCATATTTGCCTTTTTTATTCCAAACATTTTAAACCAAGTTTTATACTTTTTATCATTGTGATCAATGTTGTAGTTTTTTTTCTTTTCTTTAAGGTGAACAGTAACCCTTTGTCCCACATTTAGTTTTGATTATAGACTGTTACAGTGCCTCGAGAAAGTCTACACCCGCTTTCAAAAAGTTTCACCTTTTGTTCCCTCATAGATTAGAATTAAATTACATTAACCAGACTTTTTCCACCTGTATTACACATCGTAACCCACAACTTACAAGTGAAAAACAAATTCTACAAATTTCAGAAAGTAATTAAAAACACAAAAAGAAAATATCTCCCTTATAATAGCAATTGTAACTTAGCTCAGGTGTGACCAATCATCTTCAAAAACACCACGAAGTTTATTTGCCTCCACCTGTGTTAAATTGTCGTGATTCTGATTATTTCAGAATAAAATCAGCTGTTCCTGTAGGTTTCCTCTTCTGGGTAGTGCATTTCATAGCAAAGACTCAAGCATGAGAACCAAGGAGCTTTCTCAAGACTTCTGGGATAAAGTTGTGGAAAGGCACCGATCAGAGGATGGGTATAAAAATATTTCAAAGACCTTGAATATCCCTTGGAGTACGGTCAAGACTATCATTAATAGGCCATGAGCTAGACCCGGTAATTTTTGGCTTCGGTACCATATGAGGGGAATAATGCTCATCATAATTTTTGGCAGGGTATACATCTCCTACAGTCAGAAACTGTGTGATAGCATTGCATTGGTGGTAGCCTTTTTGTGTGTTATTAGCCGTTTAGTAACCCCTCCAAAATAAACTTTTCTGAAACCGGCGTAAGACGGAGAAGACATTCTATTTAAACTAATGGTTCTCCCTTATTATTGGCTATATCTTCTTGAAAATTGTTAGGCGCGTAGCTCATGTTATTTGCTTTTAAAAACAGTTGTTAAACTAGCTAGCATTTAGTGTTTGCAATTACAGGCACTGATAGTCCAGTGCTGATACATTGCAGAACATATGATTTTTTTTCATAAAAGTGGTACGGAAGTTTTTTGCCCATTCCCTAATTAATGGATACCATGTTTAAATACGTGAATTGAAGAAAATTTAATCATAAGCTAAAATAACAAAATTTATTTTAAGTTAGATGTACATTCAGTCAAACGACTGAATAGCACTGATATGTGCAGACTGCCAGACTGTAAGAACCAGGCATCCATCTTTGAGTCAGACGATGGGGAAAGTTTAGATGAGGATATTGAAGAACTGGATAATGATTATGATTTTAAAGTTCATCTTGAACATTTTATATCACTTACAATCAGTGCATATGATCAGAGATGTCTTAGAAACTATAAAGGACCCGTTTTTGGTTCATAAGACAATATGTTTATCAGCAACACATCGGGCCTAGGTAATGGCCTTGTTAGTGTCGACACCACATTTGTGTTTCTATTCCGATATTTTATGCCCGACAACGAAGATTGTGTTTCATTTTCACCTTTGACTCATTCATCAGATTGCACATGATTAACCATCTTGCTATTGTCTTATTGGTTTTTATTGTGTAATACGGGTGTTTGATCCTTCATATGTGCATTATTGAGTATCTAAATCCCTGAAATTCTGTATTTTTGAGAAATTACAGGGAAAAAAAACATTAATATTGTTCATGAACATGCTATTATTTACCTTTGTTTGATTCTTGGAAGGTTTCCTTCAAACAACAGGGAAAATATTATGACATTGACCAAACTACATAAATCCGTCCAAATTAGGTATTTTTTCATTTGGGGGGTGGGGTAACATTGTCTTGCTATACTGATCTTCATATAGAACATACAAAAAGAAACTTAGATTTTTGGATTTCTTAATAAATTTGCTAAACACCCATGTAATTATATTCTTCCAGAACTTTTATTCTTTCCACAGTAAATGAGACAAATACTTTTCTAAAGGCGGTATGATTTATAACACAGGAAATAGACACTGATATATAAGTGTCACCAATGACATACCTTTCAACCGAGGCATGTTCAGCACTTTTTGTTGAGAAACAAATGATCCTAGCAAAAGGTGAGACAAATTTCAATGTTAATGTTTGACGGATAAAAAAAATGTTTGCTAAGTTGAAGTAGGATGTCTTACCTTGTACTGGTCATTTTGCACAACAGCTTATTTAAGGGTAGGCATATAAACAGGGTGATAACACACAAAAAGCTCCACCAATGCAATGCCATCACATATTTTCTAACTCTAGGGTTGTATACCTTGCAAAAATCACTATGAGAATTATTCCCCCAGATGGTACCAACCAACCCTACTGGCTTATGGACTATAAGAAGTGGAAGTCGTGTGGTACCACCAAGACCCTACCTAGATCAGGCCGTCCCTCCGAGTTGGATGGCCAAGCAAGGAAGAGACTGATCAGAGAGGGCAGCAAGAGGCCAATTGCAACTACTGTCTTTTATGGCAAAGACTGGTCACTGTGTATATATGCACACATATCCCAAGCACTCACAAGTCTGGCCTGGATGGAGGGGTGGCAACTCAAAAAAGCCCAACATGAGTCCTGTTTGAGGTATGCGAAAAACCACTCTAGAGATTCTGAAGCCATGTGGCAAAACGTTTTGTGGTCTGATGAAACAAAGATGGGACTTTTTGGCCTAAATTCAAACGTTACATTGGCACAAAGCCAACATAGCACATCACCCAAGAACACCATCCCTACTGTGAGGCATCGTGGTGGCAGCATTGTCTTATGGGGCTGTTTCTCATCAGCAGGGACTGGGGCAAAAGTTAGCCGAGAAGGGAAATGGATGGAGCAAAATCTTGAGAAAAACTTGCTGCCCTCTGCAAGAAAGCTGAAATTGGACAGAAGTTCACCTTTCAGCATGACACCAACCTGAAGCACACAGCCAAAGCTACACTGGAGTGGCTAAGGAACAAAAAGAGAAATGTCCTTGAGTAGTGCCACGTCAGAGCCCCGACCTAAATCAATCGAAAATCTGTGGCATGATTTGAAGATTGCTGTCCATCAATGCTCTCCACTCAACTTGACTGAGCTTGAACAGTTTTGTACAGAGAATGGACAAATGTTACTCGATCAAGGTGTACAAAGTTGGTCAAGACCGATCCCAACAGACTCACAGCTGTAATTACTGTAAAGGTGCTTCCACCAAGTATTAACTCAGTGGGATGGACACTTATTCAACCAGATACTAGTGATGTATTTTAAATTAATTTTCTGAAATTTGTAGAATTTGTTTTTCACCTGTAAGTTGTGGGTTATGATGTGGAAAAAGTCTGATTTAATTCAATTTAATTCCAGGCTATAAAGCAACAAATGGTGAAAATTTTGAAAGTTGGTGTGGACTTTCTTTCGGCACTGTATACTGTATATATGTGTGAGAAATAGCAGAAACTACACACTACGGATGGGGTACCTCATTGTGTAATATATAACGGGAAGAAATTAAATGTCACGGACATAGCTTCTGGAGGATCTTCATGGAAACAATCTTTTTGCCAAATAAGCCTTGTTCTTCCTGGTCTTCCTCCAACGAGGTCACATGGTCACAAGAAATGATCATGTGAAAACATCCCTACATCTTTCTTTGAATAATTGTTGTCCTTCAAAAAGACACTAACTGTGTGTGCATGCGTGCGTGTTCGATATAACTTTTCACAGAGAGCAGGGCAGAGATGATGCGTTTTTGTGGCAGATGATGCTTGTTGCTGACAGGTCCTGCACTCAAACTATGCCTTGCTACCTCATCAAGTTCAGGGGTTCGATATATAATATATACATATATTATATATTATATTATATATATTATATTTATTATTATAATTATATATTGTTACGGTTGTGGAAATTCACAGATCACCATTCAGTTCCCGAAGATCAGTTATGTCGATAAGTGTGTGTCCAGGTTTGATTTCCCCACCGATGTATAACGGGAATTATTCGTGTGCCGGACTGTGAACCTTTGAGGTTAGTGTTATTCTTTCCTATCTTTATTTTAAACAACATCTCCTCACCACCTTCGCCACAACCGCCAACATCTCCTCACCACCATCTCCATGGCGCCGCCATCTTTTTCTCCAAACAAACAACATCTCCTCACCATCATCCACAACAATTCTCCTCACCATCATCATGACAAAACAACAACCTCCCAACAAACCAACATCTCCACAGGCGAACACGATGGCATCCTCGCAGCGGCAGGGTGTTTTTAAACACGCCGCGTTGTCAGAGTGATCTCAAACACGTTCGCGCATGACTTGCAAAACGGATCAAAACGACAAAAGGGGCGGAGCCAGCCGGGGGTGAAGGGTCGAAGGTGAAAGCCCAAGCGCCCCCCGAACCCGATAAAAGGCCGGGCTGAAACGCCGAGAAGAGAGTTGAGTTGGGCTGGGCCGTTACAGTCCAGAGAGTCGAGCCTGCAGTGGAGTTTGGAGTCCGGTGGAGTGTGGGGTCCAGTTCAGAGGAGTCGGTGTGGAGAGCGCCAGAGTTGGTCGGAGTTGGTCGAGTTGCAGCCGGAGAGAAGTCGCCAGCCAGCTACATAACGGTCCGAGTGATGCTGAGGAGTGAGCGGGCTCTTAAAAGAGCATCAACTCAAAAAGAGCAAGGCCCGTTCGCTCCTCTGAAGCGTCGTCGACCAGGCCGCGCTGCTAGGCCCGGGACCAACCAAGCCGCCGTTACCACAGCTGCCGCTTGGACCACAGGGACATACGGAGGGTCGCTGACAGAAGACCATCGAGTCGCCTCAAGGGCAACGAAGGGTAACCTGCACGGCCTCGCGGAGCTCCTTCGGTCATCCCAGCTCAGAGAACATTAAAGGCTTACGAGCCCAGTTCTCTTCTTTCTTTTCTGGGGTTTTTGCATGGAGTCTGTGGCGCCTTGTCCATAAGTAGAATTGTTATAAGTGCATTGTACGTAATAAGTAGATAACGGCTCTAGGTTTTCTTGCTCGTGTCTTGTCCCTACCCCATTCATTGCCTTGCTTGCATATGTGCATGTGAAATAAATGTTCCCTATTGTTTGAATATTCACCTGCTCGTTGCGTCCCTTCCTCCATTGAACTGCCGTAATTGCGTTCGGAATAAATAGCTGGCTGATTAATAGCCGATAAAACGTACATCTGGTCACGCGGGCTTGGCGAATATAAACCGCTCAGCAATCGCAAACGGAACGAGCTGCTTTAAAGCGGCTCGTTTTCGTGCAGGTTCCGTTGAGGTGTAAATCCCCGGCATTTCTGTCTGCGCGAATAATTAGGTACATCGACAATTCGGCGATCAACCCTGTGCGCGTGACAGAAGAGTTGGCTGATCTATGGTGTGGTTAACAACACCCGTAGCTGGGTTTCGGCATTGATCCGAAAGCTGCGACTGGATTGCCACGTTCTGGTGCGGCGGCGC
>CM068954.1:10350680-10369722 GCA_035128595.1 Eptatretus atami
CAGCCTTCCTCTTTCCAAAGGTGCCACCTGCCTCATGCATTTCTCACACCGACCTCGTGTGTGTGCTCTGCCGATTTCCCATTCTATCCGGACGGAAACCTTCCACAATCCACACGTGCGCAAGCCTGCCTGCCCTCGACCTCGATCACACCGATCTCCCGTCCTCTGCAGTAGGAACCTCCCTCGTCCTCTTCCCTGTACGCTCTATCTCCTCTGCCTCGAGGGCATGGCATGTTCACCCCAAAACCCAGGCAGGCTCGTCGTCCTATTTGTAATCATCGAGGGTACCGATTTAGTTCTCCCAATCGACTCTACTTCAACTTTATCGTCTTTCTCCGTTCCGACCGCTGTCCCACGCCCCCTGCACGACCACGTCCGTCGTATGGCTTCCACGCCCCTGCACGACCCCGCTCCGATCGTTGGCCTCCCACGCCCCTGCACGACCCCGCCATTCCGTGTGCCTCCACGCCGCTGCACGACGCGTGGCCTCCCGCCTCGACCCGTGCGTTGGCCTCCCACGCCCCTGCACGACCCCTCCATCGTTATCCTCCACGGTCCCCTGCACGACCCCTCCGTCCGTTGGGCTCCCACGTCCCTTGCCACGACCCCCTCCATCGTTGTCCTCCACCCCCCTGCAACGACCCCTCCATCGTTATCCCCCACGCCCCCTGCACGACCCCCTTCCGTCGTTTTCCGCCTCCCACGCCCCCTGCCACGACCGCTCCATCGTTGTCCTCCCACGCCCGCTGGCACGACCCCCTCCGTTCGTTGTCCTCCCACGCCCCCTAAACCCGACCCCCTCCATCGTGTCCTTCCCACGCCCCCTACCACGGACCCCTCCATCGTTGTCTCC
The DNA here is from genome assembly GCA_035128595.1 of Eptatretus atami. Taxonomy (NCBI): domain Eukaryota; kingdom Metazoa; phylum Chordata; class Myxini; order Myxiniformes; family Myxinidae; genus Eptatretus; species Eptatretus atami. The sequence continues at coordinate 10,351,534 of CM068954.1, forward strand.
CCCCCCGCACGACCCCCTCCGATCGTTGTCTTCCCAGCGCCCCCTCGCACGACCCCTCCGTCGGTTGTCCCCCACGCCCCCTACACGACCCCTCCACTACGTTGTCCTCCCACGCCCCCTGCACGACCCCCTCCATCGTTATCCTCCACGCCCCCTTGCACGACCCCCTCCATCTCTATCCTCCCCACGCCCCTGCCGACCCCTCTCCATCGTTATCGTCCAGCCCCTGGCACGACCCCCTCCATCGTTGTCCTCCCACGCCACCTGCACGACCCCCCCGTCGCTTGTCCTCCCACGCCCCCTGCACGACCCCCTCCGTCGTTGTCCTCCCAGCCCCCTGCACGACCCCTCCATCAGTTGTCCTTCCACGCCCCCGACACCCCCTCCGTCGTTGTCCTCCCACGCCCCCTACACGACCCCCTCCATCGTCTGCCTCCCACGCCCCTGACAAACCCTCCATCAGTCTCTCCCGCCACCTGCACACCCCCCTCCGTCGTTGTCCTCTCACGCCCCCTGCCACGACCCCTCCTCGTTGGTTCCTCCCACGCCCCCTGCACCGACCCCCTGCCGTCGTGTTCCTCGCCACGCCCCTACAACGACCCCCCTCCGATCGGTTGTCCTCCCACCGCCCCCTGCGACGACCCCTCCATCGTTATTCCTCCCACACCTCGCTGCGACCCCCTCCATCGTTATCCTCCACACCCCCTGCACGACCCACCTCCATCTTTCCTCCACGCCCCTACACCACCCCCCTCCATCGTTGCCTCCCTGCCCCCTGCCACGACCCCTCCAATCGTTCTCCTCCCACGCCCCTTGCACGACCCCCGTCCATCGTTGTCCTCCCACGCCCCCTGCCGACCCCCTCATCGTTGGTCCTCCCACACCCCCTACACACGACCCCCTCCATCGTTGTCCTCCCATGCCCCCTGCACGACCCCTCCATCTTATGTCCTCGCACGCCCAACCGACCCCCTCCGTACGTTGTCCTTCCCACCCCTACACGACCCCCTCATCGTGGCCACTCTTCCCCAAGAGCCATCATCGTTATCCACCACAAATCACCCACCCACCTGACTCGACATTCTGTTTTATTCAAGCTTGCTCGGTTGTCATGGTGATATGTGTGTCAGGCTGCAGGGGTATTATTCACCTGAACACCCAGACGGGTGTGTTGACACAATTCGGGTACACCTTTCACACCAAGAGGGCGATGACATTTCCTTCCTTTGTCATAGAAGTCACCAATCACCATTGACTTGATGTGATCACGTGAATCAGATTCTGTACCTTCTTGTGTTATGTCGGTGGTTGTTTTGCCCTTTGTGTGTGTTGCTTCGAATGTTTGCCCTCAGCTTGGAACCCGCTCAGAACACAGCCTCCGGACATCAGGGGACATGAAAATCGATACGAGGGAGGACTTGGGTTCGGGAATTTCATGAGAACGTATTCCGTCTACATACAACAGTCACGGGGCACACCGAGCACGGGCGACACCGAGCACGGGCGACACCGAGCCACCGGGGGGGAACGCTGCACACCGACCACGGTGCGACACCGACCACGGTGCGACCCAACACGACCACGGTGCGACCCGACCCACGGTGCGACCCGACCACGGTGCGCACCGACCACGTGGCGACACCGACCACGGTGCGACACCGACCACGGTTGCGCACCACCGTCACACCGACCGTGCGACCGACCACGGTGCGACACCGACCCGGTGCGACACCGACATCAGGCGACACCAACATGCACGGCGACGGACTGACATCGGGGCGACACCGACATTCCGGGGCGACACCCACATAGGGGCGACACGGAGCACGGCGACACCGAGCACGGGCGACACGAGCACGGGCGCGACACCGAGCACGGGGCGGACACCGACCACGGTGCGACACCCGACCACGGTGCGACACCGACCACGTGCGACACCGACATCAGGGCGACACCGACCAACGGTGGCGACACCGACATCAGGGCGACCACCAACATCACGGGGGCGACACTGACATCGGGGCGACACTGACCTCGGGGGCGGACACCAACAAAAAATATAATTCCGGGGCGACCGACATCCGGGCGACACCGACAATCTTCGGGGGTGACACCGACATCGGGGCGACACCAACAATCAGACAACACCAATACGATGAATGACCAGTAATCTATGAACTTCAGAGTATACACGGAACACTTCGAATTCGGTATGGAGTTAATTTAATCTTGGAATACTTTTTTGTAAATAAGCGGAAGAAATGCTAGTTCAGAAACAAGTCAAGTAGATCTTCAGGCCAAAAAACGATTACAACACCTACACCTTAACCCAGACGCTGACCATTCCCCATGTTTTGCGGTTATTTTCCTCGCCCTCGTCAGAAAGTCATCTACTCGGCCCCCAATTTGCATCACTTTCCAACGATACGAGTCCCCTGAAGTCTTGTTGTTGGTTTTGCCTCAGTGGAGAGCGACAACATTGAACCATATCAACTTAAAATTGGATAAGAGTATGTTCACCGTCATTGGGAAAGTATGTGCCCGGTGATGTGTTTGAGTGGTTACCCTTCATTCCTTTTTTGTTTCTGGAAGGGTATTAACACTCAAAAACTCAGCCGCAGCTGCTTTACCACTCGCAGTAAACGTACATAACTTCAGCTGATTGTTTATTTGAATGAGAGATTGTTAATAGACGTTCATCAAATCACACAAGATCTTCCATGCCGGAGCCAAAGAAAGGAGTACAGTGCTCCCACTCCGCAAGTTTCATGAGACTGGTGATTAAACATTTTGGAATTTCACTGACTTTTTGGATGAAAGTTGTCAAATTCTCACAGATTTTTTGATTCAGTATTCTTATTCTTATTCTGTTCGTATTCTTAATCTGGTTCACAGTCAGTATGACACTATATTCGTTATGGGGTGTGTCTTCATGTCTGTCTGTCTGTCTGGACTCTTTCTTCAAGTAGCCGATTTTTAGGGGTAGCCGATTTCAAGTTACCATCTTCTCCGAGGGGTTTGTCGAATCTGCAGGGGTTTCGGTATTGGTTAGCCAATGGCACCTGCCATGGCCCACGGAGCTTGATTTTTCATTTTCGTCCCAAGGTCAAGGTCACAAGGTCACGAACTTAGAAAATGCCACAAAAAATCAAAAATTGGGCACTCGAGCTCCTGGGTTTCAAACTGTTTCGAATGGAAGTTGTATGTAAGAGTGCTCTCTTCGAGTACTACAACTTTACATCATTCACGTTTTTCCGATTCCCGTCCAGTGTTGCCCGTGGCATCCCCTCGAGGTCAAAAATATAAAAAAGGCGAACTGTGTACATTGCTCGTGACATCCATCCCGTCTCCAACTTCTTCTTCTCTTCTTCTTTCATGCTGCCCCTTTAGAGAGCATTGGCTGCTGCCTAAGTACGTTACTGGGTCTTACTATTCCAGTTGGTCACCACTCCGACTTCAGGAAGTTAGGGCCAGGAATTTGTAATTTGATTTCGGGTGCCGGCGATTGCTCGCCGCTCTTCGCCAAGGACACCGCTGGGATCTTTAACGCCCACACTAATTGCCGATAGACGGAGACTGCTCAGTTCACGCCCCATCGGCGAGGGATGGCGCACCCACTGATTGAATCGCCGTGCCTGTGAAACACCGGGCATGACAATTTTATAGCTTGGCCGATGATGTGAACGCACGGGTAGACAGTTTAAGAGGTCATATGCTACCTCGAGGTCATGATCCAGGTTTTATAACTTTGGAAATTTCATGGCATGGCTTCTCTATGCTAGAATGAGCAAAGTGGACTCTTGTCTCCCTTCTCTCTCTTCTTCAGCAAAAGGTTCGTTCAGCACACATCCATTGAGTCCACTTTGTGCCAGTGTAGTTCACTGTTTTGAAGAACGTTAACACCTACATTCAGAGTCATTCAAAAAAAAAATCGAAATCTCTACTGGATCCTCATCATCACACGGAGAACACTCCATGAGGTCCTTAACGTCACTTTTTGCAGAGTTTGGCCTTCTTCCTCACCACTTCTCTCTGTCAACAGGAAGAGTTGAGCATTTCTCAGAGCTCTGCATCAGCACCTGCGCTGCGAGACTTAAATCGCCACTTGGAGTATCCTTCTCGAGCTAGACTGATTTCTATACACCTGTCATTGTCGATATTTCCTTTCCAGGAGCCATAGTATTCACTACACTTACAGATGATATCCCACCTACACTGTTTGTTTGTCTTCTATAGGTGTGACTTTCTATTTTGCTTTGTTATGACAACCGATCACAGTGTGCTCTATAAACGCAATTGAACTGCTTGCTGCACTAAGAAGCATTTGTTTCACACATTAGATGTGATTCTTACCACACGCGATTTGCCAGTTTATACCTCGTTTTTCCTGTTTTCCAAAATATTTTATCAATAACCATTTTCAAAGATGCTCCAGCCAGGGACTTTGATATCGTCCATCTTGCCAAGTCTTTTTTTTTGTCTGTTACGGTCATGGCTCGTTGATAGATCTAGGACGCTGAACGGGATCAGACGCAAGGACAAAAGGAATAGTAAAGAAAGTGGGGCGACTTCAACAGCTGAGCTTGAACAGTACAAAATGAATGGAGACTTGGACAAACAATGCTGTGGGGAGGAATGAGGAGATTGGGGAATGCATGGGGTGGACAGACATGGAATACAGAGGAAACTGTCAGGAGGAAAAAACTAGAAAAAAACGAGAAATTTTGTGAAGAGGAGGCTTCGGAGTGGAAAGGTGGGTGTGTGGCTTACCGGGGGAAGAAATATCACGGGTTTTGGATAGAGGTTGCTCTGAGATGGTCGTGTGAAAACTGTTCTTGAAATACCTTGGAAGGAAAATGAGATTGAAGAGAAGTTGAACTAGTCCACAGTGGGGGGGGGGGAGAGGATAACGAATGAGTTTAGTGAGCCAGTATTGCGGATTTAGGTAGTTTACCAAGAATGGGTGTGATGCCTGGACCGTGCCACCTGAGGAGGAACCTTGTGGGAGGCAAAGAACCGAGAAGAGCAGACGGTTGCAAGACTGAAACAGGTGGTAGAAGCAGCAGAGGACTAACGACCTGTCTGCGATGGTGAAATGACAGGCCATCGGGATTTTGCTCTCATCGTGGAAATTCACATTATCTTGGAAGTTCTTGTGTTCCCGGCTTGTCGAGCTGAGAAGGTGTGAGTAGGGAAGCCAGCCCAGGGGGAGAACAGCACTCATCAAGCGACTTGTAGATATGGCCTTCTGCTAGGTGGGATCTTCCTGTAATTCACAGCCACGGTCTTTGTCCCTATCTCGAATTTGGCAGTACTGTATTTGGGCTCGTTGTATGTATGTCACTGTAGTAATGTATGTGCCCCTCTTACACATGTCAGTCCTGAACCACCGTGGAACCCAAGCTCTCAGTTCCATTAGATCTCCATAAAGAAGTCATAGCATCGGGCTTGCTGCTCTCCCATCACAAAACAGGTGAGCTTTCCTCGCCGCTGCTTTTCTAATTCGTCGCCTCAGTCTTCGCTCCCTCCATTCTACAATCTCTTCATCAGTTCCTCCACATTGCATGTGTTATTCCAGCAAACTTTGTGTGAAACTCCCAAAATCCAGGCCTATCTGCTCACCTCTACTCCTTTGTTTCTCTCTCTACTCCCACTTGGAGAACATCTTCCAATTTGAGGCTTGCTAACGTTCGCATATTTTGAGGACTTGCTGAGATTCCTCATCCTTCTCTTTCCACCTGTTCATTCATCCTTTGATTGCAGCTTATGTTGTCCCACTGTGCCTACGGTCAGTCGTAGTTTCTTTTCTACCTCTCTCTCACCTCGGCTTGTCCTTCAGCCTTAGAATTGGTATTCAAAAAAGATGAAATAAGCACCGACTCAAACACACGTGTGAAAAGTGAAATAACTGGAGGCTTGAGAGCCTGCTTTTTTGAGTGGCAGTCTTGGAAGAAAATGTTTTTATTGTTGGAGATTTTAATTGCTTTTTCATAGGACAAATTTGGTGCCCATCAGGAAACCGGTTAATTGAGTACCAATGCCTTTGAAGAGGTCACCACATCCACAGAGTTAGTTATGTGACCGAACCAACTGTGCCCCAGAATCGGTATGGAGAGGCAGATCACCATTCCCTGCAGGTGTCAAGCCAGGTTGGTTTTCTACGACCTTGTCAATTATTGTCCTAAGCTGTGAATTCCAGAAACCATAAATTCATACAAATCTTTGATATCTCTGCATTTCGGCATGCATTTAGACCCACAATCTTTCAGAATGGGGCTTGTCCATATGTCTTCGTTTTTCGGCCACTGCTGTTACATCACATGTTTTATATCTTTCATCCCAAGAATGTTATTTTATAATGTATAAGTTGATTTTTTGTTTCTTTTTTTGTGCGCTTCTGCAGTTATCAGTGTGGCTGTTGAGACGTTATCTACGACGCCGTTTTGGTCGCGGAGCTTTCTGTTGCAACGCATTCCGTTTCTGCTCTCTGGTTGACTTGTCTTTTTCCGTCAGTGGAAACACTCTCGTGAAAACTTCCTCTTGCCTCGTAAATTATCTTTACAACATTGATAACATTGAGATTTAATGGACATATCATCGATGTTTTTTTGGCACAGCCCTCTCATTAGAACATTTTTAATGCAGATGCTTTTTACATATTATGTCCTGAAATAAGGTTGCAAGTTTCTATATTAACAGCCGACCGTACGTTTAGATGCAAGTGTTTATTCTTTAAGTGATTAGCTGATGTAACTAGCTTATTCACAATGAGTGATCTTATTCAGTGCCACAAGAGAAAACATTATCATGAAGATGCATTGACTCGGCCTTGGGGGAAATTGTATCACTGTAAAGGTAGGCTGCAGGATGGCCTAAGCTCGAGTAGCTTAAGCATGTTAGCCTGGGATTTGAATCAAAACCAGATATAAACTGTGTGCCTAGTGTGGCTTAATCGGTAAGGGGTGGCGGCCTGCGATCGTCTAGGTCCTGGAGTTGAAACCCCGCCGGCTATTGAATTAATACAGGTGGGGTTGAACAGCCTGTTATCCTTCGAGGTCGACCAAAATGAGTACCAGCTTGCCTTGGATGATTGAGCCATTCAAAGTATCCTGCGTCGGGAGTGGCGACCATCCAGGGTTGATGCCAATAGCCAAGGGAGACATGCTTCGGCGCACCGCGCTCCTGTACAGAGTATGCGTCCCGATGGATGGATGGATGGTGGATATAAACTGTCATCCCGGTGTTTCACAGGTAGGGTGATCATCAATGTGTTTGCCGTCCCTTGGATGGACATGAAAATGTGGTTCCCACCTGTTGGTATTAGTTGAGGACACAGTGTCCTTCCTGAAAAGTAGTCTAGCTATCCCAGACACCAATGAACAAATCACAAACTCCAGCAGCACAACCATGCCCTCAGCAATATTGCTATCTTGCAGCCTTGTGCTGCATGCCTAAATAAAAAGAAGAAGAGTGTTAAGATGGTTTTTCATTTGATTAATTAAAAGCCGCACCCGCTGTCCGAAGGAAGCGGTGGCGTTTTGGCATTTCCTTCTTGTTATGCTCGCAGAAGAGCTCTGCCTTGTGTCACATTACAGCATCCTGCACGGCTTTTTAAAAAAAAATTGACGGACGGACGGATAGACATTACCAAACGTAGAAGCGCTACACCACTTAAAATAACAACAGACATTATGGGGTTGTGGTTGTTTTCATTTTGCAGTGGAGAAAATCGGGAGGGTTTGGCAAACTCGGACAAAGGCAAACAGCTTCGTAACCTAACTCTGAGACATGGAGATGTGTGAAAAGTGGATCGTGGCACCAGCTTTTGAGTTAAATGCAGGTGGCTTTAAGTTTCTGGTTCATTTCCAATGTGAAAACATTGCCGTCCCTGTGTGGCCCAGGTGTCGCCGTTTCCAACTCTTCCCGAAACGTCTGGCTGGAAAATGAGTTGTCATTTATTTGCCCTCCGTTGGCACGAACTACAGAAACGCGTCACTGTAAGAAAAACCGATCTTCGTCTCGACTCGCCAATGTGCCACGGATTAATTTTATCACAAATTTCCTCCTTTTTTTGGACTTCTTGAGTTCGATTCCATCCAATCATTGTGGAGATTTATGAAAAAACCTGATTTCATTCTCAGCCTGACCTGAAAGTGCCAATTCAATAGGAGTTTGTCTTCTTTTTTTTTAGTATGTTGGGAATTCACTTTTGAAGAATGTTTTATTCGCAGCAAATACTCAGGACCCTCAGGATCGAGCACAAGCTCGGTGCCGAGGAAATCTGCAAAAAAACAAACGACTTGTGTCTTTTCCTGAGCTCGTTTGGTTCGACTTTGTCTCTCCTTCCTACTCCTCAGCAAAGGTCTTCATCGAACGGCATTGTTAGTAAATGGATGTCAGAGATTGACCGAAGCCTAGACTTATGGGGATGCACACTGCCTCAAAGAGGTCTGTCTAGCCTGGGTTGGAATCCCGACCCAGGTATAAACTCACCCCGATGTTCGTGGGCAGGGTGATTTGATTCATCAAAGTGTGTGCCGTCCCTCGGATGGACATTAAACCGGGTGTCCATTTTCCAGCATTAGTTGGTGTACGTTAAAGACCCCCGGTGTCCTTCATGAAGAGAAGGCGAGCTATCACTGGCATCCTGAACAAATTCGAATTCCTGCTCCAGCCTACGGGGCACTGCATCAGTGGCACAGCTCTGTCCCAGCAAATGATGCCACCTGCAGGCTGCAGACATGTGCTGAATATGAAAAAGAAGAAGAAGAACAAATCAGATTGCTTACTCGGAACTTTGAACTCATGACTCGGATGTGGAGCGTAACAATGTTTGCTGGCGTTCATTACATTATCCCATCTATCTGTCAGGACCGTATCTGTACAGGCATCAGTGCTGCCGAAGTAGTCTCCTGGGCTGTTGGCACAACCCTCGATGGGTCGCCACTCTGACGCAGCATACTCGAAGGCTCGATCATCCCAGCAAGCTGGGACTCATTTTGTCGACCTCGGAGGGAATGACAGCTGAGTTCAACCCCACCTGGTATTAATTCAACGGCGAGCGGGATTTGAACTCAGGACCCTGGGAACCCAAGCCCACCACTCCAACCATTAAGCTAACACCAGGCATATTACATTATCGGTATTACTATTAACACTGACCTTTGGTTGTCATTTCATTTACAGGAGATTGACAAAATATGGGCTGTTCTTGCTGGATTTTCAACCGTTCTATTACGTGAGTGCCGCTTCATGTGCTTCAAAATGTTTGCATAAAAATCTCTTATTTTCTTTCATTGAGGTTTGCAAATGTGTGCATGAATCTAAAGCGGTGAATATTTCATTCATGAGGCAAAATGAGTACCGGTGTGCTGGTAACAGGGCACTGCATCGGCGGCAGAGCCGCACCCCCAGAAATTATGCAGCCAAGCAGCTATCGGCTGCATACAATATATATAAAAAACAATAATGGTCACACCATATAATATGCAGATAATAGCTAGGTATTGCCAAACTACAGGTAGTGGACAAAATACATAGCAACGCCAACAGAATGTTGCTTCGTAGTACGTTGGGCCACCATGTGCATCCAGAACGGCATGGATACATTGTGGCATGGGTCAACAAGGGTCTGGAACAGTTCTGCAGGAATATGGCACCATTCTTCCACAATGAAGGCCTCCAATTCACATCGGTTTGATGGAAGTGGAAACCGCTTTCTTAGACTCCTCACCAGACAGTCCCACAAATGCTCAATGGGATTGAGGTCCGGCGATTGGGTAACTTTGTCCTCGTGCTACTCAAACCACCCGTGACAACACGTGCCCTGTGGACTGGAGCGTTGTCATCCTGAAGGATACCCCTCCCAGCAGGGAAGAAATGCTTGCGTCATGGGAGGCAGATGATCGCTCAGGACAGTAACGTGGTGTGCTGCATCAACCCTGCATTTCTAGTGGAATGAGTGGACCCAGTCCATGCTAGGAAACAATCCCGCACGCCATTATGGAACTGCTAGAACCGTTTACTGTTGGAACCAGGCACTTGAGCTGTAGAGCTCCCTTGGCTGTCGCCACATGTGCACACACCTATTCGTCGAGAACATTGTGAACATGACTCATTCAGACCATATCACATTCCTCCACGGACTGGGCAGTCCATTTCCTTGCTCCGTGCACCACTGGACCTGCAAACAGGCATTGCCAGGTGTTATGAGCGGTTTGTGCATCGCAACCCAGCTATGGTGTCCTGCCTGTGAGGTTCCCTTCTGACCGTTTTCGACAAAAGTTTGCTCAAGACCCACGTTGAACTCTGCACACAGTTGTCTGCCATTGCTCTCCTGTTTTCCTTGCAATCCGGATATATGCCCGCTGCATCATGCTTTGTCGAGTATGCACTTCCGCATATGTATGTATGTCGGTCCCATACTTTGTATATTGGTTGCACGGCCCGAATACCCTGGTGTTTGCATTTTTTAATTTATTATTATTTTGTCACTACATGTTTATGTGGCAAAGCAAAGTGTCTGCAATTCATGGCTGAACATTATGATATATTTTGGTAAATTGTAAGCTCAGACCATCTCTCATGCATTTGTAGATTAATCAGTGATGTTTAACAAGTTTGGGATTTAAGTTTTTGTTTTTTAATGTTGTAATTTTGGACAATCCGAGCTTAAATGATGGCTTTGTGCAGTGAATACAAATGCAGGATCCTTTGCAAATCTTGTTTGAGTTTGGATCAATTTTACCTGGAGATTGTAAAATACTGGTACGGATCCGGGGTTTGAGGCTTGCTACAAGGGTAAGCACTCTGGTCCCTCCCGAAAGCCCTCGCAATGCATTTTCCCCCATCAACCACAAGACATAAGGGAAGGGCTATCTAAAACGGATACTAATGGACTAGAAGGGCACTCGGATAGAGCGCATACTTCCACACGTAAACCTGATCCACGAGACATATCGGGCCCAATACATTTTTGAAATATCATGTTATACAGTACTATATCGTTTTGAGCCATTCTCTCAATGGTGAGGAATCACTTTAAGAATTAAATAATTCCGTATCCAGATCCGGATTCGGATCTTCACCAAAATCGAATCCATTCGTCCTTGCCACACACCCTGTGTCCACAAAGTTTCGTCTGAATCCGTCCACAACTTTTGAGATATTGTGCTATATATCATTTTTGCCCAATCTCTCAATGGTGAAGAATCGCTTTAAAATTCTAGTAATCGGATCCGGATCTTCACCAAAATCTTAATCAGTTCGTCCTTGTCACACACCCAACCTGTCACAAAATTTCATCCGGATCCGTCCACAACTTTTTGAGATATCCTGTAACAGGCAAACAGGCAAACAACAGACAGAAAGGGGTGAAAACATAACCTCCTTCACCTTCGGTGGCGGAGGTAATAACTCTCTCGCGACCGCTATGTGTTGCGTGCATTGCCTTGAGGAGCAGCTGTTTCGCAGAACCGCCAACAATACATTTGTCTAACAAACCTGAGTGAACAAACACATATCATGATTAATGATTGTGTCGCTGAAACCTTTTCCTTTTTGTTCTCGTTGTTTGACTTTAAATATTACGTTGAATGGACGAGAAACGAAAACAACAGAAAATGAACTTTATCGCGACATTGATCAATTAACAGTTTACATCTTGAGTTTTTTAATTCCGTTTCATTATTCTGAGTGATTGACAGGAATGTTGCCCAAAATGTTAATCTCCGATGTTGGTTTTGTTGTCTCTGCATATTTGCCTTTTTTATTCCAAACTTTTTAAACCAAGTTTTTACTTTTTATCATTGTATCAATGTTGTAGTTTTTTTTCTTTTCTTTAGGTGAACAGTAACCCTTTGTCCCACATTTAGTTTTGATTATAGACTGTTACAGTGCCTCGAGAAAGTCTACACCCGCTTTTCAAAAAGTTTCACCTTTTGTTCCCTCATAGATTAGAATTAAATTACATTAACCAGACTTTTTCCACCTGTATTTACACATCGTAACCCACAACTTACAAGTGAAAAACTTCTACAAATTTCAGAAAAGTAATTAAAAACACAAAAAGAAAATATCTCCCTTATAATAGCAATTGTAACTTAGCTCAGGTGTGACCAATCATCTTCAAAAAACACACGAAGTTTATTTGCCTCCACCTGTGTTAAATTGTCGTGATTCTGATTATTTCAGAATAAAATCAGCTGTTCCTGTAGGTTCCTCTTCTGGGGTAGTGCATTTCATAGCAAAGACTCAAGCATGAGAACCAAGGAGCTTTCTCAAGACTTCTGGGATAAAGTTGTGGAAAGGCACAGATCAGAGGATGGGTATAAAAATATTTCAAAGACCTTGAATATCCCTTGGAGTACGTCAAGACTATCATTAATAGGCCATGAGCTAGACCCGGTAATTTTTGGCTTCGGTACCATATGAGGGGAATAATGCTCATCATAATTTTTGGCAGGGTATACATCTCCATACAGTCAGAAACTGTGTGATAGCATTGCATTGGTGGTAGCCTTTTGTGTGTTATTAGCCGTTTAGTAACCCCTCCCAAAATAAACTTTTCTGAAACCGGCGTAAGACGGAGAAGGACATTCTATTTTAAACTAATGGTTCTCCCTTATTATTGGCTATATCTTCTGAAAATTGTTAGGCGCGTAGCTCATGTTATTTGCTTTTAAAAACAGTTGTTAAACTAGCCTAGCATTTAGTGTTTGCAATTACAGGCACTGATAGTCCAGTGCTGATACATTGCAGAACATATGATTTTTTTTCATAAAAGTGGTACGGAAGTTTTTTGCCCATTCCCTAATTAATGGATACCATGTTTAAATACGTGAATTGAGAAAATTTAATCATAAGCTAAAATAACAAAATTTATTTTAAGTTAGATGTACATTCAGTCAAACGGACTGAAATGCACTGATATGTGCAGACTGCCAGACTGTAAGAACCAGGCATCCATCTTTGAGTCGACGATGGGGAAAGTTTAGATGAGGATATTGAAGAACTGGATAATGATTATGATTTTAAAGTTCATCTTGAACATTTTATATCACTTACAATCAGTGCATATGATCAGAGATGTCTTAGAAACTATAAGGACCCGTTTTTGGTTCATAAGACAATATGTTTATCAGCAACACATCGGGCCTAGGTAATGGCCTTGTTAGTGTCGAACACCACATTTGTGTTTCTATTCCGTAATTTTATGCCCGACAACGAAGATTGTGTTTCATTTTCACCTTTGACTCATTCATCAGATTGCACATGATTAACCATCTTGCTATTGTCTTATTGGTTTTTATTGTGTAATACGGGTGTTGATCCTTCATATGTGCATTATTGAGTATTCTAAATCCCTGAAATTCTGTATTTTTTGAGAAATTACAGGGAAAAAAAACATTAATATTGTTCATGAACATGCTATTATTTACCTTTGTTTGATTCTTGGAAGGTTCCTTCAAAACAACAGGGAAAATATTATGACATTGACCAAACTACATAAATCCGTCCAAATTAGAGTATTTTTTCATTTGGGGGGTGGGGTAACATTGTCTTCTATACTGATCTTCATATAGAACATACAAAAAGAAACTTAGATTTTTGGATTTCTTAATAAATTTGCTAAACACCCATGTAATTATATTCTTCCAGAACTTTTATTTACTTTCCACAGTAAATGAGACAAATACTTTTCTAAAGGCGGTATGATTTATAACACAGGAAATAGACACTGATATATAAGTGTCACCAATGACATACCTTTCAACCGAGGCATGTTCAGCACTTTTTGTTGAGAAACAAATGATCTAGCAAAAGGTGAGACAAATTTCAATGTTAATGTTTGACGGATAAAAAAAATGTTTGCTATTGAAGTAGGATGTCTTACCTTGTACTGGTCATTTTGCACAACAGCTTATTTAAGGGTAGGCATATAAACAGGGTGATAACACACAAAAGCTCCACCAATGCAATGCCATCACATATTTTCTAACTCTAGGGTTGTATACCTTGCCAAAAATCACTATGAGAATTATTCCCCCCAGATGGTACCAACCAACCCTACTGGCTTATGGACTATAAGAAGTTGAAGTCGTGTGGTACCACCAAGACCCTACCTAGATCAGGCCGTCCCTCCGAGTTGGATGGCCAAGCAAGAAGAGACTGATCAGAGAGGGCAGCAAGAGGCCAATTGCAACTACTGTCTTTTATGGCAAAGACTGGTCACTGTGTATATATGACAACAATATCCCAAGCACTTCACAAGTCTGGCCTGGATGGAGGGGGGCAACTCAAAAAAAGCCCAACATGAGTCCTGTTTGAGGTATGCGAAAAACCACTCTAGAGATTCTGAAGCCATGTGGCAAAACGTTTTGTGTCTGATGAAACAAAGATGGGACTTTTTGGCCTAAATTCAAACGTTACATTGGCACAAAGCCAACATAGCACATCACCCAAGAACACCATCCCTACTGTGAGGCATCGTGGTGGCAGCATTGTCTTATGGGGCTGTTTCTCATCAGCAGGGACTGGGGCAAAAGTTAGCGAGAAGGAAATGGATGGAGCAAAATCCTTGAGAAAAACTTGCTGCCCTCTGCAAGAAAGCTGAAATTGGACAGAAGTTCACCTTTCAGCATGACACAACCTGAAGCACACAGCCAAAGCTACACTGGAGTGGCTAAGGAACAAAAGAGGAAATGTCCTTGAGTCAGTCCACGTCAGAGCCCGACCTAAATCCAATCGAAAATCTGTGGCATGATTTGAAGATTGCTGTCCATCAATGCTCTCCACTCAACTTGACTGAGCTTGAACAGTTTTGTACAGAGAATGGACAAATGTTACTCGATCAAGTGTACAAAGTTGGTCAAGACCGATCCCAACAGACTCACAGCTGTAATTACTGTAAAGGTGCTTCCACCAAGTATTTAACTCAGTGGGATGGACACTTATCCAACCAGATACTAGTGATGTATTTTAAATTAATTTTCTGAAATTTGTAGAATTTGTTTTTCACCTGTAAGTTGTGGGTTATTGATGTGGAAAAAGTCTGATTTAATTCAATTTAATTCCAGGCTATAAGCAACAAATGGTGAAAATTTTGAAAGTTGGTGTGGACTTTCTTTCGGCACTGTATACTGTATATATGTGTGAGAAATAGCAGAAACTACACACTACGGATGGGGTACCTCATTTGTGTAAATATATAACGGGAAGAAAATTAAATGTCACGGACATAGCTTCTGGAGGATCTTCATGGAAACAATCTTTTGCCAAATAAGCCTTGTTCTTCCTGGTCTTCCTCAACGAGGTCACATGGTCACAAGAAATGATCATGTTGAAACACATCCCTACATCTTTCTTTGAATAATTGTTGTCCTTCAAAAAGACACTAACTGTGTGTGCATGCGTGCGTGTTCGATATAACTTTTCACAGAGGCAGGGCAGAGATGATGCGTTTTTGTGGCAGATGATGCTTGTTGCTGACAGGTCCTGCACTCAAACTATGCCTTGCTACCCTCATCAAGTTCAGGGGTTCGTATATTAATATATACATATATTATATATTATATTATATATATTATATTTATTATTATTAATATATATTGTTACGGTTGTGGAAATTCACAGATCACCATTCAGTTCCCGAAGATCAGTTATGTCGATAAGTGTGTGTCCAGGTTAGATTTCCCCACCGATGTATAACGGGAATTATTCGTGTGCCGGACTGTGAACCTTTGAGGTTGTGTTATTCTTTCCTATCTTTATTTTAAACAACATCTCCTCACCACCTTCGCCACAACCGCCAACATCTCCTCACCACCATCTCCATGGCGCCGCCATCTTTTTCTCCAAAACAAACAACATCTCCTCACCATCATCCACAAAATTCTCCTCACCATCATCATGACAAAACAACAACTCCCAACAAACAACATCTCCACAGGCGAACACGATGGCATCCTCGCAGCGGCAGGGTGTTTTTAACACGCCGCGTTGTCAGAGTGATCTCAAACACGTTCGCGCATGACTTGCAAAACGGATCAAAACGACAAAAGGGGCGGAGCCAGCCGGGGGTGAAGGGTCGAAGGTGAAAGCCCAAGCGCCCCCCGAACCGATAAAAGGCCGGGCTGAAACGCCGAGAGAGAGTTGAGTTGGGCTGGGCCGTTACAGTCCAGAGAGTCGAGCCTGCAGTGGAGTTTGAGGTCCGTGGAGTGTGGGGTCCAGTTCAGAGGAGTCGGTGTGGAGAGCGCCAGAGTTGGTCGGAGTTGGTCGAGTTGCAGCCGGAGAGAAGTCGCCAGCCAGCTACATAACGGTCCGAGTGATGCTGAGGAGTGAGCGGGCTCTTAAAAGAGCATCAACTCAAAAAGAGCAAGGCCCGTTCGCTCCTCTGAAGCGTCGTCGACCAGGCCGCGCTGCTAGGCCCGGGACCAACCAAGCCGCCGTTACCACAGCTGCCGCTTGGACACAGGGACATACGGAGGGTCGCTGACAGAAGACCATCGAGTCGCCTCAAGGGCAACGAAGGTAACCTGCACGGCCTCGCGGAGCTCCTTCGGTCATCCCAGCTCAGAGAACATTAAAGGCTTACGAGCCCCAGTTCTCTTCTTTCTTTTCTGGGGTTTTTGCATGGAGTCTGTGGCGCCTTGTCCATAAGTAGAATTGTTATAAGTGGCATTGTACGTAATAAGTAGATAACGGCTCTAGGTTTTCTTGCTCGTGTCTTGTCCCTACCCCCATTCATTGCCTTGCTTGCATATGTGCATGGAAATAAATGTTCCCTATTGTTTGAATATTCACCTGCTCGTTGCGTCCCTTCCTCCATTGAACTGCCGTAATTGCGTTCGGAATAATAGCTGGCTGATTAATAGCCGATAAAACGTACATCTGGTCGACGCGGGCTTGGCGATATATAAACCGCTCAGCAATCGCAAACGGAACGAGCTGCTTAAAGCGGCTCGTTTTCGTGCAGGTTCGTTGGAGGTGTAAATCCCCGGCATTTCTGTCTGCGGCGAATAATTAGGTACATCGACCAATCGGCGATCAACCCTGGCCGTGGACGAAGAGTTGGCTGATCTATGGTGTGGTTAACAACACCCGTAGCTGGGTTTCGCATTGATCCGAAAGCTGCGACTGGATTGCCACGTTCGGTGGCGCGCGCGGCCGCAATCGGGATAAGGCGGCGTCCGCACGCCGGAAGTGGCGAGAATCCACAACAATATGTATGTATGTATGTATGTATATGTCGCGCGGGTGGCCGGCCAAGTTAACCCCCCAACCCAATTTGTGGTGACGGGCGGTAAACACCGCCAACCCCGGGAGGAGGCGGACATGTTGATTGACATGTTGATTGACGGAGATTTCAACATGTGCTCAAAGGGCATGGCGGAGGGAATGGCAGACGGGCGGAGGAGTACGGCACAGGAGCACTGCACCAGGACAGCACAAGGGGGTTTATCTGTGAACCCCATACTAATGGACGAATACAATTTCTTAAAGGAATTCATTGAATGAACATACAAATATTTACAAAAACAATAATTCAACAGGTAATAATAATAATATATAATATAATCAATTACTGTCGAGGCCTCACACACAGACGCAAATATGGACAACGGATGACACAAAATGAAAAGAAAACCCCCCCTTTTTAAGTCTCCTGGTACTCAACTTGGCCAGAGCTGGTCCTTGTCGAACTTGGAATGGGAAGCGCTTCCACCAGCACGTGTGCAAATGGCGCCGTCACTTCTCTCATGGCAGGGCAGATGTACGCCAGGCAATCCGCAAGCAGCTTTCCACACGAAGGCTCAAAATGTGCCAGCCTTCCTCTTTCCAAAGGTGCCACCTGCCTCATGCATTTCTCACACCGACCTCGTGTGTGGTGCTCTGCCGATTTCCCATTCTATCCGGACGGAAACCTTCCACAATCCACACGTGCGCAAGCCTGCCTGCCCTCGACCTCGATCACACCGATCTCCCGTCCTCTGCAGTAGGAACCTCCCTCGTCCTCTTCCCTGTACGCTCTATCTCCTCTGCCTCGAGGGCATGGATGTTCACCCAAAACCCAGGAGGAGGGGGGGGGGGTTCTCCTGTTTGTTGTGGTTTCAGGGATGCGTTTTAAGCCTGGTGTTGGCTTAGTGGTTTAGGTGGCGGCTTTGGGATCCTAGGGTCCTGATTCAGCCC
>CM068954.1:10369747-10381574 GCA_035128595.1 Eptatretus atami
TACCAGGAAGTCGAGGGGAGGGGGGGGGGGGCTTCTCCTGTTTGTTGTGTTTCAGGGATGCGTTTTAAGCCTGGTGTTGGCTTAGTGGTTATGGTGGCGGCTTGGATCCTAGGGTCCTGAGTTCAAGCCCCGTGGCCGCTGAATTAAAAAATACAACAGGAGGTTGACTCAGCCTGTCATCCTTCGAGGTCGGCAAAACAAGCACCAGTGTACTGGTAAGGGGACACTGCATCAGCGCATAGCCGCGTCCCAACCAATAATGCAAACCAGCAGCCACAGGCTGCACTCGAAGAGAGAGAGGGATGCGTTTTCCAGCCTTACTGCCTGACTTGAAATATAAAAAACATAGGGAAAATCATAGAAGGCAATCACGTATCAGGGAACTTATTCTTACTCCTGAAGCCATTTAAAACCGCACCACCCTCATGTTGGTGACACGTAACACTTAAGCTCACAGATTCCCTAACTTAGTTACTTCGAGGTGCTTTCTACTCGTCCACGGACCAAGCAACTCTGCACAATGCTAAATTCCCTATTAAATCCATCCATCTACAACCACAGCCGTAACAAATACAGTGGTGCCCCAGAATCCGAATTTAATTCGTTCCAGGAGGCTGTTCGGATTCCAAAAAGTTCGGATTCCAAAACTATTTTCCCAATAAGAAATAATGGAAAGTGAATTAATCCGTTCCGTGACCCCAAGAAAACCCACTTCAACTGAAATTACCCATGTTTAGATAAATAAGATGAGTAATGACCTTTCTGGGCATGAATCTTCTTCCAAGCCTGGGGATGAGCAGGAGCGTTGTCGCTTCTTCCATCAGTCTGGATGCAGCTCCGCCTATCAGTGGCCATTGGATCCAAAACGTAAACTGTTCAGCTGTGGAGGTATGTAATTAACCATGAAGCACCAAATGTGTTTTATATCCCAGTACACTCTGTGGAGACACAAACGTGCCGTTTTCACCGCACGGTTCCACGGGAGAGAATCAAGAGGTGAAGCGATTGGGTGACGCAGCGTGACGTCACCACCATGCTCGCGAAAAAAACGTGAGTTAGTTAAAGCCGATTCGTCGAAGGGTTCATTGAATGAGTTCGCTTCACGACGGGTTTTTGCGCTTTATCGCTTCTTTATTTTTCAGAATCGTACACATGGTCGATTTCGGCAGCGAGATCAGACACACGCGCACCGCTCTCATGCTTAGCATAATTCTTTCTTCAACTCAATTGTCGTTCTCACGGACTTCCTCTTATCCTATTTGCTTCACTGCTCTTCTTGGGTGCCAGGGTGATAATTGAAGAAAAAAAAACAGCACAAATCAAGGTGAAAACATGAGGTTAATAGCGATCGACACACGAGAGATGCTTTCACGAGTACTTCCACCGACGAACTGAATGAACAAAGCGTGAAGATGCGGGTCTAACAGGTGGGGGAGACGCACGTGAACAAATGAACGCCACGTTGTGTTCGGTTTTTGAAATGTGTTCGGTTTTTAGGGCAACATTTTCTCGAAAAAATTGTTCGGATTCCAATTTGTTCAAACAATGGGGCGTTCGGATTCTGGGGGCACCACGTACTGTATATTCAGGGTATTTCAAAAAAAGTGGACAATTTGAACATTTTATTGGAGAAAATTAAAAATGGTAACAAGTTCAGTGATATATGATGGAAAGCATATACCATGCCATTTTCAAATCACTCATTGTACTGCTTGTAATTGACATTTTTAATGTGTACTCCTCCTCTGTTCAAGCAGGCTTTGATCCTGACACTGAAATTGTCCACAACTTGTCTGCAAGTGCCTGGAGTGGTAGCATGACAGTAGTCCTCCACCTCCTGCTTCAGGACAGCCAGGATTTGAGGTTTGTTGGTGCAAACTTGACCTTGGTAGCACCCCAAAATAAAAAAAAAATCCAATGGATTCAAATCCGGATTGTAGGCTGCCCACTCATATGCTGTGCCCTGGCTGATGATATGATTTCCAAACAGTTGTTGCAGCAAGTTGATGTTTCACCTGTAGTGTGCAGTGGACCAGGTCCTGCATGAACTATGCAAGTCTGAGTTAGTTTGGAGACAGTTCTTGAGCGAGATCGGCATTAGAACTCACGGTACTGCTCACCGTTGACTTGTACAGTCTACCATTGGCGTCCTCGAACCAATACGGTCCCAGCATACCCCATCTGGCATTCATTGCACAGAAGCAAGTGGACTTGGGCTCTTGAGAGAGCACCTCAGACATCTCCTCAGAAGGCTCAGCACCCCAGAAAATGCTGTTGTGATTGTTGATCGCTCCATTCAAGTAGAAGTTTGCTTCATCACTGAACCACAAGGAGTTGATCTAATTTGGGGACCTTTCCATTCAGTCACTGAACCAATCACGCTTTGTTATTCTGCTTGCCATGTCATTCAGAGTTAGCTTATGCCTTACATATATGAATTTGGGGTAGAGCTTGAGTTCAGAAGTGACAATGCACCACACAGATGAGGCTGAGATCACCATTTATCAGGAATGCCGACAGTGGGATTTATTAGGACTTTCGATCGATAATCTCTCACAAGATCAATGTTCCCTTGGTCCTTGGTAACACTCGGTGGTGCCACTGTTGCCTATATTTTGATTTTTCATGCTTCCATGTGCTTGGAAGTGTTCACAAACTGCTGAATGCTCCATTGGAAGGTCCATTATGGGTGTGAACATTGCAATACTGATTGGTATCAGCGCACACCTGCACGTAGAATTTTGTCTCAAACCACAAAGTCATGATTTTCAATATTTTGCTCCACTGTGAACACCATGGTTGATGTTTGGTCCTACTGACTACTTCTTAAAATGGCAACCATCACCACCATCACCTGCAAGAGAGAAAGGGATAGAAATGACAGAATATCTTAAATAGAATAATATGCTTAAATAGTCCACTTTTTTTAAACACCGTGTGTGTGTGTGTGTTGTGTGTGTGTGTGTATAAATTCCTGTCTGTTTGTGTGTAACACCAATCACGCTAAAACGACTGGACCAATTGCCATCAACTTGGCACATGGACCAAGTTTGACCTCGTGGTGAACATGGCTTCGTGTGTCATCTGTAGTCGTGGTGGTTTGGGAAGGGCGATGAAAATTCTCTATGTAAATGTGTATTTGTGTAGCGCCACCCGGTAGTGGTGGCAGAGAGTATTACAAGCCAGTCGTGGAGATAACTTGCATTTTTGCACTCTGCACGTCTCCAGAGAGTGGGAAGCCCCAAAGCTAACCTCCGCTTGCCCAATCAGATTAATTATGAATTAATAGTGTGGACGAAAGCACCATGTCCCACAGGGAGCATTTGAGGATGTAAAACACAACTTTGCAGGAACTTCGTGAAAATGCCAGGATTATGGATGGTGTTACCTTCCTCTTTGCTGGTGACTTCTGACAGACCTTACCGTTATGCCTCGAGGAACCAAAGCTGATGAGTTGAATGCCTGCAAAAATCATCATTCCTTTGGAGATATGCTATAAAACTGAAGTGAACTAAAAACATGCGGTCTGTATCTCATTAGACACA
This sequence comes from Eptatretus atami, assembly GCA_035128595.1. NCBI lineage: Eukaryota > Metazoa > Chordata > Myxini > Myxiniformes > Myxinidae > Eptatretus > Eptatretus atami. Next base: position 10,373,293 of record CM068954.1, read on the forward strand.
CGAGAACATTACCCGTAGGAACGTTTTCTCGAACCCTCCCAGAAATAACCCAGGCAGTATGTAGTAATGTATGTAGGTAATAAAAAATGTAGGTAATAGTATGTAGTAATAAAAATATGTAGGTAATAGTATGTAGGTAATAAAAATAACCCAGGCAGTATGTAGGTAATGGAAAAAAAAACTTGGTGTAGCCTCAGGCCGGAAGCCAGAGGCCTATAATTCCATTGGCTTTCAGAAGGCCCGTGACATCTCATAAAATGTATTGTTAGGAACTGAAAAACTATCTGACACCTCAGTGTTATCCGTGCTTTCGTATTTTTTTCACAATAAATGATTATCATACAAAATACAGTCACCCTATTTACTTATATCACAAATTGTCACTTTACTTGGATTCTACAGACCACGCCATCCCTTCTCTCCCCAGCGCACAAGCACCACCATTAGCCAGCCATGCATCCTTCAAGCTGCCCAGAAATCTCCGCCGCTTTTTTGCTTAGCATAGCTTTGCAGGTTCTTCTGATGTGCATTTGAAGACTGAACAACGCGTCTTCTATCATTAAATAAAGATACGTTTGAGGAAACAAATGTGCATTTTGATTAAAACTCAAGGAGGTAATGCATGTTTTGTTTCGCACACGCATCGCGGCAGCGGTCTAATATACACAGCCCAATGAACGTACTTGCATTAATTCTCATAATGCAGAGGAAAGAAAGTTGTGTTCTTTCATGAAATTTTTTTGGGGGGTTTTCACCCGACTTTTCAAGGCTTGTAAACAAACTGATGGCGGGTATTTCGCATTGTGTAAGTAAATAAACATCAGAATCTGCTCGGTCGTGAATGCCTGCATCCGTAATTAGTCGGGAGGCCGCCGAGGAAATTCCCGAGAGATATTTATTGTGTATACATAAACTTTAAAGAAGTGATGTACACGTACACTTTAAAGTTTTGTATGAAATGTACACGTACACTTTCGTACACTCAACATCACCTCTAAGTTTATTGGATTCGCTATATATGCTAGATATCCCTTATTGTTGGGTTTTCCGTGTGTGTGTGTGTGTGTGTGTGTGTGTCTGCAACGCGAGGCTCCACAGCACAAACCAGCAAACCGATTATTTTCAAATGGTAGTCCTTCAAAAAATAGGGTGTCTATTTACCATCATTTTTTATGAGGAGTGCCAGTTGCAAAATACGCAAATAGGAAAAATCTTGCCAGGCAGAGGAACATTGTATTGAACCAATACGCTTGGCAATGAATCTTCGTCGGTGGATCGGTCAGAATGAAAAGCATAGTATCCAGCGCCTCGATCCAGCAAATCCCTCGTCGCCTACCTGCTTATGTTATATGTATATGTATATGTATATGTATATATATATATTATACGGATTTCAGAATCTGATCCGATGATATACATACCAACATTCAGGTTCCTCAGATAGTTATTCCCTGAAATGCATGTCTAGGATAGACCTATCCCCATGTCTGGTGGATTCTAAATGTGATGCGTTGAGAACGTAAAGAATAGATCCCCCTCTTATGGGAAGCTCCTCTTTTTCTCTTTATGACAGACACATTCATGCACGTGAGATGCTCGTTCTTTCACCAAACGCCGAGACCGCCTTTTTCCAGCGACGTGACACCGTTTCTTTCACCAACGCGAGACCCGCCTTTTTCCAGCGACATTGACACCCGTTTCTTTCCACCACGCCGAGACCCGCCTTTTTCCATCGAACGTGTCGACACACTGTTCCGCAGCCCTAGACGCTAACTGGCTTTTTTCATGTCAGCTGAACAGTGAGGTAATAATTGTTGTTGACAGTTTTATGAGCGCTTCATGTTTGTGTTTGGTAATTCTGACAAATGGCTGCTTTTTTCTCGCCTAGCACCACAGACATGGCCTCGTAAGCGAGGAATAACCGTGGGAGTGCGGGTGTCATGGTAACGGTGCGCAATGTCGGGCGGGTGGATTTGGTGGGAGTCTGTTGCCGCTGAGACAGGCCGCCTTATAAAAAAAGGGAGAGGTCCGTTCTTGGTGAGCGGCAATGCGTGCGCGGGTCAGCGACAACGAGTGAGGCACGGGTGTCAGTCGACAACGATTCAGTTTGTCAGCATTGGCGATAGCTGGTTGCGGTTCTGAAGCTTCGTCGGTTCCAGTCAGACGGACGCTTCATCTGCTCCGGTCAGACGGACGCTTCATCGGTTACAGTCAGACGGCTGCTTCGTCCGTGCCAGTCAGACGTCGCTTCGTCCGTGCCAGTCAGACGGTCGCTTCGTCTGCCAGCGAGTGACTGCAGTCGACGTAGCTCGTCCGTGCCATCGCAATGTGCGCTCGTCCGTGCCATCAGAACGGTCGCTTCGTCCGTAGCAGAGCGTCAGTCAGACGGTCGCTTTGTCCGTGCCAGTCAGACGTCGCTTGTCCGTGCCAGTCAAGACGGTCGCTTTGTCCGTGCCAGTCAGAGACGGTCGCTTCGTCCGTGCAGTCAGACGGTCGCTTACGTCCGTGCCAGTCAGTCGGTCGCTTCGGCCGTGCCAGTCAGACGGCCGCTTCGTCCGTGTCAATTCCAGACGGCCGCTTCGTCCTGCCAGTCAGACGGCCGCTTCGTCCGTGCCAGTCAGACGGACCGTTCGTCTCGTGCCATCAGACTGGCCGCTCTTGGCATGCCTGTTTCATGGGGGTGACGTCGACTGACGTTCAAGCCTGTTGGCGAGCAGTGGGTGCATGGCAAGGCTGGGTGCTGGCAACGACAAGGCACGCTCACACATTTCAGACGTTTTGTTTGATGACAGCTTTCTTTTGTGAGCGACACGGTTTTCTTCCCCCCCCCCCCCCTACGAATAATACTGCCTATGCTACCTCTGTCTGTTGCATTAGTTGTTAAGTTAGTCAATCCCTGATAAGCATCTGCTCTTTGTGTCTTTTCCTATCACTTCGATTGATTTTGCCTCATTAATTATTTATTTGCTGCGATCATTTTGATTGATTTGAATTTATCAATTTATTTTCTTCTTAATAATTATTTTGTTGACGTTCCAACCTGTCCGTGTTTGTCCTTTCTTCCATTTGTCCAGCATTGTCCGAACCTAGATAGACTGGGAGGTAATTACACACAGACTTGACCAATAATAGTCGGCTCCACCAGCGGTATAAAACGCTCGGCGCCCAAATAAGATCTAATCAAGAAAAGATTGGTGCTTTGCCGAGGCGCGCCTCCCGTTCAGGTAACACCTGACCTCTAGTTAAACGGCATAATAGACTGTGGACACTGGAACTTGTGGTAACTGAAGTGGGCTTCGTGGTTCAAAGCAACCCACCGTACCACAAAGTTAATTGTGAGCGGTGGCCCCAGGTCCGCTCTTCTGAAGGACAAATGGATTACACCCCCCCCCCCCCCCAATCATACACTCGGTACCCGTGGCCATAACAATAATCTTTCTATAATTCCAGCAGTGTGTGTTTGTGTGTGTTGTTGTGTGTGTGTGGTGTGTGTGTGTGTGTGTGTGTGTGTGTGTGTCTGTGACCGCTGTTTCTCGACAACCACTGGTCCGATCTAATTGAACTTGCCAGGTATATTGCTGGGGCCCTGTGGATGTGCCTTTTCAAGTTTGATATTAATCGGACAAGTGCTTCCCAAGTTATGGCCATTTATTTACCAACCAATGACAAGACCTACGTTGCTGCGTAGGCGAAGCCGATGGGGAAGAGAACCTCAGCCGCGTTCCCCATTACGGGTTACAATGTACGGACTTCTCGGAAAGTGATGATGAGTGTATTCTAATAATTCTCGATTTCTTATGCGCATTTATAGATAACACAATGCCACAATCCAGTCGTCATTTACGAGAGCGAAGGAACGGCCTGTGTGGTTGTTTGAAGTTATTTTAATTTTTTTCGTTTTTTTTCTCTTCTCTTCTCTTTGTGTTTTTCCTTGCGATGACATTGCGAAAAGGGACAAATACCTTGGCGCTAATTTGAATAATTGGCCATTAAAACTAAATTGCGAATATAATCGTAACTGTGATATATATGCGAACTTCCGGGCCACGCACGTACGGGCACGCAGAGAGAGCGAAGGAACCCTGTGTGGTGTTTCTGGCTCGTGGTTTGAAAGCTTTTTTTTTTTTTTTGCACGTATGGGCACGTTCTGGTATTTTAGAATCACAAATACACTATGTTGAAAACTGAACATGGTGCATTTTCATTCCAAGAAAATACTCATGATTAATAGTTGAAGTCTTTGATTAAATAATAAATTGTCCTTTTTGTGAGCAGCATCGAGTGCAGTGTGATATGCTGTCGAGTTGTCCAGACGATGTGTTCAGTTACCAAGCACTTGCTAGTGCTTTGCCAAGCCAACCAGCCATTCCTTACCAACTTGTTTTTGAATGGAGAAGCGAGTGCTCTAAAAGAACTTGTAACTGAACCACACCCCAATTCTTACATGTGACTAATGTAAACATCGAAACCATGACTTATTTCGGTCATAATTGATGAATTTGTCCTCATGGGGCAAATTCGACATGGACACTGTTGGCAATTAAAAGCGGCCAGGCAAGTTAGAGGTTGGGAGGAATCGAAAGTGAGATTATTTTATTATTTATTTTTTCCCAAACGTGGTTAGAAAACCTCAAAAATTCCTTTTGGGAGAAGGAATGGAAGGTGTGGAGGATGTACGATGGTTGTGTGTCTGGAGGAACTGGCTGGTGGAGGAGGAAGGGATGGAGGTGGGAGGAGGAGGGCAAAGGTGGCGGTGGGAGTCCTGGAGGGAAGGGTGTGGGGAGGGAAGGGAGCCCCTGCTTGTGTTATGTATGATAGTATATATGTATGTATTATATATGATATATATTTATATCAACGGAGGTGTTTCAAAAAGTATCCAAACCTATAATTTTTCCGTGCGATAAACAAATGAAAGCTTAGGAGAGGCGTGGTTTGGTGCACGTTATGTAGGCTGATCCTAATTGTGTAATGTCGTAATATTTCACCGCCTGCAGAAGTGTTCAGTCAGCCGACAGACCACGACTGATGAAGTAGAGGAAGTGTAAAGTGAGCGCCGTCGGATTGCTCACTTTTGACAAAATGACGGATCACTGTGGTCTCATCGCACAGTGATCAACTGTGTTGAAGTGGTGATCCGCGTTCACTGTCTTAAGCATGTCCTGTTGCGATCTCCCAAACGGAGTTTGCTTCGCTCGTCATTAGCAGCTTTGGCACGAACTTCGCTGAGATTCTCCTTAAGCCCAAATCCCAGTCAACATGATATGAACGGATCGCATGCCTTGACGCGGCGCCTCGTCTGCAAGTTCTCTTGATCGTGCTTCGACGAATTCCCTCATCAGCAGGTCCTCACTTGGTCATGACATTCTCATTATCGGATGTTGAGGGCCTTACCAGACAGTGCTTCCACTTTCCACTTGATGTGCGACGCATCTTGAAGCATTGTACCACTCTTATCTGCGTGGCCCATGCTTCGTTCCGAAGGCCTGGAATCTTGCGGACTCATTCCACTGGGAATCGCAAGCATACACAAAATTGAATGCAGTAGCGTGTTCAGTTTTCCGTCTTGTCAAAACGAAAATCCTGATGCGCTCACTTACACTTCTACACTCATCGCGTCGCGGCGAACTTGACAGCTCGGCAGGCGGAAAAATGCAAGCATACGAATTAGATCGTCCTACAACGTGCACCAAACCACGCCTCCCTAGCTCATTTGTACGGCACTGAAAAAATAGGTTGGATCTTTTGAAACACCTCGTAATTGGTAACGTTGTGAGGAAGATCACAGATCACCATTACAGGTTCCCGAAGATCAGTAGTATTAAGTGTGTAGTCCAGTTGATATCCCACCGATGTATAACAGGTAATTCCAAGTATGTGCACCGGCTGCATCTTGAGTGCCTATTCCTGTCGTTATTTCAAACATAACAGCATATCTTCAACGACACCACCAGCGCCAACACACTGCAACCAACGCCCCTGCCACCACTCACAACAGCAGTCACAACTTCCCGCCCCGATATCCCTCAGAACGTAAACAGAAGTGACTGTGTGGGGGGGGTCCCTAATGGAAGAACGGCGTAAAAAAAAAGAATGCCAGTATTAAATAAAGCAACGATGACCAACTTAGGGTTCCCGCACGCCTGAGAAGGGAGGGCAACAGCCCCCGGGGCGATAGAAAAAAAGAAAAAAAAAAAAAAGGCGCGTTTGGTTAACGCCGAGGGGAGTTTGGCGGTTGGCGAAGTGGCGTGAGAGAGTCTCTCTCACCTTGGTCGTTGGAGGCTCGTTGTGCGCACTGTGAAGGCGTGGGATGCGTCGTGGAGCCGAGAGTTGAGTTGGGGAGCTGGGGCGAGCGGAGTACGGGCCAGAGACATCGAGGGCGCCCAGCGAGTCACCAAGAGGGGTGCAGGTAGCCTTGCCTGGTCCTCAGAGCCCACGGTTATCCGCGGCCGCGAGCACATCAAAAGCTTACAGCCCGGCGGGTTCTCTTCGTTCTCGGGGGTTGAGGAAGCTCGTGGGCCGCCTTGTCATAAGTAGTGAACGTAAGTGTCATGGCATGTAAAATAGAATCGGCTGAGTCGGCTGCGTGTCCCCTACCCCATCAGGCTCATTCACAGTGTGCACTGGAAGAAATGTACCCAGGTGGAATATTAACCTGCGCGTTGCGCCACTTCCTCCATTAACTGCCAAATGGCGTCGGAATATAGCTGTATGTACACCAATCAAGATAATCGGGTCCGACGGAAAATAACTGCGAGATAAAAACCGCCGGCTAATTCCAAACGAACGAGCGGCTGTAAAGCGGCTGGTCAGGTTGCGTGCAGGCGTCCCGGTGGAGGTGGAAAGTCCCCCGATCGTCAGCGCGAATAATGAGGGACTCACCAATCGGCGATCAACCCCATTGTGCGAAAGGTGTCTTTGTCGAGTGTTCAACATGCCTCAACACAGTGGATTCGTGTAGTACATGTGATCTTTGAGAAGGGTTTGGCTGGATAGGGGTAACAACACCCGTAGTGATGTGAGTAAGTAGTAACTGTGAAGTTGACGTGAGTCCCGTGATGTTGAGGTGAATACCTACTAATTGTGCAGCACTCGAATGACTGGGTGTAGAGACCTGCCCGAGTTTCTGTGGAAAGAATTCCCATGGTTGCAATCTTCATTTTCCCGGTTGGCCGCTGAATTAAAAAAATACACCAGGAGGTTGACTCAGCCTGTCATCCTTCCGAGGTCGGCAAAACAAGCACCAGTGTACTGGTAAGGGGGACACTGCATCAGCGGCATAGCCGCGTCCCAACCAATAATGCAAACCAGCAGCCACAGGCTGCACTCGATAGAGAGAGAGGGATGCGTTTTCCAGCCTTACTGCCTGACTTGAAATATAAAAAACATAGGGAAAATCATAGAAGGCAATCACGTATCAGGGAACTTATTCTTACTCCTGAAGCCATTTAAAACCGCACCACCCCTCATGTGGTGACACGTAACACTTAAGCTCACAGATTCCCTAACTTAGTTACTTCGAGGTGCTTTCTACTCGTCCACGGACCAAGCAACTCTGCACAATGCTAAATTCCCTATTAAATCCATCCATCTACAACCACAGCCGTAACAATATACAGTGGTGCCCCCAGAATCCGAATTTAATTCGTTCCAGGAGGCTGTTCGGATTCCAAAAAAGTTCGGATTCCAAAACTATTTTCCCAATAAGAAATAATGGAAAGTGAATTAATCCGTTCCTGGACCCCAAGAAAACCCACTTCAACTGAAATTACCCATGTTTAGATAAATAAGATGAGTAATGACCTTTCTGGGCATTGAATCTTCTTCCAAGCCTGGGGGATGAGCAGGAGCGTTGTCGCTTCTTCCATCAGTCTGGATGCAGCTCCGCCTATCAGTGGCCATTGGATCCAAAACGTAAACTGTTCAGCTTGTGGAGGTATGTAATTAACCATGAAGCACCAAATGTGTTTTATATCCCAGTACACTCTGTGGAGACACAAACGTGCCGTTTTCACCGCACGGTTCCACGGGAGAGAATCAAGAGGTGAAGCGATTGGGTGACGCAGCGTGACGTCACCACCATGCTCGCGAAAAAAACGTGAGTTAGTTAAGCCGATTCGTCGAAGGGTTCATTGAATGAGTTCGCTTCACGACGGGTTTTTGCGCTTTTATCGCTTCTTTATTTTTTCAGAATCGTACACATGGTCGATTTCGGCAGCGAGATCAGACACACGCGCACCGCTCTCATGCTTAGCGATAAGTTCTTTCTTCAACTCAATTGT
>CM068954.1:10413799-10425497 GCA_035128595.1 Eptatretus atami
GGGGAGTAGCCGTGGAGGGCACTCCCCAGGTTTTAGGGAGCTGGTAGGCTCGGAGACAGTCGCAGGGCCCAGGGGTTCCATAGTTGGAGAATCGGCAGAGGGTAGTTCCTGCCAAGTGAGCCGCGCTGCCCAGCCACGAGACCGTGCAAGGGTTGGCATCGAGCGAAATTGGAGGGCAAGGCCCAAATTTGTGAGACACCAACACAGGCGACGAGAATCTTGGTTGGTAGAACCAATAGATTAAGCGAGAAAGGCGGTTGTTGAAAGCCCGGGGAAGTTTAAGTTAGTAATACTTAGGGTAGATTAGGGAAGTGTACCCCTCCGCACCATCCATCCTTCGCTCTCGTTGTAGGCCGCTGGACCCACTTTGGGTTAGATCACTGAAATCTGAGGAGGCCATTCTCTGAGGCTTGATTGGTCTTGAGACAGGACGCTAGCTGTCCCTTATTCCCTCCAGGAAGGGAAATAGGTTGGAGGGCTAGGTGACATGGTAGGTTTAGCCAGACAGAGACAATAAGGGGTTAGGGAGACGAATTAAAGGAAAAAATAAAAAATAAGATGGGCAAAATTGGTTGGATTTTGCAAACTAAGGGAGTGGGTATGGACAGAGACAGGCAAAGGCGATAGTTGGGAGGAGACAGTAGGGTAGGTCCGAGCCTGCCTTCAGACCGGCCGCCCCACCGCACTCCCTCCACAAACCTCAGAACGAGACAAGAGGCCGGCCAGCTGCGTATGCAGCCTGTTTTTGCTACAGCGGCCTGTTCCGGCCTTGCATGCCTTGTCTGCCTGCCTCGCCTTGACCCATGCTTGCTAGCCCTTGGTTGCATTTGCCCGTGTCCATCCATCACCATGTGCGCCAGGATCATCGCGCAAGTTGCGGGACTGCCCTGCAGGCGCCGCCAACCATTGTGTTGCTTGCGTCGATGCCCATCCAGTATTCTGCAGGGACTGCCCTGCAGGCAGCTACACACACGGACCTGCATTGAGCAGCCCGTGCACCGTGTTTTCCATCCATCCATCCATCCTCTCATTTTTGTGTTTGCTTGCGTCGTGCCCATCCAGTATTCTGCGAGGGACTGCCCTGCAGGCAGCTACACCACGGGACTGCATTGGTGCAGCCCGTGCACCGTATTGTGTTTGCTTGCTCATGCCCATCCAGTGTTCTGCAAGTACTGCCCTGCAGGCAGCCGCACACGGACTGCATTGTTCATGATCCAGAGACGCATTGGGCAGCCTGGCTCCCTGCTTCAAAAATGGCCTGTGGATGGCATATGGCATGCGGTTGGGTGATTGCCTCCGCAGGTAAACGGGTAACAGAAGTGACGTTGGGGCGGGTCCTAGAGAACGGCGTAAAAAATTGAATGCCAGTTATTACAAAAACAACCGGACCACTTCTAGGATTTTTTCCCCCGCGCGCCAAGAAGAGAGGGCAAACGCCCCGGGCGATAAAGGGCCGCGTTGGTACGCCGAGGGGAGTTGGCGGTTGGCGAGTGGTGAGAAAGTCCTCTCCTTGGTCTCCTTGGTCGTTGGAGCTCCGTTGCGGCACCGTTGAAGGCGTTGTTGGAGGCGTCGTGGGAGTCGAGAGTTGAGTTGGGAGCGTGAGTCGAGCGGAGTGCGGGCGAGAGACATCGAGGGTCGCCCAGCGAGTCACCAAGAGGTGGCAGTAGCCTGCTCGGTCTCTGAGCCCTGCGGTCATCCCTGCTCCGAGTAATCATAAAGGCTTCGAGCCGGTGTTTCTCTTCTTTCTTTCTCGGGGTTTTGCATGGAAGTCTGTGCGCCTTGCCTACTAAGTAGTGAATGACTAAGTGCATGTGCATGGTAAAAATAGATATCGGCTGTAGGTCTTTTTGCTCGTGTCTTGTCCCCTACCCCATTCATTGCCTTCATTGCATAGTGCAATTGAAAAAATAAATGTCCCCTATTGTTTGATATATTCACCTGCCTCGTGCATCCCTCCTTAGAACTGCCATAATTGCGTTCAGAATATTAGTCTATAGTCTCTCTTCAGCATGACCTAATAATATTGTGTGAGAGGAGAGGTGCGATCCGTCCGTCCACATGAAGTTGAACGGGAGATCTGTCATTAGTGATCCTGATCGAGGTCGATGAGAGTCGTACACGATGTATGACTTTCAAGGTCACCCAAGGTCAAGGTCACGAGCCTTTGAAGTTGCGAAAATGACAATTTTCAAATCTATCTCCTCCGCCATTTCTCAAGCGATCTTGAATTTGATTGTGGCATTATGCTCTATGGACAATATCTAAATTTATCGGGCCGGATTTTCGATATATTCGCTTTCGTTTTTCATGTCACGTGACTTCAAAGTTGGCAAAAAATGCGAAAATGACGATTTTCAAAATCTATCTCCTACATTTCTCAAGCGATCTTGAATTTGATTGTGCGCATATAAATCTATGGGACAATATCTAATTTTGTCAGGCCGGATTTTCGATATTCGCTTTCGTTTCGTGTCACGTGACTTCAAAGTTGGCAAAAAATGCGAAAATGACGATTTCATGCGAAAATGACGATTTTCAAAATCTATTCCTCCTACTTTTCAAGCGATCTTGAATTTGATTGTGGCATATAAATCTATGGACAATATCTAAATTTGGTGGACGATTTTCGATATTCGCTTTCGTTTTCGCGTCACGTGACTCAAAGTTTGCAAAAACTGCCCTACCTTCAGGAGGCTATATATTTCTTCTCGCAGAGATACCGTCACCCGGCACGGGGTAATTTTTTTAACACCGATAAGATAATCGTGTCCGACGGGGCTTGCGATTAAAAACCGCTCGGCAATCGCAAACGGAACGAGCTGCTTAAAAGCGCTCATTATCGTGCAGGCTCCGTTGAGGTGTAAATCCCTGGCATTTCTGTCTGCGCGAATAATTAGGTACATCGACAATTCGGCGATCAACCCTGTCGCGCGTGGACAGAAGAGTGGCTGACTATGGTGTGGTTAACAACACCTGTAGCTGGGTTTCGGCGTTGATCCGAAAATCTGCGACTGGATTGCCAAGTTCGGTGGCGCGCACGGCCGCAATTAGCTTAAGGCGGTCGTCCGCACGCCGGAGTGGCGAAATCCACAACAAATGTTTACACACACATACTGGTGAGTCAGAAGTAGTGCCCGATTTCTGTCAGTTGATTGTTTGTTTGCCATTTGTATTACAGTGTACAAGAAGTAGAAATAAATGAATGACATGTTTATCTAACCATTTATTCAAGAAAAATTATTACGGAACTGTACCAAGCTGTTTTCTTGCAATTTCAAAGTGCCCCTCGTTTCGATGCACAATTGCCGCCGAGCAGCGCGCGAGCGGCACACACGTCTGCAGAGTTCGATATCAATTTCCTCAAACTTTGCAGTGATTTGAGCCTTCAATTCCTGAATGGTACGAGCTTTTCCACAATAAAACAAGGTCTTTCATGAGCCCCCAAGAAAGACATCTGGAGGTGTAATGTCTGGGGAGCGTGGCGCCACTCGATCGGACCGAGGCGGCCGATCCACTTTCTGGGAAAGTTTTCATCAAGCACTGACGAACATAAACGTCCATAATGAGGTGGAGCTCCATCATGCTGGAAATAACAGTCCCTATCTTGTATCCTGGCCAAAAGAAGTTTGCAGCCTATCCAGGTAAATTTCGGCAGTGACAGATCCCTCAAAGAAAAAGTCCAATTATCCCTAATGAGATATGGCTGCCCAAACTGTCACTCCAGTAAATTTACCTCCTTCTCAACTGTCACTCTTGGGTATTCACAGCCCAGTAGACACAATTGTGTCTGTTAATTGTGCCATTAAGCTCAGTTCGGTGCAAATTCAGTAACTTTCCAACTCGCAGCAATAACCTGCAAAACAAAATCAAAAATAACAATTACGAAAATTAATAATCTGCAGACAATTATTAACAACATGACTTCCAGAAAGAATCTACAGCAGAAAAAACAGAAATCAGGTGCTACTTTTGACTCACCCTGATATGCATAGTATATACATATTGCTATGGATCAGTATAAAAGTAATGTGTGTAACGCATTATTTCATCAGATAATTATTATAACTAAGTGAAAGTTACTTGTTCAGTTCAGCCAGTTTGTTAAAAGCAGTCAGCTCGCTGTGAGGTTGTGCAAAGCTGTGAGCTGTGTGGCTGGCAAAGTAAAGGAATGTCAGGGTTGATGATAAGAAAAAGTAGGTGGCGCTAATATCCAAGGCTTGACAAATTACTTTGGACAAAGATGTGTTTAGACTAAATGGTCCAAATTATACCCCCACATGAAAGAAATGGACTGGTGGAAATAATTATTATGGACACTAGGCTGTGGAGTCATGGTTGGAGCATCCGTTCTGAGTCTCAAAGGACTGTGGTTCAAACCCTGGCACAAGTCATACCAAAGAAAAAATGGTGCGTGCTGCTTTCTTGCTTGACGCTCAGCATTTAAAAGATAGAGCACGACTAACGCCACTGGGAAGGCAATGGCAAACCACCCAGTATAACGTTGCCAAGAAACTGCTTCGCAGCACCAACACTCTGTGAAGTGTATGGTACATCTTAACGTGATTATTGAGGACCGCAGGACTTGTGGACCGTGAGATGGGAGTGACCTGATAAGAATGATTGGAGACTGTTGTTCATTATATAAGTACAACATAACACGGTTCTCTGACAACACAGTTTTTTATTATTATTATTATTATTATTATTGTTGGGGAGAAAGGATAAGCATTTTTGAATGCTAAACAAGAAGCAGGGTTTGTTTTAATCATACATTTGTAACGTGACCAGCATTTGCAGCAAATCCACTTATTTTCTTTTTAACATGTTCGGCCCCGCAGGCTTCTTCACCGTGTTGTTGGAGGTGCGTTTTCGCGCCGACTTGTTGCCTCTCGTAAAGCCAACCACCTGTATCATCTGCGTCCTCCGTGCCAACCGTGGTGAAATCAAATTCGCTTCTGCCATTCTGAGCTGTTGCTGAGGCTGTTTGGCTACGGCTGAGTTCTCCATCAATAGGTAGCAAAATAATTAACTCACTGATCAGTTAATTTTTGTTCCTTCACTTATTTGTGATTCACCCCCGTTGTTTGTTAATTTCACCGTGAACTTGACACTTATTTCAACAAAGATCAGAGGTGTCATTTTTGGATGTACAGTTTGTACACCTTTTTTCACTTCTGTACTCTTTTGTGCATCATTGTTTTAAATCATCGACATTTATTTAATTAATATTTTTATACCTTCCCCACTGAAGGTGGCCGAGTTTGTTTTCACCCCGTTGTTTGGTGGTCGCAAAGACTACCGTTATTCTCAGGTTTTCCGTCTGTCTGTATGTTGTAGTATGACAGCTCTGGAGGCAGAGGAGTCAACCGATTTTGATGAAACTTGACTGGTAGAGGTTCATACCAGGATCTAGTTGTAGTTTTGAGCACCATTGCTGTGGACGCCACCGTTGTCGAGCAACGGACTTTGAAATTTTTGAAAAAATCTGAAAAATATTTATATATATATTTTCGAAAATCAAAAATCTGCTTCCGCGCTTTTATGCGACTATAAATCACCTCTTTGTCAAAAATTTTTCAGCCGATCCGTCAAAACTGTATGACTAGTATGCAATTATATAGCGACCACCATGTCGCCTACCGGCTTGTCTGTCTATCTGTCTGTCTTTGTTTGGCTGTTTGTTTGTCTGTGAGCAGGATATCTCAATAATCATGGACCAATTCGGACAAAACTTGGTGGACAGTTGGTGTGTGAGATGAGGAACATTATTCGATTCTGTTAAGATTGGATCCGATAAGAGAATATTTAAATTTTTTTAAAAAGTGATTCTTCACCATTGAGAGTGGGCCAAAAACGATGTATACACGATATTTAAAAAAAGTGTTGACAGATTATGACAATACTTGGTGGATGATTTGTAGTGACAAGAACAAGCCAATTCGATTTGGTTTAGCGGTCCAGTTGCAGATCCAGCCTATCGGTGGAATGCAAAACGTAAACTGTTCAGCTTGGCGAGATATGTGCTCTAGCGAGCTGCGTTCTAGTTTCTCGCCCAATGGGATGCGAGACTATTGCAGTGCGTGTGTGTGTGTGTGCGCGCGTGTACGTCCGTGTCGATATCTTTAATAATGCGATAATTTTTACATTGATTTTGTACATTCTTTGGATATTTGGATGTCAACAAACACTACACGGTATTGATCACATGGCTAATAGTCCTGCAGTAGGGATTAATAAATGACTTACCTGTGTCCTTCGTTTGTACATCGTCTCTCGATGTACCTGTAATTCATGTAAATACAGTAGCATCTCATCATGTCTTGTCCAAACTGTAATACATGCACAAGCTTCTCACAGAACCCAGGAAATCATAAAATATATTCATGACTTGCAGTTTACTTCTTTTTTCTATGCAAGTTTCAGGCTCATGGAAGAGCAAGCACTCGTCTTGAACATTGTCGCGAGTTTGGGTCGAGTGTGTCCTCGAGTCCAATTAATTAACTTTCCAGACAAGTACACTGTATCGCCCCCGCTAGTCCAACATGCTCATTTTTGATGCGATTGCAAGGATTCGCTGATCGATTAGCCTGCGATTCTGATCATTCATTCATTATTTGATGCAAGATTAAAGTCCGCACTGTGAACATGCACAGATTTACAAAGAGAAGCCAATTTAATGAATTGCTCACGTGTTACAATCACACTTTCTGTGTAGAAACATTCCATTTTTCTGCCAAACCTATAACATGTCAATGTGAATACCAAACGAACACAGATTATATGGTTGCATGGGCATATAGGCATATTATAAAATCTTCACTCCAATAGAACAAATAATCATATCTCCAAGTGTCTGCACAGAGAAATATAGCATTAAGACACTTTACAAATGGACAAATTTACACCACAGAATTGATGGAAGCTTCTTTCCATGATTAACTTTACTGTTCTGGAATTGATAGTGTATTGACAAACTATTTCACCTTGTCACTCCGAGAGATCGTCAAACAAACCCACCTATATATATTATTTTTTTTTATTTTTTTTCATGTCATAGGCGAGATAGGGGAACCTCCGTACACAAAGTGATCTCGGGGGGAGGCGCTGTTTCACAGCACCACTTGTTTGTCTGCAACATAAGGATGAAAGTGCGAGGAGAGCTCGGCGGGTGAAGCACCAACAAGGATGAAGGTGTGGAGGTTGAAGGTGGACCGTGAAGAGCGACCGTGAGAGGAATTCAAGAGAGAGTTGAGGATGATGTGTTGAGCTTGAAAGTGGTTGGATTTCAATGAAAGATCGTCTGTTGGAGTCGTTGGTGAGGTATGTGGATGGACAAAAGGACCACCGAGGCACTTGGACATGTGATGGGATGATGAAGATGGAAGAGGATTGACGAGAAAGAAGAAGTTCAAAGGGAGTGGCAGATGGTGAGGATGTGCAAGAAGAGCAATGTGTGAAAGTTATAAGCAGCCAAGAAGCTGCAAAGAAAGAGTAGCAAGGCCGAAGAGCACATCTGATTCAGAAGAGGGTCAGAAAGTGGTATTTAAATTGCAAAACAGATAGCGAAAGAGAGGTGCGATGTGATGGGGTGAGTTGCTTGAAGGATGAGTGGGACAAAATCGTTGTGCTGACCCAGATGGAATTAAAGGAAGATGGAAGAGATATATGGAAAGTGTTGAATGTAGAGAATGAATGGAGCAAACATAGAGAGCAACCCAATTTTATGACGCGCAGAGAAATAACTGAGAGGAAGTTGAGGAAGCGATCAGAGCAATGAAGAGTAGAAGAGCGGGAGCCCGATGGGAGTTGTGTTGAAGCAGCGGAAGTTGGGTGTGAAGAGAATGACAGAGATTTGTAATCTCGTGGTGAGAGAAGGCCGCATTCCAGTGATTGGGAACTGAGTACCCTCGTCCTCTGTACAAGGCAAAGGTGACCCTCTGGACTGTGGCTTGTATCGAGTGATAAAGTTACTGGAGCATGGAATGAAGGTATTGGAAAGGATGTTGGAGAAGAGATGAAGAAGAAAGTGAAGATTGACGAAATACAGTTTGGATTTATGCCACGAAGAGGAACGACTTGATGAGATTTTTTATTGTAAGGCAGCTGCAGGAGAAGTACATGGAGAAGAGGAAAAGTTGTTTCTTGGGTTGTTGATCTGGAGAAAGCATTTGATCGGGTTCACGCGAAGTAATGACATGGGCATTGAGGAGTTTAGGAGTGGAGGAATGGTTGATCAGAAGTATGATGGCAAGTTAGAGAGAGCGCGCACAGCTGTAAGGACGAGCCGGGAACAGTTGTGAGTTTGATGAAGGTGGAGTGCATCAGGGTCGGTACACTGTCCACTACTATTTGTAGTGTGATGGAGGTGCTGGCTCAGAGCGCAAAGGAGGGTTTACGTGGAGTTTGTATGGAGATGGTTTGGTGTTGATTGCGAGAGTAGGGATGGACTGAAGGAGAAGATGAATAAGTGAAGGAATGTATGGAGGCAAAAGGTTTAAGGTGAATATCGGAAGACGAAGGTGATGGTAAGTGGTAAAACATGGGTGAGGTGGAAGTGGCTGTGCTGTGTGCAGGAAGGGTGTTGGAGTGAACGCCATTCAATTGTTGATGTGTGCTGAGGGGTTCATGTAGTGGTGTGAGGTGTCATTAACAGTGTGGAAGCTTCATTCAAGTGTAACGCCTGCATCAAGGGATTTCAGATGAAATGTTCAGTTGGATCTTGGAGACGGCGTGAAGTTGGAAGGTGTGAAAAATTTTGCTATCGAGGAGAAATGGTGAAAGTGATCAGACTCGGCGACGGTTGCTGAGTGAGATTGCATGAAGAAGTTTCGGGAACTGAGTGGCATGCTGACGAGGAGGGGAGTGTGTTGAAGTTGAAGAAAGGTGTATGCTACATGTGTGAGAAGTGCAATGATTTATGGAGCGAGACATGGGTAATGAACGAAAGCAGCAACGAAGCTGGAGGTGGAAATGTGGATGTGCGGAATATCGTTGAGAGAGAGAGGAAGACAAAATGATGAATTGTGAAGATGATGCCTGTGATGGATGTTGTGAAGAATACAAGTTGAGTTGGCTGGGTCATGTATTGAGGAGGATGAAAGTGACTGGTAAGAAGAGTGTGGAAATGAATGTGGAAGGAAGTAGAGGACAGTGAAGACCGAGAAGACTTGGCTAAAGCCGGTGGAAAAGAATGCGGGTTAAGGTTAACAAGGGAGATGCAGAAATAGGGTAAAGTGGAGAAGATTGTCATGGGCCTACAAGGCTAACCCCACTCTAGCAGGGAAAATGGCCTTAGAAAATGCCTGTTGTTGGTCATCCACTTGAAGACGTTCAGCCTCTTGAGGTGCTAGGCCTTGCCATTCACCACAATCTCTCCTGGCTGATGATGTAACAAAGCCGGCCACCAAAGCCGCTGCAGACTGGCTGTCCTCTGTCATTTCAAGTCTTTCCTTAAAAACTCAGAACTACTCACAAGCATATAAAGTCTCCATCCAAAGCTCAATAGACTATTGCACTCCACTATTAGCTGGAGTCACAGCATCACATCTGTTTTTACCTGATTCTGCTGAATCGAAAGTCTCTCACCATTATCGGCATCTTACACGTGAGACCTGAAGCACACGGCCTGCTGCTCTCACTGGTAGAATGTCAGTAGCTTCTTCTCTGGTTTAGCTCCTTCTGCTCTTTAAGTCCACCGAACCCTCCCGATTACTCTCGGACGCAGTGTTCTTCAAGTAATACCCCCAGCATTGAACTCCAAAATCCAGGCTTACTTGCCACCTCCACTCTTTGTTTCCTCTTTCTTCCATTTGTGCAAGCTGCTTTCGCTCTCAATCACACTCTTCGCTCCAGGGCTTCAAGGAGCAGTGCACCACAATGTCTTGTCACCCTCCTCCCCATCTCTGTGTGACGTGATCTTTTCTACCCTCATTAACCCTATCTTCACTCAACCCTCTTAATTCCTGTTCGTTCTTCCCTTCTCTGCTTTGTCCAATTCTGTTCCCACTGTCAGTACATTGACTTCCTTCTGTCACATATTCTTTCATGAGCCTAGATTCTTGCATTAGTTCAAACTTGGCAGTCTGTATCTCTGAGTCAATGTTAGCAAGTAAGCAATCTCTGTTTCTGAAACCTCGCAACTTTAAATTTGCATTATATCCTGACTGTGCGAATCGTGCAAACACGTCGCAAATTCAATAAGGAAAATACAGATGTCTTAAATCGCTTTGACAAAATTAATTACATCACATTTATAATATCTAATTCCCAACCTTATAAGAAAATTCATCTTCGGCCATCCATCTATCCATCCTAACTTGCTCAAATTTACATCCAGACTTGTTCACTTCATCAATCACTGTCCTCACTCATACGGACATCAATTTTACATCCTGACTTGGTTACACCTCATCGATCACTTGTCCTCACTAGTGTGACTTATTCATTTTCATCCTCACCTATCACTCATCAATCACTTATCTTCCCTTGTCCGGACTTGTAATTTTACCTCTACCTTGTTACTCCTCATCTATCGTTTATCTTCACTAGTAGGCCTCCGGACATCAATTTTACATCCTGACTTGGTTAGACCTCATGAATCACTTGTCCTCACTTGTACGGACTTATCAATTTACATCCTAACTTGGTTACTCCTATCAACACTAATCTTGATGAGTACTGGACTTATTAGTTTTACATCCTGACTTGTTTAGATTGAGTCAATGAAACCTATATTTATTAAATTAGATGTCATGAAAATGCTCTTTTACTTTTACAATTGAAAGTTCAGGTTGTTGCAAAGTCCAAACAGTCAATTGAGTTCCATATGGAAGTTGTGGAACATAAAGTTACATTCTTTCATTTGATTCTTCTGATATATTGTTTGGTTTTTGTGGTTGTGCACAGAGATGTGGAGTCAGGTGCATTCCTGACGTTGATGCTTCTCAACACTGTGTTGCCCGCGCGCTCTGTCACTCGCATGCGAAAAAAACCTCTCTGTTCGCTGGATCACACGTCCAACAGGTTAGTTTCGGAGATAACGTCGGCTTTACGCATCGTTTGTGATTCTTCTGGAACCATTTGTCTTTTTCTTTCTCTTTCTCTTCTTGACCTTACATTTACCATTTGACCCTTTTTGTGTTTAGAATAACAGGTGAGCTTTGCTTCATGGCCTCAAATTAACAAAAAAATTTATATTGGTGAGTCGACATCTCTTTTCCCCTCAAGCATGCAACATTGATCATGTGCCAGCTAGATTGGGCACAGACTTTCGATCCTTATCCACCGTACTACAGTGGCCTGCAAAGTATTCACGCCCCTCCAAAGTTTTCGCATTTCTCATGTCACTTGAGGTTTATTTCATGATGCCTTTATATCAAACTTGATATCGTCTTCTCCAAACTACTCCAAATTGATAAAGTGAAAAATAAAAAAAATGCAGATAAAATGTGAAATTAATTTATATTAACAGAGAAAAGGTGTTTTCATGTGAGAACACCAGGGGCGACCATCCTCAACCACCCCTCGTCCACAGGTTGCGGATATTGAATGACCCTAGATATGAGGGTAACTGTGTAAGCAGTCGTGGACAATCTGATGGTGATTGTTTGAGTGAGTGGTTAACTATGGAATGTTATCCTGACAAATCCTTCAAATAACCAATTGTTGGAATCACCTGACCAGTCAGGGTCAGATCAAC
>CM068954.1:10425678-10437054 GCA_035128595.1 Eptatretus atami
CTCTCGTTGTAGGCCGCTGGACCCACTTTGGGTTAGATCACTGAAATCTGAGGAGGCCATTCTGAGGCTTGATTGGGTCTTGAGACAGGACGCTAGCTGTCCCTTATTCCCTCCAGGAAGGGAACATAGGGGTTGGGAGTAGGCTAGGTGACATGGTAGGTTAGCCAGACAGAGACAATAAAGGGGGTTAGGGAGACGAATTAAAAAGGAAAAAATAAAAAATAAGATGGGGCAAAATTGGTTGGATTTTTTGCAAACTAAGGGAGTGGGTATGGACAGAGACAGGCAAAGGCGATAGGTTGGGCGAGGAGACAGCTAGGGTAGGTCGAGCCTGCCTTCAGACCGGCCGCCCCCGCACTCCCTCCATCAAACCTCCAGAAACGAGACAAGAGGCCGGCCAGCTGCGTATGCAGCCTGTTTTTGCTACAGCGGCCTGTTCCGGCCTTGCATGCCTTGTCTGCCTGCCTCGCCTTGACCCATGCTTGCTAGCCCTTGGTTGCATTTGCCCGTGTCCATCCATCACCATGTGCGCCAGGATCATCGCGCAAGTTGCGGGACTGCCCTGCAGGCGCCGCCAACCATTGTGTTGCTTGCGTCGATGCCCATCCAGTATTCTGCAGGGACTGCCCTGCAGGCAGCTACACACACGGACCTGCATTGAGCAGCCCGTGCACCGTGTTTTCCATCCATCCATCCATCCTCTCATTTTTGTGTTTGCTTGCGTCGTGCCCATCCAGTATTCTGCGAGGGACTGCCCTGCAGGCAGCTACACCACGGGACTGCATTGGTGCAGCCCGTGCACCGTATTGTGTTTGCTTGCTCATGCCCATCCAGTGTTCTGCAAGTACTGCCCTGCAGGCAGCCGCACACGGACTGCATTGTTCATGATCCAGAGACGCATTGGGCAGCCTGGCTCCCTGCTTCAAAAATGGCCTGTGGATGGCATATGGCATGCGGTTGGGTGATTGCCTCCGCAGGTAAACGGGTAACAGAAGTGACGTTGGGGCGGGTCCTAGAGAACGGCGTAAAAAATTGAATGCCAGTTATTACAAAAACAACCGGACCACTTCTAGGATTTTTTCCCCCGCGCGCCAAGAAGAGAGGGCAAACGCCCCGGGCGATAAAGGGCCGCGTTGGTACGCCGAGGGGAGTTGGCGGTTGGCGAGTGGTGAGAAAGTCCTCTCCTTGGTCTCCTTGGTCGTTGGAGCTCCGTTGCGGCACCGTTGAAGGCGTTGTTGGAGGCGTCGTGGGAGTCGAGAGTTGAGTTGGGAGCGTGAGTCGAGCGGAGTGCGGGCGAGAGACATCGAGGGTCGCCCAGCGAGTCACCAAGAGGTGGCAGTAGCCTGCTCGGTCTCTGAGCCCTGCGGTCATCCCTGCTCCGAGTAATCATAAAGGCTTCGAGCCGGTGTTTCTCTTCTTTCTTTCTCGGGGTTTTGCATGGAAGTCTGTGCGCCTTGCCTACTAAGTAGTGACTGACTAAGTGCATGTGCATGGTAAAAATAGATATCGGCTGTAGGTCTTTTTGCTCGTGTCTTGTCCCCTACCCCATTCATTGCCTTCATTGCATAGTGCAATTGAAAAAATAAATGTCCCCTATTGTTTGATATATTCACCTGCCTCGTGCATCCCTCCTTAGAACTGCCATAATTGCGTTCAGAATATTAGTCTATAGTCTCTCTTCAGCATGACCTAATAATATTGTGTGAGAGGAGAGGTGCGATCCGTCCGTCCACATGAAGTTGAACGGGAGATCTGTCATTAGTGATCCTGATCGAGGTCGATGAGAGTCGTACACGATGTATGACTTTCAAGGTCACCCAAGGTCAAGGTCACGAGCCTTTGAAGTTGCGAAAATGACAATTTTCAAATCTATCTCCTCCGCCATTTCTCAAGCGATCTTGAATTTGATTGTGGCATTATGCTCTATGGACAATATCTAAATTTATCGGGCCGGATTTTCGATATATTCGCTTTCGTTTTTCATGTCACGTGACTTCAAAGTTGGCAAAAAATGCGAAAATGACGATTTTCAAAATCTATCTCCTACATTTCTCAAGCGATCTTGAATTTGATTGTGCGCATATAAATCTATGGGACAATATCTAATTTTGTCAGGCCGGATTTTCGATATTCGCTTTCGTTTCGTGTCACGTGACTTCAAAGTTGGCAAAAAATGCGAAAATGACGATTTCATGCGAAAATGACGATTTTCAAAATCTATTCCTCCTACTTTTCAAGCGATCTTGAATTTGATTGTGGCATATAAATCTATGGACAATATCTAAATTTGGTGGACGATTTTCGATATTCGCTTTCGTTTTCGCGTCACGTGACTCAAAGTTTGCAAAAACTGCCCTACCTTCAGGAGGCTATATATTTCTTCTCGCAGAGATACCGTCACCCGGCACGGGGTAATTTTTTTAACACCGATAAGATAATCGTGTCCGACGGGGCTTGCGATTAAAAACCGCTCGGCAATCGCAAACGGAACGAGCTGCTTAAAAGCGCTCATTATCGTGCAGGCTCCGTTGAGGTGTAAATCCCTGGCATTTCTGTCTGCGCGAATAATTAGGTACATCGACAATTCGGCGATCAACCCTGTCGCGCGTGGACAGAAGAGTGGCTGACTATGGTGTGGTTAACAACACCTGTAGCTGGGTTTCGGCGTTGATCCGAAAATCTGCGACTGGATTGCCAAGTTCGGTGGCGCGCACGGCCGCAATTAGCTTAAGGCGGTCGTCCGCACGCCGGAGTGGCGAAATCCACAACAAATGTTTACACACACATACTGGTGAGTCAGAAGTAGTGCCCGATTTCTGTCAGTTGATTGTTTGTTTGCCATTTGTATTACAGTGTACAAGAAGTAGAAATAAATGAATGACATGTTTATCTAACCATTTATTCAAGAAAAATTATTACGGAACTGTACCAAGCTGTTTTCTTGCAATTTCAAAGTGCCCCTCGTTTCGATGCACAATTGCCGCCGAGCAGCGCGCGAGCGGCACACACGTCTGCAGAGTTCGATATCAATTTCCTCAAACTTTGCAGTGATTTGAGCCTTCAATTCCTGAATGGTACGAGCTTTTCCACAATAAAACAAGGTCTTTCATGAGCCCCCAAGAAAGACATCTGGAGGTGTAATGTCTGGGGAGCGTGGCGCCACTCGATCGGACCGAGGCGGCCGATCCACTTTCTGGGAAAGTTTTCATCAAGCACTGACGAACATAAACGTCCATAATGAGGTGGAGCTCCATCATGCTGGAAATAACAGTCCCTATCTTGTATCCTGGCCAAAAGAAGTTTGCAGCATATCCAGGTAAATTTCGGCAGTGACAGATCCCTCAAAGAAAAAGTCCAATTATCCCTAATGAGATATGGCTGCCCAAACTGTCACTCCAGTAAATTTACCTCCTTCTCAACTGTCACTCTTGGGTATTCACAGACCCAGTATACACAATTGTGTCTGTTAATTGTGCCATTAAGCTCAGTTCGGTGCAAATTCAGTAACTTTCCAACTCGCAGCAATAACCTGCAAAACAAAATCAAAAATAACAATTACGAAAATTAATAATCTGCAGACAATTATTAACAACATGACTTCCAGAAAGAATCTACAGCAGAAAAAACAGAAATCAGGTGCTACTTTTGACTCACCCTGATATGCATAGTATATACATATTGCTATGGATCAGTATAAAAGTAATGTGTGTAACGCATTATTTCATCAGATAATTATTATAACTAAGTGAAAGTTACTTGTTCAGTTCAGCCAGTTTGTTAAAAGCAGTCAGCTCGCTGTGAGGTTGTGCAAAGCTGTGAGCTGTGTGGCTGGCAAAGTAAAGGAATGTCAGGGTTGATGATAAGAAAAAGTAGGTGGCGCTAATATCCAAGGCTTGACAAATTACTTTGGACAAAGATGTGTTTAGACTAAATGATCCAAATTATACCCCCACATGAAAGAAATGGACTGGTGGAAATAATTATTATGGACACTAGGCTGTGGAGTCATGGTTGGAGCATCCGTTCTGAGTCTCAAAGGACTGTGGTTCAAACCCTGGCACAAGTCATACCAAAGAAAAAATGGTGCGTGCTGCTTTCTTGCTTGACGCTCAGCATTTAAAAGATAGAGCACGACTAACGCCACTGGGAAGGCAATGGCAAACCACCCAGTATAACGTTGCCAAGAAACTGCTTCGCAGCACCAACACTCTGTGAAGTGTATGGTACATCTTAACGTGATTATTGAGGACCGCAGGACTTGTGGACCGTGAGATGGGAGTGACCTGATAAGAATGATTGGAGACTGTTGTTCATTATATAAGTACAACATAACACGGTTCTCTGACAACACAGTTTTTTATTATTATTATTATTATTATTATTGTTGGGGAGAAAGGATAAGCATTTTTGAATGCTAAACAAGAAGCAGGGTTTGTTTTAATCATACATTTGTAACGTGACCAGCATTTGCAGCAAATCCACTTATTTTCTTTTTAACATGTTCGGCCCCGCAGGCTTCTTCACCGTGTTGTTGGAGGTGCGTTTTCGCGCCGACTTGTTGCCTCTCGTAAAGCCAACCACCTGTATCATCTGCGTCCTCCGTGCCAACCGTGGTGAAATCAAATTCGCTTCTGCCATTCTGAGCTGTTGCTGAGGCTGTTTGGCTACGGGTGAGTTCTCCATCAATAGGTAGCAAAATAATTAACTCACTGATCAGTTAATTTTTGTTCCTTCACTTATTTGTGATTCACCCCCGTTGTTTGTTAATTTCACCGTGAACTTGACACTTATTTCAACAAAGATCAGAGGTGTCATTTTTGGATGTACAGTTTGTACACCTTTTTTCACTTCTGTACTCTTTTGTGCATCATTGTTTTAAATCATCGACATTTATTTAATTAATATTTTTATACCTTCCCCACTGAAGGTGGCCGAGTTTGTTTTCACCCCGTTGTTTGGTGGTCGCAAAGACTACCGTTATTCTCAGGTTTTCCGTCTGTCTGTATGTTGTAGTATGACAGCTCTGGAGGCAGAGGAGTCAACCGATTTTGATGAAACTTGACTGGTAGAGGTTCATACCAGGATCTAGTTGTAGTTTTGAGCACCATTGCTGTGGACGCCACCGTTGTCGAGCAACGGACTTTGAAATTTTTGAAAAAATCTGAAAAATATTTATATATATATTTTCGAAAATCAAAAATCTGCTTCCGCGCTTTTATGCGACTATAAATCACCTCTTTGTCAAAAATTTTTCAGCCGATCCGTCAAAACTGTATGACTAGTATGCAATTATATAGCGACCACCATGTCGCCTACCGGCTTGTCTGTCTATCTGTCTGTCTTTGTTTGGCTGTTTGTTTGTCTGTGAGCAGGATATCTCAATAATCATGGACCAATTCGGACAAAACTTGGTGGACAGTTGGTGTGTGAGATGAGGAACATTATTCGATTCTGTTAAGATTGGATCCGATAAGAGAATATTTAAATTTTTTTAAAAAGTGATTCTTCACCATTGAGAGTGGGCCAAAAACGATGTATACACGATATTTAAAAAAAGTGTTGACAGATTATGACAATACTTGGTGGATGATTTGTAGTGACAAGAACAAGCCAATTCGATTTGGTTTAGCGGTCCAGTTGCAGATCCAGCCTATCGGTGGAATGCAAAACGTAAACTGTTCAGCTTGGCGAGATATGTGCTCTAGCGAGCTGCGTTCTAGTTTCTCGCCCAATGGGATGCGAGACTATTGCAGTGCGTGTGTGTGTGTGTGCGCGCGTGTACGTCCGTGTCGATATCTTTAATAATGCGATAATTTTTACATTGATTTTGTACATTCTTTGGATATTTGGATGTCAACAAACACTACACGGTATTGATCACATGGCTAATAGTCCTGCAGTAGGGATTAATAAATGACTTACCTGTGTCCTTCGTTTGTACATCGTCTCTCGATGTACCTGTAATTCATGTAAATACAGTAGCATCTCATCATGTCTTGTCCAAACTGTAATACATGCACAAGCTTCTCACAGAACCCAGGAAATCATAAAATATATTCATGACTTGCAGTTTACTTCTTTTTTCTATGCAAGTTTCAGGCTCATGGAAGAGCAAGCACTCGTCTTGAACATTGTCGCGAGTTTGGGTCGAGTGTGTCCTCGAGTCCAATTAATTAACTTTCCAGACAAGTACACTGTATCGCCCCCGCTAGTCCAACATGCTCATTTTTGATGCGATTGCAAGGATTCGCTGATCGATTAGCCTGCGATTCTGATCATTCATTCATTATTTGATGCAAGATTAAAGTCCGCACTGTGAACATGCACAGATTTACAAAGAGAAGCCAATTTAATGAATTGCTCACGTGTTACAATCACACTTTCTGTGTAGAAACATTCCATTTTTCTGCCAAACCTATAACATGTCAATGTGAAATACCAAACGAACACAGATTATATGGTTGCATGGGCATATAGGCATATTATAAAATCTTCACTCCAATAGAACAAATAATCATATCTCCAAGTGTCTGCACAGAGAAATATAGCATTAAGACACTTTACAAATGGACAAATTTACACCACAGAGATTGATGGAAGCTTCTTTCCATGATTAACTTTACTGTTCTGGAATTGAATAGTGTATTGACAAACATTTCACCTTGTCACTCCGAGAGATCGTCAAACAAACCCACCTATATATATTATTTTTTTTTATTTTTTTTCATGTCATAGGCGAGATAGGGGAACCTCCGTACACAAAGTGATCTCGGGGGGAGGCGCTGTTTCACAGCACCATTGTTTGTCTGCAACATAAGGATGAAAGTGCGAGGAGAGCTCGGCGGGTGAAGCACCAACAAGGATGAAGGTGTGGAGGTTGAAGGTGGACCGTGAAGAGCGACCGTGAGAGGAATTCAAGAGAGAGTTGAGGATGATGTGTTGAGCTTGAAAGTGGTTGGATTTCAATGAAAGATCGTCTGTTGGAGTCGTTGGTGAGGTATGTGGATGGACAAAAGGACCACCGAGGCACTTGGACATGTGATGGGATGATGAAGATGGAAGAGGATTGACGAGAAAGAAGAAGTTCAAAGGGAGTGGCAGAGGTGAGGATGTGCAAGAAGAGCAATGTGTGAAAGTTATAAGCAGCCAAGAAGCTGCAAAGAAAGAGTAGCAAGGCCGAAGAGCACATCTGATTCAGAAGAGGGTCAGAAAGTGGTATTTAAATTGCAAAACAGATAGCGAAAGAGAGGTGCGATGTGATGGGGTGAGTTGCTTGAAGGATGAGTGGGACAAAATCGTTGTGCTGACCCAGATGGAATTAAAGGAAGATGGAAGAGATATATGGAAAGCTGTTGAATGTAGAGAATGAATGGAGCAAACATAGAGAGCAACCCAATTTTATGACGCGCAGAGAAATAACTGAGAGGAAGTTGAGGAAGCGATCAGAGCAATGAAGAGTAGAAGAGCGGGAGCCGATGGGAGTTGTGTTGAAGCAGCGGAAGTTGGGTGTGAAGAGAATGACAGAGATTTGTAATCTCGTGGTGAGAGAAGGCCGCATTCCAGTGATTGGGAACTGAGTACCCTCGTCCTCTGTACAAGGCAAAGGTGACCCTCTGGACTGTGGCTTGTATCGAGTGATAAAGTTACTGGAGCATGGAATGAAGGTATTGGAAAGGATGTTGGAGAAGAGATGAAGAAGAAAGTGAAGATTGACGAAATACAGTTTGGATTTATGCCACGAAGAGGAACGACTTGATGAGATTTTTTATTGTAAGGCAGCTGCAGGAGAAGTACATGGAGAAGAGGAAAAGTTGTTTCTTGGGTTGTTGATCTGGAGAAAGCATTTGATCGGGTTCACGCGAAGTAATGACATGGGCATTGAGGAGTTTAGGAGTGGAGGAATGGTTGATCAGAAGTATGATGGCAAGTTAGAGAGAGCGCGCACAGCTGTAAGGACGAGCCGGGAACAGTTGTGAGTTTGATGAAGGTGGAGTGCATCAGGGTCGGTACACTGTCCACTACTATTTGTAGTGTGATGGAGGTGCTGGCTCAGAGCGCAAAGGAGGGTTTACGTGGAGTTTGTATGGAGATGGTTTGGTGTTGATTGCGAGAGTAGGGATGGACTGAAGGAGAAGATGAATAAGTGAAGGAATGTATGGAGGCAAAAGGTTTAAGGTGAATATCGGAAGACGAAGGTGATGGTAAGTGGTAAAACATGGGTGAGGTGGAAGTGGCTGTGCTGTGTGCAGGAAGGGTGTTGGAGTGAACGCCATTCAATTGTTGATGTGTGCTGAGGGGGTTCATGTAGTGGTGTGAGGTGTCATTAACAGTGTGGAAGCTTCATTCAAGTGTAACGCCTGCATCAAGGGATTTCAGATGAAATGTTCAGTTGGATCTTGGAGACGGCGTGAAGTTGGAAGGTGTGAAAAATTTTGCTATCGAGGAGAAATGGTGAAAGTGATCAGACTCGGCGACGGTTGCTGAGTGAGATTGCATGAAGAAGTTTCGGGAACTGAGTGGCATGCTGACGAGGAGGGGAGTGTGTTGAAGTTGAAGAAAGGTGTATGCTACATGTGTGAGAAGTGCAATGATTTATGGAGCGAGACATGGGTAATGAACGAAAGCAGCAACGAAGCTGGAGGTGGAAATGTGGATGTGCGGAATATCGTTGAGAGAGAGAGGAAGACAAAATGATGAATTGTGAAGATGATGCCTGTGATGGATGTTGTGAAGAATACAAGTTGAGTTGGCTGGGTCATGTATTGAGGAGGATGAAAGTGACTGGTAAGAAGAGTGTGGAAATGAATGTGGAAGGAAGTAGAGGACAGTGAAGACCGAGAAGACTTGGCTAAAGCCGGTGGAAAAGAATGCGGGTTAAGGTTAACAAGGGAGATGCAGAAATAGGGTAAAGTGGAGAAGATTGTCATGGGCCTACAAGGCTAACCCCACTCTAGCAGGGAAAATGGCCTTAGAAAATGCCTGTTGTTGGTCATCCACTTGAAGACGTTCAGCCTCTTGAGGTTCTAGGCCTTGCCATTCACCACAATCTCTCCTGGCTGATGATGTAACAAAGCCGGCCACCAAAGCCGCTGCAGACTGGCTGTCCTCTGTCATTTCAAGTCTTTCCTTAAAAACTCAGAACTACTCACAAGCATATAAAGTCTCCATCCAAAGCTCAATAGACTATTGCACTCCACTATTAGCTGGAGTCACAGCATCACATCTGTTTTTACCTGATTCTGCTGAATCGAAAGTCTCTCACCATTATCGGCATCTTACACGTGAGACCTGAAGCACACGGCCTGCTGCTCTCACTGGTAGAATGTCAGTAGCTTCTTCTCTGGTTTAGCTCCTTCTGCTCTTTAAGTCCACCGAACCCTCCCGATTACTCTCGGACGCAGTGTTCTTCAAGTAATACCCCCAGCATTGAACTCCAAAATCCAGGCTTACTTGCCACCTCCACTCTTTGTTTCCTCTTTCTTCCATTTGTGCAAGCTGCTTTCGCTCTCAATCACACTCTTCGCTCCAGGGCTTCAAGGAGCAGTGCACCACAATGTCTTGTCACCCTCCTCCCCATCTCTGTGTGACGTGATCTTTTCTACCCTCATTAACCCTATCTTCACTCAACCCTCTTAATTCCTGTTCGTTCTTCCCTTCTCTGCTTTGTCCAATTCTGTTCCCACTGTCAGTACATTGACTTCCTTCTGTCACATATTCTTTCATGAGCCTAGATTCTTGCATTAGTTCAAACTTGGCAGTCTGTATCTCTGAGTCAATGTTAGCAAGTAAGCAATCTCTGTTTCTGAAACCTCGCAACTTTAAATTTGATTATATCCTGACTGTGCGAATCGTGCAAACACGTCGCAAATTCAATAAGGAAAATACAGATGTCTTAAATCGTTTGACAAAATTAATTACATCACCTTTATAATATCTAATTCCCAACCTTATAAGAAAATTCATCTTCGGCCATCCATCTATCCATCCTAACTTGCTCAAATTTACATCCAGACTTGTTCACTTCATCAATCACTGTCCTCACTCATACGGACATCAATTTTACATCCTGACTTGGTTACACCTCATCGATCACTTGTCCTCACTAGTGTGACTTATTCATTTTCATCCTCACCTATCACTCATCAATCACTTATCTTCCCTTGTCCGGACTTGTAATTTTACCTCTACCTTGTTACTCCTCATCTATCGTTTATCTTCACTAGTAGGCCTCCGGACATCAATTTTACATCCTGACTTGGTTAGACCTCATGAATCACTTGTCCTCACTTGTACGGACTTATCAATTTACATCCTAACTTGGTTACTCCTATCAACACTAATCTTGATGAGTACTGGACTTATTAGTTTTACATCCTGACTTGTTTAGATTGAGTCAATGAAACCTATATTTATTAAATTAGATATCATGAAAATGCTCTTTTACTTTTACAATTGAAAGTTCAGGTTGTTGCAAAGTCCAAACAGTCAATTGAGTTCCATATGGAAGTTGTGGAACATAAAGTTACATTCTTTCATTTGATTCTTCTGATATATTGTTTGGTTTTTGTGGTTGTGCACAGAGATGTGGAGTCAGGTGCATTCCTGACGTTGATGCTTCTCAACACTGTGTTGCCCGCGCGCTCTGTCACTCGCATGCGAAAAAAACCTCTCTGTTCGCTGGATCACACGTCCAACAGGTTAGTTTCGGAGATAACGTCGGCTTTACGCATCGTTTGTGATTCTTCTGGAACCATTTGTCTTTTTCTTTCTCTTTCTCTTCTTGACCTTACATTTACCATTTGACCCTTTTTGTGTTTAGAATAACAGGTGAGCTTTGCTTCATGGCCTCAAATTAACAAAAAAATTTATATTGGTGAGTCGACATCTCTTTTCCCCTCAAGCATGCAACATTGATCATGTGCCAGCTAGATTGGGCACAGACTTTCGATCCTTATCCACCGTACTACAGTGGCCTGCAAAGTATTCACGCCCCTCCAAAGTTTTCGCATTTCTCATGTCACTTGAGGTTTATTTCATGATGCCTTTATATCAAACTTGATATCGTCTTCTCCAAACTACTCCAAATTGATAAAGTGAAAAATAAAAAAAATGCAGATAAAATGTGAAATTAATTTATATTAACAGAGAAAAGGTGTTTTCATGTGAGAACACCAGGGGCGACCATCCTCAACCACCCCTCGTCCACAGGTTGCGGATATTGAATGACCCTAGATATGAGGGTAACTGTGTAAGCAGTCGTGGACAATCTTGATGTGAATTGTTGAGTGAGTTGGTTAACTGATGGAATGTTATCCTGACAAATCCTTCAAATAACCAATTGTTGGAATCACCTGACCAGTCAGGGGTCAGATCAAC
>CM068954.1:10437425-10448025 GCA_035128595.1 Eptatretus atami
GGCAGCTACACCACGGGACTGCATTGGTGCAGCCCGTGCACCGTATTGTGTTTGCTTGCGTCAGTGCCCATCCAGTGTTCTGCAAGGACTGCCCTGCAGGCAGCCGCACACGGGGACTGGCATTTGTTTCATGATCCAGAGACGCATTGGGCAGCCTGGCTCCCTGCTTCAAAAATGGCCTGTGGGCATGGCATATGGCATGCCGGGTTGGGTGATTGCCTCCCGCAGGTAAACGGGTAACAGAAGTGACGTGGGGCGGGTCCTAGAGAACGGCGTAAAAATTGAATGCCAGTTATTACAAAACAACCGGACCACTTCTAGGATTTTTCCCCCGCGCGCCAAGAAGAGAGGGGCAACGCCCCGGGCGATAAAGGGCCGCGTTGTACGCCGAGGGGAGTGGCGGTTGGCGAGTGGTGAGAAAGTCCTCTCCTTGGTCTCCTTGGTCGTTGGAGGCTCCGTTGCGGCACCGTTGAAGGCGTTGTTGGAGGCGTCGTGGAGCGAGAGTTGAGTTGGGGAGCTGTGAGTCGAGCGGAGTGCGGGCGAGAGACATCGAGGGTCGCCCAGCGAGTCACCAAAGGTGGCAGTAGCCTGCTCGTCTCGAGCCCTGCGGTCATCCCTGCTCCGAGTAATCATAAAGGCTTCGAGCCGGTGTTTCTCTTCTTTCTTTCTCGGGGTTTTTGCATGGAAGTCTGTGGCGCCTTGCCTACTAAGTAGTGAACTGACTAAGTGCATGTGCATGGTAAAAATAGATATCGGCTGTAGGTCTTTTGCTCGTGTCTTGTCCCCTACCCCATTCATTGCCTTCATTGCATAGTGCAATTGAAAATAATGTCCCCTATTGTTTGATATATTCACTCTGCCTCGTGCATCCCTCCTTAGAACTGTCCATAATTGCGTTCAGAATATTATCTAAGTCTACTCTTCGAGATGACCTAATAATATTGTGTGAGAGGAGAGGTCGATCCGTCTCGTCCACTATAGATATTGAACGGGAGATCTGTCATTAGTGATCCTGATCGAGGTCGATGAGAGTACGTACACGATGTATGACTTTCAAGGTCACCAAGGTCAAGGTCACGAGCCTTTGAAGTTGCGAAAATGACAATTTTCAAATCTATCTCCTCCGCCATTTCTCAAGCGATCTTGAATTTGATTGTGGCATTAATGTCTATGGACATATCTAAATTTATCGGGCCGGATTTTCGATATATTCGCTTTCTTTTTCATGTCACGTGACTTCAAAGTTGGCAAAAAATGCGAAAATGACGATTTTCAAAATCTATCTCCTACATTTCTCAAGCGATCTTGAATTTGATTGTGCGCATATAAATCTATGGACAATATCTAAATTTTGTCAGGCCGGATTTTCGATATTCGCTTTCGTTTCGTGTCACGTGACTTCAAAGTTGGCAAAAAATGCGAAAAATGACGATTTCATGCGAAATGACGATTTTCAAAATCTATTCCTCCTACATTTTCAAGCGATCTTGATTTGATTGTGGCATATAAATCTATGGACAATATCTAAATTTGGTGGACGGATTTTCATATTCGCTTTCGTTTTCGCGTCACGTGACTTCAAAGTTTGCAAACAACTGCCCTACCTTCAGGAGGCTATATCTTTTTTCTCGCAGAGATACCGTCACCCCGCACGGGGGTAATTTTTTTAACACCGATAAGATAATCGGTCCGACGGGCTTGCGATTAAAACCGCTCGGCAATCGCAAACGGAACGAGCTGCTTAAAAGCGCTCATTATCGTGCAGGCTCCGTTGAGGTGTAAATCCCTGGCATTTCTGTCTGCGCGAATAATTAGGTACATCGACAATTCGGCGATCAACCCTGTCGCGCGTGGACAGAAGAGTGGCTGACTATGGTGTGGTTAACAACACCTGTAGCTGGGTTTCGCGTTGATCCGAAAATCTCGACTGGATTGCCAAGTTCGGTGGCGCGCACGGCGCAATTAGCTTAAGGCGGTCGTCGCACGCCGGAGTGGCGAAATCCACAAAATGTTACACCACAATACTGGATGAGTCAGAAGTAGTGCCCGATTTCTGTCAGTTGATTGTTTGTTTGCCATTTGTATTACAGTGTACAAGAAGTAGAAATAAATGAATGACATGTTTATCTAACCATTTATTCAAGAAAAATTATTACGGAACTTACCAAGCTGTTTTACTTGCAATTTTCAAAGTGCCCCCTCGTGTTCGATGCACAATTGCCGCCGAGCAGCGCGCGAGCGGCACACACGTCTGCAGAGTTCGATATCAATTTCCTCAAACTTTGCAGTGATTTGAGCCTTCAATTCCTGAATGTACGCAGCTTTTCCACAATAAACAAGTCTTTCATGAGCCCCCAAGAAAGACACTCGGAGGTGTAATGTCTGGGGAGCGTGGCGCCACTTCGATCGGACCGAGGCGCCGATCCACTTTCTGGAAAGTTTTCTCAAGCACTGACGAACATACATACGTCCATATGAGGTGGAGCTCCATCATGCTGGAAATAACAGTCCCTGATTTGTATCCTGGGCCAAAAGAAGTTGCAGCATATCCAGGTAAATTCGGCAGTGACAGATCCCTCAAAGAAAAGGTCCAATTATCCCTAATGAAGATATGGCTGCCCAAACTGTCACTCCAGTAAATTTACCTCCTTCTCAACTGTCACTCTTGGGTTATTCACAGCCCAGTAGACACAATTGTGTCTGTTAATTGTGCCATTAAGCTCAGTTCGTGCAAATTCAGTAACTTTCCAAACTCGCAGCAATAACCTGCAAAACAAAATCAAAAAATAACAAATTACGAAAATTAATAATCTGCAAGACAATTATAACAACATGACTTCCAGAAAGAATCTGACAGCAGAAAAAACAGAAATCAGGTGCTACTTTTGACTCACCCTGATATGCATAGTATATACATATTTGCTATGGATCAGTATAAAAATAATGTGTGTACACGCATTATTTCATCAGATAATTATTATAACGTAAGTGAAAGTTACTTGTTCAGTTCAGCCGTTTGTTAAAAGCAGTCAGCTCGCTGTGAGGTTGTGCAAACTGTGAGCTGTGTGGCTGGGAAAGTAAAGGAATGTCAGGGTTGATGATAAAAAAAGTAGGTGGGCGCTAATATCCAAGTGCTTGACAATTACTTGGACAAAGATGTGTTTAGACTAAATGTCCAAATTATACCCCCACATGAAAGAAACTGGACTGGTGGAAATAATTATTATGGGACACTAGGCTGTGGAGTCATGGTTGGAGCATCCGTTCTGAGTCTCAAAGGACTGTGGTTCAAACCCTGGCAAGTCATACAAAGAAAAAATGGTGCGTGCTGCTTTCTTGCTTGACGCTCAGCATTTAAAAGGATAGAGCACGACTAACGCCACTGGAAGGCAATGGCAAACCACCCAGTAAACCGTTGCCAAGAAACTGCTTCGCAGCACCAACACTCTGTGAAGTGTATGTACATCTTAACGTGATTATTGAGGACCGCAGGACTTGTGGACCGTGAGATGGGGAGTGACCTGATAGAATGATTGGAGACTGTTGTTCATTATATAAGTAACAACATAACACTGGTTCTCTGACAACACAGTTGTTTATTATTATTATTATATTATTATT
This sequence comes from Eptatretus atami, assembly GCA_035128595.1. Classification (NCBI taxonomy): domain Eukaryota; kingdom Metazoa; phylum Chordata; class Myxini; order Myxiniformes; family Myxinidae; genus Eptatretus; species Eptatretus atami. Next base: position 10,441,047 of record CM068954.1, read on the forward strand.
GTTGGTGGAGAAAGGATAGCATTTTTGAATGCTAAACAGAAGCAGGGTTTGTTTAATCATACATTGTAACGTGACCAGCATTTGCAGCAAATCCACTTAATTTCTTTTTAACATGTTCGGCCCCGCAGGCTTCTTCACCGTGTGTGTTGGGAGGTGCGTTTTCGCGCCGACTGTTGCCTCTCGTAAAGGCCAACCAGCCTGTATCATCTGCGTCCTCCGTGCCAACCGTGGTGAAATCAAATTCGCTTCTGCCATTCTGAGCTGTTGCTGAGGCTGTTGGCTACGGTGAGTTTCTCCATCAATAGGTAGCAAAATAATTAACTCACTGATCAGTTAATTTTTGTTCTTCACTTATTTGTGATTCACCCCCGTTGTTTGTTAATTTCACCGTGAAACTTGAACCTTATTTTCAACAAAGATCAGAGGTGTCATTTTTTGGATGTACAGTTTGTACACCTTTTTCACTTCTGTACTCTTTTGTGCATCATTGTTTTAAATCATCGACATTTATTTAATTAATATTTTTATACCTTCCCCACTGAAGGTGGCCCGAGGTTATGTTTTCACCCCGTTGTTTGGTGGTCGCAAAGACTACCGTTATTCTCAGGTTTTCCGTCTGTCTGTATGTTGTATGTAATGGACAGCTCTGAGGCAGAGGAGTCAACCGATTTTGATGAAACTTGACTGGTAGAGGTTCATACCAGGATCTAGTTGTATGTTTTGAGCACCATTGCTGTGGACGCCACCGTTGTCGAGCAACGGACTTTGAAATTTTTGAAAAAATCTGAAAAATATTTATATATATATTTTCGAAAATCAAAAATCTGCTTCCGCGCTTTTATGCGCACTATAAATCACCTCTTTGTCAAAAATTTTTCAGCCGATCCGTCAAAACTGTATGACTAGTATGCAATTATATAGCGACCACCATGTCGCCTACCGGCTTGTCTGTCTATCTGTCTGTCTTTGTTTGGCTGTTTGTTTGTCTGTGAGCAGGATATCTCAATAATCATGGACCAATTCGGACAAAACTTGGTGACAGTTGGGTGTGGATGAGGAAATTATTCGATTCTGTTAAGATCTGGATCCGATAAGAGAATATTTAAATTTTTTTAAAAAGTGATTCTTCACCATTGAGAGTGGGCCAAAAACGATTATACACGATATTTAAAAAAAGTGTTGACAGATTATGACAATACTTGGTGGATGTTTGTAGTGACAAGAACAAGCCAATTCGATTTGGTTTAGCGGTCCAGTTGCAGATCCAGCCTATCGGTGGAATGCAAAACGTAAACTGTTCAGCTTGGCGAGATATGTGCTCTAGCGAGTGCGTTCTAGTTTCTCGCCCAATGGGATGCGAGACTATTGCAGTGCGTGTGTGTGTGTGTGCGCGCGTGTACGTCCGTGTCGATATCTTTAATAATGCGATAATTTTTACATTGATTTTGTACATTCTTTGGATATTTGGATGTCAAACAAACACTACACGGTATTGATCACATGGCTAATAGTCCCTGCAGTAGGATTAATAAATGACTTACCTGTGTCCTTCGTTTGTACATCGTCTCTCGATGTACCTGTAATTCATGTAAATACAGTAGCATCTCATCATGTCTTGTCCAAACTGTAATACATGCACAAGCTTCTCCACGAACCCAGGAAATCAGTAAAATATATTCATGACTGCAGTTTACTTCTTTTTTCTATGCAAGTTTCAGGCTCATGAAGAGCAAGCACTCGTCTTGAACATTGTCGCGAGTTTGGGTCGAGTGTGTCCTCGAGTCCAATTAATTAACCTTTTCCAGACAAGGTACACTGTATCGCCCCCGCTAGTCCAACATGCTCATTTTTGATTGCGATTGCAAGGATTCGCTGATCGATTAGCCCTTGCGATTCTGATCATTCATTCATTTATTGATGCAAGATTAAAGTCCGCACTGTAACATGCACAGATTTACAAAAGAGAAGCCAATTTAATGAATTGCTCACGTGTTTACAATCACACTTTCTGTGTAGAAACATTCCATTTTTCTGCCAAACTATAACATGTCAATGTGAACTACAAACGAACACAGATTATATGTTGCATGGGCATATAGGCATATTATAAAATCTTCACTCCAATAGAACAAATAATCATATCTCCAAGTGTCTGCACAGAGAAATATAGCATTAAGACACTTTACAAATGGACAAATTACACCACAGATTGATGGAAGCTTCTTTCCATGATTAACTTTACTGTTCTGGAATTGAATAGTGTATTGACAAACTATTGTCACCTTGTCACTCCGAAGATCGTCAAACAAACCCACCTATATATATTATTTTTTTTTATTTTTTTTCATGTCATAGGCGAGATAGGGGAACCCCGTACACAAAGGTGATCTCGGGGGAGAGGAGCTGTTTCACAGCACCACTTGTTTGTCTGCAACATAAGGATGAAAGTGCGAGGAGAGCTCGGCGGGTGAAGCACCAACAAGGAGAAGGTGTGGAGGTTGAAGGTGGACCGTGAAGAGGCGACCGTGAGGAGAATCAAGAGAGAGGTTGAGGATGATGTGTTGAGCTTGAAGTGGTTGGATTTCAATGAAAGATCGTCTGTTGGAGTCGTTGGTGAGGTATGTGGATGGACAAAAGACCACCGAGGCACTTGGACATGTGATGGGATGATGAAGATGGAAGAGGATTGACGAGAAAGGAAGAAGTTCAAGGAGTGGCAGAAGGTGAGGATGTGCAAGAAGAGGCAATGTGTGAAAGTTATAAGGCAAGCCAAGAAGCTGCAAAGAAAGAGTAGCAAGGCGAAGAGCACATCTGATTCAGAAAGAGGGTCAGAAAGTGGTATTTAAGATTGCAAAACAGATAGACGAGAGAGGTGCGATGTGATGGGGTGAGTTGCTTGAAGGATGAGTGGGACAAAATCGTTGTGGACCCAGATGAATTAAAGGAAGATGGAAGAGATATATGGAAAGGCTGTTGAATGTAGAGAATGAATGGAGCAAACATAGAGAGCAACCCAATTTATGACGGCAGGAAATAACTGAGAGGAAGTTGAGGAAGCGATCAGAGCAATGAAGAGTAGAAGAGCGGGAGCCGATGGGAGTTGTGTTGAAGGCAGCGGAAGTTGGGTGTGAAGAGAATGACAGAGATTTGTAATCTCGTGGTGAGAGAAGGCCGCATTCAGTGATTGGAACTGAGTACCCTCGTCCCTCTGTACAAGGGCAAAGGTGACCCTCTGGACTGTGGGCTTGTATCGAGTGATAAAGTTACTGGAGCATGAATGAAGGTATTGGAAAGATGTTGGAGAAGAGATGAAGAAGAAAGTGAAGATTGACGAAATACAGTTTGGATTTATGCCACGAAGAGGAACGACTGATGAGATTTTTTATTGTAAGCAGCTGCAGGAGAATACATGGAGAGAGGAAAAGTTGTTTCTTGGGTTTGTTGATCTGGAGAAGCATTGATCGGTTCACGCGAAGTAATGACATGGGCATTGAGGAGTTTAGGAGTGGAGGAATGGTGATCAGAAGTATGATGGCAAGTTGAGAGAGCGCGCACAGCTGTAAGGACGAGGCCGGGAACAGTTGTGAGTTTGATGTAAGTGGAGTGCATCAGGGTCGGTACACTGTCCACTACTATTTGTAGTGTGATGGAGTGCTGGCTCAGAGCGCAAAGGAGGGTTTACGTGGAGTTTGTATGGAGATGGTTGGTGTTGATTGCGGAGAGTAGGGATGGACTGAAGGAGAAGATGAATAAGTGAAGGAATGTATGGAGGCAAAAGGTTAAGGTGAATATCGGAAGACGAAGGTGATGGTAAGTGGTAAAACATGGGTGAGGGGAAGTGGCTGTGCTGTGTGCAGGAAGGGTGTTGGAGTGAACGCCATTCAATTTTGATGTGTGCTGAGGGTTCATGTAGTGGTGTGAGGTGTCATTAACCAGTGTGGAAGCTTCATTCAAGTGTAACGCCTGCATCAAGGGATTTCAGATGAAATGTTCAGTTGGATCTTGGAGACCGGCGTGAAGTTGGAAGTGTGAAAAATTTTGCTATCGAGGAGAAATGGTGAAAGTGATCAGACTCGGCGACGGTTGCTGAGTGAGATTGCATGAAGAAGTTTCGGGAACTGAGTGGCATGCTGACGAGGAGGGGAGTGTGTTGAAGTTGAAGAAAGGTGTATGCTCATGTGTGAGAAGTGCAATGATTATGGAGCGAGACATGGGTAATGAACGTAAAGCAGCAACGAAGCTGGAGGTGGAAATGTGGATGTGCGGAATATCGTTGAGAGAGAGAGGAAGACAAAATGATGAATTGTGAAGATGATTGCCTGTGATGGATGTTGTGAAGAGATACAAGTTGAGTTGGCTGGGTCATGTATTGAGGAGGATGAAAGTGATGGTAAGAAGAGTGTGGAAATGAATGTGGAAGGAAGTAGAGGACAGGAAGACCGAGAAGACTTGGCTAAAGCCGGTGGAAAAGAATGCGGGTTAAGGTTAACAAGGGAGATGCAGAAATAGGGTAAAGTGGAGAAGATTGTCATGGGCTACAAGGCTAACCCCACTCTAGCAGGGAAAATGGCCTTAAAAAATGCCTGTTGTTGGTCATCCACTTGAAGACGTTCAGCCTCTTGAGGTTCTAGGCCTTGCCATTCACCACAATCTCTCCTGGTCTGATGATGTAACAAAGCCGGCCACCAAAGCCGCTGCAGACTGGCTTCCTCTGTCATTTCAAGTCTTTCCTTAAAAACTCAAACTACTCACAGCCATATAAAGTCTCCATCCAAAGCTCAATAGACTATTGCACTCCACTATTAGCTGGATCACAGATCACATCTGTTTTTACCTGATTCTGCTGAATCGAAAGTCTCTCACCATTATCGGCATCTTACACGTGAGACCTGAAGCACACGGCCTGCTGCTCTCACTGGTAGAATGGTCAGTAGCTTCTTCTCTGGTTTAGCTCCTTCTGCTCTTAAGTCCACCGAACCCTCCCCGATTACTCTCGGACGCATGTGTTCTTCCAAGTAATACCCCCAGCATTGAACTCCAAAATCCAGCTTACTGCCACCTCCACTCTTTGTTTCCTCTTTCTTCCATTTGTGCAAGCTGCTTTCGCTCTCAATCACACTCTTCGCTCCAGGGCTTCAAGAGCAGTGCACACAATGTCTTGTCACCCTCCTCCCCATCTCTGTGTGACGTGATCTTTTCTACCCTCATTAACCCTATCTCACTCAACCCTCTTAATTCCTGTTCGTTCTTCCCTTCTCTTGCTTGTCCAATTCTGTTCCCACTGTCAGTACATTGACTTCCTCTGTCACATATTCTTTCATGACCTAGATTCTTGCATTAGTTCAAACTTGGCAGTCTGTATCTCTGAGTCAATTTAGCAAGTAAGCAATCTCTGTTTCTGAAACCTCGCAACCTTTAAATTTGATTATATCCTGACTGTGCGAATCGTGCAAACACGTCGCAAATTCAATAAGGAAAATACAGATGTCTTACAATCGGTTTGAAAAATTAATTACATCACATTTATAATATCTAATTCCCAACCTTATAAGAAAATTCATCTTCGGCCATCCATCCTATCCATCCTAACTTGCTCAAATTTACATCCAGACTTGTTTCACTTCATCAATCACTGTCCTCACTCATACGGACATCAATTTTACATCCTGACTTGGTTACACTCATCGATCACTTGTCCTCACTAGTGTGGAGCTTATTCATTTTTCATCCTCACCTATCACTCATCAATCACTTATCTTCCCTTGTCCGGACTTGTTAATTTTACCTCTACCTTGTTACTCCTCATCTATCGTTTATCTTCACTAGTAGGCCTCCGACATCAATTTTACATCCTGACTTGGTTAGACCTCATGAATCACTTGTCCTCACTTGTACGGACTTATCAATTTTACATCCTAACTTGGTTACTCCTCATCAACACTAATCTTGATGAGTACTGGACTTATTAGTTTTACATCCTGACTTGTTTAGATTGAGTCAATGAAACCTATATTTATTAAATTAGATTCATCGAAAATGCTCTTTTACTTTTACAATTGAAAGTTCAGGTTGTTGCAAAGTCCAAACAGTCAATTGAGTTCATATGGAAGTTGTGGAACATAAAGTTACATTCTTTCATTTGATTTTCTGATATATTGTTTTGTTTTTGTGGTTGTGCACAGAGATGTGGAGTTCAGGTGCATTCCTGACGTTGATGCTTCTCAACACTGTGTTGCCCGCGCGCTCTGTCACTCGCATGCGAAAAACCTCTCTGTGTCGCTGGATCACACGTCCAACAGGTTAGTTTCGGAGATAACGTCGGCTTTACGCATCGTTTGTGATTCTTCTGAACCATTTGTCTTTTTTCTTTCTCTTTTCTCTTCTTGACCTTTACATTTACCATTTGACCCTTTTGTGTTTAGGAATAACAGGTGAGCTTTGCTTCATGGCCTCAAATTAAAAAAAAAATTTATATTGGTGAGTCGACATCTCTTTTCCCCTCAAGCATGCAACATTGATCATGTGCCAGCTAGATTGGGCACAGACTTTCGATCCTTATCCACGTACTACAGTGGCCTGCAAAAGTATTCACGCCCCTCCAAAGTTTTCGCATTTCCATGTCACTTGAGGTTTATTTCATGATGCCTTTATATCAAACTTGATATCGTCTTCTCCAAACTACTCCAAATTGATAAAGTGAAAAATAAAAAAAATGCAGATAAAATGTGAAATAATTTATATTAACAGAGAAAAGGTGTTTTCATGTGAGAACACCAGGGGCGACCATCCTCAACCACCCCCGTCCACAGGTTGCGGATATTCGAATGACCCTTAGATATGAGGGTTAACTGTGTAAGCAGTCGTGGACAATCTGATGGTGATTGTTGAGGTGAGTTGGTTAACTGATGGAATGTTATCCTGACAAATCCTTCAAATAACCAATGTTGGAATCACCTGACCAGTCAGAGGTCAGATCAAC
>CM068954.1:10466562-10489388 GCA_035128595.1 Eptatretus atami
CACCCATCCCCTTCCCACAAGGGGATGGGGTGGGGAACTCCTCCCTCGCTCTCTCAACACACTGGCCTGCCACCTGGCTCAGACCTGGCCCATAACACTTCACGGGTGACAAGGCTCCGTAGGTGCTCCAGGACTTGGATGATGGGGGGCCTTAGGGGTCAATCCCCCTTGCCGACCGCCATCAAGTCTGAAGCTGCCTCACAACCCACCCTGCAATGGTTCTTGGCGCAATGCGCCAGTGCTTCACCGGATCTGCACCCATCATCAGGAGGTAGTCCATGGCTCGACAAGTTGTCATTTGATTTCGAAGATCGTCTGGTGTCCCTGGAAAGCGAGGAACCGAACTGCCGAAGAGCTTACGGGTCGGACGCGTGATCAAGTGAGATTGTGGAAAGCCATCGGCAGAGTCTGACTCCACCATGGCCTGCCACCCTCCGCAGGCCACTGCCACAGGTAGGACTGGTACAAGCAAGCCAAATTGGCTCCCAACGGGAGCTGTAGGCAAGCAAAGCCCAAGGTCTGGCGACGCTTCCAGTGACGCGTCTGGCCTTCAAGGAGGCCAGGCCACTACGGAGCACGAGCCCAAATCCACACAGCTAGCGAGGAGTATACGGGAGTAAGCCCCGGTGTCTGGCCCATGAGGCTAGCCCGGGGTGAACCACTCGGAGCACCTCGGCGATCCGCCAGCGCAGTCGGGGTGCCGTGTCGCAAGATCCTACGTCGTGGGCCCGAGCACAACCCACCAGGGGGAGGTTTTTGCTATGCTCCACTAGGCAGAGCCTGGTGCTGACCAACCTTTAAAGGGGGAATGCCCAGGCCAACTGGCCGAAGGACACTGCAAAACGCACCTCCATGCGCTGAAAAACCATCCCTGGCAGCTCTTACTCTCGCAGTTTCGACCAGTCCAGTTTGATTGTAAATGTGGGCTGGCGAACTCTGCAGGGGACCTGTTCTGCAGGGAACCTGGTCTGTTTCTCAGGGTACTGTTAGAGGTAATGAGTATTTTGCTAATCCATTTACAAAGAGACCCAGGGGGTCATGGACGTTGTAAGAGGGGGTACAGCTCCAAAGGTTGTGATTTCAGATATAATTGATAGACTTAAATGTTTTTATGATGACAAACTTTTTATGACTTTTATGTTCTTTTGAGATCATGTTCCAAGCATTTCTGAGCGAGTATTCTACGGAGTTGTGCAAATACATATGACATGTTTTCTTTTTTGGTAGATGCTTTTTGTAGCATGGTTCTTAAAAGTAAGTCTCCTGGCAAAAGTGATGCGAGTAGTGAGTTCTTGATTTGTGATTTTTCAAGCAAGCAGAAGGATAAGCTTCAGCTGCATTCAATTTTTCGGGACTCTAGTTTTGAGAAGTTATTGCCAGAAAAGGTTAGGGAGCGAATCCCATTGAACGTGTATTTCACTTTCACCAAGACTGTGGGCCAATCATTATTTAATTATGGTAAATGTCTTAAAACTTCATTTAGATGCAGTTCGGGATATTTTAACAATGGACTGTGCATGTTCCTCTTCACCTTTTTGTTGTGATCCATGTGGGCATGTGATTTCTGGGGATTTGAATATTATTAGTAATGCTGATATCAGGGATCTTATTAAAATGGGAGCCAAATATCCGGAACCAGTGACTCTGCCATGTAGTTGTATTTGATCTTCTCTTGTTGATTCTGTTTCTGAATTTGTTAGTAAAATGTGTAAAAAGTTTAGGTTATCTTCAAATGGTTTTAGTACATGGTATGATAGGCTTGTGGAAATTTTGGACAACAGGATTAAGTTTTTTAGCAGTCGAGGCTTGTTTTCCCAGGATTTGTGTTGACCATTGTTGAGTAAGCTTAATGTTCATAAGGATATTCAGGATCTGCATGATAATAAGTTATAGCTCTGGCAGATAAAGCAGGTAATAATTTTGTGATAGTTTGTAAAAGGTTTTACGTAGAGGTTTTATTAAGGAAATTAGGTATTGATAGACTTACTTTTACTAGTACAGGAAATGGCACATATGCTCCTTGTCAAAAGCCTCTCCAAGACATGATGGCTGAGCATCAGGAAGTTTTGAGTAATAATTTTAACATTAAATGTAAAAAGGTAACTTTATATATTCTCAATTTTTTTTTCTTCTGGATCCCTAAGCTTCGTATAAACCCGTTTAAGTTAAGGTTTATAGCAGGAGCTAGGCAATGCACTTTGAAACAATTGGTGGTTATGGTTAATTCAGGTTTACGAGTGGTGAGGGAGCAATTTAGGAAATATTGTTTATCAATTAGTAAGAATTCTGGTATTAACATTTTCTGGAGTATTAGTTCCACTTTAGAGTTTTGAGATAGGATTAGATTCCTCAATATTAAATCTGTTGATTTTTTTTTTTTAATGTAAATTTTTATCCCTTGTATACAAATTGGATGTAGTATTGGTTAAGCATGAGTCACATTTGCTCTACGGCTAGGATACGGCGGCCGTACCCCCTGAATGACAGAAATGTGCGGCGGCCACAGAGTTTCTGAGGTGGCCTCAGGGTGGCCCTACGCCGTATGGCTATCTTTTACAGGCCGTAGGGGTCTCTGTGGAATTAAAGCGCGGAGTTATAATTTTTTCATTTCTAGGTTGGCCGTACAATTCGACAAGCCGTAGCCATGACGTAGATGTGTTCCACGTCGACCGTACGTAGGGCGTACGGTGGGGCTTGCGTTATTCGTGCGTTTTCCGTAGGCTCTTATCAATGAAAAATGAATTTTGCCAACCCCCAAAAAATTGCGGCGGCCGCACTATTGCCACTTTCGCCTTAGGGCCCCCCTGCAGTCGCCTTGCGGGCACCTTGAGGCTACCTTGCGTCTGCCTTGAAAATTTGGCCGCCGCAGGGACGCCCTAAGGTCATCGTGCGACATCAAATCAAAGACCGTACGGCACCTCCACGTTTTTGGTCTCCACAATTTCTAAATACCCCGTGCGGCTACCAAAAAATAAAAACATATGTGACTGCTACATTGTGTGACCGTGGAAATACTGTGGCCGCCCTATAATTGCTAGTGGCCGTAGATTTTTTAGACCCTACGGCCGCCGAGCCAAATGTGACTGAAGCATTAAGGATGCACTCTTTAGTATTATTGATAAAGTTTTAAACTCATAAATTTTTATGTATGGGGTTTTTAAGAAAAAATATATCTGTTTCAATTGTTTTGACCAACAAAAATTTGAAGATGTTAATTATATTTTGTTTAACACTTTTGCATCTTTCGGTGGGAAAATATTTCAACAAATGAAAGTCATTCCAATGGGAGGGAACTGTTACCCCGTATTAGCGGATATTTTCCTTGTTTATTGTGAGTTTTCATTTGTGCAGAAGTTGATGAAGGAAAAGAAGTTGGGTTTATCTAAAATATTATCTTATACATTTCGTTATATTGATAATATTTGTGTGATTAATTTTAAGTTTTTTGATTGGCTGATTCATGGGATTTATCCAGAAAGCCTGATAGCAGATAAGAGTAGTAATGATGATAGTGTAGTGCCATATCTGGATGTGTTAGAGTTTGAAATAATTGTTTCAGTACAAATGTGTATCGTAAAGTTTTTTTTTTTTTTTAATTTTTATTATTGCTGTTATCTTGTATACGTTTCCATTTCGTAATGTACCAGTAAAGATATAATAGGCTGCAATGTGTTTTCATCTCAGCTTATTAGATTTGCTAGAATTTGTTCAGTTGAGGATGATTTTGTAGTTCGTGCTAAGAAGATGTTATTCCATCATGTTCGAGAGGGGTTTTTGTGCAAAGAGATTGATTCGGTCATGTGAGAAGGTTTTTCGATTGTCTTTAATTCTTGTTTAGGTTTGGTTGGTTTTCGTGTAAACAGGTTCCCATAGCATTGGAAGTTGTGTGAAATAATAATAATGAGAAATAATGGATAATTATGTTAAAAAAAAAAAAATAGTTTTTTATTTATTTTAATTAATCAATTAATTAAACCGGAATTGTGTCATCAGTGTTTTCCAGAAATGGATCTTCATTATATGTAGAGAGCCTGTGTATTGATTTGTGTACTGATGGATTCCTGTGTACATTCTGTGAAGGTAAGGTAAGGTAAGAAGTGGTGAGGTATTTCTGGTGTGTGTGGGTGGGGGTGGGGTGTGGGGGTGTGTGTGCTTCTGTTGGTGTGTCATGTGTGTTTATTTTGTTGGTTTGTGTGTGTGGTTTCTTTTTGTCCTCAATCTCTCTTTATTTTTATTTTTCTTTGTCTATGGAGGGGTGAATTATGCAAATAACTTTTGCAAGGTTCACTTGGCTGCGCCTGAATGGGTTTTGAGGGTCGAGGGGAAGCAGCCGAAACCCGAATCCTATCCAGGTTCTTGCTGATGACTCTATCTTTGTCTGTTTGGGTTCCTTCTGATACTCCAGTCCTGTATTTGGTCAGTTATTTGAATACACTGCCCGGCTATCAGAAAATGCCACCCCTTGGGACCTTGGATATTTATTCCCACTGTTTGAATGGAATTATATTAATTGTGTAGGTGAGGTTCAAAGGAGTCTGAGAAGTTTACTTGCTGTGACGAGCATGCCACGATTTACATCTCTTAAAGTAACCGTTCCTTGAACCGACAGTGATGAGCCTGGGAAGAAATTTTTCTAAAGTTTATTTGACGTCTTTGAGAAACCCATATACTTCCGGAAGAGAACCTGAGAGAGATAGTGTCACAAATACCTAATATTTACAAGTGAACCAGGGTGGTGTAACATCTTAGCAACTGCCATATTGCTTGAAAGCTACGAAAGTGTTTGGGGTTTGTATGAAATCTTTGATCCATGAATCACACTTTGCTTACCTGCATCAAACTCAATCATTTTCTGTGGTACAGTATTGTAAAATACCTATATTCGCACACCTGTAAAATAATGGATGCATGGTTCAAATTTTACCTTTGTTTTTGTTTAAAATAAAACTTGTACCTTGTAAATACCTTTGATGGATAGTCATCACCATGGTGTGCAGTCAATATTTCTGTACATTTCAGCAGGCTTGAATTATTAATTGACCAGAAGTTTTAAAATATTTGGTTGGATAATTATTCCATCCTCGAGTTATCTCACTTGCTGCCCTTTTGATTTTTCTGCCCATGGATTAAAGCAGGAAATGCATGATTACCAACCAGACTCGATTGTGTCATGGTTAGAGTCCTCTCTGAGTCTGGGAGGTCGGTGGTTCAATCCCAAGCCGAGTCATGTGAAAGACTATATAAAAATAAATGGTATGTGCTGCTTACTTGATTTAAAGGATAGAGCACTGTCAAACACTGCTGGTAAAACAATTGCAAACTTCCAGGATAAGCCTTGCCAAGAAACAGTTTCAGCAGCGCCAACGCTCTGTAAAGAGTACGGTACATCACATCAAAATCAAAATTGATAACCAACTCTCCAAAGACAAATTACCTCAAATATGATTAATTTGCAAACATTACTCTGGCTGTTATATAACCTCCATGTCAACTTTGAACAGCTTCTCATGGGCGGTGCTCAATAATTTTACTACTGTAATATATTGTTATATATCGGTTACGCGCTGTGGAACCTATTCCGCAACCACCCCACCATCTCCAGGCACGACCCCCCGTAGGTGAGAATATCTTTAGTAATGATTATAGTTGCCCCAAACCCGTTGCTTTAGAGGGAACTGTAGTGCTAATCCCATTAGCGTGTCCTCTATCGCGATGCCCTATCTAGACGCTCCTCCAATGCCGCACGCTCACCAATTATCCTCCTCCCTCTCCTCCAATCCACACTCCTCTACGCTCATGCATCAGAGTCACACTCACCCCATCTACCAAACAACGCCAACCATCTCGCCACACAGCCACCTTCTCATTCAACACAAACTCCCACCCCCACGCTCAACCATCCCACCTGACTCCGACCCGCCTCCATGCCTCTACCCTGGGGGGGGGGCCATGTCGCTGAACCCCTTCGAGACCTCAGTCCCTCAAGCCTCTATACCCACGCCCACCACGCCCACTGCACATGACATTCATACTACGCAATCGCATCGCCTTCGCAGAACCATCCTCCACACGTCGACTCAGCCTCCTCCAAATCAGCTGCATACTCGGCAACTACCCCACAGGTTTACCGAACATTGTCATCCACACGAGCATTAACTTTCCTAACCCACGACCTGACACCACAGACACTCGGACCAGGCTGCGCCACAGCAACACCATCCTGTCCAACCTACGACGTATTACGCACATCCACTCCCAAACCCCCACATAATGTCCTTGACTGCACCCACGCTCTATCCGCAAAACTTCTCCATATCCACATCCCGAATTCACTCAACCCAATCCGCCTTCGCAACACACACAGCTGAACCATCACTGACCTAGACAAGCTGCTCGCAAGCCATACCACCACACCCCGCACACCGCACCGCCCCGCCTATAACTAACACCCCGCCATACACATCAACATCCCTGATGACCACCCAATCCCCGACGAAATCCCCATCTCCCTACCTCTAATGTAAGACACCAAACACCACGCCACACTACACTCATCAAGTTGCACAATGACCCCACTCCTCGCCGCCGAACGCCCTTCAGGCGGGGGGCGGAGGGGGGCCTTCCCGGCAATCAGTCCTCCGCCATCACCGGCGGGCCCCAAGCACTCGTACACCGGGAGGGGGGTGAAACCACAACCACTCTCGCCCCATCACCCATACCAGAACACACCGCCACCACGGCCACATACACTGCAACCGCCCGGGCACCACACCACGTCCAGCGTCAAGTTCCACTCTGAGCATCACGTTCGCCACCCCGCCGCGTATGCCGGGGACAGTGCCCTGAGCGCCCTTTCGGCGGGCAAAGCATGGTAACCCGGCGCCCCAGTTCCCCCCCCTGCTCGACCCCCCCTCCACAGGCACCGCTCCATATCAGCTGACACCCCGTCAACGCCGACAAGCGGTTCGGCAAAACGCGCCCAAAAGGAGACCAACTCGCCCACCTTCATGGAAAGTTGCCCGCATTGTTCTGGCACAGAGGGATCCTCGGAGACTCCATCCGTACAATCACCGGCACACACCACCATCCTCTGGAGCCGCGAAGTTCGGGTCAGGCACTGGCGGCGGCCGGTCCCTCCCCGCAGTCGACTAACAACACGAGCGGCCACAGCACACGCGTAAAGTCCGCGAGCATAGCTGAACATAAACCGGACTCTAGCGGTAACAAACTCAGCCCCACAAGCCAGAGCCTTATCACGGCCACACACGACGACAGCCAAAAATCAACTGTGCCCCGCGTACAGCTGAACAAACGACTCACGCCGGCACGCAGGAACTAGAATTCCCGACGCCGCAACACCAAGAAGACACGTGGCAGAGCAAAGTAAGCCTCGCTGCCCTCTCTGAAAAGGGACCAGGTTGACGATAAGGACACGACGGTCCAGCACTCGACCTCCGCTCTGCTTGCGCTCAACGACCCAAACGCCACCCCACCCGCCCAACAACATCAGCACCACCACGTCAACTCGATGTGGAGCTCCGTGAAAAGCGATATCCTCCGCTGTGCGTCTTGGAGCTCCCCTGGGTTTCCTCGCTGTCTGTGTCGGAGCCCTCGTAGGGGAGTCGGATCATATGCGCAAGTCCGACCAGCGACTCGATCACTACAGGGAAGAGCACACGTCCGGCCTACTCCACGATCTTCTTTAATGGCACGTTTCTATGTTCCCAACGTTGTGAACGATGAGTGACTGAATGTTAAGGCGCCAGATCCATGTTTCCTTGAATATCAGCCTAAAATTGTATTAAGTGTATAGCCGACGTGCTCACTTCCGCTGTTAGTCGCGTTGCCCTAGCTCTTCGCTTCGCTCGCCCTCCTCTGTCCACTTCTTCTAACTTCTGCACACCACCTCCACTATGGTGCCATTTCCTAAACCGTTACACCGTCATGCGCACCTATATGTGACTGCTATCTGCTGTTCCCGTGATGTGTAAAATACATTCTCCTTGCTTAGATGAACTTGTCTTTCCCCGGTTTCGCTGCCGGCTCTTCTCTACTTACTTGCTTGTAACGGTTGACTCTCCATCTTGCTTTCCACGTAAAACGTCAGCTACCTCCGCTAAAAATAAGTAGTCGGGCATAAGAAGTGCGCATCTCCCCCAGTCTCACAACACCCCTCTGCTCATAGTCTCTAGCAAACATCGGGAGGCTACAACCCCGTCACGTTCTCTAACGATCAGCAGTGAAATCTTCGAAGCCATCCTAGTCATGAGATAAACCTCACTCTCTCGCCCTATCCCGTCAAGATTCTATCACCACCGTGCGGAGAATCACTAACCACACTCCTTGAAGTGTAGCGCCAGACCCGGAGATCCAACGTCCTTCCCCCTCTCGACATTCTGCCGGCCACATGAACCGGCACCACAACCAGCGCAGTCCCACAGACCTACGAGCTTCATCCTCGGACTCATAACAAGAGCCTGCCGCCCCCTAAGCCGCCCCACACCGCTTACTCTTTCAAACGCCACAGACGGACGCTTTACCCAGTAGCGCATACCCAGCACAACTGTCTGATTAACTCAGCAACGCCCTCGCACGATAGGCACCTCATGGCCTGATCTCGCACATTAGCAGTCAATGCGCTGCGCGAAACTCCTCGTGTCAGCGCGAGCCTTCCCCGACATCGCTACCAACACCCCGAGAACCGTACCGACCAAAACCAGAGATGACAACAGCTCGCGAGCGACAGTATGTAATCCATCGCGCACCCGCGCACCACACGCACTCGCAACGTACTACCGACGACTCACCTACCCCTCCTCGCCCATCCACCCGCCCACGTCCGCAACCTTATCGTTTAGCTCTGCTACACACGTTCACCGTCACACACTGACACCACCCCTATATCGACACTCCGGCCCTGACTCGTCACACACGCACCTACACTCATCGCTCACACCGGCCGCAGGAACAAGTAGAAGCCGGAACCTGGCCGTCTGTATGACACTGCGCGGATTCTACTAAGCCCCCCACACCCCGCCGTCGCACTGAGCTCATCCCCGGCCCGTTGCTCCCCGACCGAGCACCCCAGGACGTAAACCGATATCCATGATATAAAAGTCCAAAAAACTTAACCAAGAGTAAAGGAGCAGAAAAAACAACAGAGCAGAATACAGCAGTATCGGTCAAAGTGGAAACGAAAAAACTCTCCAGCAACCCGGCCGCCGGAGCTGCCGAATTCGCGACACTGAGTGGGTCAACAGAGAGCAGGTGAAAACAAAACCCTCTGATCTCGGCCTAAATTCACAGGGAAATCGGCTTCCAGGCGGTGAGAGAAAGCGACCCCCGATTCCAACTACTTAAATTCACGGACTCGAGCGAGCTAACTTAAACCCCCATTTACGTGACAATAAAGATGGCGTCTTTCAAGGCTGTCAAGGCCGCCAGATCTCCACAACAGCCAACGCAGGGTTGTGCCGGAGGCCAACCGACCGCGTTAGACAACCACTGAACTCACTAGACTCTAAAGAGTGTCCCACAGTGATAGGCATCCCACGACCTTCCGGCCTCACGGATTCTTCCTTACCTAATATCATAACCCCACCCACACGCTCAACTGATCGTCGTACCAAGTCGGCGAGGCGACTTTGAGCAATCCGACAACACACGTATAGCGGCAAGACCCTGCAGACCGATATACAGCCCCAGCAAGACCGGCTCCTCGCATCAAGGCAGGCGCAGCATCGCACCTCAAGCGCAGCCACCGGCGAGCACCTCGAGACGGCCTAATATATATATACTCGCCAACACAATTTGGCCCGCAACCAATCGACCCTCTGGAGTCGTAGCACAAGCTCCAGTCACCGTGCTTGCAGCTCACATGCGTCTCACACCCGCGGCAAAGTGTCCCATGCAGGCTCAGCGTACCCAACCCACCCAAGCGGGCAGAGAATGCATATATACGCGATCGCGAACCATCTCCGGACCAGCTTCAGGGCACAATCGCTGGGGATGTCTGGAAAAGGTTTGCAGCGTCTATGCTTGCAGAACACAATACCACTCGCTATAGCCGCGCCTAGGCCTGACCCAACCAAGAGTGCGAACAACAGTATCGACGAACCGTCACAACTCGGCGCTCTCACGTCAGCAGAGACGCCACGCCGACCGCTCTGCACAGACCTCTAACACTACAGACATCCTACCAGTCCCGCCCTAATACTGCGGTCCAGCCCACGGCGCCGTAGCCGCGATCAAGACCGCACTCGCACACCCAAACCCTGACGTCCGTCTTCGACGATTAGCGATCTTACAGGACACCCGCCTCCGCCGAAAACGGAAACTTCGGCTGCAAACCAACATGACTTGGCCAACAGAGTCGACAACTATGTGGGTAAAAGAATTTGGTAGTGTTTTATACCCGTCAGTTGGAATATGCGAAGAGCAAACTGAACAAAAGAATAGAGGAACAGCAGATTGGTATCTCCCAGGATAGGAAACAATGGAGGAAGAATGGAAAACCGAGCTCGAAAAGAAACAAAAGGAGCACGACTTGGAAGTAAAACAACTAATGGAAAAATTATTGGAGGAAGCAAGGCGGTTCAAAGAACTGGAGGGAGAGTGAGGGAAATACAGTTCGAAGAGAAAAAATGTGAACTAGATGGGGAGTTGGAACAATTGAAGGAAGAGATAAGAACAGGCAATCAGGAAAGGGAAAGCCTAGAATGGAAGATAAAAAGAGGAGAGAGACAGCTGGAGGAAAGGACGGAAGAATGCTGGAAAAGTCTGAACAGTCAAAGAACTGCAGGGAGAATTGAGGAGGAAGGAGAAAGGAAAACAAAGCTAGAAAAGGAAAAACGCAAACAAGATGAGGAATTGGAACTACTGAAGCGAGAGGTAAGGGCAAGTCAGTTTGAAAGAGAAATCCTGGAAGGGAGATAAGAATGGGAAAGGAATGGCAGAAAAAACTAAAGAAATACAGCAAAAAAAGGGACGAATTGAGGAGGGAAGCAGTGGAAAGAGAAGATGAAATGAGTGAAGAAGCATGCAAATTGAGGGAGGAATTAGAAACAAAAACTTCTGAGATACTGAAACACGAAAACAAAGAAAGAGGATTACAAGACGAACTGAAAATTTTAAAAGAGGGAAGGAAGAGAACAAGAGAATGAAACGTAAGGAACACACTGTACAGATTGAACAATTAGAAGTCAAAGCAAAATGGAGTGTGCGGAGATGAGAAAGGAATTGAAAAGAAAGCTTCTGAGTTACAAAACGAGCTGAGGATGTTGAGAGAGAAAGAACGAGAACGGAGAATGAAACGTTAAGGAACCACACTGTACAGATCGAACAGCTGGAAGCGAAGGCCAGATTAAAGAATGAGGAACAAGAAAGAGTACTGAAAGAACAAGGAATGAGACAGGAGAAAGAAATCAGTCAGTTGAAAGAAATAATGAGATTGCAGAACGAGGAACAAGAAAGACAGTGGAATAAAAACTGAAAGAGTATGAATTTGAAACTGAACGACAAAAGGAAAAGAATAGGTTGGAATACGAGGAGAAGTTGAAGAGCAAGGAATGAAGCAGGAAGGAGAAATCAAGAGATTGAAGGACACAACGAGATTGGAGAGGAAGAGCGATAGGAAACTGGAATAGAAAACAAAAAGAACATGAAGCCGAGGTTGACCAATTGAAGAAAAGGCGAGGCTGGAGTGCGAAGAGGTAGACAAAGAACAGCGAATGAAACACAAAAGGGAAATTAACCACATGAAGAAAACCATGAACATGCAGAAGAAGGGCAGAGAAGAAACAAGGAAGGTAATGAGACAGCAGCAAATGAAACACAAGAAGGAGATTAACCAAATGAAACAAACCATGAAACTGGAGAAGGAAGGACAGGAGAGGAAACAAGGAAGGGTAATGAGAGAACAGCGAATGAAACACAGGAAGGAAATGAGCCAATTGAAAGAAACGATGAGATTGGAAAGTGAAGCATGAGGAAGAATGGGAGAGAAAACAAAAACAAAATGAGGTTGAAATTAATGAACTCAAGGAGAGAGTAAAATTGAAGTCCAGAGAGATGGAAAAACTCCAGAAAGAAACAGAAATAGGGAACAAGGAGAGAAAATGTATAGAGACGCGGAGGTGAGAAAGTAGAGGAGAGACTGCACGATAAAGACGGGGTTAAAGGAACAGAACACACACACACAGAGGTAGTGGAGGATAATGGGGTGAGCTCGCGGAGCTGTGGAGACCCGGTGGAGCAGCGGGATGGCCTCCTCCAGGAACGAGGGGAGGGAGTATGCCCTTGAGGCGAATCACGACCAGTGGGTTCGGTCGTGCCAAGCGGAGTTGAAGGGACGAGTGCTGTGGATAGGTGCACGTGCAGCTTGGGGGGTATAGAGCCCCGGGAACCCTTGTGGGGCACGAATCCCCAGTTGTGTTGTGCAGGGGCGTTGTTTGCGAGTGTGCGGAGATGCGTGCTTTCCGGCACGCATGGTGTGAGTGAGCCCCCCTGTGCAAGTGAAAGGTTGGGTGTGAGTGAGCGGCCGACTGTGAGGGAGACAGTGTGTGTAAGGTCGCTGTATGTGAGGGGAATGACGGTCCGCATGCGGGAGCATGCAGACCGCGCTCTCCCCCCTGCTCGAGCCGGCACTCCAATCCGGACCCCAGCGAACCAGCAGCGGTCTCGCCAAGCGCGTAGCTACCAGATCAATTGCAGCTGGAGAGTACTGTGCGTCGCTACACACGCACTGTTCGCGATGCTTCCGCCATCCAGGTCATAGTGTAGCGCTCCACGGCCCCTGCTCCTGGCGATCCAAATCCCCACATCACTACCCACTAGCCCTTCGCTACCAAATCGCACTGGCCACCGACGACGCCAACAGGACAACACTCGTCTCGAGAGACAAAAGCCGGGGTAGCAGGCGTAGATGTTTTGCCCCCTGACGACCTACTATGCTTCAATGCTGCACGCGAGGTATGACCCAGCACGCCCCGTAACGAGGTTCACGCCTAACACTACAACTACGCTCCATCCAGCAAGTGCGGGCGTGAGGCGCCCAAAAGAACGGTCCGTGGCTCGCAACTCTGCACACGTCGCACTTCTCACGCACTCACAGAGTCCCCCCGTCAAACTGCTGCTCTCCCATCTCGCTTGCCGGGTAGTGAAGCCCGGTCCGGAAACGCCAGCGGTGGATTGCCGATTCCCAGCGACGGACAAAGTTTAGGCAGGATACGGATTTGGACCGCGACGGGTTCTCCACGCGAGCTTGTGTTAAGCTCCAACGGGCAGAGCACATGTGTTCGCGTGGGGAGCCCCTCGGAGTGCGAGGTTTGCTTTTGGGTGCGCAGGGTGACGTCATGGCTGCACGTAGAGGTTGGAATCCGGCAGGAGGGTACCCTGCCGGATGGTACCGTCCAAGAGGGACGAGGTACGCGTGCAGCTGCATGACGTCATGGGAAAGGTGCAAAGTGCGCGAGCTGCGAGTTTGCCGCGCTGGTGCTGCGCGTAATTGGAAAAAAAAAAATTAAATTAACAAAGCAAGCCCATTTGCTGTTCGGCAACACGCCACCCAACTACGGAACAGCGGCCGATTCACCAGGGCTACGGGGTAGCGAAAGCCACCCTGCTTTCACACTTCATGGGACACAGCGCCTGAATGACCCACTCAGCTCTGGCGAGGGAACTGCACACGTTAGCACTCAGTCGCACTAGAACCGGTCATTCGGATTGCGGCAGCCCCTCAGGTGTAAGTACCGCCTCATGCAGCAGTGGCGACCGATTGAAACTGGCCTAAATAGGGTAGCCCGGAGAACGTCCAGTGTCAGATTATCCTCACGGCTTCGGGAAAACTGCGACTTTAACGAGACGACTGACACGCAGCTCGCGTGAGACACTGTCTGATAGAGGGACACTCCAGTCTTAATGACCATAGAGCATACGTAGTGTTTTAAAAATGGAACGTGCTGCTCGTGTATAGGAGAACGACGTAGCCACCGCGAGCCCGAAAACGCTAGTCCTCTCAGTGGAGACAGGTAAGACACGATAACGATGGACAGGCTTCCCAAGCAGAGGTGCCGTTGGTTGCATAGACCTGTTAGAAAGTTGTCGCAAAGGTGAGTACATGATGACGCCCGTGAGTGAGGACCAAGCCGCCCGTCTCGTCCGTGGCTCCAAGTTCTGGAGCCCCGCACATGGGGAACACTGCATTTGGTTGGCCGAATGGAACACAGCTCGATTGGGGGAGGCACGCGACCTCTCCACGCCAACGGGAGCTCCCCGAGCCGGCGTCACGCAGCTAGAATTGAGCTTAACTGGCGTCGTATCGTTTGATTAATTTGACAAAATGTGCAAGTCGTATCTGTTGACCTGAGGAGAAAAGTCGAGGCCCTCCATCGGCACAACCATGTTTGAGACCATCCCCAGCCGAGCCAGGCGGCCGTGCACAGTACACACTACGCCCATGCTATGCACCCGCAGCCGTAGCCCACGTACACCGTGCGCCCAGCGATCCAGCCTAATGCACACGAACGCTGCACCGCGCATACGTCAGCGCCACACACAACAGAGTCCATGCGCTGATGCAGAGGCGCCCCACATACGCGGCCCCACATGGCAGTATACGCCCCAACATTCGCTCTGGGCCTCCTGCTCTACGCGGTACCGCCCAAGGCGCCCATGGGCGGACAACAAAATAGCCATAACCCAATGTAGCGTAGTGGGCACGGGTGCGCCCGCTTGGTGCGGGGGCCCGGGGCGCCATTAGCCGCGTGGGCAGTGTCGTGGGCACGGGTGACCCT
This sequence comes from Eptatretus atami, assembly GCA_035128595.1. Taxonomy (NCBI): domain Eukaryota; kingdom Metazoa; phylum Chordata; class Myxini; order Myxiniformes; family Myxinidae; genus Eptatretus; species Eptatretus atami. The sequence continues at coordinate 10,481,355 of CM068954.1, forward strand.
CGGAAAGGGGCCCGGAAGCCAGCCTGCCACATGTGCGTTTCAGGGGAGTTGCCATGGGGGGCACTCCCCGGTGTTTAGGGAGCTGTAGGCTCGGAGGCAGTGTAGTGCCGGGTGCATTGTAGGGGATTCGCAGAGGTCGTGCCTGCCAGGGGGAGCGACGCGTCCCAGCCACGAAACCATGCAAGGGCACGAGGGGAAATTTGAGGCGAGGCCAGAAATTTGCGAGGAGCACCAACACAGGCGACGGGAATCTGGTTGTTAGAACCAATAGATTAAGCGAGAGGCGCTTGTTGAAAGTCCCGGGTAGTTTAACAGTTAAATGGTAGGGTAGATTAGGAAGTGTACCCCCCCGCACCATCCATCCTTCGCTCTCGTTGTGGGCCGCTGGACCCACTTTGGTTTAAGATCGCTGAGTCTGGGGAGGCCATCCTGAGGCTTCGTTGGGCCTCGACACAGGACGCTAGCTCTCCCTTATTCCCCTCCGGGAAGGGAACTTAGGGGTTGGAGTAGGCTAGGGGACGATAGGTTAGCCGAACAAGGACGATAAAGGGGGTAGGGGGACGAATTATAGTGGGAGGTATGGAAATAAAAAGGAAATAAAAACAAAAAAATTAATTGGGGCTAAATTTGGTTTTAGAAATTAAGGAGTGGTAGGTACAGTGACAGGCAAGGCGATATGTTGGGAGGAGAGGTAGGTAGGGTAGGTCGAGCCCGCCTTCTGTGTGGCCAGCACAGAAGGAGGGGGTAGTGTTATTGGCTGTGGAAATTCGCAACCACCATTCAGGCCCGTAGGTGAGATATCTTTTAAGTACAGTATAGTTAGCCCAAACCCGTTGTTTAGAGGGAATTTATGTGATTCATTCGGGCTGCGATCCTTTGAGTTAGGCGTTTTTCTGTTCTACCTTTATTTCGAACCAACCATTACAACAACGCCAACCACGCGCACCACTACAACAACGCCAACCACGCCGCCATTACACAACGCCAACACGCCACCACTGCAACGGCCACGGCGTTCTGACTCGGCACGCGGTTGCCGGAGGCCTGGCCTTCGGGGGAAAGCAGGCGGCCCCCGTTCCCCCCTCCTCCCCCAGCGTCAGCGATTGGACGGAGGACCACGCCCCTTCTGGAAGTCCAGCATGTTCTGGAAAGAGGGGTGGAGCCGAAAACGGGCGGAGTGGAGGGCGGGGCCCCGGCGATAAAAGGGACGGTAAAGGCGACGGAGTGAAAGGATTTCGGGCCCGGATATAAGAGGCACGGAGAAAGTGGCGCGGAAAGTGGCGCAGGAAAGTGGCGCAGAAAGTGGCGCAAAGTGGCGCAGAAAGGGCGCAGAAAGTGCGCAGGTGGCAGAAAGTGGCGCTCGAAAAGGGACGGTGAAGGCGACGAGTGAAAGAGGATCTCGCGTCGTGTGGAGCTGAAAAGGATCTCGCGTCGTGTGGAGCTCCCTGGGTTTTCCTCGCGTCTGTGTGGAGCTGAGGGGGAGTCGTCGGTCGCCAGGACTCGACCCACCAGGGAAGTCGCGACTTCCATTTCTTTTGGTTTTGTGTGAATCTGTGTACGTGTGATTGTGGGCGCCGTGTCTTATAAAGTAAAATTGTATAAGTGTTGCCCGCAGGTGTTCGCGTTAGTCGGTTGTAGCTCTGCGTCGTCGTTGTCTACTCTTTTATTTGATATATGTGCATTTCTAACCGTATGACTATATGTTCTGCTTTGTGTCCGTGTGTGTAAATAAATGCTTGCTTGTTGAATTGTTCCCCCGTTTCGCTGCGTCCTTTCCTTTGTTGGGGTCTCCATCTTGCTTCAACGATAAAGGGTTCGAGTGGGCGGGATACGCCCGATAATTAATCTGAACCGTCAAGGTCGACGATAACTCCGCTCGGTTATCCCTTGTAGCACGGAACGAGCCGCTTAAGCGGTTCGTGTCCGAGTCGACCTGTGGCGTGGTGCAACCCCTCGGTAGGTTACCCGTGCGAGTACTTAGGTATTCATACTCGACATTCCCGCGCCGAACTCTCCCCTACCTCGCCCCCCACCTCCGCCTACCTCGGCCCCAAACCCAACAAGCGGCGTACCTCAGAAATGAACCCGGACCCCTCGACAGCAGTCCTAGGTGTGAGGTGTACAAACCCCCACCAACCCAACAGCTGACTGGTCCTCACCCAAGGCCTCAGTCCCCACGCCCGAGCCCGTACACACCCAGACATCTGAACTTAGTCCCGTCCCGGGTGGGCACACTACACGACAGAGCCACATAACGGCCCATACGATGCCCAAATCACTACCAGGTCGCCGCGAATCCTCGCAGCTCTCACTAGTACGGCACCCCGGCGATTCGCTCGCCCCGAAGCCCCACCGGCCGCGCCCGACTATCTCAAATATAAACTACTAATATAATCACCGGCCTCACCCTACGGCGCTATCGATCGCTACCCCTAGCTATATTACCTATACTCATATCTATAATACTATGATGATACTATCATGTTATAGCTTACACCTTAAATTATATACTATATGTTATGTCGTTATATGTACTACTATCATATACTATCGTATATAATATAATAGATCCACTCACTACTAATATAACTCATACCTACAAAAAACTACTCAATATACTGATATGTGTATATGCAATATTAATCTGATATACTAAATATATATCCATATACTGACTAATTAATAAGCATACTACCATACTAATAACTATTATATGTTCCTGAATATACTATGCTATTGACGTATGCTACACTGCCCATAATATATATCTATACTCATAGTATTATAACATAACATACATAATAATAATACAGACCACGTCACGATATATATACATAATACTAACCAGTGCCCTCATTAACTAATACGTAGCTTATACCTGTACTACTACCTATATACTGCTACTCATTCACCCTGTACTGTATGACTATATATATGGATACTATGTTGTAACGTAATGTATATATGTATGTATATATTACTTATACCGGGGTGAAAAGTGGCGTGCGCCATGTAATACCGGCTCTCGGAGGCTTTGGGTTGGAGGATCGTTTGAGGACGGAGAGCTCTGTGCTGGGCCGCGCGTATGATGGGGTGTAGGGCAGCCCGGAATCATAGGCGAAACCATCCTTCTATTCCTGTGGTCGTAAGAGGCGACCAGGGTTGCGTAGCGAAGCGGCATCCTGCGTAAAAGATCATATGCAATCAGCTAATGCGGCTACATAACGGATTGATCCGCTTGACTAGACGGGACGCAACCCAAGCGTAACGAGGCAGGAGCAGCCGAACAGATTGAACAGCAACATATATGTATAATATATATACTCTAACTACTAGTAGTATGTCTAAATGTTAAAAATATATATATGTATGTATGACATAATATGTATAGTATAATATGATACATAGACTCTCTCTCTATATAATGTATGATATCGTATCTGCATATCCTACTAGATCTAATCATATGAATGTAATAGTTCTATATATATACTATAAGTACCCGTATGTATATATATACTAACTATATATATTGTAATGATAATTGTGTATGTATGTATGTATGTATGTATATATCAATAGACATAGATGTCTATTGTTATGCTCTTCTAGTTAAAGAAAGGTGCATAAAAGCAACCATGAAAACCTACACAAGGTGGGCCCTAGATGAGAGGTAATTATTGTTTATTCCCTTAAGTCAGAGAGGTGGGACATGTGATTGGTTCTTTGTTTTTAATTTATATGTTTACTGCTTTTTACATTTGCATGTGGTGCATGATTGGGATCTAGCTCGATGATACGCGTTTCTGTCTGCATTGTCATTGATTGTCCAATCAGTCATGAAACCGATCTGGCAGCTGAGGAGGTGTGTAGCATTGGGATTCTCATGTACGTACCACTTGTGAGTGTCTTTACAGCTGTGGAAGAACTCTGGGAAGGGTTTGAAATGGCAAAAGGCTTACCTTAGGTCGCTTTTCATGGTTGTTTTATGCAACTTTTTTTGGCTCGAAGAGCATAGGAGGAATCCATTAATTTATATATTCCTAGCTCTCTGGGGTAATTGATTAGGTGAGAGCTAATTGGTTATTCGCTCCAGTCATAGGTGAGAGATGTGATTGGGTGTTTGGTTTTCATATTTATGCAGTATATACATATGTGTCTGTTCATTGTCATACCTTAATGGTTGGGGTGGTGAGCTTGGGATCCTAACTTCCTGAGTTAAAATGCTGCTCAGCCATTGAATTAATACCAGGTGAGGTTTACTCAGCCTGTCATCCTTCCGAGGTTGGCAAAATGAGTACCAGCTTGTTGGGATGATTGAGCCATTCGAGTATCCTGTGCCAGAGTGGCGACCTGTCCAGGATTGTGCCAAATAGTCGAGGAGACTGCTTTGGCAGCACCAATGCTCTGTTCAGAGTATGGTCCAAATGGATTTTTTGGGGCAGGGTGGGGGGGATCGTAATACATTTGAAAGTAAGCATTGATGTTCTGTCCTACTCACCGATATGTAAAGGTTTGATGAATACTTATTGAATGCACTTTGTATTTTCTCATCACTCTCTCTCTCCAAATTTTCACATTCTCACGGAACAAATTTTCACATTCTCATGGAACAAATTTTCACATTCTCATGGAACAAATTTTCACATTCTTACATCATGCATTGAACAAATTTTTCACCATAACCACTTTAATTTGACATATTCCATCTCTTTATTTCACCTCTTCCCCATTTCCCTCGCTTCATATGGCTGCAATTGGGGTGATTTCATTTTGTGAAATCCATCCCTAGTCTGACCTGTGCCTCGCAGAAGCCTGCCTTGGTTTGTCCTTGACCTTGGCGTTTGACAGTTTGGCCCAGTGTGTAACGGCACTGGATGTCCGAATCTCTGGTTTGCAAGCCGATCTCCATGAGGGTCTCTTTATATGCGAAACTCAAAAGGACCAGCCTGACTCTTCGTTTGAAACTTCAAATCGCAGGGATTTTGCTCTTGACACGGCAGATCGGTGGAACTGGATTAAAAGATTACCAGGCCAAGTGGACCTGAGGTTGGATAACCCAGTCGTGACTCTGACACACCAGACATTGGCACGGTGAGCCGCGATTGGCTGACCTTGAGGGCAGCACCTTTCATTTGTCTTTTCTGTTCTGACAAGTTCATAATTTTTTTAATTATAATCGATTCAACAAAATGTTTGAGTGTGATGTTCCAATTCTTTGAAATACATCAATTTTTTTGTTTAATTTGGATGTTTAAATGTTTTTTTTTTACATCATGGTTAGTGAAAGAGCAAGGCGAAGGAGAGTATGATGGTAGCACAGTGACAGTGGGAAAGTGGCACAGCAGGGTGGGATTGAACTGACTCAGGAAGGCATTTCCACAAGCAGGAGAGATGAGGAACAAAGGAATGGAGAGAGACGGTAGTTCCTTTGGAAAGAGGATGAGCCTGTTAATATATAAATTATTCTGCTTTGCTATTACATCCCCCAACTCTGCCCACCCTGTACCCCTCCCCCCATCTCCCTGACCACCTCCTCCCATTTCTATTGTCACAAAGGCGTCTTCATTGTGGCACTCGATTGCTGCACTCATGGATCTCACTACAACATCCGAGGTACCTGCAGGATGCTCTTCCAACCACTGAATGTCCAATGATTTCTGCCAACTTACTGCTGGAAGGTCTGTGCGTGCTACCTGCAAGGGAAGGGGTTTGGGGGATTTGTAATCTTCCAACCTAATCATTCCTACAGCATATGAGATAAATGCAGGATGTCCTGAAAATCTCATCCTTTTTTTCAATAGGATTAAAGTGTAACATCTCAAAATCTTTGCTCAGAGGATTATCAATAATGACTATTTTCTGCATTAAATATTTTGGATTTTGAGACGACTGTACGTGCACTTATCATCACCTCATTATGTGGTGATTGGCCTTCCACCATCCTTATCACATTTAGTCTTTCACTCAAAAGAGTAATTCATTTCTGCTTTGTCTTCACTCCTCACTCGCATGTCTGATATACGAGTACCAATCAGCTGAAAGAAAGTGAATGCAAACTGCCTTTTATTTAAACCGCCGGTCTTCATTTGCTTTCTTCCAGTTGCAGTTGGGAGGCATTAACTTAGAGAATTTCAAATGTCTTTTCTTTTGTGATTATTAGAAATTGGGTCAAAAAAAGGAAGTCGATATTTTTACTTGGTTCTAGTTTTTGAGATTAAAAAAATCACAATAGGTCAAAAATCACATGCAAAACAAAACAAAAATACATAAATACTCCCTGATATGGTTCAGCGATGTGTTGCCCTGATGATCCCCAATAAGGGTGAAACCAGTCGGTAGCTTCGCTTTTCATCTGCTTGATGACAGCATTTGACTTTGGGCTAAGCGCATGTAAGTGGTTACCACCCCTATTTTAGGGCATACCCTGACTTGAGTGGCATTTTTGAAAGTCACAAAGACTACTACTGGTCATGAAATTTGGTTCATTGCACAGACAGTGTTCCATAGGACCTTAAAATATATAGGTTCATGGGTCTATGATGTATTTTCCTGAATCTACAGGATTTTTATTGAATATACATGCCCAGTATTGGCCTCTTTTCTTGTTTCTCCTTAAAATATGACATATATTAGACCATGCAAAAATACAACATATAAAACATTCAATATGAAATTTCTCATTCCACCATCTGAGAAAATCAGCATTTGTGTCGCGTCAGTGGTGGATTCGCATGATTATGCACATTCTGGCATATTTTTATTTTTTCTTGTTTTATTGCCTTTTAGAGCCTGGACTATGAAATCCCCCAAACAAATGACTAGTTATCAATAACTCATATTTACGTGTCTTAAATTATTCAACTTATTACCAATATAATTATCAATGTAAAAAAAATTGAGATGATCCGGGTGGATCTTATTACAGCGGCTTGACCGAACTTTCCAACCCAAATGTCCGACTGCACGTCAGGTTTTTAAAAAAAATGCTTTTATTCTTTCTGTGCATCAGATTTTTTCACTAAAATTTATTTACAAATGGGGCACAGTGATATAGATATAATAGTATAAAAAATTTGAAAAATGCATGGCTTTGGTTAGAGTAATTTTGCATTTTTTTGTCCGACTGCACGTCACACTTTTTTGAATTTGATTAAAAAATGAATTTTCTTAAAAAAAATGTAAATTTTTTTTCCAGGTACTGTATTTAAAAAATATTTTATTAATTTAGAAGGCAGTTAAAACAGTTTTGGAGAATTTAGAGAGCTTTTTGGTTACTCCCAGAAATTATGAATTGAAAATTTACGTCCAAGAATTTGTTCGATAAATCTTTCTCTTTTAGTGCTTTTCAGCATCTGACAGTCACTGAATAGAGCAGTAATAAAAAATAGGTATATATTATTTCTTAATAATCGCAGAAATTGGTATTTGATTATTGATTAGTTGCTAGAATAAATACCTACTATGACCTTCATTTATTTTGCCAAAAAAGAAAAAAAAATTAGGTAATTTCATTGAAAACTCGCAAAACCATCAGAATAGGTACCCCTTCTTCAAGTATTATATTTCGATAATAATATATGTAGTAATTATGGTATACGGTTTTTTGTTCTGAACTCAGTTTGGACTTACACTTTCAGGAAAATGTAGTGAGAAGGCAATGGAACAAACTTCATTTTTTGACATTTTTGAAACAGAGTGGTATCCACTTGCATGCGCTTAGCCTTTGACATTCTTGCACTGCCCAAGACCCCTCTGGGTTTGCATTCATGAGGACACAAAAGACTATGAGGACCCAAAAGACCCAATGGGACTATCTGGGACCCATGGAAATTTTGCCAGTGGTCTTGGGGGGAGGGGGAGGGGATGCAAATTCTCCATATAAATGTGTATCATGTAGTGTCGCCTCCAGGTGGGGTGTAGGGTATTACTAGTCTTCACCATTTACAGAACAGTATTCGTGTCCCCACTTTTTCTAGTACAGTGAGATGTTTTGAATTATAAGCAGTAGGTATGTTTATGCTTCATGCACAA
>CM068954.1:10489398-10500125 GCA_035128595.1 Eptatretus atami
CTACACATTGCTGTCAGTTGCCTATACACCGCCAAAATATATGTATGTGTCAGAACGTGTTGCATGATTGGAACAAGATCGCCCGTTTGGCCGGTACTCTGCTAGTAAGTTTAATAATAATATACCATATACATACGTACTGTGAAGTTCGACTGGACAAATGCAATTGATTTAGAAAGGTTTTTTTTGAAATGTGCTAATTATTATTTTTATATTTTCCACTGCAGACAGTTCTCTGACATTTCAGTCCAGACAGCGAATTGCCTGGGTGGCGAAGCTCCAGGCAGCTTTCGATTTTTCTCCCCGATCTCCCATTTCTTCTGCAAGCATTTCTTCCTCCGTGGTGCTCTCCACATGCCGAATCCATTATCAGCAAGATGTGTTTGACTCGTGGAAAGTCTTACTGCTTAAAAGATTCAACTTGTCACCACCTTCTCCAAACCGCCATCACACTGGCTTTGAGTGAGTTGAATACTGTCGGACTCCGAAATTCGTGGAGGATAGGTTCCTGAAAATGCCGTGAATGTCGAATCCGCGAATGTTGGGGCATTTTTTCATTGGGAAAAGGGGGATAGGTTCGCGGCAGTTCGTGATTCATAAGGGAAAATCAAAAATCCCGTGAAAAACCATGAATATGCCTGCGAAAAACCCCACAAATACGTGAAGCACAGGGCCACAAATGCAGAAGCAGCTCACATTTTTGAACCGCGAATACGTGGAGTCCACGAATAGCGGAACTGTGAATACGCAGGGTCCACGAATAGCGGAACTGTGAATACGCAGGGTCCCGAAATAGCGAACTGTGAATACGCAGGGTCCACTAATACGCTGAACCGTGAATACGCAGGGTCCACGTAATAGCGGAACCGTGAATACGCAGGGTCACGAATAGCGGAACCGTGAATAGGCAGGGTCCACGAACACGCGGGACCGTGAAACGCAGGGTCCACGAATAACGCGGACCGTGAATATGCAGTGTCCACGAATAGCGGAACCGTGAATACGCAGTGTCCAGAATAGCGGAACGTGAATACGCCGGTCCACGAATACGGAACCTTGAATACGCAGCGGTCACGAATAGCGGAACGTGAATACGCACGGTCCACGAATAGCGGAACCGTGAATACCCAGGGTCCACGAATTGCGGAACATGAATATGCAGGGTCCGCGACTAGCGGAACCGTGAATACCCGGGGTCCACAAATTGCGGAACTGTGATACGCGGTGGTCGCGAATAGCGGAGCCACGAACACGCGGGGTCCGCGAATAGCGGAGCCACGAACACGCGGGGTCCGCGGAAAGCGGAAGCCACGAACACGTGCGGGTCCGCGAAGAGCGGAGCCACGAACACGCGGGTCCGCGAAGCGCGAGAGCCACGAACACGCGGGGTCGCGAAGAGCGGAGCCACGAACACGCGGGGTCCGCGAAGAGCGGAGCCACGAACACGCGGGGTCCGCGAAGAGCGAGCCACGAACACGCGGGGTCCGCGAAGAGCGAGCCACGAACACGCGGGGTCCGCGAAAGCGGAGCCACGAACACGCGGGGTCGCGAAGAGCGGAGCCACGAACACGCGGGGTCCGCGAAGAAGAGCGGAGCCACGAACACCGGGTCCGCGAAGAGCGGAGCCACGAACACGCGGGGTCCGCGAAGAGCGGAGCCCATGAACACGCGGGGTCCGCGAAGAAACGGAGCCACGAACACGCGGGGTCCGCGAAGAGCGGAGCCACGGCACGAACACGCGGGTCGCCGAAAGCAGCGGAGCCACGAACACGCGGGGTCCGCGAAGAGCGGAGCCACGAACACGCGGGGTCCGCGAAGAGCGGAGCCACGAACACTCGGGGTCCGCGAAGAGCGGAGCCACGAACACGCGGGGTCCGCGAAGAGCGGAGCCACGAACACCCTGGGTCCGCGAAGAGCGGAGCCACGAACACGCGGGGTCCGCGAAGAGCGGAGCCACGAACACGCGGGGTCCGCGAAGAGCGGAGCCACGAACACGCGGGGTCCGCGAAGAGCGGAGCCACGAACACGCGGGGTCCGCGAAGAGCGGAGCCACGAACACGCGGGGTCCGCGAAGAGCGGAGCCACGAACACGCCCTGTCTGTTTGCGTGGTTATTTGTTTGTCTGTCTCCAAACAGGATATCTTAAAAAGTTGTGGACGGATTTGGACAAAATTTGACGGCGAGGTTGGGTGTGTGATAAGGACAAAATGCATACATTATGGCGAGGATCCGGATCCTGATCTGGACACTAGAATTTTTGAAGTGATTCTTCACCATTGAGACATCGAGGCAAAAACGACACATAGCACAATATCTCAAATAGTTATGCACGGATTCGGAGGAAACGTGGTGTACATGTTGTGTAAGTGACGAGGACAAAGCAATTTGATTTTGTTGAACATCTGAATCCCGATCATAAATATGAATACAATAATTTTTTTTAATTGCAGAAGTGATTCGTCATTGTTGAGAATTGGGGCCAAAAACGATTTATATCATGATATTTCAAAGTTATGGACGAGTTATGACAAAACTTGGTGGATGACTTTGTTAGGTGACAAGAACAATCTGATTACATTTTGGTTCAGGTCCAGATCCAGATCTGAACTGTCAGTGTGATACAAAAAGTAAACTGTTCAGCCTGGCGGAGGTATGCGCTCTCCCAAGTGCAGTTCCAGGTAAATTTGGTGTTTTGTTAAAAAAATAAATTATATAAGAGTTCAGAAAGCATAAAATATTTTAAAAAGGCAAACAAATCGCTTCAAAAATAATATCAAAACTTTTCGTTTTTAATCTTTTTTTTTTCTTTTGTCCAGTTACTTTACAGATTTAGCTTTGGCTTTCTCTGGCACCTTCTCTCACATCCACTTGTCTGTCCAAATGAGTGGAGCCCCACAGTGCTCTCTTGGTTTGGACTCTCTTTGCACAGGTGAGTCAAATTGCTCATGCTTTTTGTGCACAGTTCTAAATTTCGCAACATGAACATTATATTTGTATTGCACATTCTTCAGTGCACCTGCTGTTTTAGCAAATGTATTTTTCTTTTTTTAAAATCTGTCATCATGAGAAAAATAAAAGTTGTACACCTTGATGTAATTTGTCCCCACACTTCTTGAAACTTCACCTCCTTTTTCCCCCATGGCTCATAGACCTGAAATCGGAGCCAAATGGACTTTTATGCGAAGGAGCATTGTTGCTCGAGCGGTTCTCATGGCGTGTTGCCGACGATACACGGCTCCCTTTAGCTCCAAGGCCCAATGGCACACACGTTTGGGGTGACGCTTTCTCACTGAAATCGTGCAAAGTGAAGGTATTCATGCCCCACTATTTATGGTTTTATGAAACTTTGGAATGGAGCTCTAATTTGTGAAGGATACAAGTTTTTGAAGGGCTTTCACTTGAGAAGAATGCAGGCTGAGGCTTGACAAATGCTCATCTCCAGCACTCTGTATTGATCTCTTAGAGGTCAGCAATTCAAATGTGGTTGTTTTTTTGTGTTTTTTTGTTATACACTACCAGTCAAAAGTTTTAGAACACCCCCATTTTTCCAGTTTTTACTGAAATTTAGCAGTTTAATGTTTCAATGTACTCTGAAATTAAAGCATAGAACAATAAACAATTGCAGATAAAAAAGAAATCATGGAATCGTTTTGTTGAAACAAATTAAATCTAAATTTTTGACTCATCAAAGTAGACAACTTTTGCAGATATAACAGCCGAACATACTCGTGGTTCTTTCTACAATGGAAATCAAATATTGTTCGGAAAGTTCTTCCAACACTGTTGCAGAAGTACCCACAAATGTGTTGCACTTGTAGGTTGCTTTGCTTTCACCCTTCTGTCCAGTTCATCCCAAACCAGCTTGATGGGGTTTAAGTCTGGAGACTGTGCTGACATTCCATGATTTGAAGCTGACTGTCTTGTTCTTTTCTTCCAAAGTAGTTCTGACATAGCCTGGAGGTATGTTTTGGGTTGTTATCTTGCTGTAGGACGAACCCTGACCAACTAGGCATAGACCAGAGGGTATTGCATGGTGCTGCAAAATGCTGTGGTAGCCCTTTTGGTTCAGGGTGTCAGTCACTCTGTGCAAGTCGCCGACTCTGGAACCAGCAAAAGAGCCCGATCATCACGCTTCTCCTCCATGTTTGACAGTTGGTGTCACACACTGAGGAACCATCCTTTGCCTACTCAACGGCGTACAAACCTGCGTGATGCCGAAGATTTTAAATTTTGATTCATCGGTCCATAAGATCTTCTTCCAGTTTTCAGTAGTCCACTGGTGGTGCTTCATGGCCCAGGCAAGCCTCTTTTTCTTATTTTGCATCTTAGCAATGGTTTCTTACTGCCACTCGACCTGTCAAACCTGCAGCTCGTAGTCTTCTCTTCACAGTTGAAACTGAGACTTCTTACTTCGACCAGTGTTAAGCTGTGCTTGAAGCTGCTGTCCTGTGAGCTGCCTATCACACAAGCTGTTGACTCAGAAACTTGTCTTCTGATTGTGTTGTGGCTTTTGGTCTGCCAGACCTCTTCCTGTCAGAGTTTCCTCCAGTTTCCAAGTGCCTTTTGATGGTGTAGGAAACTGTACTCACTGATACCTTGGATTACTTTGCAATTTCTCCAAGGAAGACCTTCACTTTTAAGGGTTAGAAATGGTTGTCTGTCTCCCTTTGTTCATTGTCTTTTCTCGCCATTATGATTGCAATATACTTCCTGCAGTGCAACATTGTCCAGATAATGCTTCAGTGGTTGTAGCAACACAGTCTGTTCCAATCCTGCCTTTATACAGACAGAGGGTTTGTAACTAATCAACAAAAGTTGGGACACCTGTAGGAATTGTTTGCATCAACTTTGAAGGCTTAATTTACTTCCATTGCTGCAGAACAGCTGCAGTTGCTAACCCATTACTTGTTCCTTCAAAAGGGCCTTTTTTAACAACTCTGACATTTACATTATTTTTCAGTTTTTGGTAACCTAAACTTTTGTTTTTAACCTCTGGCAGTTTACCGCTTATCTTTGTACCATTTCAGGTTATTCACTGGACTTGAACTGCTTAAATTTCTGTAAAAACTGGAAAAATGGGGGTGTTCTAAAACATTCGGCCGGTCGTGTTCATGTTTTCTGCATTGACGCTGGTGGTTGTTTTGTTGTTTTTGTTGCAAGTTATTCTCATTCAGTTCTATGATTTCCTATTCAAAATCAGACTTATTTACAATTTCAATCTACAGTGGAGTCGATGGAGCGACATTTGAAATCTCCACGCTTCCCACCTAAATGGAGTGACATCACAAATCTCCACGATATCCACCAAAAGCAGAGTTGAAAGATGGCAAAAAGTTCTACCAGGAATGACCCAATATCAAATTTTGAGTAAAAAACAAATAATCTTGTGTTTTGACCTCTGTAACCCAAAGTCCCCATGCCCTGGAGCATAAACCAAGGGTCAAATCCAAAAAATCGTTACATATTTGATGTGTCCTCCAATGTTGATTGCATTTACAAAGTTTCATTGAAAAAGTTTTAAAATGTGCCTGTAATTGCATTTTTTGGTATTTAACCTTTTGACCCCTATGACGAATGGACAGACAGACAGTGATATGGACAGACAGGCAGATGGAGCCAATTACAACATCCCCTAGTTGTTGTTTTTTTTTAAAGCATGGGGATAATAAAGTCTTCAACAAGTTGGTTGGGCTTTTTTTGAACTTTCGTTTACTAATGGACAAACTCTTGCTTTTGGAACTCTCATATATTATTGTAGCTCATTAGTTAATTTTGCAGGTTAATTTTATCCACCCAAAGCCATTCTCTATCTCACTAGGTTCCACAACCTGATGTCATCAACTTCTCAAGTCCAAACCTTTCATCCACTTGTGAAGTTGAGGGGTTACAGATTGAGTTGAGTGAATCGGCTGCAGACTGCCTGGGTGCTGCCCTGGCTCACCTCAGTCCTGTGGATGGTTTACGAGAATCCCGGGGAGCAGATGAAAGCTCCTGGAAGCAGCTTGTGAAGCAACCGCTACATGCCTTCTTCAAACTTGATGGCGTTGATCTTTTCTTTGTATCACGCGACACAGGTTGTGGGGCGTAAGAGGGGGGTTGGTTGGCAGAGAGAATAGTTTTGCTTTTTGGGATTACATTAATTAAGGAGGAGGTTATATTGTGGTTGTTAAAAAGTGGAAGTGAAGTACTAAAATTTATAAACTGGAGAGTTCAAAGAACACCTTGCAGTCTTGAGAAAACGGGCATGGGAAGGGTCTTTTAAACTCTTGCTTTTAGTTTCTGAGCAAAATCTGCATTTCCTATGAGCTACAATTTTGTCTGAATTTCGATATTGAATCTCCCAACGTTGAGAGCATGAGAAGGAAATTTGATTGGTCGAGATGGTGTAAAATGGTGGAATATTTTTCAAATTACTGCAAAAGTGGACATTTTTGGAAGTGCAACAAGGTGACTTGTGTTCTACAGTGTTCAAGTATATAATTCAATTGATATTAATGATTTTAAAGGTCATAGAAAAAAATACTTCTTTCTGGAAGTTTACCGCCGTTGATGCACCCGTCTTTTTACACCACTTTATTTAACAGGTTAAATTAGATATTCGTGCCTGCTTCGGAGGTTTGAATCTTGACCAAACCTTATGCTGTCACCCTGATGTTTTGTATACAAGGCTACATATCAACGACAGGAAACAGGAATTTGTAACATCCATCGGAACGACATTAATCCAGAGGACATGTCTGCAAGCATTGAGGGCTTTGCGAGACGTTAAAGATCCCATGGTGTCTTTCGCCAAGAGCAGGGAGGTTATCGCTGACACCTTGGCCAAATTCCAAATTCCTGCCAGTCGAATATCAGACCCGGCTAATCGGTTCATGAAATGCTTCTCGCAGCTGACACCTGAAGAACGTGGGAATAATTGGGGTCATGAAGAAGAATATCGTTTGGATCGGTGAGGCGAGGTTTTAGAGGAGAGTTAGTGTGTTGTTCAGATTTGACATGAAGCACTCACAGGATAAAGAAAAAGTAAAATTTACAGTGAGTATGAAAAATATAGTAGGAATATTAAAAGTAAGTTAATGGAGGTTTTGGTGAACAAGTGAGGTGTACTGAAAGTGTAAATACATGGTTTTTACCCCATACACGTGAAGCGAAAGCGGGGTTAAGCAGTTTGTTCAAGTCCGTCTGTCTGTCTTTGTCTGTGGATCTACAAACATCAACTTATGATCTAGGAACAACTTATTTAAATTGAATGTTATATTTTGAACACGAATCGGAAAATGAATAGGAAGACAAGTTTGCCGTTTGGTAGTACTTTGTCTCTGAATTTTTCCCGATCGTGCATGAGCAGAGAGGAGTGAGATAATATTTTTACTCTGTCTGTGTGCCTGTCTGGCAATCAAACAAAATTGAAAATCATTCCAAACAGGAAACGTACTGTTTTAAGGACGTCATAAAAGACAACTAACAAGCACAAATAACTCATGTAACGTGTTAGATAAGGTGATGTAATAGACACTTTGGTAAAACGGAGGTGAAAGCCAGAATTCATTTATTCATATGACTTTTACAATCTTTATTTTATTTAAATTGATTATATACTTGAACACTGTAGAACTCAAATCACCGTATTATTGCTTCGAAGAACGTCCAGTTTTGCAGGACTACTTGGACGTGTGAAATAAGGTGGTGTATAAGGGTGATGTGCAGGGTGTTCGAAAAAGACCCGGACAACTTTGGTTGTTAATATATTTAGAACCACTTATGATACGATGACGATACCCTTTTGGTTTATATGATACAGAAACTCATAAAGTTTTGTGCACCCCATCAATACACTTCAACGGAGCTCCGTTTGTCACGCGCAGGACATCAAGGCGGTACATGAGTTCTTGCCATGTTTGGATCAGCATGTTTGCGTCCACCAGTGCGCATGTAGCTGTGATCCGAGAATGAAGATCCTGCAGGTTTGCCACCTTGGTGTTGGAAACAACATCTTTGACAAACCCCCACAGAAAAATAATCAAGGGGGATTATGTCTGGTGATCATGGGGGACAGGCGGTTGGTCCGTCTCGGTCAATGCAGCGACCTGGAAATTTTGTCATTTGGGACGGCTCGGAACGACTCAGGCCCAATGAGTGGGGAGGGGGGGGGGCGTCCTGTTGAAAAATGATATCGGGTTTCAGGTTTTAAATGTTTCTGAAGGCAAATACTTCCAACATGTTCATGGAAATGGTTGAGGTCACTGTATCCTCCACAAAGAAAAACGGACCCATCAAGCAGTCATGGAGAAGGCCACACCACACATTGACCTTTGGATTATCGCGTATGTGTTCAATGACCACGCGGGGGTTTTCAAAGCCCCAGATCCTCACATTGTGCCGGTTGACTTTCCCCGATGCACGAAAGCAAGATTCGTCTGTGAACGTGACCTTTTTCAAGAAATCTTCATCATCCTCTATGCGACTGAGCATTTCCAAGTCAAACGCCTTGTGTCTGGGTCCATTATTTGGTTTGAGTTGCTGCGGAATCTGAACCTTATAGGAATAAAGCTTCAGCCTTTTACACAAAATCCTGTGTGCAGTTGTGCTTGGTAGTCCCAGTTCTCTGGATGCACGTCAAATTGATTTTCTGTGACTTTGTTGAAATGATTCACGCACTGGTTCAATGTCTGCTGCACATGTGTTTGGTCGACCAGTACTTTTCTGTTTCTGACAACTTCCAGTCTCCTTAAACCTCTTGTACCACACACTCTGATACCAGTTCGCGATGGCAAAGATTCCTTCCATACCTTGTACAGAAATTACGCTAAACTTACGTGTCGGATCTCCTCTCGATGAACCATTCGAGGCATTGAGTTTTCTCCTGTGGAGTCACCATTTTCTTTTACATTAAACCACCAGACCTGAAAATAAAGAAAACTTTATGAGTTTCTGTATCATATAAAACAAAAGGTATTGTTTTTATCATTTGTGGTACTAAATATATTAAAAACCAAAGTTGTCCAGGTCTTTTTTGGAACACCCTGTATAAGACTGCTTCAATGGTGCTGAACTTCCAGATTTTTAAAAATGATCTTTAAAATCATTATTATATTTAAATTGGAGTACAGTGTGTACTTGAACACTGCGCAGGGTATTGTATTCAATGAACTCTCTGGTTGTAAATACATTGTAAATGTTAGATGAAGAATTAGTCTTGCTGGAAGTTGGTTATTAAAGGAAAGAGTGAGGTCATAAACACAAGGTAGTGTACCTTTGGGTAAGGTTTAAAAAATGTATTAGATGGGTGCAGAGGACAAAATAAATAACACGTGGATATAATAAAATAATGTAAAAGTATTTTATCATTTTTTTTTCTTCTCTTTTTGTTACCAGAAAACCTGACAGCACGATTGGATTCAATCTCGGTCTCTACTACTCCCTCATCTGCAGACATTTCTGTGTCTGGTGTTGCCTTCACAGTAATCCCTCTGTTCAATGCAGAATCCCAGCAATCGGCACACAGCCCATACTGCTGCCTTCCTGCTACTTCCATTGCCAATCTTGTGTTTGCTCTTCCCGAGCTCATTCTGAAATTTTCCGACAATCCAAGAAGCCTGCAGGTTGGGAGGACGATAGACGGTGGGATTGTTGTCGCAAAATCATTACCTGGTGTTTCCATCTTGGAGCTGTGGTTAAAAGGTCAAATAGCTTTGCATTGCTCGGAAACTACAATTTCGTTCGATGAATGGATGCTTTCCAGGGAGTATTCACGTTACCAATCGTATGTGGTATTGTTTCAAACTAATTACTTTTTTTTATTTTAATTTAAGTGAAAAAGACATGATTTTATAATGTAAGGTGGATAAATATACTGTATTTTATACCATTTCCAAAAGGCACGATATAAATAGTTATTATTATTTATACGAGCGGCCACTCCTGCCCTCCGTGCAGGAGAAACCTTCCTGGCCCATCATCAGTGAGCAATGTGCTGTGGCTGGCACAGTCTTGGTGATGTACTTTATACCTTTTGTTATTTTTGAAATTTTTATTGATCACAACATATCATACTCTGTATCATAAGATAAAGGAAGATGATTTGTAATACCGGAATCCATCAAAGGTGGCACTAGTTCCACTATACTGTCGGACCCTGATATTTGCAGACCCTCGTATTTGTGGGATTTTAAAAAATTATTTTATTTTGATTTTTTTACAATTCAGGACTGGTCTCCTATATCGACTGCTGCTGCTATCAATTCAGCCTGGGAATTCTTCCACAGAGACCTACTCTTTCTTATGCACAAATTAATCCCAACTTGTCTTCAATTATCTTACCTGTCATCCTCCTCTTGGTTCTCTGAATCTTGTGGTGAGGCTGTTGCTTTAAAAAACAACTTGCATTCTCCTGCTGGAAGGTAAATCCGACCAAAGGCAACCTCAGATCATTCCACAAAGCCCGCAACAATTTGTGTCTACCCTCAAGAGAGCCAGAAAATAACATCTGGCCAATCTCAACAATGAGCTTTCAAACTTGTCTCCCTCCTCTAAACCTTGTCAATTCAGTCTCTGGCGTATGCTCCCCTTCCTCACTTAAGATGGTACCACAGCTGACTCCGCTCGTGAAAAGGCTGAATGGCTCAATTCTGTCTTTGCTTCAAAATCTTGTGTCCTTAACCTCTCTATCTATCTCTCTATCTCTATCATCTCTCTCTCTCTCTCTCTCTCTCTCTCTCTCTCTCTCT
>CM068954.1:10500135-10513660 GCA_035128595.1 Eptatretus atami
CTCTTTCCATCCTTCCCAGTCGTACCCAATTGCTCATGAATTCTCTTTTGCACCTGAAAAGGGAGAAAAGTTTCTCGCAACTCTCGACTCTGACTCTGCAACTGGACCGGATGGCATCAGCTCACATGTCCTATAAACCTGCTCTGCTGCTCTTGCGCTTCCTCCCTCTGCCCTTTTCACCCTGTCATTTACCACAGGTCATCTTCCATCTGCTTGGAAATCAGCTAACATGACAGAATCACATAAAATCGGTGCAAAAACAGATCCCCTTAACTACAGCTCAATTAACTTACTTTCAATCATTAGCAAGGTCATGGAATCCATCATCGCAGTTGACATAAAATCATTCCTCAGATCATTCCACATCGCAGCCTCATTTCAGATCATCAATTTGTATTCAGACCTCATCACTTTGCCTTGGACATGCTGCTTCTACTCTCCCAACAATATATGGAGGCCCTCAATATCAGAAATGAGATCAGGTCCGTCCATCTGGACATATCTAGAGCTTTTGATAGTCTCGCATCCCGCCTTGCTCTCCAAACTGTCTGCCTATGGAATCCAAGGTCAACTCCGCTCTTGGGTTCCCGACTTCCTCCACTCTCGTAGCCGCTGTGTGGCTCTCAACGGAACCCTTTCATCTCCTCTCCCTGTCAAGGCTGGAGTACCCCAAAACAGTGTTCTAGGCCCCACGTTAATTCCTAATCTTCACCAATGATCTCACTGACTCTCTGAAAAATCCTCTTTATCTCTTTGCTTATGATTCCACACTCTGCAGTGACATCTCATCCTTCTGACAGACAGGCAGCAGCCTTTTCCCTCTCCTCATACCTTGACAAAATCATCAACTGATCAAACACAATTTTGCTTTAGTAACCATATTGTCCACCCTTTGTGCTCTCCCTTAACCTTTATCGTTACCTGCATCCCTTGTTTGTCCATCTCCGACTACTTTCTCCCTCTGCCCTGCTGTTGGTTTTTCCCTTTCTCCTGCTGTTCATTTGTAATGTTGTGTCATGATTTATTCTGTCATTACTTTTCCATGAGCCTTGACCATGTAAAAAAACACAATGCCCCAACATTCATGGACCCTGACATTCATGGCATGTTTTAGGAATGTATCCCCCTCAAATTTTGGGGTCCAACAATACATGTGCTGTATATACAATGCAGTGCCTACAGAAATACTACACCCCCTTTCAAAATTTCCCCCTTTTGTTGCTTTATAGCCTGGAATTAAATTGCATTAAATCAGACTTTTTCCACCTCTATTTACACATCACAACCCACAACTTCCAAGTGAAAATCAAATTCTACAAATTCCAGAAAATTAATTAAAAATACAAAACTAAAATATCTTGATTGGGATAAGTGTCCATCCCCCCTTAAAATAGCAATTGTAAACTAGCTCAGGTGTAACCAATCATCTTCAAAATCACACACCAGGTTGATTGGCGTCCGCCTGTGTTAAATTGTAGTGATTCTGATTATTTCAGAATAAAATCAACTGTTCCTGTAGGTTTCCTCTGCTGGGTAGTACATTTTACAGCAAAGACTCAACCATGAGCACCAGGGAGCTTTCAAAAGACCTCCGGGATAAAGTTGTGGAAAGGCACAAGATCAGGGGATGGGTATAAAAATATTTCAAAGGCTTTGAATGTCCTTTGGAGCACACTCAAGACAATCATTAAGAAGTGGAAGGCCGATGGTACCACCAAGACCCTGCCTATATCAAGCTGTCCCTCCAAATTGGATGACCAA
Organism: Eptatretus atami; assembly: GCA_035128595.1. NCBI lineage: Eukaryota > Metazoa > Chordata > Myxini > Myxiniformes > Myxinidae > Eptatretus > Eptatretus atami. The sequence continues at coordinate 10,501,897 of CM068954.1, forward strand.
GTAAGGAGAAGACTGAACAGAGATGCCATCAAGAGGCCAATGGCAACTTTGAAAGGGCTACAGGTCTTTATGGCAAAGACTGGTCACTGTGTGCATATGACAACAATATCCCAAGCACTCCACAAGTCTGGCCATTACTCAAAAAAGCCCACCTTGAGTCCTGTTTGAGGGATGCAAAAAACACTCTGGAAATTCTGAAGCCATGTGGCAAAACGTTTTGTGGTCTGACAAAACCAAGATGGAACTTTTTGGCCAAAATGCAAAATGTTATGTTTGGTGCAAACCAAACATAGCACATCACCCAAAGAACACCATCTCTACTGTGAAGCATCATGTCATGGGGATGTTCTCATCAACAGAGACTGGGTCACTTGTTAGGATAGAAGGGAAAATTGATGGAGCAAAATACAGAAAAATACTCGAGGAAAACCTGCTCTCTGCAAGAAAGCTCAAATGTGGATGGAAGTTCACCTTTCAGCATGACAACGACCCGAAGCACACAGCCAAAGCAGCACTGGTGTGGCTAAGGAACAAAAAGATAAATGTCCTTGAGTGGCCCAGTCAGAGCCCCGACCTAAAAACAAGGAGAGATTGAGTTCTAGGTGTGAGCATCCTATTGAAAAAGCAGAAGGTTTGGAGGGGTGGAAGAAATATGGAGAGGCGTTTAGGTAAATTGCAGAAGTTTTGTGTGGAAGGACGTCAGTGAAGGGTGTATCGTCGAGGGATAGAAAGCAGGTATGGTGAATGGAGGAGGAAGCGAAGGCAGTTGGTAAAAAGAAGTAGGTTTGGTGGAGGATGGAGAAGATCAAGGATAGGGGGAGGCAGCTGAATGTGGGGTTTGCTGCACCTGTATGGGCAAAATAAGAAGGCAGCAAGGATAGCTCTGGATAAGGTGAGAAATGATATGGATGAGGAGGTCTACAACAAGTTGGAAGAGGATGGTGGGACGAAGATGATATATAAATTGGCTTGGGACAGGGGTGAGGAAGGTAAGGACATGAAAGGTGGGGGGGGGTGATTAAGGATGATGACGGGAGGCTAGTGACAAGGGAGCAGTATTGAAGGTGTGGGAAGGATGTTTCAAAGAGCTGTTGAATCGGGAAGAACGCAATGGTGAGCTGGAGCTACTGTGTTTTGTAGAGGGGAAAATGGTGTTGGTGGAGATCACAGAGGAGGAAGTACGGACGACATTGCAGAGGATGAAGAAATGAAGAGTGCCAGGCATTGTTGAGGTGTGTACAGAAATGATAATTGCAGTGGGAGAAGTCAGAGTCAGTTGGATGAAGACGCTGCTGAATGTATGTGTGAGAGAGGGTTCAATTCTGGAGGATTGGAGGACAGGGTTAATTGTGCCGATATTGGAAGGGGAAGGATAATGTTCAAGATCTGGGGAAGTACAGGGGCATTACTCTCCAAAGTCATGTGATGAAGGTGCTGGAGAGCATTCTGGATGGGAGGATAAGGAAGATTGTGGAGATGGAGATCAGAGAAGAACAGCAGGGGCTTAGAAAGGTTAGTGGGATAACAGATGGGATGTTCTTGCTGAGACAGCTGGTGGAGAAGAGGTTGGAGGTGCAAGGTGAGATGGCATTGGGATTTGTGGACCTGGAGAAGGCCTGCGACACTGTCCCACCCGAAAGAGATGGTGATCGCGACACTGAGATGATGGGAGTGCCGGAAGCAGAAGTTAGTTTGGTGGAAGGGATGTACAAGGAAACGAAGGGAAGAGTTTTGGTTGGTGAGGAAATGTCTGAGGAGTTCAGCGTGAACATCATTTTGAGGCAAGGAAGCACTCTCAGCCTACTCATGTTTATCATGGTGATGGAGCTGGTAAGCAGGAAGGTGAGCTTGAGGGGTATTCTGGGGAGGATGCTGTGTTTGGACAATCTGGCTGTTGTGGTGGAGAGTGGGTGGGAGATGCAGGAAGTACTGTGGGAGTGGAAGGAGGCATTTGAAAAACATGGGCTGAGGATGAGTATGGAGAAGACCGAGGTGATGTGGGTCGAGCAGCAGAGAAAATAAATATATATCAGGTTGGAGGGGAAGGAGATCAGGCAAGGAAATAGGTTTGAGTATCTGGGAGAAACAGTGACCGGGGATGGTAAGTCTGAGGCAGAGGTGCGGAGGAGGATTCAGGTGGGTGTGAATGTGTGGAGGAGGGTGGAATGATTAATGGCAGACAGAAAGATATCAAGAAAATTGAAAGGGAAGGTTCTGATGTGTGTAACGCCAGCCTATCTTTACGATCTGGAGACGGTGGCACTGACAGGGAGACAACAACAGAGGCTGCAGGTTTGTGAGAAAGATTTGCGAGAACAACTGCGTCAGGAGGCTTGTGGGAGTGAAGTGGGTGTATGGAGGATGATGGATGCACTGAGGGAGGAGATTGATTTGCTGATGAGCTTGATGGGGAGATTGGTGATATGCTAGCTGAGATGGGCTGGACACTTGGTACGGATGTGGGAAGAGAGAATGGCAAAGAGCGCGGATAGGTTGAGGGAGCCAGGAAGGAGTTAAAGAGGTAGACCGTAGTTCAGAAGGGAGGATTGTGTGAGGAGGGATATCAGGAAGGTAGGGGTGGTTGGAGAGTGGAGAGAGTTGGCTGAGGACAGAGGGAGGGAGAGAAGTATCGTGGTCAAAGCAGGGCAGAAGCTTGGTGCCATTGGACCTCACCCCTTATAAAGGGAAGAGGAGGAGGAGAAGAAGAAGGAATAAAGATGTTTACAATAATTTTGAACAAGGAAAAGAAGATTGTGACATTTGTGCCCTGTTTACACCATCTTTAGAACTATTCTCACTGCTTACTTTGCACGCAACCACTGCCTCCTTCCCCTAAACCACACCTACCGTCTCCTTTCTGGCCTTGCCACACGCTGCTCTATCTCTGATCTGTCCTCCCTATATTTCTGCAGGGTGCTGAAGGTCCACCAAAAAACCCCCTTCTCATGAAACTGCCAAAATCAAGAATCACTGCTCACCTTCACTCTTTCATTCCTCTTTTTTCCCGCCTTTGGAACAAACTCCCACTCTCTTCAATCCCACTCCTCTCTCCAGGTCTTCAAAACAGCTGTTCACCACCATCTCATATTTTCCCCCCCATCCAAAATCTTGATCTTTTCTACACCCATTAGTCCACCCCAAACCCACCTCCTTCAAATTCTGTGCTTTCCTTCCTGAAAGTCCCTGTAGTACCACCATCTTGTTTACCCCGTGTACCCCGCCCCATCCCTTTCCCTTCCACAGATCTCCTATTGTCTTTGTTCCCCACTAGTTTGTGCTTCCCTCTCCTGCCTCTCTTGTCTCCTGCCTTGTTATATGTTCTGTGTATTAGCTCTTACATGAGCCTCGACATGGTATACAAAAAACAAACTTGCAACATTGATGTATAGACTCTGTAAAACTGGCCGACTGGCCGTACAAAATGATCCTCCACCTTTATTCACCGCCGCACATGCACTGGCATGCACATGTACACATATCCGTGTGTGTAAGAAATGTTGGTTCTTTATTCTGTTGTTTCTGGCTTATGTCATTCATCTTACCCCAGTTGAAGGTGACATTTCTGATGTCATTGCAATTGAGTTTGTTGTTTTTAACTCTGAAAACTTTTTTGAAATGCAGAAATACTTTCTGCCTCCCCTTCATAATGTTAAATAGATCTTGGACCCTTTTCTCAACGATATTAGAAACGGATGAGATGACGAAGCTGCCATCATGTCATCATGTATTTATGGAAATGTGAACTGTCATTGTGGTCCATGTGTATGCTGTTATTATTTTTTAAAAAATGATGAAACTTGTCTTATTGGTTTACACTTGTTTAAAAAAAACAACATTATTTGAGCTTATGATGTCTTTGTTTTGTTGTGTAGGTGAAATGTGGCACAAAAATGGAGTTCTTTTGGAGCCCAGACTTGTACCTCACCTTGCTGCACCATTTGCAGTTGATACACGTGGCTTGGTTGGCACGGCACGATTCACCCTCTTCAAGGTGTCGCTAAGATGTTTTAATTTTGTTTGATTTAACCTGTTTTCATCCTGTTAGTTTCTGTGATCAGTTTTTTTTGTGTACGTGTACGTCGTCGAGGCTTGTGGAGGAGCTGGAAAATATAACGGATCAGAACGTAACAGAACAAAGGGGACATTAGAAAGAGAGTGGGGAAACACATCAACAACAAGTTTGAGGGACAAAATATAGGGAGAGTTTGAGAAATAAGGGATGTGGAGAAGAATTAGGGTTTGGGGAGGACACGAGGGGGAGAGGGGTAACAAGATCGACACAGCCGATCGAGGATGATCGAAGATGGTGGTGAGCAGCAGTCTTGAAGACCTGGATGGAAGAATGAAAGCGAAGAGGATGTGGAAGTTGGTTCCACAGGCATGAAAAATGAGGAACAAATGAGTGGAGGTGAATAGTGAGCCTGGATTTAGGTAGTTTCACCAGAAGGGGGGTGATGGTGGACCACGTGCTCCCTGCAGAAACCTGGGGGAGGGGTCGACAAAGCACAGAAATTGCAGAGGGCACAAAACCAGAAAGGAGGCGAGAGAGACAGCGAGCCCACTGACCTCTCTGCGATGTGAAAGTGATAGCCCCATCCACTCAGCTTCATCGCAGAACATTCCAATGATCTTTGAGGCCTTGACTTCGATGGCGTTGAGCTGAGCAAGATGTGAGGGCACGGGAGCCAGCAAAGGGGAGAGCAATACTCCATCAAGCTGTGGACTAAGGAAGGGCTTTGTACGATGGAGGATGCCCAGTCGGCGACTGGCTTTGGAGGCCATCTTAGAAATGAATTTTGCCCAAGAAAGACCATGGTTGATGGTGAGACCCAGAAGTTTGAATGACTGAACCTCTTGAAGAGGATTGTTAAGAAAGTAGATAGGAGGGTTTGCCAGACTGTCCTTTAGGAGAGAGCTAGCAAGACAAGAGTGTGAGATTTGTCAGGATTGAAAGACATGTTCTAAGTGTTTGACCATCTTGTGATTTTTTTTTTCAAGGTTTGCGGAGAGGGAAGAGGCTGTTGCCTGTCTATCTGAAGGATGAGGGATGTCACGGCAGAGGATGGGGTCATGAGCAAATAGATAATGAGGATTTTCCAGAGAGTCAGAGAGATCATTGATGAAGTTTACGAATAGGACTGGGCCCAGAACACGGCCCAGAGGAGATGAAAGGATTCTGTTGAGAGCCATACGTTGGCTACAAGGGCAGAGAAAGCCAGTAATCCATGTGTGGAGTTGGCTATCTTTGTACCTTTCCTCTTCCTTATACCTCTCTATCCTTTCCTTTACTGCATTCTTTTGTTCTCTGTTAATAATACAGGACATTCCAGTTTTGTTTAGCAAATCCGACCTCAGTCTGACCTGTCTGACCCTGTCAGTTTGGCTTATATTTAAGTTTTAAATATTGTTACAAATGTGACATCAAAATATTTATTTGTTTTGCAGTTGTGGAGCACAGCTTATTACACTTGCGGGAAGATCGTCTGGAGTGGTCGGGAGTCGTGGTTCGGTCGTTTCGGCTCATTCTAGGCCTGTCACCGTGAGCCTTAACCTGGAATCTGTGGAACTAAGGCTGTCCTTCTGTGAGACGAGCTGTGCATCATTCAACCTCCAAAACGTTTGCGCTTTTTACCGTTTATTCCACAGCTCCAAAAGAAACCAAGCGGATCTTGAAGTCAAAAACCAGGCCCTAGAAACCGAATTTGGGATCACGGTGACGATGCTCAAAGCTGCATTTGATGAACAAGATGTTTTGTCATTCTGTGAACTTTCTGTGAATCGTTTTCCCTTTCATTCACGTGCTGCGACTGTACGTGAAGAAGTAAATCGTTCTCTGCAGCAATCGGATGGAAAACAATGGACACCGCCGCAATTGATGGCCACACGGAATTCTGCTTTGGTAATCACCTTGGACTCCATTGCCTGCACATTTCCACACTGTTATAACTTTGCAAGCACACTCGATTGCGCGCTCGTTGTCATGAAATGGCTCAAAGAGCTGCACAAAAAGCCTGAGAATGCTTCGGAAAATGCTTCAACAATGTGGAGTGCAGTGCTGCCTGAGACAGGAAGGGTAGAAACTGATGTTGGCAAAACATTGCTGAAAGGGCTGAAGGGCTCGGTGCACGATTCCTCAAATGTGGGGAAAGAATTGGAAAAAGAGGTTTCAGGTAAAGGAAGTGCAGGAGAAGCATCTTTGTGTAAGGAGCGAGCGTCCCTACCACCCGATGTCCTGCTTTGTGTTCATCAGGCCACGCTGTCTCTCGCCGACAGTGACTTCGAAGTATGTTCTTTCTTATTATGATCACTTGTTTTTTTATGAGTCAGCTTTATATTTGCATTAATTTTGGTATATATGAAAGTAATGAAACGTTGTCAAAAATTTTTTTTCCAACCAAACAATACGATTGTTTGCTTCACTGGAAATGTGCCGTCTTGTTGAATTCTCCTTTTGTTGTGCAAAGTTCGCTGAGAATCGAGAACTTCTGATAACTTTAGGATTTTGTTTTTCGAAGTTCATCAAAAAAATGTTTTCTACTCGACCTGAGTTTGGAACAGGTTTGGACAAATGTTGAAGTGAAGTTGACGCTTCGCTTCTGGACCTCTCAATAAGGCCAAAATATGAAATTATTTACATTATCATCCATTTGTTTCTCATCTTCCTCTTCCTCTTTCTCTCTATTAACTCCTCCCTCACTGTGAGGCTCGATGTGTCCAACAACTACGAATCCTGTGAAATAGCTACAAAACAGCAAATCTTGAAGGGGTTGAGGGTGGGGGGGGGGGGGGGGGGGGGGGGGGGGGGGGGGGGTCCCAAGTTGCATCCAATGGTGAAAGGAAAACGTTTATTTTTGATACAACACTCAAATTGTGCTCCTCTAAATCGCTGTATTGTGTTCTCTTCACTGACAGGTTCATCTACATGACAACTTTGAGCTCCAGAAGGACGAACGGGCGGAGAGTGAGAAGAGGGCCTCGGTGCTCGGGGCGCGTGTTGCCGCATTGCGTCGACAACACGGAGAGCTGTTGCCGTCACGCAAGGTGGGCCCATTGTCAAAAATTCTTCATAAAAACTAAATTGTGGTGATGGCACTTGCAAGTCTCGATTGTTCACTCTTTCCTTGGTTCTTGTTCCTTTTATCTTTTTATTGCTCATTCAGGGTGGCAAGTGTACATCATAAATGTTTGGTATGTTCTAATAAAACCGAAAGAGGAGCTAAACTGTGTGTAGTTTTCACCAAACAATTGTGCACAAATCAAAACAATTATTTATAAGCAATTTTCGAAATGGCATACCTCTGCCAGGCTGAACAGTTTACGTTTTGCATCCCACTGATAGGCCGGATCTGCATCCGGACCTGAACCAAACTCCAATCAGCTTGTTCTTATCACTTACCAACTCACCCACCAAGTTTTGTCATCCGTCCATAACATTTTAAGATATCGTGTTATGAATCGTTATCGGCCCTATCCCTCAATGGTGAAGAATCGCTTTAAAAATTATTGTATCCGAATCCGGATCCAGATCTTCGCCAAACATAATCAATTCGTCCTTGTCACACACCCAACCTGTCCACCAAGTATCATCTGAATCCATCCATAACTTTTTGATATATCCTGCTCACAGGTAAGTGAACAGACAAACAGACAAGGGTGAAAACATAACCTTCTCATTCTTCGGTGGTGGAGGTAACAAGGCGCCACCAGGATTTAGAGGAGGGAGAAAGTTTGAAAGTTCAATCTCGAGGTTGGACAGACGTTGTTATTCTGGCCGTCCTGAGAGTGGGCACACACTTGTTGCGGCTTTTCGGAATGAATGAGGTTGCCTTCAGTCGGATGTCCTTTGTAACCCAGAACTCGGTTTGAGTCTTCTCGAACCATTTCATTCCCAGGTAGATTTTGACTGAAAACTATTTTTCTTTAGTTGTCCACGGCAAGTTGAAAAAAATTGGGCTATCTTGACCAAATCGAAATCTGCTGACTATACACGAACTTCACTTTGCTCACCTGCAAAAAGTTAGAGAATATCATTGGTATGGAGGAAGTTAAAACGGGTAAGGACGGTTACCGCGTTTTTGTGGTCACCCTCTAAAATCTAGTTCCCTGTGTACTCGGGGACGAGGAAGAGCAAATTGATCCAAAAGAACAAGCCTTCGATTAATTTATCTTGTATTTCATTTTCAAATAACATGAATCGGAAGAACATTGTGAATATTGATATGTCGCGTGAAATGAAGAATTGAAAAATACTCTTGTCGTAACAATCATTTTGAGATGCAATACGATTGCAACTTTTTTTGGGGCACCTTATCGTGTCTATCTTTTATTTATTTATAATTACAAGGTGGAAGACCTGTACGCAAAACTTGCACACCGTAACAGTGACATCTTTGTGGATCGAGCTCGCAAGATGCACGCCATGGCGGAGTCCCCTCGCCGTGCCCTCCTCTCCTGGACGATTTCAGACATGGAGGTCAGTGTTTTGCAGTGCTCGTCATTGGAGTCCCTTGGCTTTCCACAATGTTTCGTAAAGATGTGACAAAAATATATATGCATTCACTTAACTTGTTTTGACAATGCCACCTTGTTAAATCCCTGACAATATCGAAAAGTATCTTGCAAATGTGGATAAAGAAGAAGATTGGGGTTAGTGCGCTACCTGAAAAAATGTTTGGGATCAGTAGTTGGTTGTTGGGTTGATAATCTTTCGTGTGACCCTCTATATGTCGTTATCCCCACGCTTTCAGAAAAAAACAAGTGGAAGGATCTTGTAATCAGGTCTGTCTGTCTGTCTGTCTGTCTGTCTGTCTGGCCGTCCCACTAACTCCTCCTAAATGGTTGTGCAGAAATTCACCAAATATGGTAGTTATGATAAGCAGATGGGAAGAAGGTACGAGAACAGTATCACTTTTGGCCCCACCCGCTGGGGCCCTTGGCCGTGGTCAAAAGGTCAAAGACTAAAAAATGCAATGACGGGAACATTTTAAAACATTTTTAAAAATTAAACTTTGTATATGCAATCAATATTGGGGGGTCGCATCAAATACGTGACCATTTATTTTGATTTCACCCTCGGTTCACGGGGACTTGGGGTCCCATGGGTCAAAACAGAGGATGTTTGTTTTAGCTCGAAATTTGATATCGGATCATTCCTGGTGGAACGTTTTTCCATCTTTCAACTTTGCTTTCGGCGGGAAGTGTGGGGATTTGCGATGGCGTGCAATCGACTTCGCTCTTGTTGATATTGTGATCATTACACTCCAGAATGTTACGATTTTGACTGACTAATGATGCAACATCTACAAAATGCAACTGCAATGACTGCTCCGCAAGCGAAGGAGCAAATATAGTGTCGTGCTGATTACAGAGACAGGATTCAGCAGATTGTTATAAATAGTCTACGGGATCGAATAGTCTCCACATTACCATCCCTTGTAGTCCAAGTTCCGGTCAAGTTCATTTTTAAGCCGATGTCATAAATCTATATTTATCCTGCGCTCCTTTGCATTTGGAATTGTCAAATCCACCGATGTCTAATTTTCACTCTTCCTTCTTCCCGCCTCTTTTTCTGCCACCACTGATACATTTCACAAAGGTGATTGCTTTGGCAGACTGGTCATTTGAAGGGAAAGAACGACTACTGGGGGTTATCCAGCAGCTGGATGCTTCATCACCCTTTCCCAGTCATCCTCCTGATCTTCTCACATCCTGGTGTCGCCATGTCAAAGGCTCTGTCAAGGGCTGCCTTGGTATGATTAGCAGAGGCTTACTTCGGCCACACTTATAAACGTGTAATGTATGAAATAATACATCTTGAACGCGAGTGTCGTGCCTGCAGATGCACTTCACGCCCAACCACGGCTTTAATGTCATTTAGCTGGTCGTGATTCCAAGCGGTCTTCACCGATTCATCATCACCGTCATCTGCTCAAATTGTGCCCTTGTATTTTGGGACATCGGCAGAATTGATGATTCATTTTTATCCCTGGAAAATCCTGGAATTAATTTCATTATCTTGTCAATTAATAAAAGGAGCCAAGTTTCCCCGTCCGTAACGCTTTATTCCAAAGAGTTTCTGCTGTCGTAGAATGATGCAAATGCTCCCGTTGGAAAGCTAATAATCCATTTACTTGGAATAAAGACCCGTTCGCTTCATCACAAACTTGCCTGTGTTTCCTGGATTGAGGAAGAAGAAGTGGGACCTCAATCTTTAATGTCGCGGTTCCAACGGTCACATTTATTTTTCTACGACATTTATGATTTACAAGGACATGGGAGGAGCACACAAAAGGAAATGTAGTCACACTTGTTCCTTTGAAAGCTTTACCACAATTTGCTCGTCAAGAGAGATGATATTACTATGGTTACCTTGGCACTTGTTTGAATGTTTGACATCTGAATGGATCTTGAAGGTTTGCAAGTGATATTGAAGCTGCGACACCAATGAGTTGAGTGTGAGTAAGGAGCTAAGAGATGGAGATTAAAGACAATATTGTAGGGGTAGCATTGATGTGTGAAGCGAATGCTGGATTTACAATGGTGAACAGAATGGTTAGTGTAGAATGATGGTTTTTGATATGTACGTGGAAAAAATATGCAGAAAAAGACAGTTATGCCAATCTAGCCTGCACCACATCTCCATCCCAACACGACAACATACACAATGGGCTGGCGCCTGGCAGGATGGTCTAGAAGTATGCACACTCGTCTCTGAGCGATCTAGCCTGGGTTTGATTCCTTACCCAGTTACAAACTGTCAACCTGGTGTCTCGCAGGCAGGGGGAGGCTTCAGTGTCACTGCTGTCCCTTGGATGGATGTTGAACTGGGTGTTCCATCTGGTGGCATTAGTTGTTGGATGTTAGATCTCACTGTGTCCTTCGCGAAGAGTAGGGAGCTATCGCCAGCACCCTGGACAAATTAAAAATTCCTGCTCTAACCTACAGAGGGTGTCAACAGCGGTCCAGCCACACCCTCAGCCAATGATGCTCCTCACATCATTGTGCTGCACACGGAAGAAGAAGAAGAAGAAGAAGAAGAAGAGAAAAAAAGGGCGCAAAAAAAATAAAACCCCTACCAAAACCCCGTCACAGACGGATTCCGTTCATTCAACCACCCTCACCAGCTCACCTATACTCGAGGGACATGGACTGGACAGGGTGTGCTTGCCCCGCCTACTCATCCCCCGCCCCTGCCCCATTCCCCCCCCTCCCACCCGCCTTCAATTTGCTTACCCCCGCCCAAAAATTTAATTACCGGCCCCGCCTCTTCACTCCCCGCCCCCCCCGTCTCTTGATTCCCACCCACTCGCCCCCGCCCCTCTGTCCAGCCCTCACACTCAATCCCGCCCACTCATCCCCACCCCATTTCCCACCATCTCCCGCTTTCAATTTGCTTACCCCCGCCCAAAAAAATGGCTTACCTTGCCCCCGCCTCTTCACTCCCTGCCCCCGCCTCTTCACTCCTCGCCCCGTCTCACGAAAAGTGTTTATTCTGCTTCAGAGTTGAAAGTTGACTTTGCCACTATGTGCGATGCACTCTTACAGGTACGAAGTTTCTTTCAGTCCAGGTCACAGTACCGAGAAAACACTGACGCGACCCGCAGGAGGAGCACAAAATGGTCCTCAGTATTAATATATAGAAGATACAATGTTTCTTGTTACATTTTTTGTGTCAAATTCACATTCTGAGGGTCAGCATGTGCAGAAGAGGTTTTACATTGCAGACGCTATTTTCGAGGAGTAGAATTACACCTCTCAGCGGTAC
>CM068954.1:10519064-10540445 GCA_035128595.1 Eptatretus atami
TAGGTACTGTAAATAAATACAATTAATAATGAAATGACAGTTGGAATTTCTCCCATGATGATATTATTAGTTAAACCAAGACACCATAGGTGGCATTTCTACAGCTGATCTTTTGTTTTTGGCATCATGACACCTGTGCCTCTGTCATGCATGGCTCAAACATGTCAAATCTTCTTATCAACTTCAAGACACTGACCTCAAGAAGAGGATCATCACTCATTGTATTGGTCAAATTAGGCCGATGAACAGGTAGGATCTTAAAAAGAAAACTAAAGATGTTCTCTAGTACAAGATCAGAGGATTAATGAAACTATGTGCTGTATGTGATGGTGTAGGCTTTATGTGTATGTGTAAACAATGTGTTGTGCATGGTATTGCATGGCCATGGAATGCCACATATATGAAAAGTGAAAGTGCTCTGCATGCTCAGGGCTATAAATCCTTAGTGTTGGCTCCCTCAGTAATGTGTTGTGTGAGGATAGCTGGCATCATTAATTGAGTACTGGTTAGGCTCCACACCCAAATACCTATTTGATATTAGGGTATACTGACCCTTATTCATAGGCCTAATTCCCGCGGTGATTCACCGCTATGGCATCTCTAGCTGAAATTTAATACCCTTCTCTTGCAGGGAATCAAGATGGATCTGATTGGAGAACCCCTGAGAAGAGAAGATGTCTGAGTGAAAGTTGTGTAATATGTGAACAGACTTTAGATGAGAAGTCAGTGGACAATCCATTCATAAGAAATCCAACACTTGACGGAGTAAAAGCTGTTCTTCGAGCTGTGGAAATACGTCAGGTCACTGTGCATGACAGGTTGCTCAAGATCAAAGATGGCATTTTAAATCAGACTGTTACCGTTAGATACCATAAGAAATGTAGGGCAACTTATACAACCGCAAGTAATCTCAAGTATGTACAAAATGAACTTGCTACTGCGAATGATACGGCTGATAATGCTGGTGACATGGTTGAGAGTGGTCCATCCCGAATCCGGCGCACAGACACTTCCACGTTTAACAAAAGAACTGATTGTTTCATCTGTGAGAAATCATACAGAAGAGCAGAAAGGTTATCAGAAATCGCCATTGGCAATGAAATATCAGAATATCAGAAATCAGAAATCGCTTCAACTCGTAACCGTGTCATTGCAGCAAGCATCTTTGGAAAGACTCGATGACAAGACTCACATGCGACTGTTGTCATATCCAGAGATGAGGTACCAGAATCGCTTCTAAACATCACCACGGTCAAATGGCATCTCAAGAAGTTGAGAATCTCTGAAGTGTATTCCAGAAAAAGGAAAGCAGCCTATGAGGACTTCGTCAAAGAAAGAATTGGGACCGAACATTCTCAGAGTTTCTGGGACCCCTTGAAGAAAGAAACTGTGTTGACATTTTCAGATCTGAAGAAGGCACTCACCAATGACAAGGACCGGAAGCTGATCATTGATACTGAGGTGTTGTTCAGGCAGCTATTGGCTGTCTCACAGAGTCGTAATGTCGATTTGAGGAAGGTACTTGTTTCGAACTGGCCGCCGTGCCACCAGCACTCTTCCATGAAGATGGGTCGATGAGGAAAACTGCAAAAGCTCACCTTACCAAGAAGCTTGAGGAAATTGTGTGGACGTTCTAGCACAGCTGCCACAAATCTTGGCAGTACCTGAACCCACATAATCCGCAAACATATATAATTGATGGGATGGCTATGATTCAGAGTTTGGATGAAATCACTTCACAACATTCCAAGATTTAGCTACAATAGTTCAGAAACGACTATTACGACTTTTCAGGAATCCTTCATTGGATATCAGTAGCATTACAGTAATCTTTGATCGCTATGATGTCGAGACATCAATCAAATCATCCGAAAGGCAGCGGAGGGATGCCAACAACATGGTACTAACATACCAGATTCAAGGAGCAGACAGGTTCCAAACTACCGCCAGTTTCTGAAAAGTAGAGGCAACAAGTCCAGCCTAGCAAACTTCATCTCTCAACATATATTGGACAATTACGAACAATTACCAAACGAGAAATAAATTATTCTGGCCGGTGGTTTCGGTGATGGCAAGCTGGTGAAAGAAGTACAACCACTCGGAGTCTCATCCATTGACTCTCTTCAGAGTACACAGGAGGAAGCGGATACTAGGATAATCCTCCATGCCGTCAGTCTCTCACGTGACCATTCAAGGATCATTGTTCGCTGTGATGACACGGATGTCCTGGTACTGTTGATCTACTATTCCAGTGGAAACAGCTGACTGACAAGTATACATGTATGCTGGGCATTCTGGAAGGAGAGATATACATTCCAGTCCATGAGATAGTTACTCAGTTTGGACCGACTGTTTGTGAGTGTTTCCCTGCCATACACGCTATCACTGGGTGTGACACCACATGTTCTTTCAACAGATTGGGAAGCAAACAGCTTATTCTACACTGATCAAGAATGCACAAGCATTGCCAGATATGAAAGGATTTCATGAGGCTGATATAGACACTTGTGTTTCATCGTCACGGAAATTTGTGCTTCTGATGTATGGAAAAAAAGGCAAAGACTTGGAGTCATTGAATGATCTACGTTTCCATTTGGCCACGACCACAGACAAGCCAGCATCTATGCTTCCCCCAACCAGGATGCATTCAAGCAGCACATCCTACGCGGCCAAGTATCAAACCAAGATTTGGTGTGACAGCCATGTTGCTAACCCACCGTTGATATCACCAGTTGGTCATGGCTGGTCCACTTGTAGTGTGGTGAATTACCCAGACTATGTATACTCAAGATTCCGCTCCAGCTGAGGTTCGAGACTTAACACACCTCATACTCACACAAAAACTGTGAAAACGGGAGGATGTGCCCTTGTGTCCTTGCAGGACTAGAGTTTATTGACATATGTAGCTGCACTGACTGCAACAATCACAGCAATGTCGTACAACAGGAAATGAAAATGCAACAGAGATAGACACTGTTTTCGATATTTAGATGCATGGCCAGCTGATTTCAGATGTGATAGTATTGAAAGATTCATGAGTGGGTTTCACTGTGCAACAATATCAACATATTGAATAGATTTTCTCAAAGGTGGAATCTCTCTTTTCCAGGTTCAACTGCAATTTCATGCATGAGACAATCTGACTGGTTCATCAAATCAGCTTGGACTGTTATAACATGTAATGACAATATCATGCGAAAAAAGAGGCAATTGAGGCATAAAATTAGTTTTAAAAAATGCCGATTTGGAGGTATCCCGGGGTCTTTTCCCCTTGGCAGCATAAAAGTCCATGAAATACCTGGCAAAATATCAATTTCTAATAGTAACCCTGATATTTTCCATAGTTTTCCATGTAACAGTTCATTTTTGCATAAAAGATGCCGATTTTAGAAAAATAAGAATTTTCACTGAACCGTGCACATGTCAGAGAAAGGGTTAATTTACCTGGTTGTGAACATTCTATCATAGTTTAACTGACATATTCTTTAATGAGACAACCTGCCTGATGAAAATAATCAAATTTGGCACTTTAAAACTATATTGGGCATTTAATAAGAGAAAACGCACAAGTTTTTGCTAAAATTGCACAAAACTGCCAAAATTGGGGGTATTTTGTGGGTCCTTAACCCCCTCAAGAACCTAAAACCCCTGAAATAGCTTAAAACGTGTCCAATACATAGAAATACCCTGAAATATTCAACCATTCTACATGTATTTATGCTTATTGAAGTAAATAAAGAATTATTGAAAATGGCATTTTCTCTTATGTTCCCGCACTCAAGGGTAAATTCACCATGTTGTGCAGAATTTCAACAACTACAACCTCAGTTTTCAAAAACTAAACATCCATACGGTTCAAATGAGACCGGTTTCAGCTTGTTATACCTCCGGTAGGGGTATCTCCTAAATTAGAGCCCTTTTTCAGCCCAGCCACTACAATATAATATCAAACCTTGAAAAGGCACATCCTCAGGTCCCCAGCAATATACCTGCAAGTTTCAATTAGATCGGACCAGTGGTTGTGGAGAAACAGCGGTCACAGACACACACACAGACACAGAGATTGCTGGAATTATAGAGAGATGATGCAGCTTAGATGTCCTCCATTTTCGGCTTCACAGAGACGGCTCTTTTGACAGCATTTTCCATAAAAGTGCACATAACTCTGGGCTGCAGCCCTCAAATTTCTGCACAGATGTTGACCTTGAGCTGCTGAATTGTTATGGGCTTATTGATATATACAAGCTCCTTTCGGTAACCCCAAAGAAAATAATCGAAGCGTCAAATCAGTAGAACGTGATGGCCAAGAAATTTCTGAATTTCGCGAAATTATTCGGTGTCCATGCTCTTTGGGTGAGAATAATTGATCGATATATATATATATACATACGTGTATAATATATATATATATATATATATATATATATATATACTGTATATATTATATATATATATATATATATAATACTGTTATTATATATATATATATATATATATATATATATATATATATTTGTACGTCGCGCCCACCGGCGTGCGATCGACCGCGTTTCCCTAATAGCAGCCGCGTCGCCCATGGACGGACAATTCAGTCGTGACCTTCCGGAACAATGCCGGAACCCTGTCACGGGTGGGTCTTCAACCCCACCACGGCCTAGCCAATTTTCTACCCGCGCAAAATAGGGTCAATCGCGAATATCGATATACCTAAGTACCTGCGTGGGTAGCCTACCGGGAGACCGTACCTCGGCGGAGGTCGGCTTGGACACGAACCGCTCAAGCGGTCCGTTCCGTTCTGCAGTGATAACCGAGCGGGTATTATCGCCCGACCTCGCCGGATCCGATTCTATTTAACGGGTATTTAACAACCCAACTATTATTCCGCAATGCAAGATGGCATTTCAATGGGGAAAAGGAGACGCAACGAACGGGTACATTTAACCAAGCACATTTATTTTACACAGCACGTATACCAGAAAAAGCTATGAAAAACACTTATACAGTACAACAATCAAGCACGGGACGGGACAAAGACACGAGCAAGGTGAAAGCACTACACTGCTAGTTGCTCATAATACATTACTTCCTCATTTTCAATCTTGTTTTGATATTGTTGAACATGCTTTATCATGCAATCACACAATCGCCATACACATTGCTGGGTACTTAACAGATTATGTTCACCTATCAGTCAGTCATCCTTGGGGGGTGGGGGGGAGCGTTCTTGGTCCACTGTTATGTTCTGTTCACTCGCATCCACTTTGTACCATTTTATGCAGTTTTAATATTTATTTTCATTTTTATGCTGGTGATAAACAGATCTACTTGTCGATTGAACTTGATGGCTTGCTTTCTTCCACAACTCTAACTTCCTGCCTGTTTGAACTTGAAACATGGATGCTCAGGAATTTTCTCAATGTCAATACTGAAGCTTGGCTGAAATGGGGTACGTTAACACAGCGCGTTAATACAGCATGCGGAGACCCCCGGGAGATGTCCATGGGGGTGGAGAGGGTAGGAGGTTTGTGAGGAGGTAAGCATGGTGTGGAAATGGGTGGAAGGAAGGTAGCGTGATGGGAAGGGAAGGTAGCATGAGGGCAAGGGGAGGTAAGGCAGCGTAAGAGGAAGAGAATGTGGTGTGAGGGGAAGAGAAGGGAAGGCAGCGTGAGGGGGAAGGGAAGGAGAAGGCAGTGTGAGGGGAGGGGAAGGGAAGGGCGATAAAATGTGCCCAAACAGCCACATTTTCTTTTTCGCTGCCTTGTTCTATATATAACTGGGTCAGGTCAGGTATGGGAGCATGTGCCAGAACAGCGCCGTTGCTGCGTCCACTTTCCACCGGTACTCCAGGGGCCTCCGTCTGGCCATCCCCCAGACAGATGCCATGCCCATCCCCATCTCCTTGAGATGCGTCAACCTGCTGCAACCAGAGGCACGTGGTCGGCCCATTGGCCTCCTCACCCACGAGACTCCGTCGCTGAGAGAATCTGGTGAGCAGATCAGCGTCAGGAAAACGAGCTACATGTCCATACAGCCGCAACTGACGTTCACGGACATGCAGGTAACAAATCTCATCCGAGTCTCTCTCAGCAACCCTCGTTGGACACAACATCCGACCAGCGATAGCCAAGGATTCTCCGAAGAGACCTGGTACCAAAGGAATTAAGTCTCCGTCTCAGATCCTTGGTCAGAGTCCAAGTCTCCATCATAGAGCAAGACTGGAAGCACAAGGACCTGAAGATCGGACTTTCGTCCTCCGCACAGGTACCGGCAGCGCCACACCCCATGATCCATTGAATCCAGACTCCCCAGGCCCGACCCAGACGTCTTTGACCTCTGACTCACAGCCAGCAGAGACATGAATATCACTGCCAAGGTAAGTGAATCTCTCCACGACCTCAACATCCTCACCACAACACAGACACAGACAGGACAGCAGCATCCAAGATGTCATTGAAAGCCTGGATCTTAGTTTGACCCAAGAAACCCGTAATCCCAGGGCTCCGACTCCTCATTCAGCACCTCGAGGCCCACAAAAGATATCTAAAGTCTCCGCCAAGATGACTGCATCATCTGCGAAATCAAGGTCCGAGATCTTGACATTCCCAAACGATGCACCGCAGCTTGATCTCTCCGACATCCTCCCTAGAATCCAGTCCATACAGTGCTGAAAAGTGTGGGGGCAGTACACACCCCTGACGAACTCCAGTAACAACTGGAAATAAGTCAGAGATGGTACCACCACATTTCAAACCTCCCTTAGTACTAGAGTAGAGTGTCGGATATCAGATCGATCAGTTTTGGTGGCACCCCAGAAGAACGAAGAATCCTCCAGAGGCATCCCGATTCACTGAATCGAACGCTTTACAGAGATCAACATAGCTGCAAGGACCCCTGCCGAAACTCTCGTCTGCGTTCGGTGAGGACACGAAGAGCAAGGATACGGTCAATTGTTGACTGGGTGGGAGCATTTAAAACCCACACTATCTACCTGGCAAAGGCCTAGCATGCATGCATGCTCACACATGCAGCGATTTTGCATCCCTCCGGTCGGCTCACTCCGAATCTGATTCGTACATGCTGCAGTCCCCTCAACAGAGGGAGAGGGGTGGTTGAGTAGGAGTAGGGTGGAAGTATGGTAGGGCGAGGAGGTGGGGGGGGGAGAGAGAGAGAGAGAGAGAGAGAGAGAGGAAGTGGGGGGGTGGGGGGGGAGAGGGTCAGAGAGTGGGAGAGGGGTGGGAGAGAGAGGGAGACGGGTGGGAGACTGAGACTGAGACTGAGATATATGTATATATATATTATATGTATATATATATAATATAATGTATTATATATATGTATATGTATATATATATTTTTATATGTGTATATGTATATATATGTATATATGATAATATATATATATATATATATGTATTATATATATATATTGTATATGTATATATATATTTTTTTGTATATGTGTATATGTATATATATATTTGTATATGTGTATAGTAATATATATATATATGTATTATATATATATGTATATGTATATATATTTTTTGTATATGTAATGTATATTATATATATATATTTTTATGTATTTATTTATGTTATATATTAATTATATATATGTATATATATGTATATGTATATAATATATATTTTTATATATGTGTATATGTATATATATATATATATGTATGTATGTATGTATATATATATATATATATATATATTGTGGAGAGAGATGGAAGGGTGTGAAGGAGTGTGGGTGAGAGGTGGTGGGAGAGAGGGGGTGGAGAGTGCAGAGGAGGAGCGGAGGAGGTGGGATTCTTGCACATGTGATGCCTAACTGAATGTCCATCCGAGAGACGGCACACACATTGATGAATCACCCTGCCTGTGAAACACTGGGATGACAGTTTGCTTATATAGCTGGGTCAGGATTCAAACCCAGGCTAGACGGCTTTGAGCGAGCATGTGTATGGACTGACGGACTGACACACACTGACATTTATTATTATAGGTGCAAAGCATTGTATAAGAAAGTGATTTGAGTGTGGAACGTTGTCGTGAAAGGCAAAGTGTACTGTTGTGCCATTATTCAACCACGAGGTCACCTCTTCAAAGCAAAACTCCGATATTCCAGAAATATGTGGTGCACACAGCTACTAACCAGATCATCTTTAAAAATATTAATATTCAGATTGTTTTGATAAGTAAAGAAAATTGTGCCAAGTCAACTGCATCCCATTATTTATAACAATAACTTCATTCCTCGTAATGCGTGTTCATAAATTTCCTCCTGTTTCATTTCCCACCCCATCTATTTTGCTTCCGTTTCCGCAGTGCGTATCCGTGATTACCCACAACACCTGCTGGAGATGAACCAATGGAGCTGGTCCGGAGTACTTGCTGCAGCCGAACCTAAGGCCCCACCTCGTGCTTGGCACCGTCAAACGCTCCCTCTATCTCAGCATAGGGCGTCCATCAGTGTGGAGAGGAACTTGTGTCCCCTGAAATTATATTATGACTTGCACTGTGAGTTTATGATCCATGTTATTCTTTTTGTCTTCCTCATAAGAATATACCTTGTAAGCAGAAGGAGGAAACTGGAAATGGCCTTTCATACTTTCGTGTCACGTGCCCCCCCCCCATGATTTTTTCTAAACCAGCTCTTTATCTCCGCTCCAGGTGGTTTCCCTCATTCTTTGAGTCTTCTTTGAAAGTGCTCCTGCAAATATTTTTTGGCCTCCCTCTCTTTCTTTTCCCACCAGGTGGAATTCATTCATTAGCAACTCTAGCAGGTCACACCTCAGGTAGTCGTTGGGCGACCTGCCAACTTCAGACGCCTCTTCTTTACAATACCACTCAGGTGCCGTTGACCACTCTGTACCAGCACATCCTCGGTGATGTGGTCTCTCCATGTGATGCCCATGATCTTGCAGAGAAACCGCTGATGTGGTGTCCAGCCACTTTGCCACATTTACTGTCCTCTTCCATGTCCCACTGGCATAGATTGCCGTTGGTACCATGATGCTCATGTCGAGACAAAGCTTCATGTGTGTGTTAATGCTGGTGGACGTCCATACCTTATAGAGGAGCTGAAAGACTGAGGTTACTCAGTCACTGAGGTTACTCAGACCTCATTTTTTTCTTTTGTCATAGAAGGTTTTAAAAGCCAAAAGTCAGGTTTTTGGTTTTGTGAGTGCACACGGTTTTCTTGGCTCTGTGAGATCTTCTTAAAAAGGCAAATCTATTTCCACAGCATCTGATATTGACACCATCCCGGAATACTTTCACAAAAGAGTGCCCCCTTTCATGCACTGGTTCATCCCTTCCTCCCGGTCCTGGTACATTGAATCCTGTGCAAGGCAATTGTGGTCAAGTCGTTCAAAGTCATTTCTTCTAAAAATTTAAACTTCTCCCAGCCTAAAAGTAGAAAGTCCTTTGTTCAATGGAGCACTGCTCTCCCTGATGGGTTGGTGCCCCAGGATCACATCTACTCCTCCTGTGTTTTGTAGCATCTAAAGCTCTCAACATTATTGCAACCACGGTGAGGTACAAAGGTCTTTTGCTCTCAAATAACAAAGTCCTGTGGCCTCTTCTGTTGTTTTTTTTTTTACGGCCTCTTGTATAGTCTACCTCCCTCTTGTTTTTTCAGCCCACCAATCCTCCACACTTCCTCCAGGATGCACACATTCTTCCAGAAACCTCTGACTCAACAAACTCCCAAAATCCAGACTTTAATACTGTTCACCTCCACTTGTTTGTTCCACTTTTCTTTAGCTTGTGGAACCGTATTCCTGGGGTAGTGCAATCTATTATGCTCTCCAGGGTTTCAGTGTTTCACAGCACCTCTGTCCCTTATTCTCGTGCGTCAGCGTGTCTACTCGTGCTTTTCCTACCCCGATGAAACCACTCCTGTCCAAGCTGTCTTACACACAGCGTTTTGTTTTTTTAACCTCCACTACCGGAGGTGGATGCAGGTTATGTTTTCACCCCCATTTGTCTGTCTGTTTGTCTTTCTTTATGTTTTTGAGCAGGATATCTCACAAAGTGATAGACGAATTTGGATGAAACTTGGTAGACAGGATGGATGTGTGACAAGGATGAATTGATTCGATTGTGGTGAAGATCTGGATCCAGATATACGGATATGATTTTTTTTTTGTTTGTAATTCTTGAAGCGATTCTTCACAATTGAGAGTGCCAAAAACGATATACAACACGATATTTCAAAAAGTTGTGGTTGAGTTATGACAAAACTTGGTGGATGAGTTGGGTAGGTGACAAGAGAAATGAGGACAGGAGGGGAGGAAACAAAGTAACCTTGCAAGTCAGAGGCTTGAGTAAGGTAGGGTTAATGGGTGCAGAAAGGATTGCAGGTAGGGAGGAGGATGGTGGTGCACCGCCTGCTTTGAGCCCTGCAGCGAAGATTGAAATTGAACCGTCTCCAGAAATCCATTTCACACACGAGAGAAAAGAGGAACAAAAGAGTGGAGAATGGTGGAAAGCCTGCATGTTGAACCAGGAGGGGGTTACTGGAACAACGCATGCATCCTGCAGGAGCTGGAGAGCATCTGAGAATGAGACCTCTAAGGTCTGTGACCTGACCTTTTGGTGACATTGTGGCTCGGAAGGGAAGTTGCGTCGTCCGTATATAGTGGCTTGGTAGTTGAGTGGGTACAGAAAGCCTTGTTGCATAGTGGCTTGGTGGTTGAGTGGGTACAGAAAGCCTTGTTGCATGACCCACAGTCACTGATGTGGGTTCGATCCCCAAGGCTGTCCACAGTGAGGTTTTGGTATTGGTAGCAAGCACAGTCTGGTGATGCCTGGTGTTGGCTTAATGGTTAGAGTGGTGGGCTTGGGATCCTAGGATCCTGAGTTCAAATCCCACTCAGCTGTTGAATTAATATCAGGTGGGGTTGACTCTGCCTGTCATCCTTTTGAGGTCGGCAAAATGAGTGCCGGCTTGCTGGTATCCTTTGTCGGAGTGGCGACCCATCCAGTATTGTGCCCAATAGCCAAGGAGATTGCTTTGGCAGCACCAATGCTCTGCCCAGAGTATGGTCCTAATGGATGGATGGATGGACAGTCTGGTCTTCTTGGTCATTGCTTCACACCAAGTCTTACTGTTTGTTATATTTGAGTTCGGTTGTGTGGGTTGCATCTTGTACTCGATAGATAAGTTCATATCCCCAGGTATTCCTTTGAACAATAATCTTTGGTTGGCCAAACAATGGTAGCCAGTCCAGTCCAGTCTTGTCCAGTGCAGTCCAGTTCAGTCTAGACAATATTTCCTGTGCCATCCCTACATATGGAGTACTACTCTACTCCATGATACAGCAGTGTTCGATGTAAAGTTTACATTTTTCTTTAAACCACATATTTAAAACCATTTTTTTTCAAGATATCCATTTTACACAATCACCCAAACCCACATCTATCACTGCTTGTATATAAATGTTATGCATGTTCAGGAACAAATGAAGTGCATTTAATTTATTTTAGAAATTATTGTGTTATTTTGGCAGATAAAAAACGTTTTCTTTATTTGAATAATCTGTCTTGCTTTCATGATGAAACTGTTCAATTTTGATGTCCAGTCTTGTCAAAATATATTGCCTTCACGGATCGGTGGAATTCTCTCTGAACCAAGGAGCCCTTTGTCTCGCTGGTCACACTGGACAGTGAAAAAAATAAAATAAATATTGTTAAGATCTAACACTGAACAGTATTTGTTGTGTAATTGTTTTTTTTTGTATTGGTCCGAACAGTGGATTTATCATTGCTGAGTGTTGTTTGGGGTCCATGCTGGGAACCTGCTTGGACGCTGGTGGGACAAGCCCTTGATCTCCTGAATCGCCCCACTGTGGACCCGAGTCTTCCCTTGCCTTGGTGGGACCGCTCTCGGCTCTTGCTGCATGGATGTTTAAAAATGGTGGCCAGTCAGGCCAGCCTGCATCAACTAGCCACACAGGTTATTGTTTTGCTCCTGGTTGTTGATTAAACATAATAATAATAACAATTGAGGCCCACACTCTTGGTATAACTTTGGGATGTTCACACCAAGTCAAGAAACATTTCAAGATGAGAACCAATCCTGAACCAAATCCTGAACAGATTGCCAGTCTGTCGCAACATACTCGACGATTTGAAATTTATTCAGGGTGCCGGATATAACTCGCCTCCTCTTCTGACAAAGACACTGCGGGATCGTTAACGTCCACCAAAAAACAGCTCGAACAGACGGGATGCCCAGTTTAACGTCTTTCCGCTGGATGGTACGTACATTGATGACTTGATCACCTACATGCGAAATACGAGGGTGACAGTTTTTGGCGAGGTCGAGATTCAAACCTACCTTAACACCTCAAACGCGAGTGTGAGCTCTTATCTAAGCTAACCTATCAGACTTTTTAATGTTTGGTTGATTCAGTTTTACACCTCCGTCGTCAAAGGCGCTCAAAGGAGCCATTGTTTTTGAGTTGTCCGCCTGTCCGTGATCAATTTTTGTTACCATTATAAATCATGAACCACTGAAGGGATTTTTAACAAACTTGGTACAAAGGTGTGTTATGATGTAAAGATGAAATGATCCGATTTTGAGTTCAAAGGGTCAAAGGTCATGTGACCTTTCGCTGAAAGCAGATTTTACTACCACCGTAACTTATGAACTGCTAAAGGGATTTTGACCAAACTTGGTTTTACTTATGGACTGTAATATAAAGATGAACTTATTAAATGCTGGGTTCAAAAGGTCAAGGGTCAAGTTAAGGTTTACATACAAAAATGTATTAAAAAATGGAGGCAAACACAAACTAGTGGGTTAGCCTCATAGGCAAGGCTCACGTCCAATATTTGGATCACTGAATGGTCTCTATCCCAAACTGTGCACGCATTATGTGCCACCAGGTGTTAAGTATCTTTCCCAGGAATAGCTGTTATCACTTGATGGTCACTCATGTATACACGCGATCGTCTATGCATGCCTGTACGCCTACGTACATGAGCATGTTCTCACACACACACACGCACACACACACACACACATACACACACACACACACACACACACACCCACTTGCTTCCTAGGGAGAGGGGTGTTTTAATAAGCCACCTGTTTGTTTCTCTGCTGTCTACATTGAGGTGTTTCCACAATATATCTATGTTTCAACAGATCAACTCTCCTAGCTTCCTCTATTCTTTTGTCACACGATTCCACATACGAGCACCAATGACTTTTGAAAATGATCCATGTCTCATCCCAGTTTCAGATCACTTTATCTTTGAGCATTGCCCAACCCCTGCCCCCTCCCCCTAACCACCCCCATTCCCCCAGTCATATCTTCATCCACAAATGAAAAAAAAATCAACTTGTATATCCTCCATCGGAGGAAGTGAGAACCACGAAATGGTCTAAGAAACTACACATGACTGTTAGCTTTCTTCAAGGAGCAATAAATAACGTCAATTTATCTTTAATGGAGCGATGAAGTGAAACTGTTGGAGAGAGTTTTTTCCCCCCCTTTATTTAATATGCTAAATAGAACAAAATTCCACTTTCATACAAGATAATCTGTTTTTCCCCCCAACAACTAACAACCAGAAACCATGATGAGGTGACTTGTGTTTTCATTCCAAACTCGTAATATTATAATACAATGTGTAATAACATTGTGTGAAACCTTCCAAAACATCTTTGTTTGCTGAGCTTTGTTGTTTTAATGACGCCAAACACATTGGTTCGACGTTAACTTGTGTGTGTTATGTCTGTCTGTAGGATCCTTACAATATGACCGAACAGATGCATTGGGAGTGGCATCCCTTTGAACTCACCTGGAAAGATGGCTTATTTGACCTCCATGGTGACCTTGACCTCAACGTCCGCACAGCATCCAAGTATGGCACAACTAAAACTGTTAAACACTTCTCAAGAAAACCCAGAATCCTGGCATTCTTGACTGCGTTTCCACCCAATAATTTGAGCATAAAAGTATGGGTAACTCAGGTGTATTACTCAAGGTGTGTTGAAGAGCGAATGATTGAACCTTGAGGTTTTAAATTTTTATTTATTTTTACAAACTAAAGTTTATTTTTCTCATAAACAATTAAGCAAAAATATATTTTGAAATTTTATTGTTTTTCTGGTGTGTTCAAAACCCGTTCACGTGGCAAAAAGCACGAGTCACCTCCTATTGGGATGTAAAAAAACTCATGTCAGAACAGCTACGCGTCATGAATGGGCTGCGAATGGGACGAGTCGGCATGAGGTTTGGGATTGATTTAATAAAGAGAGTGGGATTTGAGGATGCATTTGCTTCTGGTTCGGATCTTTGGGTCACCAGGTCTGTGTCACGTGTTTCATGTCTGTCCCGAGTTTGAGTATCGGGCTTGAACTTCGCACCTGTAGGTGGGGGGTATGGGTGATTGCCGTAGCTGTTCCCATCAGACGTAATAAGTACAGCTAATGTCTCTGCAGCTGCACGTTTGGTGTCTTATTGTTACCTCTGAGGATGGAAGATAGTATTCTTCTGAGATGTCAGGATTTTAACAAAGAATTTTATTCTTTTAGGCTCAGTGTGCTTTTACTCTCTGAACAATGTATTGTTACATTTTGTGGGGGGTGGGTGGGGGTTCGACATTCCCATAAAACAGATAGAAATGTATAGAATAGCATGGTACATGTATGATTAGTTAGCCAATCTCAATGTAGTAAGTAGGGACACTTCAACTTAAGGATTGTCTTGTTTGAATGTGCACCATACAGGGATTGGTGCGTGGTAATAATTAGGTGGGGATTATGGCAAAGGCATTGTATGTAAAACCCTTTTGTAATGTCCCTCCGGGTGGCTTGGGGCTCTGCCATGCAAGAGAGGAAGAGAGGGGGTGGAGCTATGAACACCTGCAGGGGCGGAGCTTGGATAACCTCGAGAGTGAGGGGGAGGAGTGTTTTGTCACCTCCCGAAGTGCGGAGACTGGATTTCCTCAGAGGGACGGAGTTTTCTTTCTCCGCAGGAGAAAAGGGAGGAGCCCAATCAGGCGGTTGGGCGCGTGAGAGAGCATTGTGGAGTTCTGAGAAGAACACGATGAAAATAAGGATCTGAGGAGAGAGAGAGAGAGAGAGAGAGAGAGAGAGAGAGAGAGAAGAGAGAGAGAGAGAGAGAGAGAGAGAGGATTTGGTGCTCAGAGAGAGCTGAGAGGAGATCGTCCTACTTTCCCACCTCTGGGGCCTGTTTTTGTTGTCCCTGGATCCTGCCATGTGCCATACCGCCTGGTCCTCTCCCCATCTTCTGCTACCTTATAATTACCTGCTCGTCCACCAACACTGAGCCCCGGTTTTTGTCCCTTTCCTGTCTGTGATTGAGTTTGGAGTGAAGCACCTTAGTTTCTTTGGATTTCTTTTATTCTCGTATATAATTTGTTCTCAATTAATTGCATTCCCTTCCTTCTCTCCCAACCCACCATCATCTACTCAATTGCAATTCCACCATTCTCTGGTTCTTTTCAT
Organism: Eptatretus atami; assembly: GCA_035128595.1. Classification (NCBI taxonomy): domain Eukaryota; kingdom Metazoa; phylum Chordata; class Myxini; order Myxiniformes; family Myxinidae; genus Eptatretus; species Eptatretus atami. The sequence continues at coordinate 10,534,564 of CM068954.1, forward strand.
TTGTTTGTGGTTGCAGGAATAAACCCATTGGTTTTACAAGAGCTAAGGTTCTCATGTGTCTTCTCAGATCTCGCGCACGCAAACCTGCCATCAATTTGGAACGTCGTCTGAGGGAGTAAAAAGCCAGTTCGTCCTATCTGTCCAGCGTCAGTGTTAATTCTCCCGGACACGACTATATAATATACAGTATATACATATATTTAATATATATATATCATATATATATATATACAGTATATATATATATTATTATATATATATATATATATAATATATATAATGAAAAAGCGAAGACAAAGACAACCCACATCTCCCACCTGTGAATGGGGGAATAACCAATTAGCTCTCATCTCATAAGTTATACCCAGGTGCTCGGATTACATAAATATAATCATAAAGGCTAACCTTGGAGCCTTTCATGGTTGCTTTATGCTGCTTCTTTGGTGGTTAGAGAGCATGGGAGAGTCGATATATATATATAATATATATATATATATATATAATATAATATATAATATTATATATATATATTAGCAAATACAAGCGACGGAGGCATTAAGGGAGGGAGGGAGAGAGGAGGGGAGGGAGAGAGGAGAGGAGGGAGGGTGGAGAGAGGAAGAGAGGGAGGGGGAGAAGGGGCAGAAGGGAGGAAAGCTAGGAAGGGGGAAGAGGGTGGGAGGTGTGGAGAGCTATGCCTCACCAAACATTGCTATACTGTGGGAAGAAGGGGTGCGAGGGTGGGGAGAGAGAGGAAAAGAAAAAAAAAATAGAGAGAGAGAAAGATGAGGGGTGGAGGTGGGTAAGGGAAGAAACTGATATGTTTTGCTTAATGACCGAACGCACACAAAACTCATGTCAGAACAGCTGTACACACAACGACACAACAGAGTTTATAATGTAATCCGCTGGCACATCTGCAAAACCTTTGATATCGCAGTTCCAGAAAAATTGTGGGAACAAGAACCAAAAGTAATCACTGAAAACATGGTAGTACCGCTCAAGTATGACCGAATGATCCCATCGAGCATGAACATCGAAAACAAAGCGTTGCGACCAGATATCATACTGAGGTACAAAAAAAAGAGAAGAATGCATTGCTGATCGAGGTATTGACACCAGTGATTTTGGACCCGACCGGGGGTCGGCAACCTGCGGCTCTTTAAGGACTTTAGTGTGGCTCCCATGCCTGATTGATAAAATCACCTTTTTCTCATTATAAATTAATTTTCAGAAAAATCTTTGTGTCGTGAAAGGATAAAATAATACTTGAGAACGTTGGTAGTGATAAACAGGAAAATACATCCGATTACCATTCGAACCCCCCTTCTTAAAAGTTAGCAACGCCCTGATCCTCACTGGGCAGGTAAGCGAAAATCCCGGAATGAACGACTTGTATGTAAATACAAAATAAGATGTTGTTTTGATAACTCCCCCTTCAATAGAGGGTGCACGTGAATGTGATGTCACCACGTTTGCTGTCCGCTATCTTGGAGTACCAACAAACAAAACGAAACTACACTTGCACTGCATCATTGTATTTACATTTGTTAAAATAGGAGTTAAAATGGTGAATTTTTGCTCATTATCTTGATGTGGCAATTGTGCTGATAGAAAAGATTAGTTGTCATATCCTAGACTGCCTATGGCACAACAATCCAAGGATTTTGACTTGGAGGCTTGACTTGCGAGTTATGAGGGATGTTCAAGAGGGATTTGGAATGTCATTCTCATGTCCAAGAAACGGTGTGAGTGTGTGTGTGTGTGTGTTTGTGTGTGAGTTTGAGTGTGAGTGTGTGTGTGTGTTTACGTTTACGTGAATTGTTGTTCCATATCTGAACTGTATTGATGAATACTGATACTGCATCAGTGTTTTGATTCTTTTAATTATTTTCAGGAAACAGAAGTTTGCAACATTCATCAGCGGTACTGTGAAGGTCAACTGTGAAATGGCTTCAAAGAAGAATAAAACAGAGAATTTCAAAATGAATGGACTGAATCCTTCGCGTTCATATCAACTTCGGCTGGGCTCCCTTTATGTCTCAATTGCCATGAGAAATTCACCAACAACAAAAAATCCAATCTCGAGAGGCATTTTCGAAAATAACACACGTTTGCCGAAAAGTTTCCAGTTGGAGATGCCAGAACGAGAGCCATAGAGGTGCTGAAGCACAAAGCAGACCAAAGTTGGAACACATTCACTAAATGGATGAAATCACCGAGTAGCACAACGACCACTCGTTATGTTGCAACTCAAGAGGTTGTGAAGCAAGGAAAGCCGTTCACATATGGTGAATATATGAAAGAGTGCATCATCAAAGTATCAGAGCAGCTGTACAGTGATTTCAAAAACAAAAACGAAATTGTTCAAAAAATTAGAGACATGCCATTGTCTGCAAAGACAGTGAGGGACAGACCAGTAAAAATGGCAACAGGTATTACCAGTCAGCAGATTAAGGACATTAACTCAGCTTCGTGTGATGTTGACATTGCACATGTTGCTCTTCTTGACAGGTACGCGAATTCCGAAGGACCCCAAGAGGAGCTGATTGAATTGCTGTCCCTCAAATGCCAAACAAGGGGAGAAGATATTTTGTCAACTGTTGTTGACTGCCTAAAGACGAAAGAAATATGCACCGGCCATATCATCTCAGTCGCGAAGGCACAGATCTACCCTGGCACTTCAATACAGATGGACTGAAATGCATGATCTTAAAAAACAAGACCAAATTGTGTTTGAAGTTTGGAATTCTTTACAAGGAAAGCAACTGACAGTAACGTGGATATATGCATTTGGCATTCTGTCCATCTTCGGATCGACTCACCAGTGCGCGCAAGTGTTTTCAAGTATGAATTTCATAAAAAGCACAATGAGAAACCAATTGAACGAGACGAGTTTAAAGTCCTACTTGAAAATGAAAACGACAGCATCCTGTCCAAACATCGAACGACTCTCCAAAGAAACTCCACAGGAGAATCACACTAAACTAGAAGGGCACTTGGTAGAGCGCGTACATCCGCCACGCAATGCTTGATCCAGTAGAACATATCGGGGCCAAGAAATTTTCGAATTATCATGATGTGTATAGAAATATATTGTTGTGGGCCGGGGGTCGGGTGAGAAGACCACCAGGGGGGGAATGCTATCTCTGGTTCTCACCAGACTCCCCGGAATTGCAGGACGCCGCATACGGATAATTCCGTGACGCGGAGGGTCGCTAACCGACCGTGAACACCAATAACTCAACCGTGTGACCTAGGGTCCTCCCATCCATGGGTTAACCGGGTTACCTAATTAATCACGTGATTTAATTACCGGGGAACACGCCCTTGGTACGCCTTGTCCGAACCGGATCACTTTACCACATCGGACGCAGCCGAGCGACACTGCCAAGGATGTACCGGCTAAAAGCAATGGATCGTTGGGAACAAAGTCCCGGCGAAGTTAGGATACGGACCATGCTGGATCAATGAAAGAAAAGACGAAAACGAGCTGGGAACATTTCGAATAATAATGTATTTACAAGCAGGCGAGGAAAGATAGGTGGCACAGTGAATAGTTTTATTGTTGTATGTAATGCAGGGATAGAAAGAAGCGTGAGGTGTGACAATGTACAAGCAACATACAAAAGCAGACACAGAGCAGAGTTATCCCGATATAATTATTGTACAATCTTACTTAAACGAGGACAGGCACCAGGACCAAAACACACACACACACACACACACACACACACACACACACACCGATGAAGAGGATTCATGAAGAGAAAAAGGAGAGGAGATGACGATTGGAGATCAATACCTTGCACGATTGCCCGATCGCGCCACCAATACGTTTTGGAGGATGCTCCACTGGGCGATACCACCCTGACAGCTGGCGCGTCGTCTCCTGCTTCGTGGCACTTCGTGCAGCTAGCGTCAGTCCAGAGAATGAGACGCGACTGTCGGGCGTGAAGGGAGGGAATTGGGTGGAGCCAAAAGCCAATGGGTGGAGAGAGAGGCGGAGTCCAAAGCAAGTGGGTGGAGAAGGGCGGAGAAGTAGAGGCGGAGTCGCAGGCGATGACGACAGAAAGGCAGGAGTAGAAGGCGGAGTGAAGAGCGAGTGGGCGGAGATGGGTGGGTGAAGAAGGCGGAGTTAGCAGATGGGCGGAGAGATCGATCCCAGGCTGGGCAGAGAACGGGACGAGCCGACAGCAGCGATGGGCAAGACACCAAAACTGGAACTACGGACGGCCTCACCACCCGTCCTTTATAGACCCTGGGGTGCAGGGTGGGGGCATATCCCGAAGCGATGTGTCGTTACCCGAATCGGCCGCTCTGATGGGGCCCGGACCACTGCGTGGCCCGGCTGTGATGGCCAGAAGCGGCTCCACTCCACTTCCGGCAAGACAACTCCAAGCTGCGGAATCGTCTCGCGCCGAGCCTCATGATATGAATCGCCCCGCACCGAACTCCGCGACATGAATTGCCTTGCACCGAACTCCCGGACCGTGCCCCGGCGACCAGCCGAGCGCCGTGTTGGCCCCGCATGCCCGCCCGGGCACCCCCGATTAGTGCTGATCAATGCCTGCTCCGCGATGCGCCACGCAGCCCGAGCTATCCGAACTGCACAGCACGCCTCTGTCGAGGAGGGTTGAGGAGCCGTCCGCCGTCCGTGGGGAACACCCGCGGCCGCCGGCGAGGACCGATGGTAAGGTGTTAGGATAAATCCATGCACAGACAGTAAGATGTGAGGATAAACCAATGAACAGACCAGAACAAGATGTGTGCCATTCGTGCCCTGCTCTGTGCGATGACAAGATATCACGGCTGTGAACGGGTTTGCCCACCATCGAGCACGATCCGTACAATACGTGCAGACCCACCATGAAACACGTGGCCACGTGTGTGTTCACCCGTATCTGCTATCGTGTTTGTGGTGTTGTGTGCCATCCGTGCCCTGCTCTGTACGATAATATGGTGTCATGAGCTAAGCACGGGTCCGCCACCCATCGAGCATTTTTCGAACAGTATGCGCGGATCTGCCATGGCCCACGTGGTCAGCGCTTGTGTTCGCCCGATTCTGCTATCGTGTGTGCGGGGCCAACCCCGATCTGTGTCAGGAATTGAGGGGAACGATCGGATATAATAATTAGATGGAGGTTTGGAATGAAAAAGAATATAGGTATAAGTATCAGATGGAGAAATGCAGGGAAAAGAGGATGCCGATATAATTAAATCCAGAAATGGGTTGAAAAGATTGCTCCGCCTGTATCTTGCACACTTGTGTCCTGTACAACGAGGCGTGGTTGTTGTCTTTCTATTATCGGCCTCTAACGATGTAGTTATTGGCACCAAGCTGCTAGCCACGCTCTCGCCGGTATTGGGTCATTTGCTTCTGTGTTGTGAAAAACAACATCCCTGCAGCCTCTTTAAGAGATATTCGTTCGTATGGCTTTTCAATGCAACCAACAATCTCATCCCAGATCATTGGAAACGTCAGACGATCATCTCGAGCTTGCGGCAGAGGTTCTTTCGAGGTTATTACTGTATCCTCGCAGCTGCGCTGTCGATGCTCGTGTGGTGTCGTCGCGGCTTTCCTATTCCCCTCCCTGGGCGCGGCACGTGCTGCACGTGTTGGCCTCCGCGAGGACCCAAATTCGGATTTACCTCAGGAATAAGCAGAAAAGAAGAGTAGAAATGAAGTTAAAGTGGTGTAAACAGACCAAGCTATGAGATCCACACAACGCAGTCCCATTGTCCCGCTAGACAAAAAGGAAGGGACGATCTGAACGTATTTTAATGCAATAACTGTCTAGGGACCACTGTGTGATGGTTGCTATTGCTTTGGAGGGATGCGGTTCCGAGAACCACAACACAATGTATATATATATATATATATA
>CM068954.1:10552397-10565669 GCA_035128595.1 Eptatretus atami
CTATCATGTTCCAGTTTATCCCGTCCCATCCCATCCCATCCCATCGCATTTGCACTTATCTTATCCATGTCCTCAAAGCTCTGGTATGTTGAATCCTGTGACAAGGCAGTTACGATCAAGCAGCTAGCTTTCTCAACATAGAGGGCTATCCCGACTGAGTGTAACTTTTGGCGACTACGTTAGGCTCTCTAAACAAGTGTGTGTCCATCCTGAGGCAAGCCATAAAACATCATAATATCAATGTTATGGCTGAACTCGCCAACCAATCTCCCTCCTCAAAGTCTTGGTGGTGCCATGACAAGTCCATCTCTGGTGTTTTCATTTGGGCACCTGTATCCAGTCCCTCAGCTCAAACGGCCTCACCACAAATTCTCGAAACAGAGCAAATCTCGTGTATCTAACCCATTATGTTTTTGTCCTCTCATACCCATTCTCAACTGACACTGGGTTTCATTCTATGCCCCCCCCCTGCCCCCACTTTGGCGGTGGTAAATACGTATTTCAAGAAGAGGGAGGAACACAGGTGACGTACAAGAGTGGAGGAAAGTGCACACAGGTGGATTACATCTTAAGCAGAGAGATGCAACCTGAAAGAGATTCGAGACTGTAAGGTGGTGGCAGGGGAGAGTGTAGCTCGACAGCATCGATTGGTGGTCTGTAGGATGATTTTGGAGGTGAGATGAGGAAGGAGTGAGGGCTGAACCAAGGACCAGATGGTGGAAGCTGAAGGAGGAAGACTGTTGCGTGGAATTTAGGGAGGAGGTGAGACAGGTGTTGGATGGTGGTAAAGAGGGTGGGATGATTGGGCAACTACAGCAGAAGTGGTGAGGGAGATAGATAGGAAGGTACTTGGTGTGACATCTGGACAGAGGAAGGAAGATAAGGAGACTTGGTGGTGGAACGAGGAAGTACAAGAAAGTATAAGGAGAAGGGGTTGGCGAAAAAGAAGTGGGATAGCCAGAGAGATGAAGAAAGTAGACAGGAGTACAAGGAGTGGCGGCGCAAGGCAAAGAGAGAGGTGGCAAAGGCTAAGGAAAAGGCATATGACGAGTGTATGAGAAGTTGGATACAAAAGAAGGGGAAAAGGATTTTACCGATTGGCAAGACAGAGGGACGAGCTGGGAAGGATGTGCTGCAGGTTAGGGTGATAAAGGATGTAAATGGGAATGTGCTGACAGCGAGGAGAGTGTGTTGAGAAGTGGATGGAGTATTTGAGGAGCTGATGAATGAAGACGATGAGAGAGAGAGAAGGTTGGAAGAGGTGGAGATAGTGAATCAGGAAGTGGGGTGGATTAGTAAGGATGAAGTGAGGACTGCTATGAGAGGATGAAAAGTGGAAAGGCGGTTGGCCCAGATGATATACAGTGGAGGCATGGAAGTGTTTAGGAGAGATGGCAGTGGGGTTTTAACAAGATGTTAATAAAATCTTGGAAAGTGAGAGGATGCCGGAGGAGTGGAGATAGTGTACTGGTTCCGATTTTAAGAACAAGGGTGATGTGCAGAGCTGTGGAAATTACAGAGGGATAAAGTTGTTAAGCCACACCATGAAGTTGTGGGAAAGAGTAGTGCAAGCTAGGTTGAGAGAGAGGTGATGATTTGTGAGCAGCAATATGGGTTTATGCCAGGAAAGAGCACCACTGATGCGATGTTTGCTTTGAGAATGTTGATGGAGAAGTATAGGGAAGGCCAGAAGGAGTTACATTGGGTGTTTGTGGATTTAGAGAAAGCTTATGATAGGGTGCCAAGAGAGGAGTTGTGGCTTGTATGAGGAAGTCGGGAGTGTGGAGAAGTATGTGAGGATCGTGCAGGATATGTATGAGGACAGTGTGACAGTGTGAGGTGTGCGGTAGGAATGAGGACCGGTTTAAGGTTAAAGTGGGATTGCACCAAGGATCGACTCTGAGCCCTTTCCTGTTTGCAAGGTGATGGACAGGTTGACGGACGAGATCAGACTGGAGTCTCCATGGACTATGATGTTCGGGATGACATCATGATCTGTAGGGAGAGTAGGGAGCAGGCTGAGGCGAGCCTCGAGAGGTGGAGGTACGCACTGGGAGAAGGGGAATGATAGTCAGTAGGAGTAAGAGGAGTACATGTGCGTAAATGAGAGGGAGGGTAGTGGTATGGTGCGGTTGCAAGGAGTTGAGGTGGGGAAGGTGGATGGGTTAAATACTTGGGATCAACTGTCCAAAGTAACGAAGAGTGTGGTGAGAAGTGAAACAGAGAGTGCAGGCAGGATGGAGTGGGTGGAAGAGAGTTGCAGGAGTGATTTGTGACAGAAGGGTAGCTGCAGAGTGAAGGGGAAAGTATATAAGACGGTAGTGAGACCAGCTATGTTGTATGGTTTGGAGGCGGTGGCTACAAAGACAGGAAGCGGAGCTGGAGGTGGCAGAGTTAAAGATGCTGCGATTCTCGTTGGGAGTGAGGGATGGACAGGATAAGGAATGAGTATATTAGAGGGACAGCGCAGGTGGACGGTTTGGAGACAAAGTGAGAGAGGGAGATTGAGATGTTTGGACATGTGCACAAGAGGGAAGCGGAGTATATCGGGAGAAGGATGCTGAGGATGGAGCCGCCAGGTAGGAGGAGAAGAGGAAGGCCAAAGAAGAGGTTCATGGATGCGGTGAGGGCGGACATGCGGGTGGTTGGAGTGTCAATGGAAGATGTGGAGGATAGAGCGAAATGGAGACGGATGATCCGCTGTGGCGACCCCTAACGGGAGCAGCCGAAAGAAGAAGAAGAAGATACCCATTGTCAACTGAACTCTGTCTTTTTCAACTAAGATGGCAGAGAAAGTTTTGGTCTGTATTCTCATAGTGTTGCTCTGCTGCTCTTGTTTCTCTGTCTGCTCTCTTCAGCGTTTTTTCAACTTTGGTCACCTCATGTCTACCCCAAAGATTACTATCACTCCCATTCACAATGTTGCAAAAATGTATCTCCTCAACTACAGGCCAACAAAGTCATGGAATCTTTTATGCCAATGTCATATTTCCTTTTTTTTCAAATTGCCTCATCTCTGACCATCACCTTGGATTTTTTCCAGTCGCTCAACTTTGGAAATAGTGCTGATTCTCTTCCAACATTGGCTTGTGGCCTAAAGTCTCTGAAAAGAGGTCAAGACCACCTCCCCCATCGGTCTTCCCTTCAATTCCGTGGCCATTTTGGTCATCCCTCGGTTGTGCGGGGTTCCTTTCCGTGTCCCCTCCATCTGCACATTGCTTGGTAACCCATCGGGTGCTCTCGCATGCATGTTCGTTGTGCTTAGTGCTGAGCATGGCCTGCGAGGCGCGGTGCTTCTCGCGGGCATGGTACGGTGCGACTGGGCGTTCTCCGTGTGAAGGATGGGGCTGGGGGCTCTCGTTTTGGCTTTGTGCGCGTAAAGGGCAGGATAGGGTCTTCGTTGAAGCTTCCCTTAGAATGGTGTGACAATTTCCACAAGTGACGTGATGCACCCACCCCCATTGGCTGCGGACCAATGGGAGGGGGAGAAGGCTTGTGAGAGGAGGGAAAGAAAGCTAATGTGAAGAAGAGGCAGAAAGGCAAAGAGAAGCACTCGTGACGAGCTCGCGCGAGCAGGGACGAACAGCGCTCCTGAGCCAGACGGCTCAGAAAGCAGAAAGGGAAGAAGCAAAAGGCAGAAAGCAGAATAGAGGGCAGAAGGCAGACGCAGAAGGCTGAGGGAAGCAGAAAGGAGAAACGAACAGGACAAACTCACCTGAGCAGAAGACTAAAAGACTGAGAAGGCTCATGAGGGAAGGAATAAACACGTGTGAGGGAAAAGAAAAGAAAGTTTCACGAGCAGTTGGTGTCGAGCTTCTGTGGAACAATAACACTCCTTCCACGAGCGTCATCCTACCCTCTCGATCCTGTCAACCGCGAAGGACGAGGAGGGTGAACGGCGGCTGTGAAGCTAGCGAAACGTGGCCTGAGATCGGGTCTGCTCTTGATTTTTGCTCAAATTAGCGGAGTCGATCTAGTTTTTACTTCTGGTTGGAAGCGCCTTCTTCTTCTTTTTCTTTAAAAATGTTTTATCCCAACCACCCCAATCTTCTCCAAATATATGTATATATGCTACTTATGATTGTCCATGGCTCATTAAGGCGGTGATAATTGTGTATCCACCTTCCTTTTTCTCACCGATTCTATCCATATACTTAGCTGGATCACTCATTCGCCGTGCCCAAGTGGAATGGCGAATAGCTCGCATGGATAGTGATATCTCTGACGCCTACGTTTGGCTCATCTCGGCTCCTGGAACTGACGATCTTAATGGGCCACGTAAGAGCTCTTTGCTTCTCCGGCTGTCCTTTCTCAGCTACAAGCGTCAAACCCACACTTCCGGAAAGGTGATGTAAATTCACAGTGATATTATGATTCATTTTTTTATTTGATTATCATGTGCCGATGGTCATGTTTTATCTGAACATAAAGGATGGCTTATGAACTGAAATTTCATGTGAAATTATCTGGTTGCATAAATTTTACTTCACATTTACAAGGGTCGTTCATTGTTGATTTGGGCATTTTATTGTCGAAGATGAAAAAGTACAGCAAAGTTGATGAATTTTTTTTTCTTTTGTATACGATGTCGAGGCTCATGGAGGAACTCGAACATAGAACGGATCAGGATGTGACGGAATAAAAGGAACAGCATAAAGAGAGTGGAGGGCAGGGGTGGGAACACACTAACGGCAGGTTTGAGGGACAACAATTTCAAATTTCATTATTTTCTCAAGGTATTCCCCTGCTACACGTACCCACCACGTGTTCAGTCATGTGTGGAAAATCTTTCAAGACCAAATGCTTTGATGTCTTCATCATGCAGACATTTTATGCCACTGATGCAGTGCCCCTATTACCAGTACACACTGGTGCTCATTTCGCCGACCTCGGAAAGATGACAGGCTGAGTCAACCCCCTGGTGTTAATTCAGCGGCCAACGGGGCTCAAACTCAGGACCCTCGGATCCCAAGCCACCACCCTAACCACTAAGCCAACACCAGGCTTATTCCGCACATATGATAACGTCGAGAATCTCTTATCCTTCACCTTTTTGTGTGATCTGCTTTCGTTATCCACCCGTCACTCCAACATCGATACATATAAGAAAAAGAACATCGACATCTCACATCAACCAACTGTTTGGGCCTGTGGTACTTTGCGGTGCCCCGCCCACTCAAAATGTTACACAATTTCATTTTTAGATGACATTGCTTTGTTTAACCTTTTTGTGTGATCTGCTTTCATTATCCACCCATCACTTCGACATCGATACATATAAAATAAATAAAATAAATAACGTCCATCGACCTCGTATTCGGAGTTCCCGTATGTTGCTCCGAGCTGTGAAAAGCATGGACTGACATTTTGTGTTCTCTGTGGCTTGATATAGTTTTGAATTGAATTTCGTGAAATTCCCATTTGAATTCTACATTTAAATAACTATATTAAAAGGTAAGCCTTTGTGGTTCTCCTTTTCGTGTACTTCGTGCAGAAATTTGTACAGAACATGGAACATGCTGCGTTTGCCATGCAGGAGTACTGTACTTCCCTCTGGGCTGGTGCTCCTGCCTCCCACCTTTCTCGGCTTCACGCTGTGGAAACCAAGGCATTTCGAATCATTGGCATCTCCCGCGATGAGGCTGAGTCTTTGGGCCTCTCACTCTCTCACCGCAGGCAGGTCGGTGGTCTTTCTGTCTTCTACCGTCTCCTCTCCGGTCTCGCCCCCCACTGCTGTGTCTGCGATTTGTCCCCACCATATTCCGCAGGGCGCTCAAGGTCCGCCAGCAACCCCCTTCTGGTAAAACTACCAAAGTCACGAATCATTGCTCACCTTCATTCTTTCATTCCTCTTTTTCCCGCCTTTGGAATAAACTCCTTCACTCTGTTCAATCCCATTCTTCCCTCCAGGCCTTGAAACAGCTGTTCACCACCACCTCTTATCCTCCCCCATCCAAATCCTCGATCTTTTCTACCCCCGTTAATCCACCCCAAACCCACCTCCTTCAAATCCCCTGCTTTCCTTCCTGAAGTCCCTGTAATGTCCATCTTGCATACCCCATGTTCCCCACCCCATCCCTCTCCCTTCCACAGATATCCGAATCTCTGTTCCCACTGTTTTGTCCTTCCCACTCCCACCCCTCTTGTCTCACGCCCCCCCTTGTTGTGCGTTGTGTGTTCACTCTCATACGAGCCTCGACAAGGTATACAAAAAAAGGATTGGAGACTACCCTGCTGATTATTATTTTATTTTTTTTTTATACAATGTCGAGGCCTCGAATAAGAGCTAACACACAGAACGTGTATAACAAGGGGATCAGGAGACAAGAAGGGTAGGAGAGGGAAGCACACAAAACAGTGGGGAACAGAGACTTGAGGAGATCTGTGGAAGGGAGAGGGTTGGGGTGGAGTACACAGGGTACACAATATGGACACTCCAGGGCTTTCAGGTTCTTACATGACAGGGATTTTCAGGAATGAAAACAGGGAATTTGAAGGAGGCGGGTTTGGGGTGGATTAGTGGGGGTAGAAAAGATCATGGTTTTGTATGGGGGAAGATAACAGGTGCTAGTGAACAGCTGTTTTGAAGACCTGGAGGGAAGAGTGGGATTGACGAGAGTGTGGGAGTTTCTTTGAAAGGTGGGAAAAAGAGGAATGAAAGAATGAAGGTGAGCAGTGATTCTTGATTTTGGTAGTTTTACCAGAAGGGGGTTGCTGGAGGACCTTGAGCACCCTGCGGAAATATGGGGGGGAGGCAGAAAACAGACAGACCACCGACCTGCCTGTGGCGAGAGAGTGAGAGGCCCAAATACTCAGCCTCATCGCGAGAGATACCAATGATCCTAAATGCCGTGGTTTCCACAGCGTGAAGCCGAGAAAGGTGAGAAGTGGGAGCACCAGCCCGGAGGGGAGAGCAGCACTCCATCAGGCGTTAGATGAAAGCTTTTATGTGGCAGGAGCTCAGGAGTGCCAAGGAAGGACTTTGCACGACGTAGAATGCCCAGTCGGCGACTGGCTTTGAAGGCCAGCTTGGAAATGTGGCTTTCCAGGAAAGATCATGGCAGATAGTGAGACCACGGAAGCTTGAATGAAAGACTTCTTCAAGAGGATGTTGAGAAAGTAGATCGGGAAGGGGGGGGGGGGGTTTTAAGACGGTCCTTTCGAGAGACAGTTTCCACAAGTCGTTGGACCAGCTTGTGATTTTATCCAGATCTGCAGAGAGTGAAGAGGCTGCTGCTTGTCGATTTGAGGGATGACAGATGGAACATCAGAGGGTGGAGTCATCAGCAAAGCGATGAAGAGGATTTTCCAGAGAGTCGGAGAGATCATTGATGAAAACCGAAAAAAGAACAGGGCTCAGAACACTACCTTGAGGAACTCCAGCCTGGACATGAAGAGGGGATGATACAATTCCATTGAGGGTCACACGTTGACTTCGACAGGAGAGGAAGTCTGCGAGCGGTGAGTGGATATTGCCTTGGATATCATAGGAAGAGAGTTTGGTGAGCAGGGCAGGGTGCCAGACTGTCTCAAAAGCATGCTATATGTCGACAGATATGGTTCTGATCTCATATCTGGCATTGAGGACCTCCATCCATTTTTGCGAAAGCAGGAGCAGCAAGTCCAGGGTATGTCTGAATCCCTGGTCTGAATCCAAATTGATGATCGGAAATCAGGCCATTGAAGAAGAGGAAGGATTTAATGTTGGAAGCGATGATGAATTCCATAACCTTGCTCATGATTCCGAGAAGGCTGATTGGTCTGTCGTTGCAGGGATCTGATTTTGCATGTTTTTTATGCAGAATGGTAATGGCAGATGACCTTGAGCAAATGAGAGGGTGAATATAACAGAGAGAGGGTGAGCAACAGCAACAGCAGCAGAGCAGGTTTTTATGACACGTGGGCTGATGCCGTCTGTACTGGTTGCAGAATCAGTCGAAGTTTGACAAGAATCTCCACCTTATCGGGGGAAAAGGACACAGAGTCCAGGAACAGATGAGTGCGACTGGGTAAAGGTGGGTTCAGAAAGCGATGGGTTTGGGACACAAGATTTAGAAGCAAACATGGAGTTTAGGCATTCAGCCTTTTCACATGCATTTTACAAGTTTAGTGGGAAACCAACCATGTCCTTCACAGTTCCTATAGAAAGTCTACACCCCCTTTTCAATTTTTCACCTTTTGTTGTCTTATAGCCTTCAATTAAATTACATTAAATCAGAGTTTTACTCGGTGGAATCACCTTTGACAGTTATTACAGCTGTGAGTCTGTTGGGATCGGTCTCGACCAACTTTGCACACCTTGATTGGGTAATATTTGCCCATTCTCTGCACAAAACTGTTCAAGCTCAGTCAAGTTGCATGGGGAGCGTTGATGGACAGCAATCTTCAAGTCGTGCCACAAATTTTTGATTGGATTTAGGTCGGAGATTTTACTGGGCCACTCAAGGACATTTATCTTTTTGTTCCTTAATGGTTTTTGTTAACATAAGTGAGGTTATGCATAGGGGTTGGTTGAGATGGTTCAGACATGTGGAAAGGATGGGGGCAGGCAATTGTGTGAAGAGGTGTATAAATATGAATGTGAATGGATGGAGAACGAGAGGCCATCCGAGGAAAACACGGGACGTGTTGCCGAGAGATGACCTTTGAGTTGAAGGCCTAACAAGAGGGCTAGCAAGGGATCGTGCGGTCTGGAAAGCAGCCAATAGGTGAACCACGGCTGACATAAGCAAGCATGGAAACGGCCGTAAAACGATGGTGATGATGATGTTGATTCCCGAGCCACTCCAGTGTAACTTCGCCTGTGTGCTTTGGGTCGTCGTCATGCTGAAAGGTGAACGTCTTACCCAATTTCAGCTTTCTTGCAGAGGGCAGCAGGTTTTCCTCAAGGATTTTTCTGCATTTTGCTCCATCCATTTTCCTTTCTATCCTGACAAGTGCTCCAGTACCTGCTGATGAGAAACATCCCCATATCATGTTGCTGCCACCACCATGCTTCACAGTAGGGATGGTGTTCTTTGGGTGATGTGCTGTGTTGGGTTTGCCCCAAACATAACACTTTGCATTTAGGCCAAAAAGTTTCATCATGGTTTTGTCAAACCATAAAACTTTTTGCCACCTGGCTTCAGAATCTCCAGAGTGTTTTTTTGCATACCTCAAACAGGAATCAAGGTGGGATTTTTTTTGAATAATGGCTTCCTTCTTGCCACTCTACCGTACAGGCCAGACTTGTGGAGTGCTTGGGATATTGTTGTCATATGCACACAGAGACTAGTCCTTGCCATAAAGTAGCTCTTTCAAAGTTGCATTTGGCCTCTTGGTGCCCTCTCTGATCAGTCTCCTTCTTGCTTGGTCATCCAGTTTGGAGGGATGGCCTGATCTAGGCAGGGTCTTGGTGGTACACTTCTTAATTATTTTCTTGACTGCACTCCAAGGGATACTCAAGGCCTTTGAAATATTTTTATACCAATCCCCTGATCTGTGCCTTTCCACAACCTTATCCCGGAAATCTTTTGAAAGCTCCTTGGTGTTCATGGTTGAGTCTTTGCTGTGAAATCCACTCCATAGCAGAGGAAACCTACAAGAACAGTTGATTTTATTCTGTAATAATCAGAATCACTACAATTTAACACAGGTGGAGGCCAATTAACTTGGTATGTGATTTTGAAGGTGATTGGTTACACCTGAACTAATTTACAATTGCTATTATAAGGGGGGTGGACACTTATCCAACCAAGATATTCTAGTTTTGTATTTTTAATTGATTTTCTGAACTTTGTGGAATTTGTTTTTCACTTGGAAGTTGTGGGTTACGATGTGTAAATGCAGGTGGAAAAAGTCTGATTTAATGCAATTTAATTCCAGGCTCTAAGGCAACAAAAGGGGAAAATTTTGAAAGGGGGTGTATATACTTTCTATGGGCACTGTAAATGTGAAAAACAAATTTAACCGATGCTTTAATGGAGTTGGATACCTCTGGAATGTATGACGTCTAAGAATTTTGCTTGGGTAACATATTTCCTTGGTTTTGGCCTGAATGGAGTTACAGACGTACAGTAGGTTTTAATTTTAAACCTCATCAGCATGCGAGCGATCGCGTTTTCCTTTGTCCTCGTGGCTGTTTCCAAAGCAGTTGGTTATTACTTCTGCCACCAAAGGTGGAAGGAGGTTATGTTTTCACCCCTGTCTGTCTGTTTCTTTGTTTGTCTGTCTGTTTGTCTGTTTGTGTGCAGGATATCTCAAAAAGTTGTGCACGGATTCAGATTAAATTTGGTGGACAGGTTTGAGGTGTGACGAGGACGAAATGATTAGATTTTGGTGAAGGTGCAGATTCGGATCCTGCTACAAGAATTATTTTTACGTGATTCTTCACCATTGAGAGATAGGGCCAAAAACAATATATTGTTGCGAATTCGCGCCCGTCGGCGTGCGATCGGCCACGCGACTCGAACCGCGAAAAAAAGAGAGAGGATTCAGGCACGCTGCTCTCCTCCATCCCTTCCGTGGAAGGGAACGTAGGGGTTGGGAGTAGGCTAGGTGACAGAATAGGTTAGCCGAACAAGGACGATAAAGGGGGTTAGGGGACGATTTATAGTGGGGAAGAGAAGTGAAAAATAACAACAAAAAAATAAGTTGGGGCTAAATTGGGTTTTACAAATTAAGAGGGAGTGGGTAGGTACAGTGACAGGCAAAGGCGATAGGTGGGAGGCAGACAGGTAGGTTAGGTCCGAGTCCACCTTCTGTGTGGCCAACACCACGCACTCCCTCCACCAACCTCCACTGCAAGGAAGGCTGGCCAACTTCATCGTCTGCGGCTGTGTGCTGCGGGGCCTGTGCCGCCACTTCATCAGCTGTTGTTTGCTACAAGGCCTGTGCCGGCGGATCGTCCGACGACTGTTTTTACTGCAAGGCCTGTGCCGGCCGATCGTCGCTGTTTTGTTCTTCGGCCTGTGCCGGCCGGATCGTCGGCTGTTTTGTTCTTCAAGGCCTGTGCCGGCCAGTTCGTCTGCCGGCTGTGTTTGCCTGCAACGGCCTTTTCTGCAGGCTATGTTGCCTTTACCGTTGCCATGTCATGCCCACTGCCCCTGTTCACCAGCCCCGTTCAATTTTGCTTTGCACCCCCCTGTTCATTTCCATGCCCGCCAGATCCGCAAGCAACAGTTTGCAAGCTGCAGGAACTGTCCTGTTGGCAGCTGCAACACGGGCCTGCGTGGCGGCCCGTGCACCGGTTTTCTGTTGACTCTTACCTTTTTCCTGCAGAGTCCATTGATCCTGGGCCATGGTTTAGTGTAAAATTTGTAAGTTAAGGTGTTAAGTTGTATTGTAAATATGAGTGCGCCCCCGGCATGTATGTGTTAGCGCCGGCAATTTTATTTAAGTCGTCTGTGTGAGTGAGTTTGTTTAGTTAGTTACTCAGCCCTCAGGTTATTTATTTTGGGGACACGAATACCATGAATGTCGCACTCAGGGATCCGTAGGTAAAACGTACTAGGGGAGAACTACACATGATGGCACACGATAATTTGACGACTCGGGACGAGTCTGTAAAAAGGGGAGGGGGTAGTGTTACGGCTCTGGAAATTCGCAAACACCATAAAGGTCCCGTAGGTGAGATATATTTCTTAAGTACATGTGTAGTTAGCCCAAACCCATTGTATAGAGGGAATTAATGTGATTCATTCGGGCTGCGATCCTTTGAGTTAGGCGTTTTTCTGTTCTGCTTTATTTCGAACCAATCACACTTCAACGTCAACAACGCCAACCAACAACAACAACGCTAACCACGCCACCACTCTAACAACGCCAGCAGCAAAACCTACCTTCACCACTCGCTACCGCAAACCTCACATCGCCGCCATTCCAGGCAGCTCCATGGCCATCGGACACCGCCGAAAACCCTCCACCACCTTCTCCTACGGCCATTCCCGCACCACCTGTGGACGCCGAGCGTCGAGCTGTCTTCAGCGAGACACGCGAGACGCGAGTGCAGATGGCGGGTTTTCCGAGGAGAATTCGGATCAGAAATGATACACGCCCACATCTGATCCACCCAATCAGGAAGCGCGGGGCGCGCTTGGCCCCGCCTCCAGACGCGCCTGACGAAAATCGGCATATGCAAATTTGAGGATCAGGAATGATACACGCCCCCTTTTTCTCCGTCCAATCGGCGAGCGTGGCTCCGCCCCTGAGGTCGTTTGGATCCGAGAATTTGCATATGGTGGGTTCCCGAAGCCGATAAAAAGCGAGCGCAGTGAGTTGAGTAGTATCGTGGAGGAGTGTCGGTGGAGCAGCAGATCGGTGAGAGGTCAGTTGGGCTGGGTCGTTGGACGGAGCTCGAAGCAGAGGTGGGGCAGACGGCTGCGGAGGCGACCGGCTGCGGAGGGCGATCGGCTGAGGAGGACCTGGAGGAGCGGGACGACGAGGTCGCGTTGAGTCGAGCAAGCCAGCCATACTCCCTCCCCAGAGCATCAACAATTCCCCCTTTCCCCCGCGCTGAGAGAGTGCGACAAGGGGCCCCGTTCCCACTTACACCAGCAGGTGCCCACGGAACCGCCGTGCAGCGACATTCTGCGGCTCGCCACGAGGCGCGGGTAGGACCCTTCGGTCTCGTGGGCCTGGCCGCTCATCCAGGTTCCACGCGCATTAGGCCCACGGGCCCAGTCTGACTCCCTTGCCTGTGAGGGGTCTTTTCTTTGCTTCGGTGTGAATGCGTGTTGTGGCGCCGTGTCTTGTAAGGTAGTAACTGTATAAGTGGTCCGTGTGTCGTGTAGTCGGTTTTAACTCCTTTCATATGTGCATTTCTTTTGTTCTATGTGATATATGTGCAATCGTTAATTGTGGCTGTAAATACGTGCTATAGGTGTGCTCCGTGTGCGCGGAATAAATGTGCATGTGTAACTGTTTTCCCGTTTCGCTTCGTCTTTTCTTTAATTGAACCTCCATCTTGCTTCACGTAAAAGGGTTCGCAGTGGGCTGGATACGCCCGGTAAATAATCTGAACCGTCGAGGTCGACGATAACACGCTCGGTTATCCGATAGTACGGAACGGCCCGCCCAAGCGGCTCGTGTCCGGAGTCGACCTGCGGCGAGGTACGATCGCCCGGTTTACCATCCGCGTGGGTACTTAGGTAGGTCGAGTTTGGCGAACAACCCTATCCTACGCGGGTGGCCGATTGGCACGATTGTGGTGAGGTCGAAAGGCCCACCCGTGACTGGATCCCGGCGTTAGCCGGGAGGGTCACGACTGAATTGTCCGTCCGGTGGGCGAGGCGG
>CM068954.1:10579346-10585623 GCA_035128595.1 Eptatretus atami
ATCAAACTCTTGTTTTTACCTGTTTTTCAATAAAATTCCATATATACATTGAACGGCCCTCATACATCCCTGAAACTTAAATTATATTCCACTTCATTTTCATATCCCATTGAATTTATTTGCAGAATTTCTATGGCCGTGCAACCTGCTGACAGAGTTTTATGGTCATGTTAGACCAGCGTATGTCGATTAAAGAAATTTGTGAAATTTTGCTCATGTTTAATCATACGTCAACCTGGGAAGATTGTGTGCAGGAATGTTAAAAAAAAAAAAATGCTACGATTCCTGTTGTCACCTTCCCCGGTATTCAAAGAATTCCCTTGATCACCTATTGGGCCCCAACTCACAGGAAGGTGGTTCGGAAGGTGATCCTCAGCATCGGCTCCGAGTCGTTGATCTACGTGCTTGTTGGACACCAGCAAATCGTACAGCTGCCTTTGAGCTGTATGAAGGTTACCACAAGGTCTTCTTGACTTACCTTATGTCCTCATCTTGCTTCATTCATCGTTTTCTTGTGAATCAGATCTCCCTCCAACTCTCATTCAAACTTTTTCTCACCATATTGTTTTGTCTTACTTCACATTCCACCGTCATTGGCATCTGTCAGGCAGCCATTTCACATTGAAAAATTTTTTTAAAACCCACATCTTTCCATCAGTACACCTTGACATTTTCCAGGTCGTTTTTAAAAACGAAATCTCTCACACCCATTCTTATCTTTCAGGCAGCCATTTTAAAACAAAATCTCTCCACTGAAGCTCTAAAGGGCTTGAGACTTGAAGGCCAAGAATCGCAGAGCAAGAGATTCCGGCGACAGGGGTCCCACGGAAGCGTTTCATCTTCACCCTCTCCAATACCGTCTTCTCCGACCTCACCGAGTCCTTCTTCCACTTCTATATCTTCTTCTCATTGTGACGGTAATTTAACCGATCTGTGAGTTTAAGAAAACAGGTATTCCAGACAGAAAATAGTATACTTATATTTTGACATTAGTTTCCGTGCATGCTTCAGCATCCTCTGATACTTTATACATTTCCTCATTGCATCAGCTTTTTTGGTGGACATGCTGCTTTGTCATGTTGTGGTTCCCAGGGGAGCACTTGTTGGAGCGATTGCTGCGCGAGCCAGGAGGAAATTTTGTTGTATTTTCGGAGGAATCCAATGGTGGAAGAGAGACATTGGCCGGACCTGCTGCTTGCAAAACACCTGATATAGCAGCACGACTTTGGCTTGTGGATCTAGTGAACTCCCAGGTAATGGAACATAACAATTTAAAGGGTGTTGTCAGTTTTTTGGATACAAAACTTTGCCTCATAGAAGAGTGATGTGACAGAGTGCAAAGGGGACTGAATATACTGACATTAATTTGAAAGCTCCCTTCCAAGCTGCACACAACGATTAGATTCTGTGTATAATAATCTGATTCAGTGTGGGCAACAGGTGGATACGAGGAAGGGAATGAAGAAACAGGAAACGCATCTCAACTTTGTGTTTGCTTCCAAATGTCATATCCGACTCCTCACTCCCTGCCCCAACCTTGCACGCGCGCACACCAACACACACACACACACACACACACACACCAAACTGCTCCTGGACAATGTGTCCTTTCTCAGTTGAGAAGGTGGAAAAATTTTTGGCAACCCTTGACTCCGATTCTATGATGGGCCTGGACGGCATCAGTGTCCGCGTCCTAAAATCCTGCTCTGCCCCTTTTTTGCAAATCCTCTTTATCTTCTGTTCAATCTACCATTTGCCTTCGGTCACCTTCTGTCTAATTGAAAGTCAGCCAACATCACTGCATTATACCAAAGTTAAAAAACAGATTCCCTTCATCACAGGCCAATTTAGCTTACTGTACTTTCAATTATATGGAAAGTCATGGAACCCATCATTGCAGTTAACATGAAATGCTTCTTTTTCTCCAACAGCCTCATCTCAGTTCATAGGTTTGGTTTCTGACCCCGTCACTCCATCCTGGACTTGCTGCTGCTTATCTATCAACAATCAATGGAAGCCCCTTTTAGGGCTATTTCTCTGGATATATCTTGTCTTTAACTTGAGCACCCCAAAACTCTCAGCCAATGGCATACATCCTCTCATGGTTTATGGATTTCCTATGCTCTCATAAATAGAACGTGGCTCTTAACAGGATCCCCTCATCTCTTGTCGTTGTCGACGGTGGTACACCCCAAGGCATTATATGAGATGGTGGTGCACTGCTTTCTTGAAGCTCTGGAGGAAAGAGCAATTGAACTGTCTGTGGAAGCAGTTCCACAAACGGGAGAAGAGGAACGATGTCTTGGGCCCAATCCTGTTCCACATTTTCATCAACAATATTTTTATCTAATTATTTGGTAATTTGGGGGTAGGAGAGGGGGGTTTAACGGGGGTAGAAAATATCACGGTATTGAATGGTGGATGACCTGAGATGGTGGTGAACAGCTGCTGTCTTGAAAAGTTGGAGGGAAGAATGATATTGAAGAAAAAAACATTGGTTCCACAGGTGAGAGAAAAAGAGGAACAAATGAGTGAGGATGAGCAGTGATTCTGGATTTTTGGAGAGTCACCAGAAGGGGGCTGATGGTGGACCCATATGTGCCATGCAGAAACATGGAGGGGACAAATTACGAAAAGAGCAGGGAGGGTACAAGACCAGAAAGGAGTTGATGTAAGACAGAGAGACCACTATCCTGTCTGCGATGGGAAAGTGATTAGCCCATAGGCTCAACTTCAGGTAAGGTCAGATATGGGAGCATGCGCTGGAGCAGCGTGTCACTGTGTCCACTTTCCGCTGGTACTCCAAGCATCTCCGTCTGGCCATCTCCCAGGCAGATACCTGGCCCATCCCGATCTCTTTGAGATGCCGATCAACCTGCTGCAACCACAAGGCACGTAGTCGGCCCGTTGGCCTCCTCCACTCACGAGGCTCCCTCGCTGAAATATTGTGGTGAGTAGGATCAGCGTCAGGAAAAATTAGCCAGGACAATGCAGGTAACAAATCTCATCTGGGTCTCTCTCAGAAACCGCAAGTTGGACACGAAGTCTGACCAGCGTAGCCAAGGATTCTCCAAAGAGATCTGGTTCCAAAGAGTTAAGTCTCCATCTCATGTCCTTGTCAGAGTCCAAGTCTCACATCCATAGAGCAAGACTTGGAAGCACCAAGGACCTGAAGACTCGGACTTCCGTCCTCCCGCACAGGTACCGCGCAGTGCCACACCCAATGATCCAGTGAATCCATGATTCCCTTGGCCCGACCCAGACGTCGATTGACCTTTCGCTCACAACATGCAGAGACATGAATATCACTGCCAAGGTAAGTGAATCTCTCCGTGACCTCAACATCCTCACCACAAACAGGTACATACAAGGTAGCAGCATCCAAGATGTCATTGAAAGCCTGGATCTAGTTTTGACCAGGAAACCCATAATCCCAGCGGCTCCGACTCCTCATTCAGCACCTCGAGGGCCCCCAAAAGGATATCCAGTGACTCCGCAAAGATGACTGCATAATCTGCGAAATCAAGGTCAGAGATCCTGACATTCCCAAACGATGCACCGCAGCGTGATCTTTCCGACATCCTCCCCAGAATCCATTCCATACAAACACCGAAAAGTGTGGGGGCCAGTACACCCCTGACCAACTCCAATAACAACTAGAAATAAGTCTGAGATGGAACCACCACTTCTTACAGCACCCTCAGTACCAGAGTATAGTTCAGAAATCAGATCGATCAGTTTTGTTGGCACCCTACAAAGACCGAGAGTTCTCCAGAGGGCATCCCGATTCATTAAATCAATTGCTTTGCAGAGATCAACATAGGCTGCAAGCATCCCCTGCTGAAACTCTCATTTGTATTCGGTGAGGACCCAAAGAGCAAGGATTTGGTGAATTGTTGACCTCTTTGGTGCAAAGCCAGACTGCTCTGGGCACTGGTGCTTAAGTAAATGGTGGCGAACCCTATCAAGAATTATCCAAGCAAAGACCTTGCCCAGCACTGAGAGCAGCGTCACCCCTCGGTGGTTGTTGCAGTTCTGCCAATCACCCTTCCCTTTCCAGAGATGCACAATCAGCCCCCTCTCCATCCCGTTGGGATAATAGCTGTGCTCCAAACAGAGCACGGAACTGCATGCAATGACACGAGCAGTTCTCGATCAAGCTGTGGATGAAAGCCTCATATGTGGATAGGAGTGCAGGTGTGCAAAGTTTCATTCCGAATGTCCCAGCCAGATCTGAGATAACAAGTGAGGAACGAGGGAAAATGAAGAGGATCAGGAAGAACGAAGAGAACCAAAAGAATCAAGCAGCACCGGTACTTCTTCAAGCTTCACCGTCCCACATGGCTCCTCGCTCTCGTGAGATTCTTCTTCCTTTCAAATCCGTTTCCTGTCCTCGTATAAAAAGTACTTGGGGTTGATTGGTTGTTCCGAGTTTTAAACCACGCCCCGCTATCCAACATTTCCGAGCATTGCGTCAGCATGTAAGGAACAAGCTTGGTGGATTAATTCTGCGTGCATCGGATGTTCGTGTAGAAAATGATGCATGTAAAAAGATAGTCACCAAGACAAGTCCCTCGTCTATCCACCCCTTCTGCTGCACACGAACAATGAAGCCGACTGGAAACTTGTCTTTGGGCAGTGTCTTGGTCTTAAACACAACATACGAGGGAAGCTTGCCACGCAAGCTTATTTGAGGTGTGTGTGCTCCGTTATTGGACACCAGCTATTGTGACTAATTCTTCTTTTGATGTGAGACCAGGTGTTCTTCTCTTTTTTTGTGTGTTTAATGTCATTTTCAGAGCCGCAAGTCTCAACATACGCCACACACCTAAACTCCGGGTGTCTCTAGTTTTTATATTCATTTAATTTCCGCACATGGTTAATAAAACGCTGAACAAACTCGAAACCTGAACAGATTTTCAAAATTTAAATTGAGCTTAACAGCAGTTCCGACTGCTACACAAGTGTTCATTTGGAATATCAGTGAAATTCAGCATTGATCGTTTTTAAGACTGATTTTGTTTTTCCTATACCCGTGTATTAACTGCACCCCCAGCTCTTACCTTTTTTTACCGATAAAAAGTGCGGTTTATACACCGGAAAATATGGAAAATATGTTGACACATTTTTGTGATTTAAATTAAAAAAAGAAAAAACATTTTCTGTGCATATTTTTCAGTTATTTAGTTTTCTCCAACAACTTTCAGAGTTACAATACTCGAGAGGCCAACCGTTACTGGTTATCGACTGTGTCGTTTTGTGGTGTACAAAATTTTCCCAAGTTTGAATATTTTCAACACTCGTTCAGAGTGAACATATGTAAAAGATATACATAGTTTTCACTTACACAATTAGCAATTTAATTATGTCTTAAACTTAAAGCTTAACGGATATGGACATAATCCTCAAATAGCTGTGTAATTCAGGGAATCATAAATTTGTACGAACGACAACATGCCGACATTCGCTGTCTAAGGGCGACTAATCTTCCGCACACCACAAAAT
This sequence comes from Eptatretus atami, assembly GCA_035128595.1. Taxonomy (NCBI): domain Eukaryota; kingdom Metazoa; phylum Chordata; class Myxini; order Myxiniformes; family Myxinidae; genus Eptatretus; species Eptatretus atami. The sequence continues at coordinate 10,584,852 of CM068954.1, forward strand.
AGTTCACAGCTTATCACAAACTACAATTTGAACAATATGATCTAACTCTCAACTCCACTGTGTTTGGATTTCTGTACATATCTTTCAGTTATTTCGTTTTCTCCAGTTCTCCGTTCATTCCTCGGCTTTGCCTATTTCATATCTTATATATTATTTCCGAGTTTGTGGTTTCGTGTCGCGCTATCTTCGACTTTGTTCTGCGCTCGAGTAACGTGATATTCGGCTTACATTATCTCAAAGACCATATGAGGTGCATGGTACAAAAAAAAGTAAATAAAATGGTTCTGAAACAGTGAAATCGTATTCCACTTACTGCATTAAAGTAAAATTACTACTGATACTCTGCATCAGTTCCTTTCTCAAAACACCCACCCCAACATGTCGCGCAGAGCAAGGGTTATGCTAGTTAAATTGAAGATTCAGTTTGGAGAGATTGAGAAAAGGAGGAAAAATAATTAAAGTAGAAGGGAATCGCTTTGGAGTGAAAAATGAAGGTGTTTTTGTTTATTTTTTTTTATTTTTTGAAGCGAAGAGGGGAAATGTGATAACGTCGAGGAGATAGAAGTACAGTATTTCGAAAGAAAGAAGCAAAATTAGGAATACTGGACAAAAGGGACACAGAATTTTCACAGTTGCTATCTGAGCAGCAGCGAAAGTATACCATTGAATAACACGAAAACGATTTAGACAAATACAGCACAGAGAAGGCACGATTTAATGCGGAATATTGGACGGGATATACGAGTACTGTCGTGGCCAAAAATATTGGCAC
>CM068954.1:10586201-10617638 GCA_035128595.1 Eptatretus atami
TTGCAGTGAAGGATTGTTCGAATGGTGGAGAAAGCACCTCGATCAACTGACAAACAGATTCATGCTGACCTTCAGACACAAGGTAGGACAGTTTCAACTCACACCATCCGTCACTAACTCAATGAAAAGGGGTTCTATGGTAGGAGACCCAGGAGGATCCCACTGCTGAGAGACAGAGAGAGACAGTGACAGACAGACATAAGAAAGCCTGACTGGAGTTTGCCAAGACACACCTGAACAAGCCAAAATCCTTCTAGGAGAATGTCCTGTTGACAGATGAGACCAAATTAGAGCTTTTTGTGAAAGCACATCATCTCAATGTTTACAGAAAACAAAATTAAACCTTCAAAGAAAAGAACACCTAACCCTACAGTCAAACATTGAGGAGGTTCAGTGATGTTTTGGGGTTGCTGTGCTTCCTCTGGCACTGGGTGCCTTGAATGTGTGCATGAAATCAGGAGATTGCCAAGGCATTTTGGAGTGCATTGTTCAACCCAGTGTCAGAAAGCTGGGTCTCCGTCGAAGGTCATGGGTCTTGCAGCAGGACAATGACCCCAAACACACTTCAAGAAGCACTCATGAATGGTTCAAGCCAAAACGCTGGACTGTTCTGAAGTGACCAGTAATGAGTCCAGATCTAAATCCCATTGAGCACCTGTGGGGAGATCTGAAAACAGCAGTTGGGAGAAGGTACCCTTCAAATCTGGGAGAACTGGAGCAGTTTGCACAAGAAGAGTGGGACAAACTACCAGTCGAGAGGTGAAGGAAGCTCATTCATAGCTATCGGAAGTGCTTGACTGCAAAGGTTATGTAAAATAACAGTGAAATAGAGAATTGTGGAGAGCAAATACTTTTGTCAATTTCAACTTATTTTTACGAGAAAATTGTGAGTTATTTGAAAAAAGTGCAGCAAAAAAATTAAAATAAAAGCGCAACAGTCAAACAGCAGCAGCTTCAATGAACACATGGAAAAATCGCCGAACCAGAAAAATCGATTTGGACCAACAATACCCGCTCGATGAACCACTGATCCAAACTCATGGGAAATTGTTCACGATGATTATTGCATTCCTATATCTGCTAATCGTTGATTCATGGAATAATGACTCGTTGAAAGAAGAATGATTTCCTGCAGATGACCATTATTTAGCTCATGAATTGAAGTAGTTGAGTCGACTCTCAAATAAAAATCTTATCCTTTCATTGTATGTTCCGAACATGCACCCAACCAACCACATTCAACTTAATCATGCCATTGCCATGCAAATATAGTTGAAATGTTGTCATTAATATTTTGTGGTCGTCTCTTTTTGAGTGCAGGTGTTGCTGCGAGGAGCAGAAACAGCTGGTTGTGTCCTTGTGGCAGCAGCACATGCAGAACTGCTCCAGTGTCTTCACAACCCTACGTGGTTTTCTCATGGTCTCAGGCAGAAACGCAGCTGGCAGTGTTACCTGGGCAGCATGCAGTACTTTGCCACCACAGACAGCGGTATGGACACTGAAGGTGATGAGCAGCAATGGCTTGAGGTACTGACTCAGGGTGGTTTTTGCATTACCTTGACTTAGCAATTGATTATATTATTGGTTTGTGTTTTTAAGTTGAGTGTTGCTACGTGGTTTCTTTGCACTCGTATTTTCACACAAATTATGGATGCTTGGGACAGGTTAAGAACATTGAAGAGCAGCAACGTGGAAGCCTCGATAGTGTGGCCGAATTGATTGAAGGGGGCCAGGCTGTTGGAGGCATGGTCACAACCTCCAAAGGTATTGACTTCTTATCTGCTCTGCCTGCCTGTTCCACACATCTGCATTTTTTTTTCGGGTTGCCTTTCTGAAAACCTTATAGTGGGCAACTTAGCAAACAATTGTCCATTTTGTGAGAAACACCAAATTTGGCACACTAGTAGCCTAACATATTATGAACAGATTTGGATATTGGGCCATCTCAAATTCAGCCCTGATGGCTGTGGCAGCCATTTTCCAAAATGGCCGCTAGCGGTTACTATAATTTCACTCTAACATTGGTTTGAACATTTATTAAAAGCTGAATTAAGAAAAACATAACCTGTAGCCACCTCAAGTTTAAAGATAGCCGCCATTTTGCAAGATGGCTGCTAATTATTTGTTGTACCGACGACTATCTCACTCATAGAAATTTGTTGTTGAGAATGGTGGCAAACGAATCAAGGCTGCGTCTGATTGATATGATACACAACATCGCTTATGTAAAGTCAGTGGTTGTTGAGCATGGTGGCAAACGAATCGCGGGCTGCGTCTGATTGATATGAATACCAACATCGCCTATGTAAAGTCAGTGGTTGTTGAGCATGGTGGCAAACGAATCATGGGCTGCGTCTCATTCATATGAATACCAACATCTCACTCATAGAAATTGATCGAAAGTAGTCTGATTTAAATGTTCTGAATCAGTGACACAGTCTGCTCTGTTAATATTCTCTCAATTTTGTGAGCACTCTCCCTCACACACACACAAAGCTGTGCATTCAAGTGCGGCCTTTTTGCACTTGCAACGCTTCAGACAGCTCTTCTTGCACTTGCACGATACTAGCTCATAGCAGGTGTGGGCTGCTTTGGTAGCTTCGTCCAGTGTGGCTCGTACACCCCCTCGTCATTCTTGACCCAGCCCCACTGGATGGAGGGGCAGCTCTGGCGTTGGTAGCAGTGTTTGACCCCACACATGGCCTCCTTGGTAGGCGCCCTCTTCACATGCTCCTCCAGAGCTGCCTTGTTGGCGGGATCAGCTGCACGTTGTTCTTCTTCGCGAAGAGTTTCTTCCGGGCCTTGTCAATTCGTTGCACGTGCTTTTCTGTCATAGAGCAATATGATGAACCTCTCGATGGTGCATGACATCGTCTGGTATGCCACTTGGTGCAGAGGATAGCTTCAGCAGTGCGTCTGTAAGTTCTGGCAGAACGGTCCAGATTGTCCAAGCAGTCTTCTTACCATGTCCAGCAAAGCTAGATACAGTGTCACACCCAGTCAGAGCGTGAAACATTGGGAGTGCCTGTGCTTTCTCTGGTCCTAGGCCAGCTGCTATTTAGTGGGCTGCCAGTACCGAAAACTCTTCCCAGTGCCAAATGCTAGCCACAGTTCATCTTCTGGTTGCAGTCCCTGGCCCCTGACACAGCCAACACCACAACATCGGTGTCAACTGTCTTGATCAGTATCTTGTGGTGACCATGGTTGGCTGCATGGGATGCATGCAACAACATTCGACTGTCAGCTTCTTCGTGGCTGCATGGGGCGAGCAAGGCCAGGTCTAGCAGCGGTGGCTTGCTCAGGACTGCCTCTCCATCAGTTATAACCAGCTGCTTGTCATCCTGGTCAAACCACCTGAAGATAGCTTCTGATAGGAACTTGAACAGCTCGGTCTTGTTGGTGTCCACTCGGAGGAAGTTCTGCCAGTTTCCAGGTATAACTGCTGTCCAACCACACATCTACGCACTCCTTTTCCACGCTTTGATCTTGCACTGCCTTTCAGTGAATCAGCAACGTAGCGGTCCCAGACCAGGTCCAGGCGTGACACAGTCTGAAGCTTTGTTGACAGTACGGTATGAAGACATCCTGGGCATAGTCATCAAAGTTCTTGGCTACCGCAGGCTTCAGCATCTGGACAATGACTGCCCCATCAAGAAACAGGCTGGTGGTATCAGGAGCCCCTGATTGGGCATTGGAGAACTCTTCAAAGCATTTGAGGAGATCACTCTTCGTACCTAGACGGAGACTTTCTCCATCGGAGAGAGCTGGAGGACACGCTTGATTCTCCTAGCCCATAGTAAAATACTATGCCATTGTAAAATTCTACCAGACGCTGGTGACGGCACATAGACAACACAACCATCATGAGTTACATGGCTTCATTCCCAATATGACCGAATTCATCCATATTTAGGTTACTTCGAGCCGATGTGCTGAGATGTGTTGCGATTGACTGTAAGAGTCAATAAAACGCAGTTTCAGAAACGAAAGGTTACTCAACAAACTGACCAAAACAAATTAGCTTAGCCATGAAAATGGAAACTAGAATGGAAAACTACTTCCAAATGGTTTGGCATTGCGTCAATCGAACGAGAATAACCCGAAAACTAACGAGTTATCATGGTAAAGATATCTCGCCAACACGCCGGTACGAAGAGAGAACTTCCTCACTCAGTAGCAAACTGGAACTGGCGCCGTGAAGGCAGAACGGAAATACACGCAGAACCTCGTAACCCGGTAATCCGTGACTGATAATCCTATGACCAAACTGCACCCCGCAAACCAAACTCAACTTGATGAACTACGGTTAACAATGGGATAGCATAGAGAACTCTATGGGCACAGAACAAAATAACAATGAATCGAGTCAACAAGTGTAAGCTGGCAACTCAACCGTGCGCGATTCCGGGGTCAATTGCACGCACACCACTTCTACGACCATGTGCCAAGCCAATAGTGCTATGAATGTTTATCATTGGTTTTCATTCAGAATCTGTCTTAATAAGACTAATTAGTCCACTTTAACTTTTTTTTTCTCAACCAAATCAAATTGTTACTTTCTTTGACCATATTGGACTTATTAGTAAATCAACTATCAACCTGCATTCCTCTCCAGTAAAGCAGATATGTGTCATAACAGTAACCACTGGGGCCATTTTGAAAAGTGGCTGCCACAGCCATCAGCGGCTGAATTTGAGATGGCCCAATATCCAAATCTGTTCATAATATGATAGGCTACTAGTCTGCCAAATTTGGTGCTTTCCTCACAAAATGCACAATTGTTATGCTATATTTAGCTAAGTTGCCCCACTATTCGGAAGTCCTTCCTCTCGTTTAATATTTGCAATTCATTGGTCCAAATTATCCTTGCTCTCTCGTTTGTTTCTACAGCAAGTTTGCACTTCTCTGAATGAGGGTATGCGACCATATTGATGGTGACGAAATAGGAGGGAAGAAATTCGTATTAAGGTTGATTTAAGAGCACAAGCAGTAAGGAGAGTGCTTTCATTGAAACAAGCTGTTCAATGAGGACTTTACTCACTTTAAAGTAAAGGAGTAAAGTGAGGACTTTATTCACTTTACTCCTTCACTTTGGAGCGGACAGAGAATATTCAGGTGACAAAATGCAGTTTTCTCAGAGTCTCACGAGAAGTACTTCTCGTGATACAAGTAAATCCATCCATCCATCCATTGGGACCATACTCTGTGCAGAGCATTGGTGCCGACTAGGCAGTCTCCTTGGCTATTGGGCACAATCCTGGACGGGTCGCCACTCCGACACAGGATACCAGCAAGCTGGCGCTCATTTTGCCGACCTCGGAAGGATGACGGGCTGAGTCAACTCCATCTGGTATTAATTCAACAGCCGAGCAGGATTTGAACTCCAGGACCCATGGATCCCAAGCCCACCACTCGAGCCATTAAGCCAACACCAGGCATATAAGTAAATGTGGAGGTCGTAAATGAGCGGCTCGAGAACATGAAGGAAGGAAAGATGACAGGACCAGAAGGATTCCATCTGAGGTTACTCTGCAGGGGTTGGCTGAGCACTGGTATGAGCAGACATGTTTAATTTGATAAGGTCATCAAATAGGGGAGATGGTAAGATAGCCTAAGTGATATTGATACAGAATGAGAACGGATTGAATGGAGAATGATTGACCGCTCAGCCTAACCTCTATGAATACGAAAGATATTCAAATCTAGAATTGGATACACAGTCAGGCATCACTTTGAGTGAGATTATAATATGTGGCTTCATGAGCGCTTAAGTCATGTTTCCAGTATTTAGTGGAGTTTTCCAACAATGTTTTACAAGCCGGGTGGATGAATATTTGATCCAGGAAGAAGGAGTCCTCGAATGGTGGTAATTCTATAATACAGACATATACATCGGACAACGCACCAGACTTCACTTCAGACAAACACAGCTGCCGAGATTGTGGGAAGTGATGTTACTTCCTGGAATACTCTGGATATCAGTGACGTCACAACAATGACACCGCTTTTTTCACCGCATTCAGCAGGGAATTTCCTTAGGAGGAATTTCCTCCTCCCCATGGATGTCAACCTTTGGGGATTGTCCGTGTGCTCTTAACCCGTTAAATGCTGAACATCAATCAAGGAAGTAGCACGTACCATTTTTTTACGTCTTCGGAATGACTCGGCCGGGGTCTGAATCGAACTGCCGACCTGCGAAACTCAGAATGGATGCTCCAACCATTACGCCACTGAGTCTAGCGCTTACATCAACAAACGGTTTTACTGTGATTTTTGTTTTTTTGCAAACGGTGATACCATCATGCTTGTATAATGATGTAAACGGAGTCGAGTACCGGTTGTTCCAAAAAAACCCCAAACCAAGCTCAGTTTTATTTTTGAGCAAACCTCAAATATATAAAAGTCAAGTGCCTGGCCCGGTGTGCAATGAGCGAGTGTGGCATCATTGGACCATTCTGGTTCGAAAATGAGGACGGTAATGTCACGACCATCAACTCTGAGCGTGACAAAGTGCTCAACGAGTTCTGGGCTGCTCTTAGTCGCAGGAGAAGCTTTCGAAGATGAGAACAATGGTTTCACAGCATGGGGTAACCCCTTACACCACAAATGAGTCCCTTGAGTGGGTGACAAGCCACTTCAGTGAGAGAGCGATTGGCCGATGCTTAAGCGTCGAGTGGTCCCCACATTCCTCTGATCTGAGACCGTTATATTTTCTTTACTTACGAAATCTAAAGATTTCGTAAGTATATTGATGACTTCCGTCCTCTGTTTGTGTGTTTGTGTGTTTGTGTGTTTGTTTGTAGGCACGATAACTCGAGAACGGAAGAAGCTACCAATGTCAAATTACACCACGTGATTCAGGAGGGTGATGGCTAGCGCTGATTAGATTTTGGTCAAAATCGGTCAAAGGTCAAGGTCACGGTGAGGACAAACATTCGATTTTTGATGGTTTGGTGCAGAATCATCGTAGAAACTTCTGGTTTGCGTCGCTACCTTCTCTAGAGACAGCTTTTATTAGACAAGGTCAGAGGTCAAGTTGACAATTTCGTAAGTACCAGTCTATGACTGCTTGTTTTATCTTTGGGGATATCTCAAAGACCACGTGTACAAGGATAACCCCAGAAGAGCAATCGCGGAGGAAGTTCGGTCCATCCCACTTGCTGAATGTCAGCGCGTAATCAACAATTTTGCCCGTCGTGTTCAAATCTGTATTCAGCGCAGAGGTGGACATTTGGAGCACGTGTTCAAGCGAGTGCCAAACTAAAGTCTTACAAGTTACGGTTCTGATATTTCGTACACCTGTGTCACACAAAATGTAGCACGTATTCTTGAAGATTTATGTAATTCAGAATAAAAATTGAATGTACGTGTTGTGGATTTTTTTAATGGGTTTGGTTTTTTTTTGGCACACCCTGTACCATAAGATGAAACATTACAACAATCTTGCATTGTGCGGCCGGATAGAGGGAGACGCTCCGAGCCCCATCGGACAGCAACTGCAGCGAATCGTCTCTCGCTGTTCTTGTTGGATGTACTACGTCAACTACAGCCACGACATCACTCCTACACTTCCTGCACCTCCACAGCCTCCTGAGGATCCACACGGACAGCAAGATCCCCTACATCGACAAGAAGGTGAGGGTTTAGCAGTGATTTGCATCACAGTTACTTGGCACATCTGGCACTAAGCATCTTCATCGCACCATGTATTCTATTCACCCGTTATCCATGAGGTCTAAAATGCCGTTCACTTATAGCATACTCGTACACCCGAAAAATAAACATTTCAACACTTTGTCTTTGATTGGGAGTTATGAAGTACTTTGCCACTTGAAACATGCACCCACACCGTATTTTGGATGGAGAATCGTTGCACCAGTGCTGTTAGTATATTAGTATCTGGAGCCCGTGAATGAAAGGGGGAACTGAATCCAAACTGTAAATGCACAGACAGTCATCTTTAGTTTGGCACCTGGTGGGCTTAACTTTGTGATATCCGGAAAAAATAATTTCTTGCAGGTTTTTTGTGATCCAACATCTCCCAGTCACGTGAATCGGCTTTATCGATCAAGTAACCTGAATGGTTACGGTTATATTTTTGGGTGCTTACAGACACAAATTTGACTCAAATGACAGGAAAGCATTTTTGGTGATCATTTTCTGTACAAAATCAGAAAAAGATAATTTCCACCAGCAAAAATGCAAGGTAATATTATAGCTAAAATTACTCGACCTCCCATGACGCCAGTGGGGGTTAACCAAACATGGCGGTGTTCGTCTAGCCGAGAAATAGTGATGAAGGCAACTTTCCCAGTGAGGCTTTCCATCTTCCATCTGGTGTACCAATATGCCAGTGTTTGCATGCTGATGTAAACGAATTTTGCCTTGAAAACCTTCTCGAATCGAGATTTGAAAGGTAAGCAATAGTCCGACACCAACGAGCAAGTTTTAAGGAAGCCAGCGATGCCACGCAATTGGAATTATCTGCAAACCAGTGAGGTGTTGGACTTCCTGATCCAGCTTGCTGGTGAAAAAAAGTATAAAGATCTAACCTTGCTTTGACTTTCCTGATTCGTCCATTGTCTGCTAATGACATGGAAAAATACTATTGATGTAAAGACACACTCATTTTTGCTCACGTCTTTGTCCTGTTTGTCATAAATGTACAAGCTGTACCATGACATGAGTGTTTGAATACTGTTAAAAATAATAATGGGGCGGTGGGGGTGGGGAGGTCAGGTCAGGTCAGGTATGGGAGCATGTGCCGGCTCAGCGCATCGCTGCGTCCACTTTCCGCCAGTACTCCAGGGGCCTCAGTCCGGCCATCCCCCAGGTAGATGCCAGGCCCATCCCCATCTCCTTGAGATGCTGATCAACCTGCTGCACCACGAGGACGTGGTCGGCCCACTGGCCCTCTCCACTCACGAGGCTCCCTCACTGAGAGAATCTGGTGAGCAGGATCATCGTCAGGAAAACGAGCCACATGTCCATACAGCCGCAGCTGACGCTCACGGACTATGCAGGTAACAAATCTCATTTGAGTCTCTCTCAGCAACCGCTCGTTGGACATAAAGTCCGACAGCGATCGCTAAGGATTCTCCGAAGAGACCAAGTACCAAAGGAATTAAGTCTCCATCTCAGATCCCGGTCAGAGTCCAAGTCTCACATCCATAGAGCAAGACTGGAAGCACCAAGGACCGGAAGACTCGGACTTTCATCCTTCCGCACAGGTACCGGCAGCGCCACACCCCACGATCCAGTGAATCCATGACTCCCCAGGCCCGACCCAGACATCTCTTGATCTCTGACTCACAGCCAGCAGAGACATGACCATCACTGCCAAGGTAAGTGAATCTCTCCCTGATCTCAACATCCTCACCACAAACAGGTACAGACAGGACAACAGCATCCAAGATGTCATTGAAAGCCTGCGTCTTAGTTTCGACCAAGAAACCCGTAATCCCAGTGGCTCCGACTCCTCAGTCAGCACCTCGAAGGCCCTCAAAAGGATATCCATAGTCTCCGCAAAGATGACTGCATCATCTACGAAATCAAGGTCAGAGATCTTGACATTCCCAAATGATGCACCGCAGCTTGATCTCTCCGACATCCTCCACCGAATCCAGTCCGTGCAAGTGCTGAAACGTGTGGGGGCCAGTACACACCCCTGACGAACTCCAGTAACAATTGGAAATAAGTCAGAGATGGTACCACCACATCTCACAGCAGTCTCAGTACCAGAGCATAGTTCAGACATCAGATTGATCAGTTTTGGTGGCAACCCCACAAAGACCAAGAATCCTCCAGAGGGCATCCCGATTCACTGAATCAAACGCTTTACAGAGATCAACATAGGTTGCGAGCAGCCCCTGCCGAAACTCTCGTCTGCGTTCGGTGAGGACCTGAAGAGCAAGGATGGTGCGGAGGGTTAAATGGTTCCCAGGTTAAACCTGATCTGGTGGGGAGGGTTAAATGGTTACCAGGTTAAACCTGATCTGGTGGGGAGGGTTAAACAGTTACCAAGCAACTTGGACTCTCGCTTGCGTCTCATGTGCTTCTGAGTTTGTATGTAAATCACAGAGAGGACAAATCATTATTAGGACATTAGGGGACATCAGTGTACTTTCCCTGAATTAGAACATTAGGAAAGAATGAGGAAACATAGCATGTGAGACTTCAACCTGGGTTCTTCACATCAAGAGCCAGGGGTTCAGATTGGAATGTAAATAATAAACTCGGCATTTATAACTTGCACTTTGACTACCTCTAATCACTTCTCTCTGTTCTCAGGTGCCGTGGACACCTTCACTTTGATTCACAATGACTTGGAGATTTGTACAAATCCTGCACAGTATGCTATGATTTTGGACATCCTCAACAATCTTCTCCTTTACGTTGAACCACGACGCAAGGTACAAGCTGGTGATAATTAACGGCCGCAGTGGTATTTTATATGGCAAAGGAGGAAGCTTGATTATTCGGGTTGTCGGTTAAATTGAACAAAGGTTATTAAAAGTTTGGATCAATGTCACTGGATGGAGAGAATGAGTTTGACTGAGAGGAACGAAACGATGGTTGTCAAGGAAATAGTGAACTGCTTTGTTTTGTTTTTTCAACCACCAACAAACACCATCTTGTGATGGTGTATTTACCTCCGCCACTGAAGGTGGACGGAGGTTATGTTTTCACCCTGTTTGTCTGTCTGTGAGTAGGATGTCTCCAAAAGTTGTGGATGGATTCGGACGAAACGTGGTGGACAGGTTGGGTGTGTGACAAGGACGAATTGATTCGTTATGGTGAAGATCTGGTTGTGGATCTGCATACGAGATGTTTTTGTTTTTTTTAGTGATTCTTCACAGTAATTGAGAGATTGGGCCAAAAACGACAATATGTGGCATGATATTTCGAAAATTTGTGAATGGATGACGACAAAACTTGGAGGATGAGTTGGGTCGGTGACAAGGACAAGCTCATTAGCTTTCGGTTCAGGTCCGGATCCAAATCCAGCCGATCAGTGGGATACAAAACGTAAACTTGTTCAGCCTGGTGGAGGTATGTGCTCCACTGAGTGCTGTTCGCTCGTAGTTGCTCTTACCTGAATGGCTCACATTTCCCAGCGTATCACTTTCAGCTTCATGATATTTTGATTTCAAAGCGGCGTTCACTGTCTGCTCCGTTTTTGTTCAGGCACACAGTGAGAAGAAGCAGCGAGTACGTTTTCAGCTCGAGATATCAAGTCATCCTGAGGAGCAGCGAAGTGGTATTTTGCACCTGCAGGAAGCGCTCCGTGCTCAACTTTCACAAACACGACAGCTTGAAAGACAGATTTACAACAACCATAAGGTAGGTTCTTAACTTGGTCAAATTTGACGGCATATTAATTTTAACATTGTTGAAAGAAATCGTGCAATTTGTCCGAAGGAAGCGGTTCAGTTTGGCATTTTTAATATGAAATGGACAAAGCCTATAAACAAACAAAACCCTTTAGAATTACTCTCCAGAACCCTTTAAAATTCCCCTTTAGAATCACCCTTTAGAACCCTCCAGAATTAACACAGTGGGTTAGACAGGCTCTTCTTCTTTTTTTTTGTACGGATGGATGGAAGGAAGGACATACCCAAATATTGAAGCGGCTTCACCGCTTAAAAATTGAAATTGAGAAAACGAAGGCAGAGGAGTTTGTAAATGCACAGCTTCTTGTGTTTTCATTAAAGCCTCGATACAGCTTTGTCTGTCTTATTACCATGTTCTTTCGTTAATTATGAAATATCTCTTGCTGTCCTCAGGATCTGGAAGAATGCGGTGAGACAGAAGAGTTGGTGCAGAGAATCCATGACCTACAGGATAAGTTGACACAGGACAAGGCTGATCTGCAGGCTCGCAGCGAGGAGCTCAATATTCTGATCAGGTCTGACTATACAGGACTTCACTTTAATTGAAAAAAAAAAAATCTCAGCCCATGGAGGAGCTAAGTTAGAGAGGATAGCAAGTTCACAGACAGACAGAGAATCAAATTGGAACAGGAAGACAAGACATCACACAGTGGTTGAATTGCAGAAAAGATGGGGTAGGTAGGGAGTGGATGGGGGTTCAGTGAGACTCAAAGAGCAGCCATGGCTATGAAAGGAAGCATGCAGTGGATAAAGGCCTTCTTCTTGTGAATAGGGGCGATGTTTGCATCTTTTCAAGATGAAGGCAGGAGTGAGAGCAGACATAAAGCACAGTGGTCACAACCCGAGAAAGAACGGAAGAGGAGAGGGTAAAGATGAAGTGCGGGTGGTCACAACTTTCTGCCACTCTCTCAAGCCCGTGCTCGGTGGAGTCCCAATCACCCAATGGCGATTTTGGCCCATGCCCTCTGCTATTTTGACTTGGGCTGCTTGTATTTTGACTGGAGGCTCCGCCTTGAGCTCAGCCTGCATTGGCCTATCTGATATCCCGACTGTCTGAGAGCCTCAAATTGTCTCCCCAATTGTGTTATGCTTGCATGCGTTTCTGTTTATTCGTGTGAAAATGTTACAGCATCCCATAATGCCATGCAGTACCAACCCACCACATCTTAATTTTGTTCCAGATGTTTCAAAGACTACCAGGTGCAGAGGCAATGGGAGAGGGTTGGACGTGCAGCCGACGAGGGAAGTGTCGTGCGTCGTACAGAGGTGCAGTTTGCACTTGCTGGCTGGCAACTAACCGAGCAGGATGGTCAGCTGGGCATTGCCGCACTTGAGCTACAACGTTTTCTCTACAGCAAGGTGAGCTGGAGGGTGCAAGCAGAGGAATACAACTTTATTGGTGCTGTTTGCAACATATTTGCCCTGCACAAATTCCCAGCCTTCTTCAACTGTCCACCTACTCTGTCTCACTTTAACTAGTAAAGGGACTCCTCGATTTACGCTCGAGGATGCGTTTCTGAAAAACTGAATGTAAAACGAAAACACTTAAATAGAAAACTATTTTCTCATAGGCATAATGTTATAAATCCTGGGTGGAAATATCCGGTGCTAACCTAACTCCAACCGAAATGAAGAAAGTAAATGTTTAAATACTAACGACATAACTAAATAAATCAATGAAGAACTGAGACCATGAGGCACTCGCCTTTAGTGCACGAGGGTTTATTTTGGTGGCGTTACGAGTAATTGTCCTCACAGTCGAGGGAGCGCACGGGCCATGTCCATCAAACGCTCCCCACGCTTAAATTGCTTCACCACGTCCATTTTATTCTCCAAACTAATAGCTTTACAGGCCTTCTTGGTGGGAGTCTCAGTTAGAGAACTTGAGGGTCATTTACCACTCATAATGAAGAGGTTTGGAAAAGTTTGGCACAAAATATTATCAATGAAGGTCAGACAATACCTCTCACAAGTACAGTAAAGTAAAGACTGCACGCGACTGGGGGGTGAGAGAAGTGGTGTACTGCACATCGTACCTCCACTTCTGTTGCGCCGCCAGCGTGAGAGTTAATTTTTTTACTGCGTGAAAAAAAAAACCACGAACTCAAAAATTATGAGGTGTAAATATATAATTGTTCAGTACTTTGTCTAAGGCATTGTTTATAAAAAAAATAATCTAAATACAATAAGTGTAACTCAAGGACGAAGTGTATAGGAAAGGTTTCATGAATTTGGGTAAAAGTTTGAGGATGTTGAGTGTTGTGATTGGTCAGGAGGTTGTGAACACTTAACACTGCCCCTCATTTTCCATAACACTGCCCCCCATTTTCCATAACACTGACTCCAGAGCAGAAATTAAAATGTGCTTTCTCTTAGGTGAACAAATCTGATGATACAGCAGAACACTTGTTGGAGCTCGGCTGGTTTACCATGAAAAGTCTACTTCCCAGTTTCCCTCAAGTGAGACCATCATTTTAGGGATTAAAATGAAGTATTGTGCTCTCCATTTGATATATAATGGCAATTGTGTGTGGATGTGTCCTGTTATATACAGGGGAAAGGCTGAAGGCCTCCAGTGATGCACATTTAAGAGCAACCATCATGGTATCTGTGTTGTCGGTCACACATCCGCAGGGCAAGGATTCGTATTGATCCTCATGAGGCTGACCTGTCAAATATTTAAGCCGCAGATCTGTCTCGTAAGCCTTTATCAAACTGTCCTTTCCCGCCCCTCATTTTTATGATTATTAATACCCCCATTCCCTCCTCCTCCCCCCCCCCACCACCACAAACTTGAACCCCACTCTCTATACCCATCGAGTTGCTTGATTGGGACTAGTTTTCTCTGACCACAGAGTTGGTAGAATTGTCCACCATGCACGTAGGGATACGCTGTCACAAGCGGTGCAAGACTTTTCCTTGCGGGTGGTTTAATCAAAGGGGGCATGCACAGGCACACTGAGGTAGTATGAGAACTATGAGGGGCATTAAAGACAGAGGTCACACTAAAGAGCCATTGGTGTGAGTCAAGCTGTGCAAAGCCGGATGTAGTATCAGTCTATCTGCACCTCAGCAGCAACCTGCCTTAGCCCTCGATCAGCCGGACCAGAATCTACGCACGTGGGATCGGGTGGGTGTGGGAGGGGCGGGTGTGGGAGGGCAGCGAGTTGCACGTTTTATGTTTCTTGCCATTGCTGACCACACTCTCAATCACTTTCCATTATCCTGCCTTCTTTTCCTACTTTTCCTCACTCCCCTGTTTATAATCATTCCTCTGTTGGCTTTCTCAGCCCCTTCTTCATAACCCTCCATCCCTGCCCCATCCTTGGCGTGTAAGCAGGTTTGCGCCATTAGTGACAATAAGCTCCATTCAGTTTGCGTCTTGTCAGCGTTCTGTTTGAGATTTGTGACCTCATCATGGAAATATAAGTTTTTTTTTTTTGTTATCTACTATGATATTGCTGTGTCAAGTTTTATTCCAGTTAATTTGTGTTTATAAATTTTGATTGACTTGTTTGTATGAAGACATATCCTTTCACACCATCGGAACACCTGGATGACACCTTTAGCAAAGGCAGGACAATAGTCTACACTTGAATTAAAGTGTCCAATCACTGCTTGGCTACCTGGGGCCATGCCTCACGTGTACAGAGGTCTCAAATCCGCTGCACGCTTCCTGCGGTGCGCGGTTTCACACACCCCATGCGATCAGCGATCTCTCAAAAACTACTGAACCAAATTCAACCAAATTTTGCATGTTGCCAAAGGGTACCCCAAGTATGGTTTCTGTATGGTGTTCGCTGACTTCCAAGCAGATGGAAGATGACCTTGGGCAAATTATAGGGTGAATAGAGCAGAATGTTTGTGACGTACAGCATGTTGTCTTTTGATTACATCCATCAGCAAAGCGAGGGATAAAAATGCCGAGTATATATAAATGTGTATACGGAGTATTCATTGTTTTACTATAATTTTCACATTAATTTTCTCTCCAAATTGTACATAGTTACGGGTGAAGGAGTGCCCAGGGTGTCCATTATTTTCTGGGATGACACGTGTGGTCGATAGTGGCACAAAATGTCTGACTCTAACCCCCAGCCCTCTCCCATCCAATCCCCCAACCCTCTCTCTCCCTTCTTTTCCTTTCCGCATTTAATTTTCTTTGTATGAAATGTTTTCCTTTTTGTGGAAATGATGTGGAACTCCCCGTCTCCATTCACCCTCAACCATCTATTGATTTAGGAGGTCATTCGTCCCCAGAAGTCTGTGGCACCCGGGCGGCAGCTGGCTCTTCGTATATTCAGCCGGGTGGGCCCTCCTGTGGGTGGCATCTCCGTTAAGGAACACTTTGAAGTAAGGCATCTTTCATCCGTTTCAAGAATATCTTCTTTAGCTTCAATTTTGCTTACATTTGTCTCACAAAATGACTTTCCTCGTTGAAGAAAGATACTGAAGTCTCTTTGCACTCCAAATTTTCCTGTTCCCCATGAATTTATGGGGAAGGTGTTCCTTAAGATTTTCTTCTTTAAGGCAAGGCAATCGATGCTTTTAAGTCTTCTTACAACTTGTGGTTTTTTTCTTTTCTTCCGAACAATGAACAACGCTCGAATTCATTTTCCCACAAATCTTGCGAAATGCCAATGTACAAAATGTTACTTCATCGTGTTTACTTTATGTTAAATAACACTGCACATTCAAGCCTGCATCCTCGAGCCCTGCATCCTGGGTGGTCACCTGGGTCACCTACTCCAAAATCCAGCCCTGACAGCACGTTTCCACAACCATGTGGATGCGTTCCTAGAAAGTGCAACATTAAGCAAAACGATGTTAAGCGGATGAGATATTCCCATCGATGTAGTGTTATAATGGGGGATGCATTCCCAGAGCACATTTTCGGTCACCCTCACATAACTTTAACCTCACTTAACCACATATGAGATACAAATATTAAACAAATCAATAAAGAACACGATTAAATACACAAATGGACAATTAAATGAACAGTTACAGGGGTACTCACCAAAACTTGGTGGGATGGGAGAGGTGCAGGTGTGGAGAGGATGTGTTACAGGGAGGTAGAGGCAGGCCTTCGTGTCTCGGACGGACTGATCAAATAATTTGTGGGTTGGGAAGGCAAAAGGGAGGTACGCCTGGAGCGATACGGCACGTCCCTCGCCCCAATCGGGCTTTCGGGTGAGTCGTGCGAGGAATCTGGAATCGAGAAATTTCAGATCGAGCTATCGAACAGGCCATGGTGAATCCAGAGTGGACAAGTAGTCACCAAGGTTCCACGAGATAGTGCGATCAAAGCGCTGGGGAAATATGAATGCACTACTTGTGTTGAGAAACCCACAAAGGCTAATCATGGTTGCAAAGCTTGGTGGACAAACATTGAGTGCTTGTACTACAACGTATGCCTGGTGTTGGCTTCATGGTTCGAGCGGTGGGCTTGGGATCCAAGGGTCCTGAGTTCAAATCCTGCTTGGCTGTTGAGTTAATACCAGGTGGGGTTGACACAGCCTGTCATCCTTCCGAGGTCAGCAAAATGAGTATCAGCATGCTGGTGTCCTGTGTCGGAGTGGTGACCCGACCAGGATTGTGCCCAATAGACTGCTTAGGCAGCACCAACGCTCTGCACAGAGTATGGTCTGGATGGATGGATGGATGGATGGATGGATTACAATGTGTCAGGTGTTCATGTTTATTAAGTTGTACGGAACTGCGACAAAATGTAATGTGGTATGAGCCAGTGCTGATAATGATCCTGTACAAGATTGTTTTAAATACTGTGCCTCCATATGATAACAAACATGGTGAAAAACTATTTACATTCCTAATTTATGTTTTGCGAACTACCGTAGTCGATGTAGCTTCATGTTATACTCCAAATCAACTTATCTATAAATGAAGGAAAGAAAAATGGGGAAATGAGCCAATTCGACATGTACTCCACATCGACGTGTCGGCTGAAACATGCGGTACCTTGTGATGACTTCACAGTGGCAATAGGGAGGGGGTGTGGGGGGGGAGAAACCACCAACAGCAGGGTAGAGGGACAAGATGGGGGATACCTGGAAGAAGAAAGGACAGGGAAGAATGAGACCAAGGGGAGGAGAGGAGGACATGGGGGGGGGTGGGAGAGAAACACACCAACAGCAGGGTAGAGGGACAAGATGGGGGGATACCTGGAAGAAGAAAGGACAGGGAAGAATGAGACCAAGGGGAGGGAGAGGAGGACATGGGGGGGGGGTTGAACAACCTGGGTACAGGCACTAACTATCAATCACAGAAGTGGAAGGGAAAACTGGGGAAGAAGCAGAAATAGAACCAAAAAATTTCCATGGTGATTGGAGAAAAGTGGACTTGTCACTGCTGCAGGTGAATGTTGTCCCTCTGGATATCAACTTCACGTTCCAATTCTTCAAGCGCATGATGGGATTTTTCTTTCCCGGGCGTGGGGAGGCAGAAGAGGAGGAGGCTTCGGAGGATGAGGACAAGTCCAAACTTGTCACAACAGGTCAGTTCCATAAGTAACTATTAACTTCCTCACCTCTTATTATTCTGCTGATTGTGAACATAATGGCCATACATGTGAAGATTCTCATCCTCATCACTGTGCTTCATCATGCCCTTCTGCTTTTGTTCTTTGAACGTGATAATGTGTTTCAGTGCTGGAATGAGATGTAACATGGTTGGAATGGGTTTATTTGTTTTCTCTTTTTCACTGTCTATATTTCTTTGTATCCTTAGTTGTTCTTTACGTCCAGTTGAGTTTGAAGACAAAGCGGACGTGGATAGGCTTTGCATCTTGAGATGCTTTCTCGTTTTTTGTTTTTTTTGTATACATAGTCGAGGCTAAGGGAAGAGCAAGTGTAATGAACAGATGAGGATGTAACAGACAAAAACAGGATGCAAAACACGCATGCATGGGCTGGACAAGATGGACACAGAGCATGCATGTGTTGGACAAGATGGATACAGAAGGAAACTCCAAGGAAGGAAAACTGGAAAATTGGAAGTAGGAGGGATTTTGGTGGAGTTAACGAGGGCAGAAAAGATCATGGTCTGAGGTGGTGGTGAACAGCTGTCTTGAAGAGCAGGAGGGAAGAATGAGATTGAAGAGGATGTGGAAAATGATTCCACAGGTGGGGAAAAAAGAGGAACAAATGAGTGGAGGTGAGCAGTCATCCTGGATTTTGATAGTTCGACGAGAAGGGGGTTGATGGTGGACCATGTGAGTCGTGCATAAACCTGGGGGGGGGACAAAGCACGGAAAGAGCAGAGGGTGTAAGACCAGAAAGGAGGTGGTAGAAGACAGAAAGACCACCGACCGGTCTTCGATGGCGATGTGATAGGTCCGTAGACTCAGCTTCATTGTGGCAGATTCTAATGATCTTGAAGGCTTTGGTTTCCATGGCTTCAAGCTGACCAATATGTGAGGCAGGGGAGCCAGCCCAGACAGAAAGGAGAGCAGTACTCCATCATTCTCCGGATGAAGGCCTTCTCGGTGGATAGGAGTTCACGTGTGCCAAGGAAGGACCTTATCAGTTGGAGGATACCCAGTCGGAAGCCGGCTTTGGAGGCGAGTTTTGAAATGTGATTTGCCCAAGAAAGATCATGGCTGATAGGGAGACGCAAAAGTTTGAATGACGGAACTTCCTCAAGAGGATTGGTGAGAATGTAGATCGGAGGGTTTGCCAGATGGTTCTTTTGGAGACAATAGTGAGTGTGTGAGATTTTGTTCGGATTGAAAGACATATTCCAAGTGTTTCACCAGCTTGTGATATTTTTTTTTTTTTCAAGCTCTGAAGAGAGGGAAGGAGGCTGCAGCCTGCCTTTCATGAAAACACAAGAGCTTGAACAACAATGCACGGTACCACACATGGTATCTATCAACATCTGAATGCTGAAGATGAAATGCCGACCAGCGAACCTGCTACTGCAACGCTTGCAACGAAAGCGTGCGCAGCTCATCCTGTAAAAACCTTCAGAAGTTTTGCACCAAAGAAAGTGGTCTGATTGAAAGGCAGACAGAAAAGCAAATCATTGTCCAGAATAAATACATTGCCTCAGCAGAGGGAAGACGACATCTTGTCAGATCTCAGCTCTTTGTGGCTTCTTACTCAAACGGAGTGAGCCCAATTCATCGATTCTGCTGATAACCGTGTGACATGGAGTACTTTTCACGAACGTTTAATCGAAACCGATGTGCCGGCAACAGTGATTGGTTAGTGTGCTGCCAATGAGAGCGAATAAGTGTGGCAGGTTGGAGAATTTGCGAGACGATGAGAGTGATCAAATATGTTTTGACTTGAAGAGTGGCACCATGATTTGGTGAGGGGAGCGCTTGACATACCTCACTAATGAGGTCTCATGTTCGGCTGTAACTACTGTGTGTTTGTTGTCATCTATGCAGGGGTCATCAGAGGTGATTTTATCAATTATCGTGTGATATAATCGATCTGTTGAGTAGCAACTGAGTCGTGGGTAAATTAATTGGCGATACATATACTGAAATCGAAGTAAAATGATGTAATTTATTTATTTTTTTGTTGTTGCAATTTTCGTTGATTTTTTCTTAATTTTCTCAGGATTTGTAAACTTTGACGATTCTACAAGGAAAATTGTAATTTTTGTCAATATCGCATCTTTTTTTTTTGCCCAATAACTAAATTTCGCAAGACCTTTGGCTGAACCGACCACTTATTTATATGACGGGAGACATCCATCTGTCAAAAAAAAACATAAGGCCTGCAAATTATATTCGTATATTGAACGGTGTATAGTTCAACTCTAAATGGCAGCCTTTTTCAGGTGTGGATCCCTTACTATCAGAGATTGTGTTGTTGGTCATCACGTCAGAGGTCTGTATTTGGGGTCGTCGTTTATTCCGATCTTGGGATTAAGAAGGTGTTGCTTTCTGGGAGCCATTCACCCATTGCCATTTTCTTCTCAGATGAGTTCAGTCGATACTTGAGCGCAATGCTTTTTGAGGATGTTTGGTGGCTTTTGCCAGAAATTTAGCATTTGATTTTGGTCTCTTGGGTTTTGTTCCTTGCAAAGAACTTATGGCTTCTTCTCTTAACACTGTGATCTTTCCCAGCAGTGTTTTTGAAATAGCTTCTCCCAAGTGTTTGCGTTCTCTTCTTGTGCACTTTTGTCTGGCATGTTCCCTGCTCTAGCCCATAGCACGATCCGTTTTCTTTTTTATTTCCTTTGAGTTGTTTTTTTTTAATCCACCATAATTCATGTTGTCACAGAAGTTTATGATCGTAATTGGGCGGTGCAGACTTGCATGGTAAATTGTACTGAACGAGAGAACTATTGATCAATTATATCTGCCCTTTTTGCCTCCATTTCTTGAATGCATTCATTTTGCTTACTTTCCTTTTTGCTTCTTCTTTGTTCCTCCACACCAGGCATCCCTCACAGGCATCATGCTTCTCTTGCAGCCGAGGAACCACTCCCTCCTTGCCGTTTACAGAGTGCGGGAGGATTTCCCAGAGGATCTGTGATGAGACGCTCAACACGAAAGACAGTAGAGGTACGAACGACTCTGTGTTACAGTAATCGGATTGTTTTCATCCGTAAGGGGCAATGCTACATGTACACACAACATTCCTTGTTTTGTTTCTCTTTGACTTAAAATTATCTCATCCCAATACATTTTAGCAGTCGGACGCCGCTCACTCGCACGGATGCATCTTGCCGGAGTACTTGATTGGCTAATACACAATGCAGATATAAGATAAATAATTGGATATAACAGGGGTTGGTTGGTTCCACATGCTCCCCTCCCACCCCCAGACACGGTATGTGCAACTTGGACTTTAATATCACTTTATACGATGCTTTTGTTTGATAATATTGATAAACTAGTATAAATATTTGTGAATAACGTTTTACTGCAAAAACTACATCAATAGAACAAGAATGACACCCAGTAGAACGCAAACCTCCACCAAGCTGAACAGTTTACGTTTTGCATCCCACCGATAGACCGGATCCGGATCCGAACCTGAACCAAAATGGAATCGGCTTGTTTTTGTCACCTATTCAACTCGTACACCGGTTTTTGTCTGATTCCGTCGCTAACTTTATGAGACATCGTATTATTGATCGTTTTTGGCCCCGTCTCGCAATTGTGACGAATCGCTTTAAACAAATTCTCGAATCCGCATCCGGATCTTCGCCAAAATCGATTCTTCCTCGTCACACACCCAACCTGTCCACCAAGTTTCGGACGAAACCCGTCCGTAAGTTTTTGAGATATCCTGCTCACAAACAAACACATGGACGTCCAAACAAACAGGGATGAATAATGACCTCTGTGCACCTTCGGTGTCCGAGGTAATGAGTCAATAATGGTACAAACCGGGAATAAACATTGGCCAAATACACCCACTGCTCCAGTGTAAGTGCGGTGCCCCTCTCACACAGCTTGATTTGCATTTGTTTCGACTTGTGAGCAATTCAAGTGTAACATGATCAAATGCAAAAAAAACATGAACATTGACTCTTACACATTAAATCATATGATTTAACCACTTATTTTACAATCTGAAGGTTGCACCTCCAAAGTAAGCCACGTCACGCAGTGTGTGTATGCGTGCGTGCGTGCGTGCGTGTGCGCGTGTGTACGCGTGTTTAATTTTGTACCCGTAGTTGGAGGGACAAATACAATGTACTCGGGACCTCGAGACCATAATATGACGTCATGCTTTTTCAACCCACTGAAACACAAGAATAACACTCATCTTACATTCTTTGCTTCACACCCTGCAAGGAAATATTTTGTTTCCATTTTATCTTTTTTTCAATTTTTTTTTTCTTTTCTTCCTCGGACTACAATTCATTCCTCTTGTTCGTCCTTCGCTCTTCAGCCACAGACAGTGTTTGATGACATCGACAAGATGAAACAACGGGCAGCCAAGAATAACTCCTTTATCTACATCAAAGTCCCACAGGTTCCACTCAACGTCTCATACAAGGTTCGTTTGTTATCTCTTAAGTTATAGTTGGTTTGTTTTGTACTTTTTTTGGGGGGGGAAATGGTTCTTTTTTAACCATCATAATGCATATCGTACTCCAAGCTGATAAAGTTGAGTGTACGTGGTGAAAAGGCCAAATTTGGAACACCCACCATATTCTCACCAGTTGGTTTATGGCCACAGTTTGTGTGTTTTTTTTCAACCTTCGTTATGGTGAGGAGGTCGGAGGGAGGGGTGGTGGGGGTGCCAGGTTACCAGTTGTTCCAAGTCCCAACACGATACCTGTTTTTTCATCAACAAAGTGTCACCTGGCGATGCAACAAGTGAATAAACAGCAGCGGTTCTATTAAACTCTGGTGACAGAGGGATGTGCGATTTATTAAAGTGGAGTCATTTGGGGGGATTTTCTTCTTCCTCCCAAAGTTTCCTTCGTTCTCTTCAGTCTGGTGGCTGTGCCTTGATGCTCCACGTAGGTTGTGTCGTACCAAACTCCCAGCATTGTTGCTAGCATTATTTCTTGCTTGTTCCTTCCCTCCACTTTTCCCATAACCCCGTTTTTAATGATTGGTGGTGATCTACGGCTCATGGAGGAGCGTGTACACAAATCCCACAGAAGACAAAGGCATTAGGAGACAAAAGTATGTTTTTACATGAACTACAAGGATATGCAGGAGACGATGAAAAAAAATCATACAGTCAATGGGATTTTAACCTGAGATCCCGGCACCATGAGCCATGTGTTCACATGGCAATTCAAAAATATGATCTCAATTTTAAACTTAAAAAAACAGGACAACATACGACCATTAATAGTTAGCTTTAATGAGCAATGTATGATTTATTAAAATACTGTTACCTTTATTGGGGAGGGGGCATTAGTTAGAATTTAAGGGCTTAGCACCATTTGTTTCATGTTGTTTATAGGACTTTTTAATCTGTATTCAGTGCATGTGGATAAGGGTAACTTGTCCATTGGTGTTGCCGGGGTGACGATGCTATCCAAAATAGTGGATAAAGAGGGTAAGACATTGTGTTTTCTTGTTCCCCAATGTCTGGAAGCAGGTGAGGCCAGGTAAGTGTGGATGATATTGAAGTGCAAAGAACCCTGGGGGCCAGAACAGGCCATTTTTGGTTATTTGAGGCTGGAGAAGAAGGGCGGGGACTGCTTGCCGTGTAGGGCCATGATTAGCTGTGAGGCCTTCACTCGTGTATTGCCTTGATTGGCCTGGTGCTGCCATCACATGTGCCGTGGGTGCTTGTTGGCTGGATGGGCCTGGACTGATCTGCGGTCCACCTTAGGGGAAAAGGTGGGGGCTGGTGGGGCGAAGATAACATGGTGCATTGAGCTCCGCATTGTGCCAAGAGGAAGATCGAGATCTTTAGCCTCCTCTTGGCCTCCAACTCCCTTGGCTGGTTGCTTGGCTGTGAGTTGCCTGGTCCCGATCAACTGTGCTGCTCATCCCGTGTGTCTCACCCGTGCCGCTCGTCCCATCTCCCACCATGCCGTGGCCATCTCACCCGTGGCCACCAGTGACGCTTGTGTCACCCATCCCGTTGTCCACTTGTGCTGCTCATTGGTCCACCAGCTGCCGGTCTCACTAGGTCTCAGCTTCCTGTGGACTCCCACTTGCCTGGTTTCCCTTGTGGATGCAGAATGGGTGATTACTTTATTGCATGGTAAATTATAACGTGTTCTATCTGTGTTGTCTCATGCTCGGATTTATTTTTCTGTCTCGTCCCATGTGTTTTAATTAATTATTATTTATCAAAGGTTGCCTGTGTGTTTGGTTTTGCCATATTTGCTGTACCAATGTTTGGGATTAATTTAGAGTCAATTCAAATATTGATAACCGGCGTGATTTCGACCTCGCTCAGAGTGCAAAGTACATACTGTGCTCAGGCACAGCGGTGTTCTAAATGGATTAAAGTTTTGTTATCTTCGAACTCGTCATTCGACGTGTACAGTCTCCATGTCAGCTGCGGTTGAGCATTTGGCGTGATGCTGTACACTCGACAATATATTGATTCATAATGGGGTCTTAATGGGGGTAGCCCTCAACACCAATTCTTAATGGGGTATTAATGGGGTAGCCCTCAACACTAACCAATAATAATTATAATCAGTGTAACCAAGTGTAAGGTGTCCAGCATTCATCACCACTCCGTCCCCTCCCCCCCATCCCGTACAGATATCTTACACTTGATACTTCCACTCGTATCCTGTCTTGTGTCCTTCCGATGTGGTTTTACCCACTTCTTCAAGGGGGAAGTTCACCGCAATCTCATTTCATCTTCCATCCTCATTAATGATCCTCTCTGTCATAAAATACCAACTCCTTCCTGGAAGTTTTCTTCTTCCAGCAGGTGCTATGTGAATGTGGTTCCCATGGCCATTTGTTTCCCCACAGCCTCACATTTGAATGTGGGTCTTAATGGGGTCACCCTCAACGCTTTGTTATCCTTAATTCTTCCACAAGCCATGATTTGTTTTTCAGGAGTAGCTCCTTTGAGGGAATCTAATCACCAGTCATTTCCTTGTTTGTTTTCACGATAAAATAGTTTTCATGTCCATGATGGTGTGATATTTCACGACGGTTCGTTTTGAGTTTACAGGACATCTTCTTTGTCCAGGGTGAAAAGGAGAAGAATCTGGAGGACGTGAAAGACTTTGTGTTAGTGCTGCCTTGCTTAGAATATCACAACTGTACTTGGACCTGGCTGGACCTCGCACTCGCTCTCAAAAGGGACACGAAAAAGGCACTTCTTTCTCAGGTCAGCGGAGTATGTCTCTCCTTTTCCCATTCCCAAGCCCGTCTTCTCTTCCAAATCGATTCCCCTTGCATACCCCTTCGATACCCTCCTCTGTTCTTCCTCGCCTGCTTATAATGCCGCATGGAATGCAGTCCTCACCGACTGCGCTGTATTTTCACAAGAAGATCTGATATTGACGACGTGCTGTCGACTCGAGCTATGCGGGCGGCATCTTGCTCACCCGATTACTTTTTAGTTCGCAGCGTTTGTAAGATGCAGATCACACCAGATAAAACAAAACGGCCACCAAAACCTCCGAGGAAAACTCAATGTGCACGAGCTGGAGAATGTGAGCATGCAAGTTAAACTCGAAAATGAGATTGCAGAGTCGGTGAGCAACATTGTGTTAGAAGGTGATGTGAGTGAAGCAGTTCAGTGATGCATCTCTCGAGTGTCGTTAAAAGTTATTGGTAAAATCCAATTTTAAAATGCTGATTGGCTTGATGAAGACATAGAAACCATGAAGGTCTTAGATGTAAGACGAATTGCAAATAATGTATATATTAGAGTGGTTTTTTTGTCTCTGTTTGTGTCCGTCATGCAACGTCATTATGCCTGGGACGTCATTACGGCGTACGACGGCTGGCTCTACCCACCACCGATTTGATTTTCTTGCAGTTTAGGCTAAACACGTCGAACCTGACATCGTCACAATCGCCATGCATGCCCCACCTTTACGTTTTCATTTCAGTGTGAAACACAAACAAAGCGATTGTTAAAATGATCATCAATATTGAAAGGATAGACGTCACAGGCCTTCCAACGACGCAGTACATTTATGTCTGGGACTTATTAGGCTTCACCTTCAGGCTGCTTCAGATAATTAGCTTAAGTTTCTTCATGGAGTAATATTGTTTTCGTATGTTAATAATAATATAGTAACTATAATCGTAACACTGCACTGTCTTTGTCGACCGAACAAAGTCCTTCGATTCAGTCGACCGAGAAATCTTGTCGAAATTGCTAGGCTTCGGTGGACGACGCCCTCCTTGGCAGGCTGGGGAAGGTGATGTTTCCATGTTGACATGAAGGCATTTGCCTCAGGTTGGTGGTGAGAGAAGGGAAATCTTTGATGGAAGTCATGGGCTAGAAAAGGGATGTGTGTTAACTCCAGTGATATTTACAATATTGCTCACTGCAGTATTAAGATCAGTAAATGATGACAACTAAAATGGTACTTGTATTGTAATGAGAACACATGGTGGACTTTTTAATCTTCCAACACTGAAGATAAACACTCATGTGTGTGTCGTTTTGGAATCTTTTGCACCGACGATGCCGCCCTTATTGCTCCAATTTGGATGACATGCCAATATCTCTCAGTCTCAATCTCTTGAATATGGCTGCACAAAGTTCGGCCTCACCATCAACGTGAAGAAAACAGAATATCTGTACCAGGTACCACTTGATAACACGACCACCGACAAACACCCCCACTGTCCGTATGATGTTTGCACGTGGTACATGCTTGGGAGCCTCATTGGTGTGCATTGCTGTCTGCGCTGTTGCTGGTGATTCGCCAAGAAGCGATGAAACTGTTCCGGCAGCTGAGGGGGTGTATAGCATTGGGATTCTCATGTGTGTACTTTGTGTGAATGTCTTTGCAACTGTGGAGGAACTCTGGGAAGGGTTTGAAACAGCATAGCACATACCTTGTGTCGGCCTTCTCGGGTTCCTTTATGCAGCTTCTTCGGCTAGAGGAGTGTGGGAGGTGTCAATTATATATATATATATATACACGCACGTACAGTATACTGCCTCACAGCATAATATGTCAACTGGTTAGCCAGAAGAGTTCACTTTCTGGTGGGACTACACTCTGTGCACTCGGTTCGCAACTGATAGAGTTATGATATGGCCGCGCATCCGAGCCATGTGGTCTCGGATGTATATGTTGGACCATGGGCTTTGATCTTTGGGCCAAAGTACATGCATACACTACTTTAACAAGCTTTGTTTGACAGTGTACTTTGATATTACGGCCAAAGTGCACATACCTACCTTTGTTACAATGTTTGATTGTTTCCTGTTTTTCAAGCATTAAAGGCCCTTTCCTGAGATGGGGTTTGTGTAATCAATGATGTTGCGGTATGGCCATGCATTCTGGCTTTGCCGGCGAGGATGTATGAGTTTTTATATGACCATGAGCTTTGGCCTTCCAGCCAAATGCAGTGTATTCGTTTGATAAGCTTTGTATGACCAGATATGATTCATGGGGCCAAAGTACACATCTTCAGCTTTACTATAATGTTGTGTGTATTGGTGGCCAGAGGAGCGGAACAGGAAGTTCGTTATATATCGAGGTCCTGTGTGTTGATTTGGGTCCTGTACGTGCTCCTGTGTACATTATGTGGCTGGCTGTGCCTACTGCAGCACTTTTCTGCTTTGGATATCTTCTGGGTTCTTTTCCCATACCTATGAGATCATACCGCTTGTTTGTTGTCGACAAAATGAGTACCAGCTTACTGGAACCAGGGGGCACTGCATCAGCTGCATAGTTGTGCTCCCAGCGTTGAAGCAACCAGCAGCATATGAAAAAAATTAAAAAATTAATAACTAGAACTGCCACTTTATAACTGCTGGCGGTGATGACCGGGTACCCAGACGTCCAGCTTCGATACAAATACCGCCGAATGGGGCGCCACACGTTTCTCTACGACGCGGGATTCACAAGTTATGGACCGAGGAACGGGCCACATTCCATCTATTTATTTTGCAATCCTCTTCACCACTGCGTTGTTTCCTGCAGCTTTGGCTTCTCAATTCTCCTTTAACTCGCCATTCCGTGTCTTTCTGCTCCTGCTCCTTCTGCTCCTGCTCTATTATTTTTTAAGCATTCTTTTTTTCCTCAGCAACCACTTGTCCGATTGACACAATTTTCAGGGTAGGAGTGACCCCCCCCCCCCCTTTCCCCATCATGGAGAATATTTTACTGATAATTGTGACATCATAGGTCACATGGAATGGCAGCCATCTTAAATTAAATGCAAAAACTTAAAACATATCTCTGAAACTGCTGTTCGGAAATATTGAAACTTGACACATCTCATTCTACTCCCAATGGGGAATACAGGGTTGTAAGGATGACGTCATCGGTGAAGTGGTAGACCAGCCATAAATGTTTTAATCAAAATCCTTGTTTACCATTGAGATTCAGTGTGTATGTCCCGGCCGTAACATTTTTACCAATCGAGCTTTTTTCATCAAATCTTCAACAAACCTTTATTATGAGATTGTGGAGAACACAAATTAATAAAATGTACAATTTGTTTTAACCTGTCGTATTCATCAAGTTGAGTTCGAGTAGAAAGCGGACGCGGATGGGCTTTATTATTCATTCTGTTCTTTTATCTCTATAATAAATTATTCGTTAATACTTTATTCGTTAATCAAGGTGGTCTTACTCATTCACTCGTCGTTTCAATTGGGCACCAATGAAATCCAATTTGAGAGACTGATAACGGCAATCCGCTCCACCCAATCAGCTGACACGCCCAGAAGCGCTTGACCATTCGGCCTGGTCTCTTTTGACTGATATGTAACCCTGGGTTTACTGTGGCCCAAACTTTCTTATTGTGCAAGATAAGAACTTGATGCCTGACAGACCCGTTTTATCTGCGTTAAGATGTCACAATGGCCCATTGCACATTAACTAAATAGCTGTGAGTTCCACTTTGATTCACTGTTTACACTAAATTATATTTCTAATTTTCCTAGGCCATCAAGGAGAAGTTTCGTCGGAAGACCATTGCTTCAAGCGAAGGGACAACACTGGGACAAGGAAGTGAGGGAAGCGACTCTCCAGTAGAAGAACAGGACAAGGCCCGGCTTCTCTTGGGAGAAAAGCTGAGTTCTGCGGAGAAAGGTGGTGGTCGGAAGGGATTTTTCTCTCGCAAAAAGTGACAAAGATCCTCCGTCGCAGACATTGATCTTGGAATTTTTATACGTGGAGTGGATGCGAGTACTCGACACAATGAGTGGAGGCGATATTCACGTGAACATTGATTGAGTCAGAATCCAAGTAGAGGACTTAATAAAAGTTTTTTCAATGTATATACTGATAAATTGGGCAGAGTGGGTTGATTTTGGTGTGGGTCATGGTTATAGATACAGTTCTGGGGGGATGTGTGGTGAGGTGGTAGAAGAGTTAAACTTTTAATGATTAGGAGAGGGCATGAATGGTGGGACCATTTTGATGATGTACAGTATTGAAGTGAATGTCGATGTCGGACAGGAATGCTATATTCAGCTCAGGGGTTGTGACGGTGTATTATCAACCAAAGCTGTGCAGTCACCAAATTCATCTTCGTTGTTTTAACCTTGCTTTGATCATAGCATGGGTGTGGCTGCGGTTTTCAAGTGTGTGTGTGTGTGTGTGTGTGTGTGTTGTGTGGTGTGTGTGTGTGTTTGAAGAGACATGAATGATTGGAATATTTTCTCATAATTCATACAAAAAAGAAAACAGTTTTAAGTGTTGTTAGAGGCTTGTGTCAGATGCATTAAACATTTTTTTGCAAAAAGCATTTTTTCTTGATTTCATGATCAGTCATCCTTGAATTGGAATATTTGCTACTGGAACACGTGAAGGTTGCTTTCTGTCTAAGAAATATAAATATCACAGGAGGTCAGGTAGGTCAGGACATAATGAAAAGGTAGTATTAATAGAGGTAAGGTAATTATAGGGTGAGCTAATCAAAAGGTATGTCATGGGTCGGTAAATAAGGGACCCAGACAACCGGAGCCGGACACCCTGAGTATTTATTTACTTCCTAACCCGGACACCCCGAGTATTTATTTACAGTCCGTACAGTGTCGACAAAGAAAAGAAAGAGAAGGATGGGCCCACAGCTTTCTTAATGTATGGGTGCACGGAGTTCACAACCCACACCCACACCACACTTTCCAACAACTTTGTGTAATCGATGTATGGCTTCCCCTTGTGTTGTGGGCTCAATCCTCCTGGCTTGCACTCGGATCGAACCTTGGGAACACTCACCAACCAACACAAGACAAGTGTGCAACTTATTAGCTCGCCTGTTCGAAGAACAGAGAGCTATAGCGATACCCCCGGCGTGAGCGTCAGCGTGAAAATGTTAAAGTTTTTGGTTCAAGTTATTTTTTCCTTTCTAATGTTTTTATCAACCACACTTTTTTATACGCCCGATATATATATATATATATATAATATTAATATATATATATATATATATATATATCGGGCGTATTATGTGATACCGGTCATCCGTCCGTCCGTCTGTCTGTCTGTCTGTCTGTCTGTCCTGTCCGTCCGTCCGTCTGTTCCTGTCCGCACTCTAACTGCCAAAGTTTTCAACTTTCACGTTTCATATTTGGTACATAGAGTACAGACTGTGGAGACGGTGTGTCGTGACATACGGTCGTCATCTAAAGTGGTTGCCATGGCAACCAGGATGCTGTTTTCCATCCGTTCCTGTCCGCACTCTAACTCCCAAAGTTTTCAACTTTCACGTTTCATATTTGGTACATAGGTACAGACTGTGGAGAGGGTGTGTCGCGACATACATTCGTCATCTAAAGTGGTTGCCGTTTTCCATGTAGTAGCACAATTCTGTATATACCTTCTTGTTCGGGCGTATATTGTGCTCACTTGCGCTCTTGTTACTGATTACAATATACAAATACATATATTGCTTTAAAATTATACTTCACTGCAATGCTTTTAAAAAATATATTAATTATTAGAAGTAGTCTTTTAAAAACGATAAATGTATAAACAGGCGAGCATTGGGTGGCTTTGACACCAACTCTGGTTTTTATGTCTCTGCTGAAGTCACCAGAGGCGTTATATTTTTAGTCTGTCTGTCCGTCCGCCCGTCCATGAGTCTGCGATAGGTTTTCATTACCACGATAACTTAAGAACGGCTGAAGGGATCTACAAGGGCCAGTCAATGAGTAACCTTAAAATATTTTTCACAACTTGTTTATTGCATGTACGTGTGTTACAACTGTGTTATTTTTCAACATGATCTCCATTGCTTTCAATGAATTTTTCCAGTGCTTTACTCAGGCCTGGATTACTCTCGAAAATATATATTTTGGCTGCATGTGTAGGCATTCGTGCACCGCCTCTTGGACCTCTTCGTCGGATTGGAAAGTGGTTCCACCAAGCGCTTCTTTAAGTGGCCCAAATATGTAGTAATCTGAAGGGGCGAGTTCTGGCAAGTAGGGTGGATGAGGAAGACACTCAAAATGCATGTCCTCGA
>CM068954.1:10626623-10639482 GCA_035128595.1 Eptatretus atami
GCCTTAGAAAATGGAGCTTTATCTGTGAGAAGAACCAACAAATCATTCTCGCGAACTCAAGTCGACATCATCCTCGAGCAGACGGTGAATGCTGATGCTGCATCAAGGCTGACAGGAATCACTTCGTTCAGTCAGTCCGACAGTGCGAGACAGCACGTACACAGACGTTTCGATACTATAGATAACTTATATCAAACGAATCTTAGCGTGTGTCGGCGTTCACAAACTATGCCCAACATAGTCTAACTTATGCCATAGCACGGACAGCGTATCGCCGACGATCACGTGGCGTAGCACCTATTAATAGGCTGCGGACTCGCACGATTTCAAATCATAACCGCCACTAGACATCGAAGTGTCAAGCGCTGTACACCTTGACGTTTTACCAGCGTTGCAACGTATGAAAAATTTGCCGAATACGTGGGCACACCGTCGAATACGTTATGGGTAAGTTTTTGTTATCGTTAGAGCACGCTAAGCCACGCTGGCATACGTCGAGTACGCCGAGTACGTCGACAAATTTTTCAAGCATGTTGAAAATTTTTCGACGTATGCCAGCGTATGACACACGTTCCGCATACGCTGCCCATAAGTTGTAGTGCACGTTACGCGATCGTTGACACACGTCGACACACTTACTTGTAAGTCTCATAAGTCGAAACACGTTCGAGGTAATGTTTGCGTCAGGTCAGACTCCCTGGTTGTTTTTTTTTCTCTTTTTTTTTCTCGGATATGACGGTGATGTTGACACTTCGATTCTAGGCGGTTATGATTAAATCGTGGCGGCAGCCTATTAATCATATATATTATAACGACTAGAATCGGAAGATGTCACATCACCGTCTGCCAAGAAAAAAAAAAGAGAAAAAAAACACCAGGGAGCTGCAACACTGACGCATAACATTACCTCGACGTGTTCGACTTATGAGAACTACAAGTACGTGTTCAGTGTGTCACGATCGCGTAACGATGCCCTACAACACGTTGCCATAGGTTAGAATAAGTTTCGGGTTTGCTAAACATTACCTCGATGTGTTTGCTTATGAGAATTTACAAGTAACGTGTGTCAAACGACTGCGTAACGTGCCTGACAAACTTATGGCAGCGTATTGGAACGTGTGAGTCATACGCTGGCATACGTCGAAAAATTCAGCATGTTAAAATTTGTCGACGAGCCTTGGCGTACTTACGACGTCTGCAGCGTACACGACGTATGCCAGTGCTCTTAACGATGCAAAATTACCATAAACGTATTCGACGTGTGCCAGCGTTTTAGACAATTTTTCATACGTCGCATACGCTGGGTAAAATCGCTCAAGGTGTGACAGGGCCTTTAAGATGCAATCACACCAGATAAAACAAAACGGCGCAACCAAAACAACCTCCGAGGAAAACTCCAATGTGCACGAGCTGGAGAATGTGAGGCATGCAAGAGTTAAACTCGAAAATGAGATTGCAAGAGGTCGGGTGAGCACATTGTGTTGAAGGGTGATGTGAGTGAAGCCAGTTTCGTGATGCATCTCTCGAGTGTCACGTTAAAAGTTGATTGGTAAAATCCCATTTTAAAATGCTGATTGGCTTGAGAAGACATAGAAACCATGAAGGTCTAGATAGTAAGACGACATGGTGCAAAGAATGTATTATATTAGAGTGGTTTTTTTTTGTCTCTTGTTGTGTCCGTCAGCAACGTCAATTATGCCTGGGCGTCATTACGGGCGTACGACGGCTGGCTCTACCCACCACGATTTTGATTTCTTGCAGTTTAGGCTAACACCGTTCGAACGCTGACAATCGTCACATCGGCGCAGTGCATGCCCACCTTACGTTTTCCTTTCAAGTTGTGAAAGCACAAACAAAGCGATTGTTAAATGCTCATCAAAATATGAAAGATAGACGTCACAGGCCTTCCAACGACGCAGTACAATTATGTCTGGGACTTATTAGGCTTCACCTTCAGGCTGCTTCAGATAATAGCTTTAGTCTTTTCATGGGTAAATTGTTTCGTATGATTAATAATATAGTAACTAAATCGAAACACTGCAACTGTCTTTGTCGACCGAAACAAGTCGCTTCGATTCGATCGAGCGAGAATCTTGTCGAAAATTCTAGCTTCGGTGGACGACGCCCTTCCTTGGCAGGCTGGGGAAGGTGATGTTTTTCCATGTTGACATGAAGCATTTGCCTTCAGGTTGGTGGGTGAGAGAAGGGAATCTTTGATGGAAGATGTCATGGCTAGAAAAGGGAGTGTGGTAACTCATGATGATATTTAACAATATTGCTCACGCATATTAAAGATGCAGTAAATGAATGACAACGTAAATTGGTACTTGTATTTAATGCAGAACACATGGTGGGACTTTTAATCTTCCAAACACTGGAAGATAAACACCATGTGTGTGTCGTTTTGAATCTGACTCGACGATTGCCGCCTTATTGCTCCAATTTGGATGACATGCCAATATCTCTCAGTCTCAATTTCTCTTGAATATGCTGCACCAAAGTTTTCGGCCTCACCATCAACGTGAAGAAAACAGAATATCTGGTACCAAGGTTACCACTTGATAACACGACCACCGACAAACACACTCCCACTGTCCGTATGATGTTTGCACGTGTGGTACTCTGCTTGGGAGCCTCATTGGTGTGCATTGCTGTCTGCGCTGTTGCTGTGTGATTCGCCAAGAGCGATGAAAACTGTTTCCGGCAGACTGAGGGGGTGTATAGCATTGGGCATTCTCATGTGTGTACTTTGGTGTGAATGTCTTTGCGACTGTGAGGACTCTGGAAGGTTTGAAACAGCATAGCACATACCTTGTGTCGGCCTTCTCGGGTTCCTAATGCAGCTTCTTCTCGGCTAGGGAGTGTGAGGTGTCAATTAATAAATTATATATATTATAATAGTATTTAATATAATACACGCACGTACAGTATACTGCCTCACAGGCATAATATGTCAATGGTTAGCCAGAAGAGTTCACTTTCTGGTGGACTGACACTCTGTGCACTTCGGTTCGCAAACTGATAGAGTTATGATATGCCGCGCACCGAGCATGTGGTCTGCGATGTATATGTTGGACTATGGGCTTTTGATCTTTGGGCCAAGTACAGTGCATACACTACATTTACAAGCTTTGTTGACCAGGTGTATTTGATATACGGCCAAAGTGCACATACTAGCTACCTTTGTTACAATGTTTGATTGTTTCCTGTTTTTCAAGCATTAAAGGCCCTTCCTGAGATGGCGGTTTGTGTAATCAATATGTTGCGGTATGGCCATGCGATTCTGGCATTTGCCGCAAGGAATGTATGAGTTTTTAGATGACCATGAGCTTTTGGCCATTCGCAGCCAATGCCAGTGTATTCGTTTGATAAGCTTTGTAATACCAGATATGATTCATGGCCAAAGTACACATCTTCAGCTTTACTATAATGTTGTTGTGTATGGTGGCCAGAGGAGCGCGAACAGGAAGTCGTTATATATCGAGTCCTGTGTGTTGATTTGGGTCCGTACGTGCTCCTGTGTACATTATGTGGCTGGCCTGTGCCTACTGCCAGCACTTTTCTGCTTTGGATATCTTCTGGTTTTTCCGGCAACTACTATGAGAATCATACCGCTTGTTTGTTGTCGGACAATGAGTACCAGCTTACTGGAACCAGGGGGCACTGCATCAGCTGCAGTAGTTGTGCTCCAGCGTTGAAGCAACCAGCAGCATATGAAAAAAATTAAAAAATAATAAGCTAGAACTGCCAACTTTTATAAGCTGCTGCGTGATGACCGGGTACCAGACGTCCAGCTTCATACAAATGTCCACCGCCGCAGCGAATGGGCGCGGC
The DNA here is from genome assembly GCA_035128595.1 of Eptatretus atami. Classification (NCBI taxonomy): domain Eukaryota; kingdom Metazoa; phylum Chordata; class Myxini; order Myxiniformes; family Myxinidae; genus Eptatretus; species Eptatretus atami. The sequence goes on from CM068954.1 coordinate 10,630,458, forward strand.
CACACGCGTTTCTCATACGACGCGGGATTCACAAGGTTATGGACCGAAGGAACGGGCCACATTCCATGCTATTTATTTTGCAATCCTCTTCACCACTGCGTTGTTTCCTGCACTTTTTGGCTTCCTCAATTACCTTTAACTCGCCAATTCCGTGTCTTTCTGCTCCTGCTCTTCTGCTCCTGCTCTGTTATTTTTTAGCATTCATTTTTTTCTGCATCAACCACTTTTCCGATTGACGACAAAATTCAGGGTAGGAGTGACCCCCCCCACCCCCTTTCCCTCATGGAGAATATTTTACTGATAATTGTGACAACCATCATTAGGTCACATGGAATGGCAGCCATCTTAAATATTAAATGCAAAAAACTTAACAACATATCTCTGAAACTCTGTCGGAAATATGAAACTTGACACATCTCATTCTTACTCCCAATGGGAATACCAGGTTTGTAAGGATGACGTCATCGTGAAAGTGGTAGAACGCAGCCATAATGTTTTAACAAAAAATCCTTGTTTACCATTGAGATTCAGTGTGTATGTCCCGGCCGTAAACATTTTTACCAATCGAGCTTTTTCTATCAAATCTTCAACAAACCTTTAATTATGAGATTGTGGAGAACACAAATTAATAAAATGTGACAAAATTGTGTTTTAACCTGTCGTATTCATCCAAGTTGAGATTCGGTAGAAAGCGGACGCGATGGCTTATAATTATTCTGTTCTTTTATCTCTATAATAAAGTTATTCGTTAATACTTTATCAGTTAAATGCAAGGTGGTCTTAACTTCATTCACTCGTCGTTTCAATTGGGCACCATGAAATCCAATTTGAGAGTACTGATAACGGCAATCCGCTCCACCCAATCAGCTGAACACGCCTAGAAGCGCTGAACCATTCGGCCTGGTCTCTTTTGACTGATATGTAACCCTGGGTTTTACTGTGGCCCAAAGCTTTCTTATTGTGGCGAAGATAAGAACTTGATGCCTTGACAGACCCGTTTTAATCTGCGGTTTAAGATGTCCACAATGCCCATTGCACATTAACTAAATAGCTGTTGGAGTTCCACTTTGATTTCACTGTTTACACTAAATTATATTTCTAATTTTCCTAGGCCATCAAGAGAAGTTTCGTGCGGAAAGAACATTGCTTCAAGCGATAGGGACAACACTGGGACAAGAAGTGAGGGAAGCGACCTCTCCAGTAAGAAGAAAGCAGGACAAGCGCCGGCTTCTCTGTGAGAAAAGCTAGTTCTGCGGAGAAAGTGGTGGTCGGAAGGTGATTTTTCTCTCGCCAAAAAGTGACAAAGATCCCTCCGTACGCAGACATTGAATCTTGGAAATTTTTATACGTGGAGTTGGAGCGAGTATCGACATCATGATGGAGGCCGATATTACGTGAACATTGATTGAGTCAGAATCGCAAGTAGAGGAACTGTATAAAAAGTTTTTTCAATGTAATATACTGATAAATTGGGCAGAGTGGGTTGATTTTGCTGTTGGGTCCATGGTTATAGATACAGTTCTGGGGGGATGTGTGGTGGTGGTAGAAGAGTTAACTTTTAATGATTAGGAGAGGGCATGAATGGTGGGACCATTTTGATGATGTACAGTATTGAAGTGAATGTCGATGTCGGACAGGAATGCTATATCAGCTCAGGGTTGTGACGGTGTATTGGAATCAACCAAAGCTGTGCAGTTCACCAATTCATCTTCTGTTGTTTTAAACCTTGCTTTGATCATAGCATGGTGGTGGCTGCGGTTTTTTCAAGTGCTGGGGTGTTGGTGTGTGTGTGTGTGTGTGTGTGTTGTGGTGGTGTGTGTGGTGTGTGTGTGTGTGTGTGTGGTTTGAAGAGACATGAATGATTGGAATATTTTCTCCATAAGTTCATACAAAAAAAACAGTTTTAAGTGTTGTAGAGGCTTGTGTCAATGCATAAACATTTTTTCTGCAAAAAGCATTTTTTCTTGATTCTTCATGATCAGTCATACCTTGAATTGGAATATTTGCTACTGAACACGTGAAAGGTTGCTTTCTGTCTAAGAAATATAATATCACAGGAGGTCAGGTAGGTCAAGGAACATAATGAAAAGTAGTTTAATAGAGGTAAGGTATTATAGGGTGAGCTAATCAAAAGTATGTCATGGTCCGTAAATAAGGGGACCGCAGACAACCGAGCGCGGACACCCTGAGTATTGTATTATACTTCCTAACCCGGACACCCCGAGTATTATTTAAGTCCGTACAGTGTCGACAAAGAAAAGAAGAGAAGGATGGGCCCACGCTTTCTTAATGTATGGTGCACCGGAGTTCACAACCCACACCCACACCACTCTTTCCAACAAGCTTTGTGTAATCGATGTATGGCTTCCCTGTGTTGTGGGCTCAATCCTCCTGGCTTTGCACTCGATCGAACCTTGGGAAACACTCACCTACCAACACAAGACAAGTGGTGCAACTTTAATTAGCTCGCCTGTTCGAAGAACAAGAGAGCTATAGCGATACTCCCGCCTGAGCGTCAAGCCAGTCAGCGTGAAAATGTTAAAGTTTTTGGTTTCAAGTTATTTTTCGCTTTCTAATGTTTTTATCCAACCACATCTTTTTTATTATCGCCCGATATATATATATAATATATATATATATAATACTATATATTAGTATATATATATATCGGGGCGTATTAGTGATACCGTCTATCCGTCCGTCCGTTCTGTCTGTCTGTCTGTTCTGTCTCGGTCTCGTCCGTCCGTCCGTCTGTTCCTGTCCGCACTCTAACTGCCAAAGTTTTTCAAGCTTTCACCGTTTCATATGGTACATACGTAGTACAGACTGTGGAGACGGTGTGTCGTGATCATCGTCGTCATCTAAAGTGGTTGCCATGGCAACCAGGATGCCTGTTTTTCCATCCGTTCCTGTCCGCACTTCTAACTCCCAAAGTTTTTCAACTTTCACGTTTGCATATTTGGTACATAGGTACAGACTGTGGACGGAGGGTGTGTCGCGACATACATTCGTCATCTAAAGTGGTTGCCGTTTTCCATGTAGATAGCACAATTCTGTATATACGTTCTTGTTTCGGTGGCGTAATTGTGCTCACTTGCGCCTTTGTTACATGGATTACAATATACAAATACAATATATTGCTTTTAAAATTATACTCAGCTGCAATGCTTATTTAAAAATATATTTAATTATTAGAGTAGTTCTTTAAAAACGATAAAGTATAAACAGGCGAGCATTGGTGGCTTTGACACCAACTCTGTTTTTTTATGTCTCTGCTGAAGCACCAGAGCGTTATATTTTTAGTCTGTCTGTCCGTACCGCCCGTCCATTGAGTCTGCGATAGGTTTTCATTTACCACGATAACTTTAAGAACGGCGAAGGAATCTACAAGGGCCATGTCAATGAGTATAACCTTAAAATATTTTTTCACAACTGTTTATTGCATGTACGTGTGTTACAACTGTGTTATTTTTCAACATGATCTCCACATTGCTTTCAATGAATTTTTCCCAGTGCTTTCCTCAGGCTGGATTACTCCTCGAAAATATATATTTGGCTGCAGTTGTAAGGCATTCGAGCACCGGCCTCTTGGACGCTCTTCGTCGGATTGGAAGTTGGTTCCACCAAGGCTTCTTAAGTGGCCCAAATATGTAGTAATCTGAGGGGGCGAGTTCTGGCAGTAGGGTGGATGGGAAGAAGCACTCAAAATGCATGTCCTCGATTGTTGCGCTGTTAGCGCGGCAGTTGGGGCCGAGCATTGTCAATGCTTCAGCAAAACACCAGTAGTGAGTAGTCCACGACGTTTTGTCTTATTGCTGGTTTAGATGATTTTTTAGGAGTCGCAGTATGATGCACTGGGACTGTGGTCCATCTGGGCATGTAATGCTCTACAAGTGGGCCTCGGCGTATCCCAGAAGAGTGTCAGTATTACTTTTCCAGCGGACGGCTGTGTGTGGAAATTTGGGCCTTCAGTGAAGTTGAATGGTGCCACTCTTTGCTTGCCCTCTTCGTTTCTGTCTGAAAGTAGTGGACCCCAGTTTTACATCCCCAGTCACTACACGCTGTAAGAAAGAGTCGCCATCTGTTTCATAACATCACAGAAGTTTCTTCACATGTGGCCACTCGCCATTCTGTCAGTTTGGGTGTGAGTTGTCTAGGCAACGCCCTTGCAAACACTTTGTGAATGACATGGTGTGTTGAACCATGGCTAATGTTTCAATTCAGAGACCACTTCATCCAGCCCTAATGCCACAGTTTTCCCTTAGCACGCGCTCAACTCCTGCAATTCATCTCTGGTATGTGGCTGTGTGAGACCGGCGCCGAGTGAGGCAGCGTCTGCCACACTGGATACTCCACTTTTAAGCTTCCTGTCCCAGTCGTACACCTGCTGCAGCGTATAACGTGCGTCACCATATTGCATCTTCATTCTGCATGGATTTCACTGGATTCACACCCTCACTTCCTAAGTAAACAGATGACAGGACGTTGCTCCTCCCTGGTGCATACTTCCAGGGAGCCACATCTTGGAACTGCTCTACTGACGTCATACCCTCAATGTTTCCAGATCTAAAAACAGGCAAACATGACTCTTACCCATGAAAATAACAGTAGTGTCAAAAGGGAGGTTTGGACGCAGTAATGTCACATTTCTCAAAGTCGCAACATTCACTCGCTTTGCTCACTCATATTTGTCCTTTCAAAATGGAACACATTACTGCGTCAAACATCTCCTTTTTGACACTACTCCCCTGCCAGGAAGCTGGGCCTCACGTTCCTTTCATATGATAATTTATTTAACCAAATTGAGTTGTCAAATAGAGACCTATAAATATTTGTGTTTTATTTTCAGGAATAACTTAATTTATTCATCGATTTAAAAAAAATGTGGTGGCAGCCCATTAAAACCCCCAACCCCATTTTTTTTTTATTTGACACTTTACTAAACCCATAAGGTAATGTATTTATTCCACCACTCATTATATATATTTATCATCAAATGCTGTTAGAGCTTTCTTACAAACCGTCTCTGAAACATTTCTGTTTATAATTTTGAATAAGATTTCATCTCTCTATAACATCCTATCTCTTCCATATACATTCAAGTAATGTTGAAAGTTTATGTGCTCTTTATAACACTCTTCTGTCGACCTTTAAGTTTATTTTCACATTTGAATTCATTTAACCCTCTCATTAAGTATTTGTAAGCATATGCCTTTGATCTAACACCTACAAATCACTTAGTATCTTCACCTCATCATCGTTAAATTTACCTATAGCCTTTCTATTCTTATTCGAAAAGAGCAGGTTATTAGGATCATAATTACTTGTATCATAAATATCTTCATCTTCTTTCATATCCATATAAATCATCTGTAGTTATCTCCAGTATGAAGCTATCTGTATCCAATATAGCAAATACAATATTCTCACCATATCTTTTCTTTCGATTATTATAAAAGTATCACACATTAAATACTTTGAAAGGATCTAAAACAAATGTTCCCACATAAATCGGTTTATCATCTATATACTCTCTTATTCAAATGAACAGCACAAAAATTATCTGTAAATATTTCCACTCTTTTAAAGCTTGGTTTATTATCAACTTGCCGCCTGCTCCCAAGTTGTAGCAAGTCTTACATTTGTCTATTCCTATATTTTCCAATTGTTTTAGCAAATACAGAATTATTCATCAACTTGTAAAAGTCCTTTTCAAAATCATTATTAGCCTTTGTTCTCATCCTCATATTATAATCAATATATTTATCTAACCAATGACTTTGACTAAACTTTAGTGCCCTATGTACCTTTTTAACTTGTAGTCCTGCTTCTATAAATTGCTTTCATTCTTTGATGTAAAACAAACTTCTCTTTATCAAACAATGTTGTTAGTAATTTAGTTTGTAGGAATATATTTAAACAAAATTTGAAGAACTAAAGCTCTTGATTGGGGATCTCTTTTCACCTCCAGAAGGAAGGTCTTTATGTTTGTTATGAAGTTTTCTAGGATAGTTTAAATCTACTTCAAAATAATACAAAAATTAGCAAAATATTTCGCGAAATTAGCAAAAAACCCGTTTAGCAAAATTTTCTTGACTTGTGAAGATTATATCATTGAAGATAGATTTGAACTCGTATTCTTTCAACCATTGAAAATTACCATAGGGTTGAGATTCAGACATTGCCCAGCCAGTACAAAGTATAAGCATCAAAGTACATTCAGTAAGATGTGGGCTTATCTGGTGAGAAGTCTGGAAGATATTTATTATTGCCTTAGCATATCTCTTGAACAAACTTGTGAAATCCCTCCTCTTTTAGCCTTCTCAATCATCAAAGAGCATATCTACATCATTAGAAGATCAGGGTTGTTTCGTCATTTTTAACATAGCGGCTCAGGCTAGTCCAGGAGATGTATAATAATGGGCAGGATCAAGTCCAAAGGAATTCTTATTATAACAAACTTCTCTAAATTTCTCAAAAACACATCAGCGAGTCTAAAACATCAGTTATTAAATAAAGTCATGATATTCACCCATATTCGTTATCTCAAACTCTTCCAAACTTGTTTTGCTCTTTCATATTCTTCACCCGTAATATGGACTTCTCCTAACTTGTTTTAAAATGCTTTTGAGGAGGAAGTCTTGTTTCTTTAAATCCTTCAAAGGAATCCATATCGTCATATGGGAAAATGCCCTTTTTAGTAATAAGAGAAATGTCTTTCCCCAAGTTGGCTTCAGTCCTAAATTGATTAGAAAGTACAGGAAAAGAGAGGATTGAAACCAAAGAACTTCGAGGGCTTGTCATAAATTTATAACAGTCAATAATCTAATATTTGTATTTACACCCATTTCACGAGTATAAATGTTTTTGAAAATGAGATGTAATTTGATTTGTCTTAGGAATTGCTGCTATCTTCCAGTCTTACTTAGTTATTTTATAAGAGATGTGTACCAAAATGGTCGGACTTTGTACCAGTTTAGCATGGGACAATTACGATGAGCTTACGGAACACTGTCAGGTGGCGGAACCTTGCACGATACTGCAGGTATCTGCTATCAGAATGAGCCGAACATGAAACTGGACGAGTCACCCGAAGAACCTCCCTCCCAGCGACAGCTAACTTCAGTGGACACTGCTGGGACACAGATTATAGTTTCGAAACGAGTATTCCACCTAAAGGAACACACTTTGGAACCATATCGCAAGAAACCTAAGATGACAGTCTTCAGTATGCAGTCAAAAGCATACCAAGACCACCCACGCATTTCACTGACATGGAATATAGAGATATACTGGATGATGAGCATCGCACTCGACAAAAACACCATTCTGGACAAGTTGGACTCGCTGCGTCACAGAAGATCCACTCCCCAGATAGAGAATTGCTGACATGGAGAACTTGGAATCTCCCTCCGACTCGTAGTGGGCAGAAACGCTACGACTATCTCAGCGGGTTGCTCAGGAATGTAGAGAGGACTTGCGTGTGGTCCACTATGACTTAGCTATAGCTAAACCAGCTCTACAAATCCAAGCTGCCGAGGACCTACGTATAACAACGTGTTCATCTTGCTTGGACCCTTCACATTGAACTTGCGTATTTTGGTGCTCTGGGACACTTCCTCGATTGCTCTGGTGCCCCACAGATACTCACAGAAACGGGCGTTCTTGCTCCGGGGTCGCTGAATGGATTTCTACGAGGAAAACACTTCAATCGGTGAGCGAATGGATGCTATTCCAATATATCATCAAATAAACATGTATCATGTCGTGTCTTTTCATTTTGATGAATATTTTACACAACACATTTTGTATATTTATAATTGCAGATGTAAGCGGCTTCATCCTCTCCTAGCGACAGCTTCCAAGTTCTCCACTTCCAGAAGTTTCTTTGAAGACACTGGTCCATTGCCTGAAACCTTCTGACTGCAGTAGTATCTTCCAGACGAGATCTGACCCCTGAAGCATTCCATGAGATAGAAGTGAGCAACGACTAACACCATAGTCATGAAGAAGTATACAGAGTACACAAGCACTGACCCTCAGCAGTCATCATGGGAACACAGCTAATTTGGATGTTGTACATCGAACTAGTCTATATCTTCTGCGATTCAGTCGAGCGTATAGAACAAATGACCTGCAGCTCTTCATTTTCTCCTTCGGCCAAATGTGTCCCCATCTTCTTTGCTGGGAATCGTCCCAATGGCGCTCGATGGCTGGTTCGATATTATCACAATCTGAATGAACCTGGACAACACACATCCTGGTGTTCGAGAAGCCTTAGAAAATGGAGCTTTATCTGTGAGAAGAACCAACAAATCATTCTGCGCGAACTCAAGTCGACATTCATCCTCGAGCAGACGCGTGAATGCTGATGCTGCATCAAGGCTGACAGGAATCAACTTCGATTCAGTCAGTCCGACAGTGCGAGACAGCGGTGGATGGTCACTCGGCTGCAGAAGTTGTATGTTGGAAGCCTCCTCGACAAAGCTGGCTTGAAATTGAAGGAAGACGTCTCCAAATCGTTGAAAACCGTATCGAGTCACCCGAGACAAAATGATCTCTCGAAGCTGCTTGACGCAATCAAGAACACCATGAACCCGGTTTGATCAGAACACAATGAAACCCTCCACATGCATCACGACTGGCGCCAGTGTACCAATGATATCAAGGAGGATCTCTGGGGTTTCAAGTGAAAAGCCAGGAGTTGTGTGAAACTTCACAGCAGAGAGCTTCAACGATCAAGGCTCGCTTCGAGAAACCCAATCAGCAGAAGGAAGATCAAGAACTTTGCGAGTGCTGCTGTGAAGAAAAATATCACACCACGGACCAGAAGGTATATTCGAACTAGCAAGGCGACACGAGACCTGTTTGGAAGGCTACTCTACATTCAGTACGTTGGAAAGGATAGATATTGAGAAAGTCTTTCAATATCCACCGACTCCAATTCCACATCGCCTGCTGCGCACGTTGGATGGAGTCTCAACAAAACTGACAAGTCAAGCTTCTGCACAACTGGAGGGGAATG
>CM068954.1:10639507-10656268 GCA_035128595.1 Eptatretus atami
GTTAAAAGCGAGAAACCAGGAGATATTGATGTCACATTAGTCGATGCGATGTTCCTGCTACACACATTGTTGAATCTCCCTCCCACATTTGGTGGGGTAGCTGAAGTACTCCACCGACGGTTGTGCGAGATGTCACCACGCACTGATCTTGTTTGTGATACGCACATCACTCCGAGTATCAAAGAGGCTGAGCGAAACAGAACGTACACAGACGTTTCGATACTATAGATAACTTATATCAAACGAATCTTAGCGTGTGTCGGCGTTCACAAACTATGCCCAACATAGTCTAACTTATGCCATAGCACGGACAGCGTATCGCCGACGATCACGTGGCGTAGCACCTATTAATAGGCTGCGGACTCGCACGATTTCAAATCATAACCGCCACTAGACATCGAAGTGTCAAGCGCTGTACACCTTGACGTTTTACCAGCGTTGCAACGTATGAAAAATTTGCCGAATACGTGGGCACACCGTCGAATACGTTATGGGTAAGTTTTTGTTATCGTTAGAGCACGCTAAGCCACGCTGGCATACGTCGAGTACGCCGAGTACGTCGACAAATTTTTCAAGCATGTTGAAAATTTTTCGACGTATGCCAGCGTATGACACACGTTCCGCATACGCTGCCCATAAGTTGTAGTGCACGTTACGCGATCGTTGACACACGTCGACACACTTACTTGTAAGTCTCATAAGTCGAAACACGTTCGAGGTAATGTTTGCGTCAGGTCAGACTCCCTGGTTGTTTTTTTTTCTCTTTTTTTTTCTCGGATATGACGGTGATGTTGACACTTCGATTCTAGGCGGTTATGATTAAATCGTGGCGGCAGCCTATTAATCATATATATTATAACGACTAGAATCGGAAGATGTCACATCACCGTCTGCCAAGAAAAAAAAAAGAGAAAAAAAACACCAGGGAGCTGCAACACTGACGCATAACATTACCTCGACGTGTTCGACTTATGAGAACTACAAGTACGTGTTCAGTGTGTCACGATCGCGTAACGATGCCCTACAACACGTTGCCATAGGTTAGAATAAGTTTCGGGTTTGCTAAACATTACCTCGATGTGTTTGCTTATGAGAATTTACAAGTAACGTGTGTCAAACGACTGCGTAACGTGCCTGACAAACTTATGGCAGCGTATTGGAACGTGTGAGTCATACGCTGGCATACGTCGAAAAATTCAGCATGTTAAAATTTGTCGACGAGCCTTGGCGTACTTACGACGTCTGCAGCGTACACGACGTATGCCAGTGCTCTTAACGATGCAAAATTACCATAAACGTATTCGACGTGTGCCAGCGTTTTAGACAATTTTTCATACGTCGCATACGCTGGGTAAAATCGCTCAAGGTGTGACAGGGCCTTTAAGATGCAATCACACCAGATAAAACAAAACGGCGCAACCAAAAAACCTCCGAGAAAACTCAATGTGCACGAGCTGGAGAATGTGAGCATGCAAAGTTAAACTCGAAAATGAGATTGCAGAGTCGGTGAGCACATTGTGTTAGAAGGGTGATGTGAGTAAGCAGTTCAGTATGCATCTCTCGAGTGTACGTTAAAAGTTGATTGGTAAAATCCACATTTTAAAATGCGATTGGCTGAGAAGACATAGAAACCATGAAGGTCTAGATAGTAAGACGAATGGCAAAGTAATGTATTATATTAGAGTGGTTTTTTTGTCTCTGTTTGGTTGTCCGTCATGCAACGTCATTATGCCTGGACGTCATTACGGCGTACGACGGCTGGCTCTACCCACCACGATTTGATTTCTTGCAGTTTAGGCTAACACGTCGAAGGCTGACATCGTCACATCGGCCAGCATGCCCCACCTTACGTTTTGCCTTTCAAGTTGTGAAAGCACAAACAAAGCGATTGTTAAATGCATCATCAAATATTGAAAGGATAGAGTCACAGGCCTTCCAACGACGCAGTAAATTATGTCTGGGACTTATTAGGCTTCACGCTTCAGGCTGCTTCAGATAATGAGCTTTAGTTTTTGCATGGAGTAATATATGTTTTCGTATGATATAATTATATATAGTAACTTAAATGAACACTGCATCTGTCTTTGCGACCGAAACAAGTCTTCGATTCGCAGTCAGGGAATCTTGTGAAATTGCTAGCTCGGTGGACGACGCCCTTCCTTGCAGGTGGGGAAGGTGATGTTTTCCATGTTGACATGAAAGCATTTGCCCTTCAGGTTGGTGGTGAGAGAAGGGAATCTTTGATGGAAGTGTCATGGGCTAGAAAAGGGAGTGTGGTTTAACTCCATGTGATATTTAACAATATGCTCACTGCAGTATTAAGATTGCAGTAAATGATGACAACGTAAAATTTGTACTTGTATTGTAATCAGAACACATGGTGGACTTTTTAATCTTCCAACACTGGAAGATAACACTCATGTGTGGTCGTTGTGAATCTAGACCGACGATTGCCGCCGTTATGCTCCAATTTGGAATGACATGCCAATATCTCTCAGTCTCAATTTCTCTTGAATATGCTGCACCAAAGTTTTCGGCCTCCCATCAACGTGAAGAAAACAGAATATCTGTACCAAGGTTACCACCTTGATAACACGTACCACCGACAAAACCCCCCACTGTTCCGTATGATGTTTGCACGGTGGTACTCATGCTTGGGAGCCTCATTGGTGTGCATGCTGTCTGCGCTGTTGCTGGTGATTCGCCAAGAAGCGTATGAAAACTGTTTCCGGCAGACTGAGGGGTGTAAGCATTGGGCATTCTCATTGTGTTACTTTGTGTGAATGTCTTTGCGCAACTGTGAGGACTCTGGAAGGTTTGAAACGCATAGCACATACCTTGGTGTCGCCTTCCGAGGTTCCTAATGCAAGCTCTTCTCCGGCTAGGGAGTGTGGAGGTGTCATTTTTAAATATAATTATATATATTATAATATATATATTATATATACACGCACGCTACAGTATACTGCCTCACAGCATAATATGTCAATGGTTAGCAGAAGAGTTCACTTTCTGGTGGGACTGACACTCTGTGCACTTCGGTTCGCCAACTGATAGAGTTTATGATATGCCGCGCACCGACATGTGGCTGCGATGTATATGTTGGCTATGGGCTTTTGAATCTTTGGCCAAAGTACAGCATCACTACATTTACAAGCTTTGTTTGACATGTGTATTTGATATTAACGGCGCAAAGTGCACTACTACTACCTTTGTTCAATGTTGATTGTTTCCGTTTTTCAAGATTAAAGGCCCTTCCTGAGATGGGCGGTTTGTGTAATCAATATGTTGCGGTATGGCCATGCATTCTGGCATTTGCCGCGAGGAATGTATGAGTTTTTTATATGATCATGAGCTTTTGGCCTTCGCAGCCAAAATGCCAGTGTATTCGTTTGATAAGCTTTGTAATACCAGATATGATTCATGGGCAAAGTAACACATCTTCAGTTTACTATAATGTGTGTGTAATTGGTGGCCAGAGGAGCGCGAACAGAAGTTCGTTATATATCGAGGTCCTGTGTGGTTGATTTGGGTTCCGTACGTGTCCTGTGTAAGCATTATGTGGCTGGCTGTGCTACTGCAGCACTTTGTCTGCTTTGGATATCTTCTGGTATCTTTCCGCAACTCTATGAGAGCATACCGCTTGTTTGTTGTCGACAATGAGTACCAGCTTACTGGAACCAGGGGGCACTGCATCAGCTGCAGAGTTGTGCTCCAGCGTTGAGGCAACCAGCAGCATATGAAAAAAATAAAAAAATAATAAGCTAGAACTGCCACTTTATAAGCTGCTGGCGTGATGACCGGTACCAGACGTCCGAGCTTCGATACAAATATCACCCCCACCAATGGGCCGCCCACACGTTTCTCATACGACGCGGGATTCACAAGTTATGGACCGAGGAACGGGCCACATGTCCATCTATTTATTTTGCAATCCTCTTCACCACTGCGTTGTTTCCTGCACCTTTTTGGCTTCCTTCAATTTCCTTTAACTCGCCAATTCCGTGTCTTTCTGCTCCTGCTCTTCTGCTCCTGCTCTGTTATTTTATAGCATTCTTTTTTTTCTGCATCAACCAACTTTCCGATTGAGACAAATTCGGGTAGGAGTGACACCCCCCACCCCCTTTCCCCTCATGGAGAATATTTTACTGATAATTGTGCAACATCATAGGTCACATGGAAATGGCAGCCATCTTAAATATTAAATGCAAAAAACTTAATACAACATTATCTCTGAAATGCTGTTCGGAAATATGAAACTTGACCACATCTCATTCTACTCCCAATGGGAATACCAGGTTTGGTAAGGATGACGTCATCGTGAAGTGTAGACGCAGCCATAATTGTTTTAATCAAAAAATCCTTGTTTACCATTGGATTCAGTGTGTATGTCCGGCCGTAAACATTTTTACCAATCGAGCTTTTTCTATCAAATCTTCAACAAACCTTTAATTATGAGATTGTGGAGAACACAAATTAATAAAATGTGACAAATTTGTTTTAACCTGTCGTATTCATCCAAGTTGAGATTCCGGTAGAAAGCGGGACGCGGATGGGCTTATAATTATATTCTGTTCTTTTATCTCTATAATAAAGTTATTCCGTTAATACTTTTCTAGTTAAATGCAAGGTGTTCTTTACTCATTCACTCGTCGTTTCAATTGGGAACCATGAAATCCAATTTGAGAGTACTGATAAGCGGCAATCCGCTCCACCCAATCAGCTGAACACGCCTAGAAGCGGCTTGAACCATTCGCCTGGTCCTTTTGACTGATATGTAACCCTGGTTTTACTGTGGCCCAAATGCTTTCTTATTGTGGCGAAGATAAGAACTGATGCCTTGACAGACCCGTTTTATCTGCGGTTTAAGATGTTCACAATGCCCATTGCACATTAAACTAAATAGCTGTTAGAGTTCCACTTTGATTTCACTGTTTACACTAATTATATTTCTATTTTCCTAGGCATCAAGAGAAGTTCGTCGCGGAAGACCATATGCTTCAAGCGATAGGGACAACACTGGGACAAGAAGTGAGGGAAGCGACCTCTCAGATAGAAGAAACAGACAAGCCCGGCTTCTCTGGTGAGAAAAGCTAGTTCTGCGGAGAAAGTGGTGGTCGGAAGGGATGATTTTTCTTCGCCAAAAAGTGACAAAGTCCTCCGTCGCAGACATTGATCTTGGAATTTTTATACGTGGAGTTGGAGCGAGTATCGACACATGAGTGGAGGCGCATATCACGTGAACATTGATTGAGTCAGAATCCAAGTAGAGGACTGTATAAAAGTTTTTTCAATGTAATATACTGATAAATTGGGCAAGAGTGGGGTTGATTTTGTTTGGGTCCATGGTTATAGATACAGTTCTGGGGGATGTGTGGTGAGTGGGTAGAAAGAGTTAACTTTTAATGATTAGGAGAGGCATGAATGGTGGACCATTTTGATGATGTACAGTATTGAAGTGAATGTCGATGTCGGACAGGAATGCTATATCAGCTCAGGGTTGTGACGTTTTGGAATCAACCAAAGCTGTGCAGTTCACAAATTCATCTTCTGTTGTTTTAAACCTTGCTTTGATCATAGCATATGGGTGGTGGCTGCGGTTTTCAAGTGACGGTTGTGTTGTGTGTGTGTGTGTGTGTGTGTGTTGTGGTGTGTGTTGTGTGTGTGTGTGTGTGTGTGTGGTGTTTGAAGAGACATGAATGATTGGATATTTTTCCATAATTCATACAAAAAAAGAAACAGTTTTAAGTGTTGTAGAGGCTTGTGTCAATGCATAAAACATTTTTTCTGCAAAAAGCATTTTTTCTTGATTCTATGATCAGTCATCCTTGATTGGAATATTTGCTACTGAACACGTGAAAGGTTGCTTTCTGTTCTAAGAAAATATAATATCACAGGAGGTCAGGTAGGTCAGGAACATAATGAAAAGGTAGTATTAATAGAGGTAAGGTATTATAGGGTGAGCTAATCAAAAGTATGTCATGGTCGTAAATAAGGGGACCGCAGACAACCGAGCCGGACACCCCTGAGTATGTATTACTTCCCTAACCGCGGACACCGCCGAGTATTTATGTTAAGTCGCGTACGTGTCGACAAAGAAAAGAAAGAGAAGGATGGCCCACGCTTTCTTAATGATGGGTGCACGGAGTTCACAACCCACACCCACACCACTATTTCCAACAAGCTTTGTGTAATCGATGTATGGCTTCCCTTGTGTTGTGGGCTCAATCCTCCTGGCTTTGCACTCGGATCGAACCTTGGGAACACTCACCAACCAACACAAGAGCAAGTGTGCAACTTTAATTAGCTCCTGTTCGAAGAACAAGAGAGCTATAGCGATTATCCCGGCCTTGAGCGTCAAGCCAGTCAGCGTGAAAATGTTAAAGTTTTTGGTTCAGTTATTTTTTCGCTTTCTAATTGTTTTATCAACCACTACTTTTTTATTACGCCCGATATATATATATATATATATAATATTATACTATATATTAGTATATATATATATCGGGGCGTATTTATGTGATACCGTCCATATCCGTCCGTCCGTTCTGTCTGTCTGTCGTCTGTCGTGTCGTCCGTCCGTCCGTCTGTTCCTGTCCGCACTCTAACTGCCAAAGTTTTTTCAAACTTTCACGTTTCATATTGGTCATAGTAGTACAGACTGTGGAGACCGGTGTGTGTGATCATCGTCGTCATCTAAAGTGGTTGCCATGGCAACCAAGGATGCTGTTTTCATCCGTTCGCTGGTCCGCACTTCTAACTCCCAAAGTTTTTCAACTTTCACGTTTGCATATTTGACATAGGTACAGACTGTGGACGAGGGTGTGTCGCGCATACATTCGTCATCTAAAGTGGTTGCCGTTTTCCATGTATAGCACAATTCTGTATATACGCTTCTTGTTTCGGAGGCGTATATTGTGCTCACTTGCGCCTTGTTAGCATGGATTACAATATACAAATACTATATATTGCTTTAAAATTATACTTTCAGCTGCAATGCTTTTAAAAAATATATTTAATTATTAGAAGTAGTCTTTAAAAACGATAAATGATATAAACAGGCGAGCATTGGTGCGCTTTGACACCAACTCTGTTTTTTTATGCTCTGCTGAATGTCACCAGAGCGTTTATATTTTTAGTCTGTCTGTCCGTTCCGCCCGTCATTATCTGCGATAGGTTTTCATTTAGCCACGATAACTTTTAAGAACGGCTGAAGGATCTACAAGGGCCAGTCAATGAGTAACCTTAAAATATTTTTTCAACAACTGTTTATTGCATGTACGTGTGTTACAACTGTGTTATTTTTCACATGATCTCCACATTGCTTTCAATGGAATTTTTCCCAGTGCTTTCCTCAGCCGATGGATTACTCCTCGAAAATATATATTTTGGCTGCATATGTAAGGCCATTCGATTGCACCGGCCTCTTGGACGCTCTTCGTCGGATTGGAAGTTGGTTCCACCAAGCGCTTCTTAAGTGGCCCAAATATGTAGTATCTGAAGGGGCGAGTTCTGGCCAGTAGGGTGGATGGGAAGAACACTCAAAATGCATGTCCTCGATTGTTGCGCTGTTTAGCGCGGCAGTTGGGGCCGAGCATGTCAATGCTTCAGCAAAACACCAGTAGTGAGTAGTCCACGACGTTTTGTCTTATTGCTGGTTTGAGATGATTTATTTTAGGAGGTCGCAGTTGATGCACTGGGACTGTGGTCCATCTGGGCATGTATGCTCTACAAGTGGGCCTCGGCGTATCGCCAGAAGAGTGTCAGTATTAACTGTTTCCAGCGGACGGCTTGTGTGTGGAAATTTTGGGCTTCAGTGAAGTTGAATGGTGCACTCTTTGCTGCCCTCTTCGTTTCTGTTCCTGAAGTAGTGACCCAGTTCTTGCATCCCCAGTCACTACAACGCTGTAAGAAAGAGTCGCCATCTGATTTCATTACATCACAGAAGTTTCTTCACATGTGGCCACTCCGCCATTCTGTCAGTTTGGGTGTGAGTGTCTAGGCTAACGCCCCTTGCACAAACACTTGTGAATGACATGGTGATGTTGAACCATGGCTAATGTTCAATTCAGGACCACTTTCATCCAGCCTAATGCCGACAGTTTTCCCTTAGCACGCGCTCAACTCCTGCAATCATCTCTGGTATGTGCTGTGTGAGACCGGCGGCCCGAGTGGGCAGCGTCTCCACACTGGATACTCCACTTTTAAGCTTCCTGTCCCAGTCGTAACCTGCTGCAGCGTATAACATGCTCACATATTGCAATCTTTCATTCTGCATGGATTTCACTGGGATTCACACCCTCATTCCTAAGAAACAGATGACAGAACTTGCTCCTCCCTGGTGCATGCTTCCAAGGGAAGCCACACTCTTGGAACTGCTCTAACTGACGTCATACCTCAATGTTTCCAGATCTAAAAACAGCAAAGCTATGACTCTTACCCAGAAAATAACGTAATGTCAAAAGGAAGGTTTTGGAAACGCAGTAATGTCACATTTCTCAAAGTCGCAACATTCAACATCGCTTGCTCACTCATATTTTTCCTTTATTAAATGGAACACATTACTGCGTCAAACATCGTCCATTTTTGACACTACTCCCTGCTCAGGAGCTGGGCCTCACGTTCCTTTTCATAATGATAATTTATTTAACCAAATTGAGTTGTCAAATAGAGAGCCTATATAATATTTGGTTTTATTTTCAGTAATAACTTAATTATCATCGATTTATAAAAAAATGTGGTGGCAGCCCCAATTAAAACCCCCAACCCCATTTTTTTTATCATTTGAAACTTTAAAACGCCATCAAGGTATGTATTTATTCACTCCACCACTCAATTATTATATATTTTAATCACAAATGGCTGTTTTAGAGCTTTCTTACAAACCGTCTTGAAACATTTCTGTGTTATAATTTTGAATATGATTCATCTCTCTAAATAAACTCCTATCTCTTCCATATACATTCAAGGTAATGTTGAAATTTATGTGTCTCGTTTATAACACTTCTTCTTGTCGACCTTTAAGTTATTTCACATTTGAATTCATTTACCCTCTCATATTAAGTATTGTAAGGCATATGCCTTTGATCTACACCTACAAATCACTTAGTATCTCACCCATCCATCGTTTTAAATTTACCTATAGCCTTCTATTCTTATTCGGAAAAAGAGCAGGTTATTAGGATCATAATTACTTGTATTCACAAATATCTTCATCTTCTTCATACCATTATAAACATCACTGTAGTTATCTCCAGTATGAAGCTTCTCGTTCCAATTATAGCAGCAATACTAATATTCTCACCATATCTTTTCTTTCGATATTATAAAAGTATATCACACATTAAATAGTTGAAAGGATCTAAAACAAATGTTCCCACATAAATCGGTATATCATCTATATACTCTCTTATTCAAATGTAAACAGCACAAAATTATCTGTAAATATTTCCAACTCTTTAAAAGCTTGGTTATTATCAACTGCCGCCCTGCTCCAAGTGTAGCAAAGTCTTACATTTTTGTCTATTCCTATATTTTCCAATTGTTTTAGCAAAATAACAGAATTATCATCAACTTGTAAAAGTCCTTTTAAAATATTTTATATTATCCTTTGTTCTCATCTCATATTATATCAATATATTTATCCTAACGCAATGACTTTTGACTAACTTTAGTGCCCTATGTACCTTTTTAACTTGAGTCCTGCTTCTATAAATTGCTTCGATTTCTTTGATGTAAAACAAACTTCTCTTTTATCAAATCATGTTGTTAGTAATTTAGTTTGTAGGAATATATTTAAAACAAATTTGAAGAACTAAAGCCTCTTGATTGGGAATCATCTTTTCCCGTCCAGAGGAAGCGTCTTTATGTTTGTTATGAAAGTTTTCTAGGATAGTTTTAAATCTACTCAAAATAATAACAAAATTAGCAAAATATTCGCGAAATTAGCAAAAAACCCGTTACAAAATTTTTCTGTGACTTGTGAAGATTATATCATTGAAGATAGATTTGAAACTCGTATTCTTTCAACCATTGAAATTACCATAGGGTTGAAGATTCAGACATTGCCCAGCCTATACAAGTAGTTAAGCATCAATAAGTACATTCAGTAAAATGTGGCTTATCTGGTGAGAAGTCTGGAGATATTTATTAATTAGCCTTAGCATATATCTCTTTGAACAAACTTGTGAAATCCCTCTCTGCTTTTAGCCTTCTCAATCATCAAAGAGCATATCTACATCATTAGAAGATCAAGGGTTTGTTTCGTCATTTTAACATAGCGGCTCAGGCTAGTCCAGGAGATGTATAGATAATGGGCAGGATCAAGTTCGCAAAGAATTCTTTAT
Source organism: Eptatretus atami (assembly GCA_035128595.1). Classification (NCBI taxonomy): domain Eukaryota; kingdom Metazoa; phylum Chordata; class Myxini; order Myxiniformes; family Myxinidae; genus Eptatretus; species Eptatretus atami. The sequence continues at coordinate 10,649,854 of CM068954.1, forward strand.
TATAACAAACTTCTCTAAATTTCTCAAAAACAGCATCAGCGAGTCCTTAAAACATCAGTTATTAAATAAAGGTCATGATATTCACCCCATATTCGTTATCTCAACTCTTCCCCCAAACTTGTTTATTGCTCTTCATATTCTTCACCCGTAATAGTGACTTCTCCTAACTTGTTTTAAAATGCGCTGTTGAGGAGAAGTCTTGTTTCTTTAAATCCCTTCAAAAGGAATCCATATCGTCATATGGGAAAATGCCCTTTTTAGTAATAAGAGAAATGTCTTTCCGCCAAATGTTGGCTTCAGTCTAAATTGATCTAGAAAGTAGCAGAAAAGAGAGGAGTTGAAACCAAAAGAACTTCGGAGGCTTGTCCAGTAAATTTTAGTAACAGTCAATAATCTAATATTTGTATTTAACACCCATTTCAGCGATATAAATTGTTTTGAAAATGAGATGTAATTTGATTTGTCTTAGGAAAATTGCTGCTATGCTTTTCAGTCTTACTAGTTTATTTTATAAAGAGATGTGTACCAAAGCATGGTCGGACTTCTGTACCGATTAGCATGGACAATTGACGATTGAGCTTACAGAACACTGTCAGGTGGCGGAACCTTGCACGATACTGTAGGTATCTGCTAATCAAGAATCGAGCGCGAACATGAACACTGGACGAGTCACCGCGAAGAACCTCCCTCCCAGCGACAGCTAACTTCAGTGAACACTGACTGCGGACACAGATTTATAGTTTCGAAACGAGTATTCCAACCTAAAGGAACACACTTTTGAACCATATCGCAAGAAACCTAAGATGACAGTCTTTTCAGTATGCAGTCAAAAGCATACCAAGACCACCCACCGCAATTCTCAGCTGACATGAACTATAGAGATATAGTCTGGATGATGAGCATCGCACGTCGACAAAAACACCATTCTGACAAGTTGGACTCGCTGTGTCACAGAATGATCCACTTCCCCAGATAGAGAATTGCTGACATGGAGAACTTGGAATCTCCCTCCGACTCGTAGTGGCAGAAAGCGCTACGACTATCTCAGCGGGTTTGCTCAGGAATGGTAGAGAGGACTTGCGTCGTGGTCCACTTGACTTAGCTATAGCTAAACCAGCTCTACAAAATCCAAGCTGCCGAGGTGACCTCCGATATAACAACGTGTTCATCTGCTTGACCCTTTCACATTGAACTTGCGTATTTTGGTGCTCTGGGACACTTCCTCGATGCTCTGCGTGCCCACAGAATACTCACCGAGAAAACGGCGTTCTTGCTCCGGGGTCGCTGAATGGATTTCTAGAGAAAACACTTCAATCGGTGAGCGAATGGATGTATTCCAATATATCATCAAATAAACATGTATCATGTCGTGTCTTTTCATTTTGATGAAATTTAATACTAACAACACATTTTTGTATATTTATAATTGCAGTGTAGCGGCTTCATCCTCTCCTAGCGACGCTTTCCAAAGTTGTCTCCACTTCGCAGAAGTTCTTTGAAGACCTGTCCATTGCCTGAAACCTTCCTGACTGCTAGATATCTTCGCAGACGAGATCTGACCCCTCTGAAGCATTCCATGAGATAAGAAGTGAGCAACGACTACAACCTAGTCATGAAGAAGTATACAGAGTACACAGCACTGACCCTCAGCAGTCATACATGGGAACACAGCTAAGTTTTGGATGTTGTACATCGAACTAGTCTATATCTTCTGGCATTCCAGTCGAGCGTATAGAACAAATGACCTGCAGCTCTCATTTTCTCCTTCGGCCAAATTGTGTCCCCCATCTTCTTTGCTGGGAATCGTCCCCCAAATGGCGCTCGATGGCTGGTTCGATATTATCACATCTGAATGAACCTGACCAACACTACATCCGGTTTCGAGAAAGCCATTAAGAAAGATGGAGCTTTATACTGTGAGAAGAACCAACAAATCATTCTGCCGCGAACTCAAGTCGACATCATTCCTCGAGCAGAGCGTGAATGCTGATGCTGCATCAAGGCTGCAGGAATCAACTTCGTTCAGTCAGTCCGACAGTGCGAGACAGCCGGTGGATGGTCACTCGTGCTGCGAAGTTGTATATGTTGGAAGCACTCCCTCGACAAAGCTGGCTTGAAATTGAAGGAAGACGTCTCCAATCGTTGAAAACCTATCGAGTCCACCCGAGACAAGAATGATCTCTCGAAGCTGCTTGACGCAATCAGAAGCACCATGAACCCGGTTTGATCAGAACACAATGAAACCCTCCACATGCTCACGAACTGGCGCCAGTTACCAAAGATATCAAGGAGGATCTCTGGGTTCAAGTGAAAGCCAGGAGTTGTGTGATAAACTTCAACAGGCAGAGCTCAACGATCAAGGCTCGCTTCGAGAAACCCAATCAAAGGCGAAGGAAGATCACAGACCTTTGCGAGTGCTGCTGGTGAAGAAAAATATCACACCATGGACCAGAAGGTATTCAACTATAAGGGACCAGAGACCTGTTTGGAAGGCTACTCTACATTCAGTACGTTGAGAAAGGATAGATATTGAGAAGTCTTTCAATATCCACCGAACTCCAATTCCACATCGCTCGCCTGGCGCACGTGGATGGAGTCTCACAAAACTGACAAGTCAAGCTTCCTGCATCAACTGGAGGGAAGGTTAAAAGCGAGAAAAGGCAGAAGATATTGATTGTCAATTAGTCGATGCGATTGTTCCTGCTACACACATTGTTGAATCTCCCTCGCACATTTGTGGGGTAGCTGAAGTACTTCCACCGCGGTTGTGCGAATGTCAACCACGCACTGATCTTGTGTGATAACGCACATCATCTCCGAGTATCAAAGAGGCTGAGCAAACAGACAGAGGTGTCAGAAGAAAATGACGTTTGCCGTGTGACAGGCCTGAACAGAAGCGCCTCAGAATTGGGCAAACAGCCTCTTCAGTCATGTTCCTTTCAAAGCAGGATTCCTTCTCTTCCTGCGTAACAGGAAGAAAAAGAACAACAGATATGCTATGCATCCTGAAGGATCACATTAGGTCATGGGTCTGGATGGTGTCTGCTACACGTTCAGAGAAAACGGAGGGAGGTCGTAATTCAGAAGAAGACTACAGAGCATTGAACTGCCAACATGAAGAAACTGGACACTCGACTTGTGTTTCATCTTATCATATCATGCAAGTATCACCAGCCGCAATGAAGAGGGTCACAAGCAACGACACGGACGTCCTCGAGTGGTTCTGTTGTGCCTGCGCAGGTCCGCACGACGAACTGCCCAAACGTAGGTGGATGTTGGAAGCTCAAGCATAAAGCAACCAACCATCAAGTATTCCAAACTGGTTGATGAATGGAGCTACTGTCTGCAAGCTCTTCCTGGATTCATGCATTTACTGTACCGACTTCACAGCCAGTCCTTCACGAACAAAGGAAAAACAGAGACCCCTTAACATCAATGATGAAACACGAAACAGTTCCATCTCAGCGTTTGTCATGCGAGGGGGCACCACAATGTGCCTGATGAAACAGTTTACGACAATTGAGCATTTTGTTGCTCGCTGTATGGGAAACCCATACTTGCTCAGCGTTGAACACTGGCCCTGCTAGTTATGTTTCAACACACATATGCGCAAAGACAGCTGGGGGATCCACATGAGAGGAATCAAGGTGTGTAAACCCAAGCAGCCATGCCGCCGTTGTCGATCCGTTCTGATCAAGAAATCAAGAGAGCAAATTATGTTGCCTCTCTGTGGAAGAAAGCTGCATGTCAGACTAAGATTATCCCATCTAGCTGATGTGCTAAGCCGTGCACACGGATGGATCACCTGGTTGATGGAGCTACCACAAATCGATTGTTTGATGTCATCAGATGCCACAGACCATATCAGCCAGATCCTCAGTGAAAAGGAATCCGTCCATTCGAATCAGAGGACGACGAGGGATGTGGGAAATTAGTCGCACGGAGAATTTTGTACGGATCAGAGAATCGGACGTGGACGACGACGATTGGATGTATGAGCAAAATGGAAAGCTCATTGTGCGATGACGCGTTCAGATACATTCAGGATCATTATAAACCGGAAGATTACCAGACACTTGTCGCAGATCTATAGGAACATATTGAACAAAAAGTCAATAGATTTGCATGTTCATTTCCAAAATTCTCAACACATTGCTATTAATACACAGGTGAAACCATTTCATACGAGACAGATATATCTGATTAGTCATGATTATGTTTTATACATTGTTAGAAATTTTTTCATCTATCTTAATAATTCCGTCAATCTCTGTTGTGTGTCGTGCGTGCGTGGTGTGTGTGTTGTGTGTCTGTGACCCTGTTTCTCGGACAACCCACTGCGTCCGATCTGATTGAAAACTTGCCAGGTATATTGCGGGGACCTGAGGAGTGCCATTTTCAAGTTTGATAGTAATCGACAAGTGACCTCACCAATTATGGCCATTTATTTACCAACCAATGACCAAGACACGTTGCCCGTGGGCGGGCCGTAATGGGAAGGGAACCTCAGCCGCCGTTTCGCCAAGACAGTACAATGTACGGGCTTCCGGAGAAGTGTGACTTCGCTGTATTCTAATAATTTCTCGATTCTTATGCGCATTTTATATGAATAAACACATGCCCCAGTTATGATCGTTTCATAAGGACGGTGCATAAATTTCCGACATCAGAGTGCTCCAAACCAGGAGTAAATTTTTTTCTCTCTTCTCTTCTCTTGTGTTTTTTCCGTGCATGACATGCGAAAAAGGCAAAATAAGTTGGAGCTAATTGAATAATTGGCCATTAAAACTAAATTGCGATATCGTAACTGCGATATGCGAACTTCCAGCCACGCACGTACGGGCACACGAAGAGCGAAGAAACGGCCTTGTGGTTGTTTATCGCGCGTTTGAATTTATTATTTTTTTTTGAATTTTTTTTTTTACGGGCCCGTACTAGTCTATCTATAATTCAGCAATCTCTGTATGTGGTCTGTGACCGCGGTTTCTCGACAACCACGGGGTCTGATCTCATATGAACTTGCCAGGATATATTGCTGGGGACCGAGTATGTGGCCTTTCAAGTTTGATATTAACGGACAAGTGGGTCCCAAGTTACGGCCATTTATTACCAAACAATGGCGGACCGTGCCTATGGACATCACGATCCTGCACGTTCACAATTTCTTCTTCTTCGTTTGATATGACGTCACAATGACGCTGGGACCTGAGTATGTGCCTTTTCAAGGGTTTGATATGCGATCTTCTTCATCCGTTTCAGCGTTCCCCAAGTGTTCCCAAGTTATGCCATTTATTTTACAAAACCAATGACAGGACACGTTGATATGCGTAGGCCGTGGCCGATGGGGGAAAGGCGCGCCTTAGTGACCAATGACAGACACGTGCTTGGCTTTTGCAACCCACAGGTATCTATCTTCTATCTATCTATAATGCCAGCAATCCTCTGTTGTTATGCCTTTCAAAAGTTTGAATTAATCGGACAAGGGTTTCCAAGTTATGGCCAAGTTAGCAGCACGTTCCCCATTACGGTTACAACGACGGACTTCCGGATAGTGATGATTACTGTATTCTAATTAATTTCTCGATTTCTATGCCATTTATAGAATAAAACACAATGCCCCCAATCGAGTCGTCGTTTACGAGAGCAAAGAACGCCTGTGTGTGTTTGAAAGTTTTTATTTTTATTTTTTGCACGTACGGCCACGCGACTGCGAAGGAACGGCCTAGTTGTGGTTGTTGTTTCTGCACGTGGTCTTGAAGTTTTTATTTATTTATTTTTTTCCCACGTACGGCCACGCACTAGTATTATTGCATAATGTCAACAAATCACTATATTGTAATTAAAACGTAGCCTCGACTTATTTTACATTTACATGTATGGTCCAAGAATCATCGGAAATTGCGATATTTACATAGTAACCCCACGTTATACTCTTTGTTTTTTATTACTATCTGCATGAAAATATAAACCGTTTTGCGTGATGTGTTGCATAGAAAGGGAATGAATATTCTTCAAAATAGTACATTTGTTTTGTAAATAATCTCTTGAAAACTCGATTGGAAAAAATACAAAAAAATATAAGATGATTAAAACGCGCCGATAAGTAAAACCGGTTAATCATTGAAATCAGGCAAATCCAACTTTTTTGAAGTCAAATTTGAGAAACAGATAGTTCAAGATCCGGCAACAAAGCGTTCGCATGATATCTCATTTTGGGTGTTAGCTATTGGGCTGAGTCGAAATAATTACTTTAAAGATTCGTTTCGGAACGTTTACGAAACGAAATGCGTTCACGGGAAATTATCAGGGTACCCTATAAAAATGCGATTTGTGGGAAAACTGTCCAAGGGATTTTTATCAGACCAGCATATTCGAATTCTACAAGACATTTCACTCGAGAAACCACTCTCAGACA
>CM068954.1:10667644-10682445 GCA_035128595.1 Eptatretus atami
GATAGAAGGAGAGAGAGAGAGCAGAGAGAGGTGTGGGAATGCGCACTGTATGAGTGGGGACGGAGGAAGCAGATAGAGAAGAGAGAGAAGAGAGAGAGAGAGAGAGAGAGAGAGACAGAGAGAGATGGAGATGTGCCGTATAGGAGGGGTGAGAGATGACAGAAGAGAGAGAGAAGAGAGAGAGAGAGAGACGAGAGAGAACGCAGAGAAGAGAGAGCAGAGAGAGACGAGAGAGAGAGAGAAGAGAGACTAAGAGAGAGACGAGAGACGAGACGAGAGAGAGATATATATATGATAAATATGTTGCGAATTCGTCGCCACCCGCCGGCGGTGCGATCGGCCACCGCGACTTCGAACCGCGACCGCCTCGCCCACCGGACGGAGCAATTCAGTCGTGACCCTCCCGGCTAACGCCCGGTATCCAGTTCCACGGGTGGGCCTTTCGACCTCACCACAATGCAGCGTGTCCAATCGGCCCACCCGCGTAGTCATTAGGGTTGTTTCGCCCCAAAATTCGAACCTAACCTAAGTACCCACGCGGATGGTTAAACCGGGAGCGATCGTACCTCGCCGCAGGTCGACTCCGCGGAACACGGCCGCTGGCGGCGGGCGCGTTTCCGTGTATACTATCGGGCATAACGCCGAGCGCGTGTTATCGGTACGACGCTCGCACGTTCAGATTATACCCGACGGGCGTTTGCACCCACTACGAACCCTTCTACGCTGCAGCAGGATGGAGGTTCAATTACAGGAAAAGACGAAGCGAAAACGGAAAAACAGTTCACACAATGCACATTTATTTCCGCCACACGGAGCCCACACCTATTAGCCACACGTAAGCAAACAGCATGTATTTACCATCACCAAATAATTCCGATCGCACATATATCCACATTGCAACAAAAGAAATACACATATAAGAAGAAGTAAAATCGACACTACACGCACACCACGGGGAACCAAAACTTATTTAAAACAGTACTACCTTACAAGACACGGGGAGGGACCCGCCCAACACGCATTCACACCGCAAGCAAAGAAAAGGACCCCCTCAAAAGGGCAAGGGAGTCAGACTGGGCCCGTGGGTCTAATGCGCGTGGGACCTGGCATGAGACCGGCCAGGCCCACAGAAGACCGAAGGTCCTACCCGCGCCTCGTGGCCGAGCCGCAGAATGTCCCTGCCACGGCGTTCCGTGGGCACCTGCTGGGGTGGTGTGACGGTGGAAACGCGGGCCCCTTGTTCGCACTCTCTCAGGCGGAGCGAAAAGGGGCGCGAACTGTGGATGCTCTGCGGGAGGGAGAATATGGACATGGCTCGCAGAATCGAAATCCCGACGACGCCGAGCCTCCAGGTCCACCCTCAAGCAGTTCGCCTCCGCAGACACGATAACCTGCACCACCACATCATCAGCCTCGCCGAACATCATCACGTCCACCAGATACTGCAACTACACGATACAACATAGCATACTTACTGGCTTCAGCTCCCAACGAATAACTGCATCAACTGAGACTGCCAAAATCACACACGAACAACATCCATCGAATACTCATTACTAGAGCATTCGCCCCACGATAAAATAAGACCTCAACTCCTCACTGCCGCTCGCCATTAAATATATATACGAGCATATCGGAGAACCCAACCATAATGCAAATAATCGGATCACAAAACGACCTCAGGCGCAGCCACGAATACATCCTCTTCTAACTGAAAGATATCTCTCTCTCTCTCTCTTTCTCTCTCTCTCTCTTTGTCCCATCCTCGCTCCACCCACTCATAATACAGTGCAGCATCCTCCCACACACCTCTCTCTCTCTCTCTCTGAATGTATCTGGACGGTGATTATGCCTGGACGGTGGTTATCTCCACACGTATCCGAACAGTTGTTATCTCCACATGTATCCAGACGGTGGTTATGTGCGGATGGTGGATATATCCATACGTGTCTGTATGGTGGTTATTTCTGGACAGTAGTTATCTCTGGACATGTCCAGATGGTGGTTATGTCCGGACGGACCCTCCCCTCACACTGCTTTCCCTTGCCCTTCCCTCCTTACTTCCCCACTCCTCTTTGCTCCCCCTTCCCTCCTCGCTCCCCTACCCCTCCTCACTCCACCACCCCTCCTCACTCTGCCCTGCTTCCTCACTAACCCCCATCCCGCCGGGTCTCGCCACAGGTCCTCGCTGCGCGCTCGCACCCTCCTTCTGTTCCCTCTTTCTTCCCCACTACCCCCTCCTCACTTAGTATACCCATCGTCCTGACGATGGTTATCTCCAGACGTGTCTGGACAGTGTTATCTCTGGATGTGTCCAGACAGTGTTATGTCCAGACGGACATTCTCCTCACACTGCCTTACCTTTCCCTCCCCTCACACTGCTTTCACTTGCCTCCCTCATGCTGCCTTCCTTAACGTATCTGGACGGTGGTTATGTCAGACAGGTTAGTCTGAGGTGTCCAAACAGTGGTTATCTCCAGATGTATCTGACAGTGGTTACCTGAGACATGTCCGGATGGTAGTTACCTCTGACGTGTCCCGGACAGTGTTATTTCAGAAGGACCCTCCCTCACACTGCCTTACCTTGCCGTCCCCTCATGCTGCCTGCCCCCCCCTAACACATCTTTCCCCTCCTTCATGCAGCCTTACCTTGCCGTCCCTCATGCTGCGTTCCTGCCCTCCCCTCTGGTGCCTCCTCTCCCCTCCCTTCACACATCTTTCCCCCCCTTCATGCTGCTCCCTCCTCCTCCTCCTCACTCCCCTGCCCTCCTCGCTCCTCCACCCATCTCTCTTCCCCTCCTCGCTCCTCCACCCCTCTCTCTCCCCCCTCGTTTACCCCCCCCCCTAGTTACACGTGTCCGGATGGTAGTTATGTCCGGACGGCCCTCCCCTCACCCTGCCTTACCTTGCCCTCCCCTTACACTGCTTTACCTTGCCCTCCCCTTATGCTGCCTTCCCTTCCAACTCCACACATGGCTAACTCACTTCCTCTACTCTCGTAGTAAATGTGTGGCATTCAACGGAATCCTTTCATCTCCACTCGCTGTCAAGGTTGGAGTGCCCCAAAGCAATATTCTGGGCCCAGTCCTATCCGTAATCTTCATAAATTATCTCTCTGACTCCGGAGAATCCTCTTTATCTATTTGCTGACGACTGATCTACCCTCTGCCTTCAGACATCCCTCATCCTTCTGACAGGCAGGCTGTAGCCTCTTCCCTCTCTTCAGCCCTTGACAAAATCACGAGCTGGTCAAACACGTGGAACATGTCTTTCAATCCTGACAAATCTCACACTCTCACTATGTCTCTCTGAAAGGACGGTCTGGCAAAAACCCTCTTATGTACTTTCTTAACAATCCTCTTCAGGAAGTTCAGTCATTCAAACTTCTGAGTCTCACCATCAGCCATGATCTTTCTTGGGTTAAACCACATTTCAAAATTGGCCTCCAAAGTCAACCACCGACTGGGCATCCTCCATCATACAAGGTCTTTCCCCAGCCAATCTGAACTTTTGACAACCTACAAGGCCTTCGTTCGCAGCTTACTGAGTACTGCTCTGCCCTTTATGCCCTGCCTCGCATCTTGCCCTTCTTGATGTCATGGAATGCAAGGTCCTCAAAATCATTGGGATCTCCCGTGACGAAGCCGAGTTTCGAGGTTTCTTGCTTTCGCATCGCAGACAGGTTGGTAGCCTCTTTGTATTTACTGCCTCCTTTGTGGTCTTGCACCCACTTACCTCTCTTGGCTCTGTCTGCCCGAGGCTTCTGCAGGGCGCACAGGGTCTGCCAATAACCCTCCAAAAATCCAGGTTCATTGCTCACCTCCACTCATTTGTTCCTCTTTTCTCTTGCCTGTGGAACCAACTTCCCCAGTCTCTTCAGTCCATTCTTCCCTTTGGCGCTTTAAGACGGCTGTTCATCTGCGTCCCCCGTCCATACTCATGATCTCCTCTACCCCTAATGGTCCCGTTCTCAAGAACTCCCTTTTTCGAGTTGATTGTGATTTTCCCATTCTCTCTTGAACCCCTTTTTTGATGCTGGTTGTCCGTTGGTTTGTTAACCTCCGCCATCGAAGATGGATGGAGGTTACTGTTTTCACCCCTTTCTGTTTGTTTGTTATCTTGCCAAAACGAAGTTTTTGCAAGATATGTTAGTCAGCTTGTATGTTTTTTTTTTTTTTTGTTTGTTTGTTTGTCTGTAATCACGTATAAAAAATTCTGCAGAGCACAGTTATCATTGTAAATTTTTTGTAACTTCGCATATCAGAGGCCTATAGAGGTCCTTTCAGCGGCATAAAATTTTGAAGGTCAAGGTCAAAGGTCAAGGTCACTTTGTCGCAATCAGGGGAGTCGACGAACCCTTATTTTTTGAGTAATTTTGATCGACGTCTTCAAACTTCATGGAATTAGTTCAATGGTCTGGCGCTCAGCTGATTAATTTTTGGTGGCGATTGGCCTTGACCTTCATGGTTAGCGCCTAGGTCAAACATATTTGACCCAAGGTCAAATTTTCAAGTTTTAGGAACCATATCGTGTAGTACCTCAAATTGAAACACCTCGATGAGTGCTTTCTAGATATGTCAAGCTTGAGACATTATGACGTCATTGTGACGTTATGAGGCAAACCATATTTTTCATGGTTACTCTGTAGAACGATTCTCATCGGAATCTCTCGTAGGCAGATATTCCTCAAGGAGTCGCTCCTGGTGATAGCAGCTCTGTTCACCTCAGTGTGACCTTAAAGAAGTCACACGTGGTCACCTTTTGGCAAGATACGGGTTAGTATTGTTTATTTGTTTGTTTGTTTGTGAACAGTATTACGGAAAAACTCCTGACGGATTTCGACAAACTTGGTGGGGGGTTAGGTCTGGTCCAAGGATCATGCCATTAGATTTTGGACTTGGTCCAAAATCCAATATGGCCGCTATGGCGGCCAATTTGAAAAATTATTTGAATTTTTTTTTTTGCATTTCTACATGTTTTAAGTGATTTCCAACCCCCCCCCCAAAAAAAATTTAGAGAGAAAAAAATTTTTTGCAACTTTTTTTTCAACAAAATTTCGATTTCTTTTTTTTTGCATTTCTACATGTTATAAGTGATTTCCAACAAAAAACATGCCAAAATTAAAATTGCGGCTGATTTTGGAACTTCAGGTGGATATACCCACGTAAAATCAATTTCGGTCTCAAGGAATTCGTTATGACGAATGAATTGAGTATGTAAAAGTTAAAAGTAAAAGGGAAAGTTGCAAACTATAACTCTGTGAGCACTGTTGACGTCAAATTGAATGAATAGGATATCAGGTTCACTTGAGTGACCAAGCAGTATTGGCGGCGGAGGTTTTGCACTCTACCGAGTGCTCCCCTCTAGTTTCTCCTGTTTCATCCCCATCTACCCTTCCTCTTCTTGCTTTGTTTCATTACGGTGGACAAAGGTTATGTTTTCAGCCCTGTTTGTCTGTCTGTCTGTGAGCAGGATATCTCAAAAGTTATGGATGCATTCGGACAAGACTTGGTGGACAGGTATGGTGTATGACAAGGATGAATTGCTTCGATTTTGGTGAAAATCCAGATCCGGATACTAGAATTTAATCTTTTCTTTAAGTGATTCTTAACCATTGAGAGATGGGGCCAAAAACGATATATAGCATGATATCTCAAAAAGTTATGACGAGTTATCACAAAACTTTGTGGGTGAGTTGGTTCGGTGACAAGAAGAAGCAGATTAGATTTTGGTTTACATTTTCTATCCTACTCATAGGTCGGATCTGGATTCGGACCGGAACCAAAATGGAATCGGCTTGTTCTTGAACCTAACCAACTCATCCACCAAGTTTCGTCAAAACTGATCATCCACAACGTTTGGAGATGTCATGCTCACAGACAAACAAATTAACAGACAGACAGACATCAGACAGGGACAGACGTAAGCCTGGTTTGGCTTCGTGGTTAGGGTGGCTGGCTTGGTATCTTAGGGTCCTGGTTTGAGCCCTGTCGTCATTGAATTAACACCAGGTGGGTTGACAGCCTGTCATCCTTCGAGGTCGGCAAAATGAGTACCATGCACCGGTGAACTGGTAGCAGGGGCACTGCATCAGCGGCACAGCCACGTTCTCAGCCAATGATGCGACCCACAGCCTTGTGCTGCTAAGGAAGGAGGAGGCGTCGGACAAAGTTAGACAGATAGAGGTGAAACATCACCTCCACCCACCTCCACCCACCTATATCCAGCCTAGGGGAGGTATGCATCCCACTAAGTGCCATTCTTGGCTTGGGTGCAGCTTAGTCACCCCTCCCCCATGTGTCTCCCCTCCCCATGTGTCCTCCCCTCCCCCATGTGTCCTCCCTCCCCCCATGTGTCCTCCCCTCCCCCCATGTGTCCTCCCCTCCCCCTCCCTTAATCTCACTCTCACTTAGACTGCTGTTGGTGTCCTCCCACCACTGGCATTTTGTTCCCTTTCATTCTTCTCGAGCTCCTCCATGAGCCTCATCATGAACGTACGTTAAAAATTTTTTTTTAACTTTTGGAGATCTGGTCGTGATTTCTTTATTTAATTCCCCTCCAAAATGGGGAGGGGGGGTTCCTGACCCATAGCACCCCTCCCCCACCCCACCAAATCCGCCGATTGGATAATGAACCATCGATCAATCGCTGAAAGAACTTTTTATTTCGAAGATAAATCTCAATTTAAATAAAGAATGTTTATTTATATAATATTCCTGCCCGGTATTCCCTCGAATTTCTACTCTTCTTCTTCTTCACCCTCACGTCGCTCCGACCGCTCTTTTTCCCGTCGCTCTTTCAATCTACCCCCCCCCCCTCGCCCCTTTCTCTCCTCTCCTCCACATTCACTTTCATCCTCTCTTCTCACACGTTCCCCACCACAAAAAAACACACCTCATCAACAAGAGCTTATCTATACATTAAATACGTCACGATGAAGGTGATCGACGATTTGTCGACCCCAGTTCGAGGACTGTAGTGAAAAAAAACCCTACAAATCCGGTTTTAACCACGAGAAAAGCGGCTTTCATCGGCTGTTTAACCACAGGAAGTTCATTACGAACTTCCTTGCACGGAGGGTCAGTGTCTCTCGCACAATATTTGGTCTCACAGAGGGACATGTTGTACTTTGTGAGGACCGAATGGTTCACGATCGCAACACCTCAGCGATTCGGCTTCAGTTCGTCCGAGCCGTCCTGTCAATCCAAGAACCAGGACTCAGCCATGATGGTTCTTTGTTGATTTTAATTAATTGGTGAAATATTTTCGTCATGAAAACGAAATTAAAACGGGCTCAGCTGAACTAGAATGCGGAGGGAAATGATGAGGGGTCGTGCTGCGGTGTTGTCGTTGCCGCCGCCCCGCGGAGGGATACGTTGTGAAGCTGTGGCCGTTGCGGGGACTATATTAATTTTTTTTTATTTTTATTTTATTTCAAACTTGTGAGGTAAAGCTGGTGTTTTATGATTTTAGCATGAAACGCAGGTAGGATGCCTCCGGGAAGAAAGTTCAAACCGACGAAGTACATCCCCGTCGCCACGGCCACGACGCTCCTCGTGGGCTCGAGCACCCTGTTCTTCGTGTTCACGTGAGGGCGCTCGGATAGAGCAGCCGTGGGAGTCGCGTGCAGGGCAGAGCGCAGCGAGCACTAGGAAAATCCGGGAAACTCCGGCCTACCGGTCTTAGGGCCTCCAGCGGGGAGTGATTGTTAAATGTCTCCCAGAACAAGGCAAACATTGATGTGATGACGGCGGTTAATGGAAAACGTGCTGCACATGTGAGCGAGAGGAAGTGTGAGGAAAGTGTTTTGTGAAGGTGTTAAAGGATTGTGTGCGCCAGTGTGTGTGTCCCACTCAGTGTCTGCCGTTGTCGGTGTCAGGCAGAGTGTCCGTCGGTGCCGGAGTCGGGCAGGGTGTCCGTCGGTGTCGGGCATGGTGTCCGTCAGTGTCTTCGGCAGGGGTGTCCGTCAGTGTCGGTGTCGGGCAGGGTGTCCGCCGTTGTCGGTGTCAGGCAGGGTGTCCGCCGGTGTCGGTGTCAGGCAGGGTGTCCGTCAGTGTCAGTGTCGGTGTCAGGCAGGGTGTCCGCCGGTGTCGGTGTCAGGCAGGGTGTCCGTCAGTGTCGGTGTCGGTATCGGGCAGGGTGTCCGCCGTTGTCGGTGTCGGTGTCGGGCAGGGTGTGCGTCGGTGCGTTGTCGGTGTCGGGCAGGGTGTCCGCCGTTGTCGGTGTCGGTGTCGGGCAGGGTGTGCGTCGGTGCCGTTGTCGGTGGCGGGCAGGGTGTCCGCCATTGTCAGTGTCGGTGTCAGGCAGGTGTCCGCCGGTGGCAGGGTGTCCGTCGGTGTCGGGCAGGGTGTCCGCCGGTGTCGGTGGCGGGCAGGGTGTCCGCCGTTGTCGGTGTTGGTGTCAGGCAGGGTGTCCGCCGGTGTCGGTGTCGGGCAGGGTGTCCGCCGTTGTCGGTGTCTGTGTCAGGCAGGGTGTCCGTCGGTGCCGGTGTCGGGCAGGGTGTTCGTCGGTGCTGTTGTCGGTGTCGGGCAGGGTGTCCATCGGTGCCGTTGTCGGTGTCGGGCAGGGTGTCCGTCGGTGTCGGGCAGGGTGTGCGGCGGTGTCCGTCGTGCCGTTGTCGGTGTCGGGCAGGGTATCCGTCGGTGTCGGGCAGGGTGTCCGTCGGTGCCGGGCAGGGTGTCCGTCGGTGCCGGTGTCGGTGTCGGGCAGGGTGTCCGTCAGTGCCATTGTCGGTGTCGGGCAGGGTGTCCGTCGGTGCCGTTGTCGGTGTCGGGCAGGGTGTCCGTCGGTGCCGTTGTCGGTGTCGGGCAGGGTGTCCGTCGGTGCCGTTGTCGGTGTCGGGCAGGGGTCCGTCGGTGCCGTTGTCGGTTGCGGGCAGGGTGTCCGTCGGTGCCGTTGTCGGTGTCGGGCAGGGTGCCCGTCGGTGTCGGTGTCGGCAGCGTGCCCGCCGGTGTCGGTGTCGGTGTCGTGCAAGGTGACCGTCGGTGTCGGGCAGGGTGCCCGTCGGTGTCGGTGTCGGGCAGGGTGCCGTGCGGTGTCGGCAGGGTGCCCGTCGGTGTCGGTGTCGGGCAGGGTGACCGTCGTTGTCGGTGTCGGGCAGGGTGCCCTCGGTGTCGGGCAGGGTGCCCGTCGGTGTCGCGGCAGGTGCCCGTCGGTGTCGGTGTCGGGCAGGTGTCCGCCGGTGTTGGTGTCAGGCAGGGTGTCCGCCGGTGTCGGGCAGGGTGTCCGCCAGTGTCGCGTGTCGGGCAGGGTGTGCGTCAGTGCCGTTGTCTGTTGTCGGGCAGGGTGTGCGTCCGTGCGTTGTCTGTGTCGGCAGGGTGTGCGTCGGTGCCGTTGTCGGTGTCGGGCAGGGTGTCCGTCGGTCCGGGCAGGGTGTCCGTCGGTGCCGGTGTCGGTGTCGGGCAGGGTGTCCGTCAGTGCCATTGTCGGTGTCGGGCAGGGTGTCCGTCGGTGCCGTTGTCGGTGTCGGGCAGGTGTCCGTCGGTGCCGTTGTCGGTGTCGGCAGGGTGTCCGTCGGTGCCGTTGTCGGTGTCGGGCAGGGTGTCCGTCGGTGCCGTTGTCGGTGTCGGGCAGGGTGCCCGTCGGTGTCGGTGTCGGCAGGCTGCCCGCGCGGTGTCGGTGTCGGTGTCGTGCAAGGTGACCGTCGGTGTCGGGCAGGGTGCCCGTCGGTGTCGGTGTCGGCAGGGTGCCCGTCGGTGTCGGGCAGGGTGCCCGTCGGTGTCGGTGTCGGGCAGGGTGACCGTCGTTGTCGGTGTCGGGCGGGTGCCCGTCGGTGTCGGGCAGGGGCCCGTCGGTGTCGGTGTCGGGCAGGGTGTCCGCCGGTGTGGTGTCAGGCAGGGTGTCCGCCGGTGTCGGGCAGGGTGTCCGCCAGTGTCGGTGTCGGGCAGGGTGTGCGTCAGTGCCGTTGTCTGTGTCGGGCAGGTGTGCGTCGGTCGTTGTCTGTGTCGGGCAGGGTGGTGCGTCGGTGCCGTTGTCGGTGTCGGGCAGGGTGTCCGTCGGTGCCGTTGTCGGTGTCGGGCAGGGTGTCCGTCGGTGCCGTTGTCGGTGCCGGGCAGGGTGTCCGCCGTGTCGGTGGCGGGCAGGGTGTCCGCCGGTGTCGGTGGCGGGCAGGTGTCTGCGGTGTCGGTGGCGGGCAGGGTGTCCGCCATTGTCAGTGTCGGTGTCAGGCAGGGTGTCCGTCAGTGTCGGTGTCAGGCAGGGTGTCCGTCTGTGTCGGTGTCAGGCAGGGTGTCCGTCAGTGTCGGTGTCGGGCAGGGTGCCCGTCAGTGTCGGTGTCAGGCAGGGTGTCAGGCAGGGTGTCCGCCGGTGTCGGTGTCAGGCAGGGTGTCCGTCAGTGTCGGTGTCGGGCAGGTGTTCCGCCGTTGTCGGTGTCAGGCAGGGTGTCCGCCGGTGTCGGTGTCAGGCAGGGTGTCCGTCTGTGTAGGTGTCAGGCAGGGTGTCCGTCTGTGTCGGTGTCAGGCAGGGTGTCCGTCTGTGTCGGTGTCAGGCAGGGTGTCTGCCGGTGTCGGTGTCGGGCACTGTGTCCGTCGGTGTCGGTGTCGGGCAGGATGCGTGTGCCCGTCGGTGTCGGGGTGAGTGCTTGTCGTGCCCAGGTTTGCTCGTGAGTGTGGGCTCCCCCGTAGGCCCGTCAGCTCGGTTTCATAATTGTCAGTGTCCCTTTCATAATTATTTTATCGAGGTTACACTTATTTACAGTAAAATGACTGTGGTCCAGTTCCCTAATTTTTATCCTGACGTTTGACTCTGTCAATAGGAGTGGTTTTCAAATTGTTTTCCTCTCCTCCTCCTCATTCTCTTCATTCTCCTCATTCTCCTCTCATTTACGTCATTGCTGTGATTGGTCTGCTCAGCCCATGTGACC
This sequence comes from Eptatretus atami, assembly GCA_035128595.1. NCBI lineage: Eukaryota > Metazoa > Chordata > Myxini > Myxiniformes > Myxinidae > Eptatretus > Eptatretus atami. The sequence continues at coordinate 10,678,506 of CM068954.1, forward strand.
CTGACGTTTGACTGTCAATGGAAGGGATTTTCAATTTTGTTTTTTTGTTTGTTTTTTTGTTTTTTATTCCCCCGCTGACTATGTTGTTGGAAGCGTTATGTTTTCAGGTTGCCCGTCTCCGTGCCAATTTTCTCTCTTCTCTGTAACCACTTATCCAATTGATACAAAATTTTCAGCATCAGTGTGGCTGCTCATGTGGAATGTTGTAATGAGAATTATGATGTCATAGGTCACGTGATGTGGCAGCCATGTTGAAAAAAAGAAAAAGTTTGGACCTGTGCATCTCTGAAACCGCACCATGGAAAAAATTGAAAGATGGTGCATGTCAAGTACTCCCCACGGGAAATAAATCTGATATCATAGGTGGCTTTGTTTTAATGTCATTATTGCATACGTTAAACGCTTTATCCGATCAGGATGAAAATTTTTGAAGGTCATCTCGGGCTATATTGTATGTGGGGAAAAAATATTGATGACATCATCGGTCACATGGTTCGGCAGCCATATATATATATATTTTTTTTTAAACATAAAAACTTTCAAAAATCTTCACTGAAATGGCTGAACAGATTGAGGTGAAACTTTACACCAATGATTGCCTATCTATGAGGAACAAAAGTTCACCTTTGACGTCATAGGTCACATGGTTTGGCAGCTATGATTTTGTTTTGAAGAATAAACCTATAAAAATCTCCTTCTCCAGAGCGACTTGACAGACCGAGGGGAAACTTCACCCACGTCTTCCTCAAGCCTTGTATTGGTGATAGCAGGGTGTTCACTAATAATTAATCGGTCACATCGTCTTGCAGCCATGTTGGATTGAACGAGAATCTTAAAAAAAATATTTCTCTTTAACCACTTCATCAATCGACATGAAACGTCACAGTTATGATCTATTAGGCATGGGGAATATACGTTTTAAATTTCAACCAGATCAGTTGCATGGTTTGGCAGTCAGAATTATTTAATTTTTTTGATTCTGGGTTCAGGAATTTTAATCAAACTTGGTACAAGTGTTTCTAATGATGTAATACTGTGGGCGGAGGAATATTTGTCGACGTCGCGACGTCGAAGAGTGCTGTTCTGCTTTTTAATGAAAATGTCCTCCTCCAGATGGTTGGGAATGTTGACACACTGTCTGTCATGCTTTATTGCCTTAAATATAATCAGATCTTTGTTTGACTTTGACTTTTATTTTGATCTGTCATTTTATATTTGATTATGTTCTTTTGTGTATTGTGTTTTTTTTTTTTTTTTGGCTTTTAGATGCCGTTAAGTGGTTGTGGTTGGCAGGTGGGACTTCTGTTGCAATTAATTTTCGATGGCATTCCCGATCTCAATTTGTTTTGCTTATAGATATATATCTTTTTCTATCCCAATCGCAGATGTCCGTGGCTGGCTCATTCGGTTTCACCTGCAATTCCAATATACAATGGTCTGGTGTTCCTGTTTGTCCTTGCAAACTTTACCATGTCCACCTTCATGGATCCTGGTATATTTCCTCGGGGTGAGATACTTTATATTATGTTGAAGTCACTGAGATAGTCATGTATTTTTTGTTGTTGTTTTGTTTATTATCAATACTGTATTATTGATATGACTTTGTCCCTTTGTCATGATTGCAATCTCCTCTCTCAAACCTCAGTGTATAGTCACACAATCTTGAAGGTATAATTACCTCCGCCATCGAAGGTGGACGGAGGTTATGTTTTCACTCCTGTCTGTTTGTTTGTTTGTTTGTGAGCATGATATCTGAAAAAGCTGTGGACGGATTCGGACGAAATTTGGTGGACACGGGTGTGTGACAAGGACTGAATGATTTGATTTTGGTGAAGATCCAGATCCAGAGACTAGAATTTTAAAATAGATTCTTCATTATTGGGAGATAGGGCCAAAAACGGTATACGAGGTCCGTCTAAAAAGTAACAGGACTGACTTCACAGAAATTTTATTCCTCAATATATATTGAAATCACAACTTGTCCCCTTCAAAATAGTTTCCCTCCAGTCTCACACACTTGTCCATCCTCTTCTTCCATGCTTCGATGCACCCCCGGAAGGCTTCTTCTGGAATCCTCCGGAGCTCTGTCATCACGGCACTTTTGATGGCCTCCACATCAGGAAATCGGGTTCCCTTTATCACCCCCTTGAGCTTGGAGAATAGGAAAAAATCACAAGGGGCCAAGTCTGGCGAATACGGGGGTTGCTCCAGAGTTGGCACGTTCCTCTCCACCAGAAACTGTCAGATGCTCAGGGCACTGTGAGCAGGGGCGTTGTCATGGTGGAGCACCCAGGCGTTGTTCTCCCAAAGATCCCTCCTCTTGTCCCGGACTGATCTCATGAGGCGCCGGAGGATCTCCTTGTGCACGTATTGATTCACAGTTTGACCCTGTGGTAGAAACTTGAAGTGGACGATGCCCTTGATATCAAAAAACGTGATTAGCATCACCTTGACCTTCGACTTCGACATCCTTGCTTTCTTTGGTCTTGGTGATGCTGGACTTTTCCCACTGATGACTCTGCCATTTGGTCTCGGGATCGTATTCGAATATCCACGATTAATCGCCAGTAATGACCCCCGAGCAGGTCTGGATCGTCCTCGAGGCGCTCGATAATGTCTTGACAGACGTGACTCTTTGCTGTTTCTGGTCCTCGGACAACAGCTTGGGGACCATCTTTGCGCACACCTTGCGCATTTCGAGATTTTCAGTGATGATGCTCCAGACAGTGTCCTTGTTGATGGAAAGTTCCTCAGAAATCATCTGCGTGCACCATCTGCTTCACACGCTCAATGTTGTCCGCCGTTCTGCTCGTTGAAGGTCTTCCAGACCGTGGATCATCTTCAACCTCCTCCCATCCCTCTTTGAACCTCTTGTGCCATTCAAATGCACGTGTACGTGACATCGTTTCTTCCCCGCTAGACTTGCTGCAGCATTGCGAAGGATTCGGAAGGTGTTTTGCCAAGCTTGGCAAGAAACTTCAGATTGGCTCTCTGCTCACGACTCATAGCGCGACGCCTCAGACTAGACAACGTGTAAAGCACGACCTGTAAAAAAAATCACACAATGAGCGCAGTCAACCATCACCAATCACACATATTGCTGGAATGTTCCGAAAGACTGTGACACAACCCGTTTCATTCAAGTTGTGTAAGTGGAGCACACAGCAGGCTCAGTCCCGTTACTTTTTAGACGGATCTCGTATAGCACGATATCTCAAAAAGTTCTGGACTGATTCAGACAAAACTTATTGGATGATTTGGGTTGGTGACCAGACCAAGCCGATATACATTTTAGTTATGGTCTTGATGCAGACCCGTCCTGTCGGTGGAATACAAAGCGTAAACTGTTCAGCCTGGCAGAGGTATTTGCTGTACCGAGTGCCATTCCAGCTTGGAATGCTTTGCAATTGGCCGATTCCACGTCACTCGCGTTACATTTATGGGACGTTTGGCTACTTTGGCGTTTCACAACTTAATTGGTGATTGATCAATCTAAATTCATACCATCATACAACAACTTCGGGGGTAAAGTCGACTCAATAATGTAAATAAAAACTCAACCTGTTATTAAAAAAAATAAAAAGACTCAATTTTGCTCTTAAAGTCTCCTCAAGCTGTAGTCCTCACCACACAAGTTCCGTTCTTTTTGCTGGCGGCCGTACGAGTGCTAGCAAATCATGAAAAACAGTTTTTATTGAAGTCATCACATATTTTAGGCAGGAGAGGCATATAATTAGAGTAAGGTATTGTCCACCACTCATGTTACCTCACTCACATTACTTCTCTTTACATCTTCAACACAACATAAATCGGAAGGTGTGTAAGTATGACAACCATTGTTCAAATCTTTATGCCAAAGACAACATTAACTGGAAAGTATCTAAAAATGCAAAGTCCCTCCGCCTTGTATTGAGACCGCTTCTTCTTCTTTTTGCTAAAC
>CM068954.1:10740449-10755868 GCA_035128595.1 Eptatretus atami
ATGCTCCAGCTGGCTTTTCACAAGGTCCAGCATACAAGTCCTGGCCTGGCCTGTTCACCAGACAAGGCCAAATCGAGGTATTGGTCTCCCCAGGCGGATCGACAAACGTGTCGAGCCATGAGGTGAGTAAGGACAGAGGCTCCGTAGTTAGACGCAGGTTGAACCTGTCGATGACCTCCTCATAAAGCCGATCGCCGACTCGCACAGCAGCCAGTTCCTCTCGACGCAGATTGCAGCCTCCCACTAGTCGTTTCTACACAGCAGAATCCTCACTCGACACTCAGGCTCAGTTACTCCCTCGGCAGATGGCAGACTCGACCCTCAGGTTCAGTTACTCCCTCAGCAGATGGCAGACAGACCTCATGTAGTCCCTTCCCTGCCTTTCTTTCGGCTCGCTCCTCACGAAAGCCGATCGCAAAACAGACACAGCTGTCCCCTGTACAGCCGATCGCACCACCTCTGCGCTCTCAGTTCTACCTTTTCCTTTCCGGCGCTCGCTCGCCTCCCAGCCGACTGCTCCTCCCAGGGCACTGGGCGGAGACTCATTCGGAGAGGGGAACGAAGAAGAAGAACCTCTCGGTACACCACCACTGCACGAACAAAAACACGCCTCCTTCACCTCCCGACACACATGTAACGTCCATTTACCGAACAACCTGGCTAAACATGCATTTAATGGGGGATCTGGGCTTATCCTATATTTAATAACACACTAAGGGCCATTTCCGCAACAATATTTTGTAACAACCCATACAGCGGTTTCCATATGTTCTTCATCAGAAAAGCATGCTGTGTTTATAGGTCATTGAGGTGATATTCTGATCTGCTGCTGATTCATTTATTAACCCATTTCATCCCAATGCAGTGTCATGCTCACGGATTATGACCATGATTTATCTGTGTATTACTCCCATGGGGGTTTTATAATAAGGTATTTTTGTAGAAGTTAACCGGGTACAAAAGCTTGCAAGCTCGTTTTCGTGATCAGATTTCCGCCAGGCAGAAAACTGTCTGTCTCAGTTGGTAGGCGCGGAAATCGCGTCCCTTGTTGGATTTTCTCATCGCCGTTCGATCAAATGAACTTCACTTCACGAAAAATGAACTTCATGAACTTCATGGAAAATAACGAAGTGCCATCCCTACATTGCACGAAGTAAAAAAAACTCGATTCTGCTTGAAAACCTGACAATGTCGTCATAGTTTGTGACCGCATCGACATGAGGCCAATAAATCTTAACAAGGAGGTTTGATGGAGGAGGCCATTTGGCCCATCGTGCCTGTACTGCGCCACCATTGCATTAAATAAATCCATCAGGCTCTCAACTGTTTCATCAGGGGGAAGACTGGGGATGAGAAAAGTGTGGCAGGCACAGGGATTAGAGTGTTATAAATTCAATTACAATCAATATTTTAAATCTCATTTGTATATGACGACTTGCAACTTTCCCTCGTACACGTCACATGTGGCATGGGTGTGTGTGTTTACTGACCCCTGCTGGAGGTGGTGTTAGATTTGTTAATTCCGTTGATCTCTTTTCAGAGAACATTACCAGTTTTAACCTCCCTTGGGGATTTGCCATTGAAGCTGCGCTGAACTGGTTTCTCGCATGCTAAATCTGCAATGTTTATTACAAGATAACAGTTTATTATAATTAGGCACGTGATGACGAAAACGGAGAATCTCAGGACAAAAGAAGACGGACATGAAAATGGGTGGAGAAATAAATGAATAAACTACACTCATGATCTGATAAAAGGAAAACCCGCTAAATACAGTAAATGTAATTTAATCAAAATGGCCATGAACGTACAACAATAGGGTACCAGACGAGTGTGTTGGGCAGAAATTATGGCGTTAACGAGTCTAGAATCCACTAACTAAAGAAATGTGCAGAAAACACAAGTGGGTAGTGAATGCTCTGGTTTACACTGAAGCGAGGGTGGTTCTGGGAAACCCCTCCATTACATGATCGTGAGTTTGAAGTGGTGAGCTGCCTTGCGAAGGGCAGCAGCACAGGAGGTACTCCCACAGAGTGGGTTTTCAGTTTTCTTTGCATTTGTGTATCTTGCGGAATGAAGTGGCCAGAGTGCCAATCCTGCCACCACCCTCCTTTAAATAAAAAAAAGTAACCCAACTGCAGGAGGACATCCGCAGACAGTTGGGCACTCGATATGGATGGCCATTGGCTCACAAGGAGCTCCTCCACCCTTTGACAGGTTTTGTTTTTAATCCTGCTGGCTGTCCATATCTATATACCCTTCTCACCAGGAAACCTGGTGGTGGAGACGGTTTAGTTACCGACAACCCGACTATGAAACCGGTTAATACAGGTTTACATGGTACCTGCAGCAAGTCACAGATCTAATCTGGCCTGCCGTGACCTCATGGTCATATCCCATAAAATGTCTGGTTGTTCCTCTCTGTCTCTCTCTGTTGGTTGAAACGTCTCCATCTTCATGTACTCCTCCTCCATGATCCTCACCTTTACATTTTTACAACATGAAACCCACGCTTCCTACAGAAGTGGGGGGTGGGTGGGAGGGGATTAGTGGAGAGGCGGTTGTGCGTTTTCAGTCCTTTACCTCAATTATACATTTTCTGTGCCTGGTGTTGGCTTAATGGTTAGGCTGGTGGGCTTGGGAGCCGAGGATCCTGAGTTCAAATCCCACTTGGCTGTTGAATCAATACCTTGACTGAAATCTTTATAAGTCTGGGGACCCTAGAACTCTTGAGTTGTGTCTGTCCAGGGAGCAAAGAGAGTGGACAGAGTCCTTGAGGAATGAGCCAAGTGAACACGTGCTGCTGCGCAGACGGGCTCTGTTGAGAGCGTTGGGCCAGCTGCGGAGTGAGTGTGAACAACCGGAGTGAGTGTGAGTGTGCGGAGTGAGTGGTACACGGCAAGTGCTTCTCGTGGGGAATAAATGTGATTTTTTTTGATGGCGCATTGCATATGCAGAACGCTACATCTGATCAGGATGAAAATTTTTGAGGCTCATCTAGGGATGAAATTGTCCATAGAAAAAAATTGATGACATCATCGGTCATGTGATTCGGCAGCCATGTTGTTTTCTTGTTTTTTTAACTTTCAAAAATCTACTTCTCTGAAGCTGAACAGATCGAGGCGAAACTTTACACGTATGACCACCTATCCATGAGGAACAAAAGCTTCACACATATGATGTTATAGGTCGCGTAGTTTGGCATCCATATTGCATTTACCCTAAAATCTATTTAAAAAATCTTCAGAACGGCTGGACAGATCGAGGGGAAACTTTTTTATTTATTTATTTTTATTTTTTGTACACGTGTCGAGGCTCGTATGAGAGCTAACACAGAATGCACAACAAGGGGGGCAGGAGACAAGAGGGGTGGGAGAGGGAAGGACAAAACAATGGGAACAGAGACATTAGGAGATCTTGGAAGGGAGAGGGATGGGACGGGATACACGGTAAACAACATGGACACCCAGGGACTTTCAGGACCTTGCATGACAGGGAACTTTCGGGAAGGAAAGCAGGGAATTTGAAGGAGGTGGGTTTGGAGTGGATTAATGGGGGTAGAAAAGATCATGGTTTGATGGGGAAGAGAAGAGATGGTGGTGAACAGCTGTTTTGAAGATTGGGGGGAAGATTGGGATTGAAGAGTGTGTGGGAGTTTGTTTCAAAGGTAAGAAAAAAGAGGAATGAAAGAGTGGAGGTGAGCAGTCATTCTCGATTTTAGTAGTTTTACCAGAAGGGGGTTGTTAGCAGACCTTGAGTACCCTGTGGAAATATGGGGGGGGGACATATCACAGTGCTGGGGGGGGACATATCACAGGTGCTGGGGGGGGACATATCATAGTGCGGGGGGGGGGGACCGGAGAGGAGACGGTAAAAGACAGAAAAACCACCAACCTGCCCGCGGTGAGAGAGTGATGGGCCAAAGGCTCAGCCTCGCACGGGAGATATCAATGATCCGAAATGCCTTGGTTTCCACAGCGTGAAGCCGAGAAAGGTGGGGGCAGGAGCACCAGCCCAGAGGTAGAACAGTACTCACAGGCTGCGAATGAAAGCTTTGTACGTGGTCAGGAGCTCAGGAGTGCCGAGGAAGGACTTTGCACGATGAAGCATTCCCAGTCGGCGACTGGCTTTGGAGCCAGTTTGGAATGTGGCTTTCCCAGGAAAGATCATGTTAGTTAGTGAGACCTAGAAGCTTGAATGAAAGGACTTCTTGAGGAGGATTGTTGATAAAGTAGATTGGGTGGGAGAGGGGGGTGGTTTCCAGACAGTCCTTTCGGAGAGACATTGTGAGTGTGTGAGATTTGTCAGGATTGAAAGACACGTTCGACGTGTTGGACCAGTTTGTGATTTTTATCCAGGTCTGCAGAGAGTGAAGAAGCTGCTGCTTTCCGGTCTGAGGGATGATAGATGGTATGGGCAGAGGGTGGAGTCATCAAAGAGATAAAGAGTATTTTTCAGAGAGTTGTGATTCTTCACCATTGAGAGATTGGGCTAAAATCAATATATAGCACGATATCTCAAAAGTTGTAGACGAATTTGGCCGAAATTTGGTGTGGACAGGTTGTGTGTGCAACAATGATGATTTGATTAGATTTTGGTGAAGAATGTAATCCCATCTCATCCCTCAGCCCCCTCCCTCTCCTTTCACAGATCTCATGTCTCTGTTCCACATTGTTTTTCCTCCCTCTCCCACCCTCTTGTCTCCTGTTCCCTTGTTGTGCATTTCTGTGTGTTCCTCTCATACGAGCCTCGACAGTGTATACAAAAATATATGCATAAAAAGATCCAAAAACGGATATGCAAATTAAAAAAATATATATTTGGAAGTGATGCTTCACCATTGAGATGGGGCCAAAAACGATATAACTTACAGCATGTTATTTCAAAAATGTATTGGGCCCGATATGTTCTACTGCTGTGGTTCCCAACTTTTTTTTGGTGGACCCCATTCCAGATCTCAGCATCAGAGCGCGACCCCTCAAGAACAAAGTCACATGTGTTCACTATGAAAACATCATTATGTTCGCGTTTATTGCCCACTTATATTTTTGACAAATTATTGATAACAATCATGATCAATGCGATGGCTGGGCCTGTTTCTCAGCCACGAGTTTTGCAATGCGCGGCTCAACGCCACTCAACGCGACGATCATGTCTTTCTCGATTTCAAGACGATTGCGGAACTTCGTTTTCATCACAACCATTGTGGAAAATGACTGTTCACATAAGTATGACGAAGGTACGCATTAGGAGCCGTATTGCCTTCTCGGATAGACGTGGATAGGATTCAATCATTTTGCACCAGTAACTGGACAAGACACGGACTTGTACAATATTCACTCTGGAATCCTGCTTCAGTCTCACAAGCTCCTCTTGGGCGATATCATCGTCGGCGATGGCGTCTAATGGTGCACTGAATGGGTCTCGGGTCACGGTGAATGACTGGATGTCGAGCTCGGGAAAGTAGTGTTCGAACTGATCAATCAGTGACTGAAGGTGTTCATTGATTTCGCCAGAAACATGCTCGACTTGGATGTCTTCGGATTCTTCAACTTCCAGGTGGGCAGAGAGGCGCGGAAATATATGAAATGGTTGCGACTCACTTTATCTTTCAACAAGCTAGTGTGGCAAGAAACCCTTTTATTTTGTCATGGAAGAACATCAGATTCGTGTCTCTGCCTTGAAGCGTACGATTGAGCACAATTATACGTTCAAAAATCTCACTCAAATAGCACAATTTAGCAAGCCAGTTACTGGACTCAGCATTTCCACCCATTCATTCTTGTTTGTGTACGTAAAACTCTTTTAACTCTTCACGTAACTCGTAAACACGCAGAACAACGTTTCTCGTGAAAGCCATCGTACATGAGTGTAGAGCAGTAAGTTCATGTGATCGGCGTCCATTTCATGACAGAATAATCTGAATAACTCGTGTTTAATGCGCTAGATTTGATGTGATTCACGATTTTGATCACCTGCGACAATACGTTCATGAGACTTTCGGGCATTGTGCGAGCAGCCAACGCCTCCCGGTGGATCATGCAATGTATCATAAATGCACGAGGAGCCACTCGCTGTAATTTAGCTTTAAAGCCAGAATGCCTGCCAAGCATTGCAGGAGCTCGATCTGTTGTCGATCCAATCAATTTATTGAAGTCCAGACCTTCTTGATTGTAAAAGGTTTCGATTTTTGTAAAAATGTCCTCCTTTAGTTGTTGTTTCCAATGACTTGCACATCAAAGGCTCGTCCACAAAATCACATCTTTGATGAATCTGACCCAAACCATCAATTGTGCGCATGATGCAATGTCCGTTGATTCATCCAGCTGTATGGCATGCAAAGTGACTGCTTGATATCCGTAACATTCTGTGCGGTAATGTCCTCACTCATGTCACAAATTCTACGATGAACAGTGTTATTCGAGAGAGGTATGATCGCGAGTTTACTAACCATGTCTTTCCGATCATGACGAAACCATTTTCTTGGCACATGGCATTATCCGTTCCTCACCGATAGTGTGTTGGCTTTTTTAGCTTTTGCAATGAGCAACGAAACACGATAGGAGCTTCCACAGCACGTGCATTGGTCTGATGACATTTACCTTCTTTATCCAAGTGGGAATTCCTAAGGGCGGTTAACTTCCGTTCGAAAAATGAGCGATCTCTATCTTTGTATGCTGCATGTTTTGATGTCAGATGCCGTTGTAACTTTTATGTTTCATGGATTCACTCGAAAGTACTTCATAACAAATGACGCACTGAGGTTTCTGGACTCCACGCTCTGTCACATAATAGAAACCTAGCTCAATGAATTTGTCATTGTAAGGTCGTTCGCGCGACGCGCCGGCCATATTCCTTCACAAAAAGTAACAACTTTCAACTTTGGGTATAGTATAGAAACGAAATGTTCAAGAAGGCTCTTCTTCAATAGAAACGACGTAAAATGAATAATAGAGGCACTGAGTGGTATCCAGTAATAATCCAGAAAATTCAAACACACTTCGCGACGCAGGTATTCCAATGGTCGGCAGAAGTAGAGATTATGTAGTTGTAGCAGTTGTAGCGTTGTAAAGATGATGTGAAGAACTTGATATTCGGCCAACTATTTATATGCCTGCTGGGCCCTGTTTGCACCCTTACTTCAAAGCAACTTTGATCTGACAACGAGTACTTTTGATCTTACAACTTTCAGTGCTCCATGTCGCTGGGCAAACATGACTCCTTTCATGTCATTGTCAGCTTCCATGGTCAAAGCCATTCATTCGCATGTGCGCGGGAACTGTCCCTCCATCTCACAAACTTTGAGTCCGTCCATCGCAGTCAAAAACCCAAGCAGGTTTCAGGGATGGGATGGGTAGGGGTAAAAGTGCACGGTTTCGCTCCAAGTGGCTGAATTGAACCAAACCGTGAACAAACTACGGGTTCACCATATGGTTTTAACAGAGCAATGCACGGTTACTGGTAGACTGGGCATGCTCTTAGGGTTTAAAATTGCGAACATACTGTAACGCGCATGCGCTAGCTGGCTGACGAGGAAATATCATCCACGATGCACCCGAATTAGAGCGGGAAACCCCCTTAGTTTCTATTTCCAGAACAAAATGTTGTAATGAGAAAGTAATTCTTGGCAATGTCAAGAATGTGTGTAGATCACAGCAAGCGCCGTGTGTACATCACAGATTTACATACTTTTCATAAAAACGTAGCATTAAAAAAAAAAGTTTTCAGACGAGTCCACCGACCCCACGAAAAGTGCTTTGCGAACCCCAGTTGGGGTCGCGACCCGCGAGGTTGGGGACCCAGGTTCCTACTGGATCAAGCATTGCATGGCGGAGTATACGCTCTCCCGAGTGCCCTTCTGGTCAATTTTGTTCTTGAAAGCTTCCTTGGAAAAATGCCATGGTAACATAAAACGACGACACTGAAGATGGCATTATTACTTTTGTCATTAGAAGTGGTCTTGGAAAACACCATGATAGGCTATTTATACACATCAACACAGCATTTGTTCAAGGAGGAAAACGCCCTTCGGGATGGGGTATTATTAGTATTACTTTTTGTTTTGTAATAACATTAATATTATGCTTTTATCATTATTGTTGTCATTACCTTCCTATGAGAAGCGGCATTGGAAAACGCCACTATTAGCTATCTTCAACACAGACGTACACCTTAACACGAATTTCACCCAAGGCGGAAAACCCTTTTGGGGAGGGGTGGAAATTAAGTCGCTACAACCTCCATCGTGTGACCCTTAGTCCTCCTGACAAGTTTTGGTTGAATTGGATAAGTAACGACCAAATGTATCGTGGTGAAAAGACACACAGACACCGAATTGCGGATTTTAGTGCAATGGGCTTGTGTATCAGTTGAACAGCTATGACAGTTCATGCTTATCACAGGTTGGGCACGTAACAATGCACAACCATGGTGTTTGTGTCGTTTGCCTTGAAAATAAATTGATATCTTTGGTTTATATCGTGGAAAGAATGATCATTGAAACATTATTGTGATAGAAAGAGAACTCTCGATAGACGAGTCCTGAGAGGAAGCTGTCAAGCTCATAATTTAGGCATCAGTCTTGGACATGTGTTTCTACCTTCAGACATCATCAGGATATAAAAATCATCTTAAAATGCAGTGCTCTGAAGGAAACGTGTGCATTGTTTGTCACTGCTGAACCTTCAGAGTTTAGGCGATCAGGAAGTGAAATTGAGCTGGATGCCTCATTTACATAACTCGACATGTCATCAGAGACGTGTGCATAAAAATGAATTTACCAGGCAAGAAAAGGATGAACCAAAACTTTAAAGGAATTTTGTGTTTTATAATGAATTGCATCTCATTTTATTAACAGTATTTCTTCATGGCTCAATGTAAACCATCAAGTCAAGAAAGCCTCTTTCTTCCTGTCAGGATTTCGATCATCATTGTCCTTGGGTGAAACTGCATTGGACGCAGAAACTACCGCTCTTCTTCCTCTTCCTTCTCTCCTTGAGTGTGCACATGGTTGGAGTCTTCTCCTTTGGGCTCGCTTTCACTCTGAGAAACCTGCCTAGAACTGGGGATTATTCACTTCTACTGTAACGTATCCTTATGGTAAAATTATTGTGTTGCATTGTTTTCCATGTTCTATGGAAACGTACACTTGAATCCCCATAGTTTACCATTTCCATGAGTAATGTCGTTTTTTATCAGACTAGCAGGATGTGTGGCAGTGCCTGTTGGTTAACTGCACACAAACTGACTTTGCATATTTTGAACTGACTCTAAACTCTATTTTGTATGATTTTTTTTTCTTCCAAATGCTGTAGTTTGAAATTCAACTTTTAACATCGTTATGCGTGGCTCCGTGCCCCCGAGCAAGTGCACAACAAGTTGCCACGCTTGAATAAGCGTGCAAGATGAGCTTTGCCTTGCTGAAGCAAATATGCAATGAACGGTCAGCTTTGTGTGTATGGAGTGGGTGTGAGCCCCGCGGAATAATTATGCATTTTGGGAATATCACCGCGTCTCCGGCCGAACCGTGAGAAGGTGTGGGGTGGAGGGAATGACCTTGGCGCATGGTGTCCAGAGAAAGCTGTCAAACGTGAGGTGTCAACGTACAGTTGTTTCACACCGAGTACTTTGTTGGCTCTTCATTACGCACAACTGATTCTGCCAGCAGGAGTGAATCCGCACACCAGCAAGGTGCACTAGATCAATCATCGGGTCATTATGGCTGTGGTCATCGTGTGCCCACAATGATGCAGGCTCACGATGCCGTCACAGCCTGTCTCCCGCTGTGCGCCGTCTGTTTGGCCGTTATTGGCACCACAAACCTCCCAGCATTCAGCATGCTCCAAGTGTGCACAATCCTGGATGCCTGCTGTGTGTACACCCTGGAGCTGGATCTCTGGTTCACCTCCAAGACCTCCTTCGTGTCGCTTCTGCTTCTCCCGAACGCTCATCGCTTCACCTTTTTATGGCACACACAAGCTCGATCCCGAGAGAAGGTGAGGTACTGTCTGGATTCAAAGATTGACCAAAGCCTGACCATTTAGTCCAGAGCATTGTTTTCCATAACAATCTTTCACGCCAGTTCATTTCCGCATTAAACATAAGAGTGTAATGCTCTTGTTGATGGAACCATGCAGCCTCAACACAAGTCATCTTCAAAGTTCTGTTGACAATCCATCTCGATGTCACGATACCAATGATGCATTCAGTTGTCTGTGCATGAATCCTTTCACACAGTAACCACTATACTTATTTAATTCACTGTAACTTGAGTTTCCTTTCTCACCGAATTATCAGAATCATGTCTTGAACACAAAACTTAACATATCCAATTACATAGGATTTATATAGGATTTACTAATCCGTACATGGACTGCCAAACACTTTTTTAGCATCATTTCTGCCACTAATACAATTGTCTAAAAAAGGTCAAATACAACAAGAGCATCAAGGTACTTTACTTTTTCTGGCAGTTGCACAGGGTTTAACATTAAGTAGAGACTAGGCCATGTGTTTTTCTTGATCACCTGAGACCTGCAGTGTGTAAAAGCATTCGGCATTCTGTGTTCTGCCATCCTTCTCTGTAACGATTCTGCGCCATTTCCAAAATGCAATCATGTCCACATCTGTTAAGTCTCGGAGGTGGGAAGGTTTGTCTTGCACACCATATTAACCGGGTTCCAAGTCGTGTTACACTTCCTCTTATTCCCATAAATGAAAAACGAGCTTGGGGGAAGACATCTTGCATCTGCTGAGATGTTAGCAAATCTGCATCCTCTGCTTTAAGAACACCAGAAAGAAGGCTTCTTGCTGGGATGAAAAGTTGGTTTTAACGCTGGAAGATGATGGAGAAAGTTTGTCGATAGTGCTACATCTATTGAAATCCTGATCGAATTTGATTTCCACGTATTTGTCCTTTTGCAATGATATTTTTGTGATTTTGTACAGTCAAGCAATTGCACTCGGCATAAATATAGTATTGAAATTCTCATAAATCAACACTAACGAGTGCTTATACAATGTTATAAGGTAAGCAAATGCTTGTTAAGATTAGGTTCCCTTTGTGAAGTTGCAAATTGGAGAATAAATAACAAACAATACAAGAGAATAGACAAAATCCACACAAACACGAGTCCCAATACAGAAGACAAATGAGTAGGACAAAGAAGATAATGGCTTCTGCAGCTGTCCGTTTTCAAATGTAAATTACAGGAGTCATCACCAGTCAAAATTGGTGAAAATGAATTGGTAGATTGAATTGAATCTACAGATGTTTGGCCTTGTACTCAAAAGTTTAATTGTGATTTATACTGTTTGACTACACAATTGAATGCAGAAAATAACGAGAGAAGTTCATAGAAACACCGAACCCCGCACAGTGTTAAAATATAATTCAATTGAAATAAAATGATTTTAATGGTCGTATAAAATCAAACCCAGAAGTTTAGCGCTGCTGAAGCAGTCTTACACACCACCTTGTTATAACATGACTAAGTGCTGCAAAACCGGAGCTTTTGGAAGCAATAAACGACGATTTGTGTTCGACAGTGTCAAGTATAAATTATATTTAAATAAAATACAGATTGTAATTGTCACGTTAAAAAAAAAATTGATTCGGAAGTTTTACCGTGTTGATGCAGTGGCTATTACACCGCCTTATATAACATGTTGCATTAGTTATTTGTGCCTGTTGTTTTGGGTGCTTTATGATGTCCATAAAATCAGTAAGTTCCTGTTTGGAATGATTTTTAATTTTGTTTGACTGCCAGGCAGGCAGATAGAGAAAATAAATATCTCACTCCTTTGCACATGCACGATCGGGATGGACCTCAGAGCCCAAGTATGCTAAACTACAGGTTTGTTTCTGATTCGTGTTTTCGTATTCATTCAATTGAAATGTTCCTCAATCATAAACTGACGTTTGTGGACTGACGAAGACAGAAGTGAACCATTTGCTTCACCCCCGCTTTTCGCTTCACATGCGTGGGGTAATTTATTTGAAGGATTGTCTCGAATAATGATGATGCATGGAATCATTCGTTTGAGTAGGCATGTTCGCAAATGCGACTTAGGCTTACGTTAAATTAATTGAGACTTATGGCTTGTGTAATGCTGGGGTCAAGGTAATTCAATATTTTTATCCAGTATAAATGAGTTTTGTATGTAAACCTCATGTTTTCATCCTCATCCTTAAAAGATTTGAAGATGGTATGAAACGTGTTTGGCTCGTAGGATATCTATGCAATCATGCTTTTTGATAAACATTGAACTTTATGCCCGCGGCAATGATTTTCAACTCGATTGGAACATGAAAGACCCCAGGTGAAAGTAATATAAATCCTCCACCTTAAAAATCTTATTTTCAACACAATCAATTTTAGTGTCTGATCGATACCTTTAGAGATAATCCTTAATAGCTCTTTTCTGAATGATGAAGAAATTCGGCAGGGTTTGAACTACTGAACTCCCAGACTTTGAGCGGACTCTTTAACCATTACACATCAAGTCTGGATTTACATCAATATATTGTCATGGGGAAACCAGGCCAAATATGAAAAGCATGCGCAATTGACCTAGGGCAGCATGAAATGCATACCTGGACAAATGACAGACGTGCGTTGCTCAAATATTTTTTTTGTTCCACCTCCCTCCCCACATCCCCAATTTTATCTTTCTTTATTATAATATATATTGTACCTGTTGTTGGCTTAATGGTCAGGGTGGCAGGCTTGGAATCCTAGGGTCCTGAGTTCAAATCCCGCTCAGCCGTTGAATTGATACAGGTGGGGTTGACTCACCTGTGATCCTTCCGAGGTCGGGCAAAATGAGTATCAAACTTTCTGGGATGATTGAGCCATTCGAGTATCCTGCGTCGGAGTGGTGACCGTCCAGGATTGTGCCAATGGCCCAGGAGATTGTTTCGGCAGCATCAACACGCTCTGTACCCGATGGATGGATGGATGGATGGATGGATGGATGCATATAGATATTCAAAAATTCCATAAACAAATTTAAAGCGACTTGTAATGAATTGGATCGTCACAAGTGGCCCGGGAGGAATCACTGGGATACACCACAATACACAGGCATCATACTTGATCCGTTTCATTCAGAGGAACAAATTGTTTTCTATTGTTGAGGTAATTTTTGACCACCTCCAAGGCCTTTCCCCGATTCCATCATGAGATGATTTACGTAAGATATTATGGTAATCGTGTTTTAGGCCTTGGGAAGTCCAGAAAATACCGACTGTATGAGAGTAATTATCATTAGCAGAAGCAATGAAATGTAGAAGAGTGAGATGTCAGTTGTGTGCTTTTCACTAAAACAAACTGGGAGTTTGCAGAGATATCAAATATTTGAAAAAAATGTACAGTGCGAATATAGTTGTTTTTCTTTAATTTTTGAAAATGACGTTAACGAGAAATGGACCGATAATTGCTGAAATCTTGTGGGTCTCCTTTTTGGAAATGGGAACAACTTTTGCTATGTTCATCTTATTTAAAACAATTCCATTAACCATTTGATGACCACAAGCATCTTGAAAGTAATTTTCACATGTAAGTCCAATTATAATTTTAGTTTGGCTATATGAATGAAATTCAGAGCATGCTTGACGAAAAGGACGACAAGTTTATCGAATCAACAACAACAATTTTTTTAATCTGGAAATGACAAAAGCTCTTACCAGTGTTTGCTACAGTGTTTGCTAATGTACAAATATAAGTAATCTAAAATTGCAGGGAAATATTGGAGATACACCACTTTAAAGTTTAGGGACACATGTGTCCATTGGTCCTTAAAGGGTTAACAATAGACACATTCATAATATGGGTTAAGGTTTTCACATTTTCTAAATATCACTTCAATAAATCATAATTTATGTTGCAAATCCTGGACACTTTATTTTTATTTCTTATTTTCTTTCTTCAAATTGTAAGCAATATCTACTATTTATTACCTCCGCCACCAAAGGTGCAAGGAGGTTGGGTGTGTGACGAGGACGAACTGATTATATTTGGTGAAGATCCGGATCTGCTTCGCGACTTTGTTGGCAATTGGATGCATTTATGCATATTTCCTTCACCGAAGCCCTTTCATGTATCTGTCATGCTTTGAGCCTCACTCCCTGCAATTTCATATATATAACACTTGGTTTATGGTTAATAACAATGAAATAACCGAAAAATAGACACGAATGACTCATTTTGCAATTCAATGCTTGTTCATTCTTGACCACTGATTCTTACAGCATGGCTGTTATTGGTTGTAGCAGGTCTTTTCTTTCTTTCCAGTAGCTGGCCTTGACCGGTTTCCATGTTGTTCTCGTTGCCGTGGACGTACAACTAATGAGCAGGTGATTGCATTAACACCGAAGTGCTCGTGTACCTCACGCTTATTTGTTCCCCACAGTACATACGGTTGTGAAGTAATTTTTAATACATTCAAAAGTTTGATTTGAATATTGTACATCTTGATGACACTTTTGCTCAAGATTGTTTTTAACGCACTTGACTCCCCTACCCAAATCCCCTAACTTTTATTATTATTATTATTATTATTATTATTATTATTATTATTATTTAAAATGATCGACCACAGTTGGATTATAACATGTATTCGTGTGACGAATTGTCCACCGCAGCTGTAGAAGCTCAGCCGTCATTGTTCTCCCGGACGTCTAAATCTGGGATTCGGTGATCCGTCATTGTTCTCACTTAGTGTCATCGACCGCCTGTTAACTGGTCGGTAAAGTGTGAATACTTAGAGCAAATGTAGTGTTTTTTACATCTCCCTGTAGAAGAAATTATTTTACTTGATTTGCTCTTTAGACAAATCGGTATAATTTTCAGGGCTGCGCAAAACTCTTGAAAAGTAGACTTGCTTGATTATAAATGTAAGTGCATTGTAGCTACAAGTTGGGTGGACTGTCAGAATTTAACTTAAATAAATTGATGTACACATCTTCTCCTCAATCATTACACCCCTCTTTCTAATTGATGTACAGGGTTTCTATCGGCATTCATTCATTGAAACTGTTTTTGTATTTGTGTGGCTTCTGTTTTTTTGGGGTTTTTTTTGTTTACTCCTCAAGATATGTTTCTGTTTAAATGTTTGTTTGAGCAACACTAAAAGGTGCACAGCCCATCTCTTGGGGCCACCTATTTATTTTAACATGTAAGTGTAATAATTATTATTTATTTATTTTTACCTCCCTCCTCCCTTTATAATCTTCATGAACTGAAAACTACAAAGGAATTTCTTTCCACATAGTGGGAAAAAATCATGTGTTAATCCTTCTGGTTCATTTACACGGAATTGTTGAGCTTATCCTTCTGAGAGTCAGTGTGGTTCTCATGCATCACATGCCAAGAGTGACTCGATAGTTACTTTGAGACGTCTCTTACAGAAGGCGATTA
>CM068954.1:10755893-10778675 GCA_035128595.1 Eptatretus atami
GGAAGGGAGAGGGATGGGACGGGATACACGGTAAACAACATGGACACCCCAGGGACTTTCAGGACCTTGCATGACAGGGAACTTTCGGGAAGGAAAGCAGGGAATTTGAAGGAGGTGGGTTTGGAGTGGATTAATGGGGGTAGAAAAGATATGGTTGATGGGGAAGAGAAGAGATGGTGGTGAACAGCTGTTTTGAAGACTTGGGGGGAAGATTGGGATTGAAGAGTGTGTGGGAGTTTGTTTCAAAGGTAAGAAAAAAGAGGAATGAAAGAGTGGAGGTGAGCAGTCATTCTCGATTTTAGTAGTTTTACCAGAAGGGGGTTGTTAGCAGACCTTGAGTACCCTGTGGAAATATGGGGGGGGGACATATCACAGTGCTGGGGGGGGACATATCACAGGTGCGGGGGGGGACATATCATAGTGCGGGGGGGGGGGACCGGAGAGGAGACGGTAAAAGACAGAAAAACCACCAACCTGCCCGCGGTGAGAGAGTGATGGGCCAAAGGCTCAAGGCCTGCAACGGAGACTATCATGATCCGAAATGCCTTGGTTTCCACAGCGTGAAGCCGAGAAAGGTGGGGGGCAGGAGCACCAGCCCAGAGGGTAGAACAGTACTCACAGGCTGCGAATGAAAGCTTTGTACGTGGTCAGGAGCTCAGGAGTGCCGAGGAAGGACTTTGCACGATGAAGCATTCCCAGTCGGCGACTGGCTTTGGAGGCCAGTTTGGAAATGTGGCTTTCCCAGGAAAGATCATGTTAGTTAGTGAGACCTAGAAGCTTGAATGAAAGGACTTCTTGAGGAGGATTGTTGATAAAGTAGATTGGGTGGGAGAGGGGGGTGGTTTCCAGACAGTCCTTTCGGAGAGACATTGTGAGTGTGTGAGATTTGTCAGGATTGAAAGACACGTTCGACGTGTTGGACCAGTTTGTGATTTTTATCCAGGTCTGCAGAGAGTGAAGAAGCTGCTGCTTTCCGGTCTGAGGGATGATAGATGGTATGGCAGAGGGTGGAGTCATCAAAGAGATAAAGAGTATTTTTCAGAGAGTATGTGATTCTTCACCATTGAGAGATTGGGCTAAAATCAATATATAGCACGATATCTCAAAAAGTTGTAGACGAATTTGGCCGAAATTTGGTGTGGACAGGTTGTGTGTGCAACAATGATGATTTGATTAGATTTTGGTGAAGAATGTAATCCCCATCTCATCCCTCAGCCCCCTCCCTCTCCTTTCCACAGATCTCATGTCTCTGTTCCACATTGTTTTTCCTTCCCTCTCCCACCCCTCTTGTCTCCTGTTCCCCTTGTTGTGCATTTCTGTGTGTTACCTCTCATACGAGCCTCGACAGTGTATACAAAAATATATGCATAAAAAAGATCCAAAAACGGATATGCAAATTAAAAAAATATATATTTGGAAGTGATGCTTCACCATTGAGATGGGGCCAAAAACGATATAACTTACAGCATGTTATTTCAAAAATGTATTGGGCCCGATATGTTCTACTGCTGTGGTTCCCAACCTTTTTTTGGTGGCATTCCAGTCTCTAGCATCAGAGCGCGACCCCTCAAGAACAAAGTCACATGTGTTAACTATGAAACATCATTATCGTTCGCGTTTATTGCCCACTTATTTTTTTGACAAATTATTGATACAATCATGATCAATGCGATGGCTGGGCCTGTTTCTCAGCCACGAGTTTTGCAATGCGCGGCTCACACGCCACTCAACGCGACGATCATGTCTTTCTCGATTTCAAGACGATTGCGGAACTTCGTTTTCATCACAACAATTGTGGAAAATGACTGTTCACTAAGTATGACGAAGGGTACGGCATTAGGAGCCGTATTGCTTCTCGGATAGACTGGATAGGATTCAATCATTTTGCACCAGTAACTGGACAAAGACACGGACTTGTACAATGATTCACTCTGGAATCCTGCTTCAGTCTCACAAGCTCCTCTTGGGCGATATCATCGTCGGCGATGGCGTCTAATGGTGCACTGAATGGGTCTCGGGTCACGGTGAATGACTGGATGTCGAGCTCGGGAAAGTAGTGTTCGAACTGATCATCAGTGACTGAAGGTGTTCATTGATTTCGCCAGAAACATGCTCGACTTGGATGTCTTCGGATTCTTCAACTTCCAGGTGGGCAGAGAGGCGCGGAATTATATGAAATGGTTGCGACTCACTTTATCTTTCAACAAGCTAGTGTGGCAGAAAACCTTTTATTTTGTCATGGAAGAACATCAGATTCGTGTCTCTGCCTTGAAGCGTACGATTGAGCACAATTATACGTTCAAAAATCTCACTCAAATAGCCAATTTAGCAAGCCAGTTACTGGACTCTAGCATTTCCCCCATTCATTCTTGTTTTGTGTACGTAAAAACTCTTTACTCTTCACGTAACTCGTAACAGCAGAACAACGTTTCCTCGTGAAAGCCATCGTACATGAGTGTAGAGCAGTAAGTTCATGTGATCGGCGTCCATTTCATGACAGAATAATCTGAATAACCTCGTGTTTAATGCGCTAGATTGATGTGATTCACGATTTTGATCACCTGCGACAATACGTTCATGAGACTTTCGGGCATTGTGCGAGCAGCCAACGCCTCCGGTGGATCATGCAATGTATCATAAATGCACGAGGAGCCACTCGCTGTAATTTAGCTTTAAAGCCAGAATGCCTGCCAAGCATTGCAGGAGCTCGATCTGTTGTCGATCCAATCAATTTATTGAAGTCCAGACCTTCTTGATTGTAAAAGGTTTCGATTTTGTAAAAATGTCCTCCTTTAGTTGTTGTTTCCAATGACTTGCACATCAAAGGCTCGTCCACAAATCACCATCTTTGATGAATCTGACCCAAACCATCAATTGTGCGCATGATGCAATGTCCGTTGATTCATCCAGCTGTATGGCATGCCAAAGTGACTGCTTGATATCCGTAACATTCTGTGCGGTAATGTCCTCACTCATGTCACAAATTCTACGATGAACAGTGTTTATTCGAGAGAGGTATGATCGCGAGTTTACTACCCATGTCTTCTCCGATCATGAGCGAAACCATTTTCTTGGCACATGGCATTATCGTTCCTCGCCGATAGTGTGTGGCTTTTTAGCTTTTGCAATGAGCAACGAAACACGATAGGACGCTTCCAAGCACGTGCATTGGTCTGATGACATTTACCTTCTTTATCCAAGTGGGAATTCCTAAGGGCGGTTAACTTCCGTTCGAAAAATGAGCGATCTCTATCTTTGTATGCTGCATGTTTTGATGTCAGATGCCGTTGTAACTTTTTATGTTTCATGGATTCACTCGAAAGTACTTCATAAAAATGACGCACTGAGGTTTCTGGACTCCACGCTCTGTCACATAAATGAAACCTAGCTCAATGAATTTGTCATTTAAGGTCGTTCGCGCGACGCGCCGGCCATATTCCTTCACAAAAAACAACTTTCAACTTTGGGTATAGTATAGAAACAAATGTTCAAGAAGGCTCTTCTTCAATAGAAACGACGTAAAATGAATAATAGAGGCACTGAGTGGTATCCAGTAATAATCCAGAAAATTCAAACACACTTCGCACGCAGGTTTCCAATGGTCGGCAGAAGAAGAGATTATGTAGTTGTAGCATTGTAGCGTTGTAAAGATGATGTGAAGAACTTGATATTCGGCCAACTATTTATATGCCTGCTGGGCCCTGTTTGCACCCTTACTTCAAAGCAACTTTTGATCTGACAAGAGTACTTTTGATCTTACAACTTTCAGTGCTCCATGTCGCTGGGCAAACATGACTCCTTTCATGTCATTGTCAGCTTCACATGGTCAAAGCCATTCATTCGCCTGTGCGCGGGAACTGTCCCTCCACTCTCACAAACTTTGAGTCCGTCCATCGCAGTCAAAAACCCAAGCATGGTTTCAGGATGGGATGGGTAGGGGGTAAAAGTGCACGGTTTCGCTCCAAGTGGCGAATTGAACCAAACCGTGAACAAACTACGGGTTCACCATATGGTTTTAACAGAGCAATGCGCGGTTACTGGTAGAACTGGGCATGCTCTTAGGGTTTAAAATTGCGAACATACTGTAACGCGCATGCGCTAGCTGGCTGACGAGGAAATATCATCCACTGATCACCCGAATTAGAGCGGGAAAACCCACCTTAGTTTCTATTTCCAGAACAAAATGTTGTAATGAGAAAGTAATCTTGCGCATGTCAAGAATGTGTGTAGATCACAGCAAGTGCCGTGTGTACATCACAGATTTACATACTTTTCATAAAAACGTAGCATTAAAAAAAAATTTTCAGACGATCCACGACCCCACGAAAAGTGCTTTGCCGACCACCAGTTGGGGTCGCGACCCCGAGTTGGGGACCCAGGTTCTACTGGATCAAGCTTGCATGGCGGAGGTATACGCTCTCCCGAGTGCCCTTCTGGTCAATTTTGTTCTTGAAAGCTTCCTTGGAAAAATGCCATGGTAACATAAAACGACGACACTGAAGATGGCATTATTACTTTTGTCATTAGAAGTGGTCTTGGAAAAACACCATGATAGGCTATTTATACACATCAACACAGCATTTGTTCAAGGAGGAAAACGCCCTTCGGGATGGGGTATTATTAGTATTACTTTTGTTTTGTAATAACATTAATATTATGCTTTTATCATTATTGTTGTCATTACCTTTCCTATGAGAAGCGGCATTGGGAAAACGCCACTATTAGCTATCTTAACACAGACGTACACCTTAACACGAATTTCACCCAAGGCGGAAAACCCTTTTGGGGAGGGGTGGAAATTAAGTCGCTACAACCTCCATCGTGTGACCCTTAGTCCTCCTGACAAGTTTGGTTGAGATTGGATAAGTAACGACCAAATGTATCGTGGTGAAAAAGACACACAGACACCGAATTGCGGATTTTAGTGCAATGGGCTTGTGTATCAGTTGAACAGCTATGACAGTTCATGCTTATCACAGGTTGGGCACGTAACAATGCACAACCATGGTGTTTGTGTCGTTTGCCTTGAAAATAAATTGATATCTTTGGTTTATATCGTGGAAAGAATGATCATTGAAACATTATTGTGATAGAAAGAGAACTCTCGATAGACGAGTCCTGAGAGGAAGCTGTCAAGCTCATAATTTAGGCATCAGTCTTGGACATGTGTTTCTACCTTCAGACATCATCAGGAATATAAAATCATCTTAAAATGCAGTGCTCTGAAGGAAACGTGTGCATTGTTTGTCACTGCTGAACCTTCAGAGTTTAGGCGATCAGGAAGTGAAATTGAGCTGGATGCCTCATTTACATAACTCGACATGTCATCAGAGACGTGTGCATAAAAATGAATTTACCAGGCAAGAAAAGGATGAACCAAAACTTTAAAGGAAATTTTGTGTTTATAATGAATTGCATCTCATTTTATTAACAGTATTTCTTCAATGGCTCAATGTAAACCATCAAGTCCAAGAAAGCCTCTCTTCTTCCTGTCAGGATTTCGATCATCATTGTCCTTGGGTGAACAACTGCATTGGACGCAGAAACTACCGCTTCTTCTTCCTCTTCCTTCTCTCCTTGAGTGTGCACATGGTTGGAGTCTTCTCCTTTGGCCTCGCTTTCACTCTGAGAAACCTGCCTAGACTGGGGGATATTCACTCTACTGTAACGTATCCTTATGGTAAAATTATTGTGTTGCATTGTTTTCCATGTTTCTATGGAAACGTACACTTGAATCCCATAGTTTACCATTTCCATGAGTAATGTCGTTTTTATCAGAACTAGCAGGATGTGTGGCAGTGCCTGTTGGTTAACTGCACACAAACTGACTTTGCATATTTTGAACTGACTCTAAACTCTATTTTGTATGATTTTTTTTTCTTCCAAATGCTGTAGTTGTGAAATTCAACTTTTAACATCGTTATGCGTGGCCTCCGTGCCCCCGAGCAAGTGCACAACAAGTGCCACGCTTGAAATAAGCGTGCAGATGAGCTTTGCCTTGCTGAAGCAAATATGCAAATGAACGGTCAGCTTTGTGTGTATGGAGTGGTGTGAGCCCCGCGGGAATAATTATGCAGTTTGGAATATCACCGCGTCTCCGGCCGAACCGTGAGAAGGTGTGGGGTGGAGGGAATGACCTTGGCGCATGGCTGTCCAGAGAAGCTGTCAACGTGAGGTGTCAACGTACAGTTGTTTCACACCCCGAGTACTTTGTTGGCTCTTCATTACGCACAACTGATCTGCCAGCAGGAGTGAATCCGCACACCAGCAAGGTGCACTAGATCAATCAATCGGGTCATTATGGCTGTGGTCATCGTGTGCCCACAATGATGCAGGCTCACGATGCCGTCACAGCCTGTCTCCCGCTGTGCGCCGTCTGTTTGGCCCGTTATTGGCAACACAAACCTCCCAGCATTCAGCTGCTCCAAGTGTGCACAATCCTGGATGCTGCTGTGTGTACACCCCTGGAGCTGGATCTCTGGTTCACCTCCAAGACCTCCTTCGTGTCGCTTCTGCCTTCTCCCGAACGCTCATCGCTTCACCTTTTTATGGCACACACACAAGCTCGATCCCGAGAGAAGGTGAGGTACTGTCTGGATTCAAAGATTGACCAAAGCCTGACCATTAGTCCAGAGCATTGTTTTCCATAACAAATCTTTCACCCAGTTCATTTCGCATTAACATAAGAGTGTAATGCTCTTGTTGATGGAACCATGCAGCCTCAACACAAGTCATCTTCAAAGTTCTGTTGACAATCCATCTCGATGTCACGATACCAATGATGCATTCAGTTGTCTGTGCATGAATCCTTTCACACAGTAACCACTATACTTATTTAATTCACTGTAACTTGAGTTTCCTTTCTCACCGAATTATCAGAATCATGTCTTGAACACAAAACTTAACATATCCAATTACATAGGATTTATATAGGATTTACTAATCCGTAACATGGACTGCCAAAACACTTTTTAGCATCATTTCTGCCACTAATACAATTGTCTAAAAAAGGTCAAATACCAACAAGAGCATCAAGGTACTTTACTTTTTCTGGGCAGTTGCACAGGGTTTAACATTAAGTAGAGACTAGGACCATGTGGTTTTACTTGATCACCTGAGACCTGCAGTGTGTAAAAAGCATTCGGCCATTCTGTGTTCTGCCATCCTTCTCTGTAACGATTCTGCGCCATTTCCAAAATGCAATCATGTCCACATCTGTTAAAGTCTCGGAGGTGGGAAGGTTTGTCTTGCACACCATATTTACCGGGTTCAAGTCCGTGTTACTTCCTCTTATTCCCCATAAATGAAAAACGAGCTTGGGGGAAGACATCTTGCATCTGCTGAAGATGTTAGCAAATCTGCATCCTCTGCTTTAAGAACACCAGAAAGAAGGCTTCCTTGCTGGGATGAAAAAGTTGGTTTAACGCTGGAAGATGATGGAGAAAGTTTGTCGATAGTGCTACATCTATTGAATCCTGATCGAATTTGATTTCCACGTATTTGTCCTTTTGCAATGATATTTTTGTGTACTTTGTACAGTCAAAGCAATTGCACTCGCATAAATATAGTATTGAAATTCTCAATAAATCAACACTAACGAGTGCTTATACAATGTTAAAGGTAAGCAAATGCTTGTTAAGATTAGGTCCCTTTGTGAAGTTGCAAAATTGGAGAATAAATAACAAACAATACAAGAGAATAGACAAAATCCCACACAAACACGAGTCCCAATACAGAAGACAAAATGAGTAGGAACAAAGAAGATAATGGCTTCTGCAGCTGTCGTTTCAAATGTAAATTACAGGAGTCATCACCAGTCAAAATTGGTGAAAATGAATTGGTAGATTGAATTGAATCTACAGATGTTTGGCCTTGTACTCAAAAAGTTTAATTGTGATTTATACTGTTTGACTACACAAATTGAATGCAGAAAATAACGAGAGAGTTCATAGAACACCGAACCCCGCACAGTGTTAAAAAATATAATTCAATTGAAATAAAATGATTTTAATGGTCGTATAAATCAAACCCAGAAGTTTAGCGCTGCTGAAGCAGTCTTACACACCACCTTGTATAACATGACTAAGTGCTGCAAAACCGGAGCTTTTGGAAGCAATAAGACGACGATTTGTGTTCGACAGTGTCCAAGTATATAATTATATTTAAATAAAATACAGATTGTAATTGTCACGTTAAAAAAAAATTGATTCCGGAAGTTTACCGCTGTTGATGCAGTGGCTATTACACCGCCTTATATAACATGTTGCATTAGTTATTTGTGCCTGTTGTTTGGGTGCTTTATGATGTCCATAAAATCAGTAAGTTCCTGTTTGGAATGATTTTTAATTTTGTTTGACTGCCAGGCAGGCAGATAGAGAAAATAAATTATCTCACTCCTTTGCACATGCACGATCGGGATGGACTCAGAGCCCAAGTAATGCTAAACTACAGGTTTGTTTTCTGATTCGTGTTTTCGTATTCATTCAATTGAAATGTTCCTCAATCATAAACTGACGTTTGTGGACTGACGGAAGGACAGAAGTGAACCATTTGCTTCACCCCGCTTTTCGCTTCACATGCGTGGGGTAATTATTTGAAGGATTGTCTCGATAATGATGATGCATGGAATCATTCGTTTGAGTAGGCATGTCGCAAATGCGACTTAGGCTTACGTTAAATTAAATTGAGACTTATGGCTTGTGTAATGCTGGGGTCAAGGTAATTCCAATATTTTTATCCAGTATAAATGAGTTTTGTATGTAAACCTCATGTTTTCATCCTCATCCTTAAAAGATTTGAAGATGGTATGAAACGTGTTTGGCTCGTAGGATATCTATGCAAATCATGCTTTTGATAAACATTGAACTTTATGCCCGCGGCAATGATTTTCAACTCGATTGGAACATGAAAGACCCCAGGTGAAAGTAATATAAATCCTCCACCTTCAAAATCTTATTTTCAACAGCAATCAATTTTAGTGTCTGATCGCATACCTTTAGAGATAATCCTTATAGCTCTTTTCTGAATGATGAAGAAATTCGGCCAGGGTTTGAACTACTGAACTCCCAGACTTTGAGCGGACTCTTTAACCATTACACCATCAAGTCTGGATTTACATCAATATATGTCATGGGGAAACCAGGCCAATATGAAAAGCATGCGCAATTGACCTAGGGCAGCATGAAATGCATACCTGGACAAATGACAGACCGTGCGTTGCTCAAATATTTTTTTTGTTCCACCCCTCCCTCCCCACATCCCCAATTTTATCTTTCTTTATTATAATATATATTGTACCTGTGTTGGCTTAATGGTCAGGGTGGCAGGCTTGGAATCCTAGGGTCCTGAGTTCAAATCCCGCTCAGCCGTTGAATTGATACCAGGTGGGGTTGACTCACCCTGTGATCCTTCCGAGGTCGGCAAAATGAGTATCAACTTTCTGGGATGATTGAGCCATTCGAGTATCCTGCGTCGGAGTGGTGACCCGTCCAGGATTGTGCCCAATGGCCCAGGAGATTGTTTCGGCAGCATCAACACGCTCTGTACCCGATGGATGGATGGATGGATGGATGGATGGATGCATAATAGATATTCAAAATTCCATAAAAGCAAATTTAAAGCGACTTGTAATGAATTGGATCGTCACAAGTGGCCCGAGGAGGAATCACTGGGATACACCACAATACACAGGCATCATACTTGATTCCGTTTCATTCAGAGGAACAAATTGTTTTCTATTGTTGAGGTAATTTTTGAACCACTCCAAGGCCTTTCCCCGATTCCATCATGAGATGATTTACGTAAGATATTATGGTCAATCGTGTTTTAGGCCTTGGGGAAGTCCAGAAAATACCGACTGTATGAGAGTAATTATCATTAGCAGAAGCAATGAAATGTAGAAGAGTGAGATGTACAGTTGTGTGCTTTTCACTAAAACCAAACTGGGAGTTTGCAGAGATATCACAATATTTGAAAAAAATGTACAGTGCGAATATAGTTGTTTTTCTTTAATTTTTGAAAATGACGTTAACAGAGAAATGGACCGATAATTGCTGAAATCTTGTGGGTCTCCTTTTTTGGAAATGGGAACAACTTTTGCTATGTTCATCTTATTTAAGAACAATTCCATTAACCATTTGATGACCACAAGCATCTTGAAAGTAATTTTCACATGTAAGTCCAATTATATTATTAGTTTGGCTATATGAATTGAAATTCAAGAGCATGCTTGACGAAAAGGACGACAAGTTTATCGAATCAACAACAACAATTTTTTTAATTCTGGAAATGACAAAAGCTCTTACCCAGTGTTTGCTACAGTGTTTGCTAATGTACAAATATAAAGTAATCTAAAATTGCAGGGAAATATTGGAGATACACCACTTTAAAGTTTAGGGACACATGTGTCCATTGGTCCTTAAAGGGTTAACAATAGACACATTCATAATATGGGTTAAGGTTTTCACATTTTCTAAAATATCACTTCAATAAATCATAATTTATGTTGCAAATCCTGGACACTTTATTTTTATTTCTTATTTTCTTTCTTCAAATTGTAAGCAATATCTACTATTTATTACCTCCGCCACCAAAGGTGCAAGGAGGTTGGGTGTGTGACGAGGACGAACTGATTATATTTTGGTGAAGATCCGGATCTGCTTCGCGACTTTGTTGCAATTGATGCATTTATGCATATTTCCTTCACCGAAGCCCTTTCATGTATCTGTCATGCTTTGAGCCTCACTTCCCTGCATTTCAATATATATAACACTTGGTTTATGGTTAATAACAATGAAATAACCGAAAAAATAGACACGAATGACTCCATTTTGCAATTCAATGCTTGTTCATTCTTGACCACTGATTCTTACAGCATGGCTGTTATGGTTGTAGCAGGTCTTTTCTTCTTTCCAGTAGCTGGCTTGACCGGTTTCCATGTTGTTCTCGTTGCCCGTGGACGTACAACTAATGAGCAGGTGATTGCATTAACACCGAAGTGCTCGTGTACCTCACGCTTATTTGTTCCCACACAAGTACATACGGTTGTGAAGTAATTTTAATACATTCAAAAGTTTGATTTGAATATTGTACATCTTGATGACACTTTGCTCAAGATTGTTTAACGCACTTGACTCCCCTACCCAAATCCCCCTAACTTTTATTATTATTATTATTATTATTATTATTATTATTTTAAAATGATCGACCACAGTTGGATTATAACATGTATCGTGTGACGAATTGTCCACCGCAGCTGTAGAAGCTCAGCCGTCCATTGTTCTCCCGGACGTCTAAATCTGGGATTCGGTGATCCCGTCCATTGTTCTCACTTAGTGTCACTCGACCCCTGTTAACTGGTCGGGTAAAGTGTGAATACTTAGAGCAAATGTAGTGTTTTTACATCTCCCTGTAGAAGAAATTATTTTTACTTGATTTGCTCTTTAAGACAAATCGGTATAATTTTCAGGGCTGCGCAAAACTCTTGAAAAAGTAGACTTGCTTGATTATAAATGTAAGTGCATTGTAGCTAACAAGTTGGTGGACTGTCCAGAATTTAACTTAAATAAATTGATGTACACCATCTTCTCCTCAATTCATTACACCCCCTCTTTCTAATTGATGTACAGGGTTTCTATCGGCATTCATCCATTGAAACTGTTTTTGTATTTGTGTGGCTTCTGTTTTTTTGGGGTTTTTTTGTTTACTCCTCAAGATATGTTTCTGTTTAAATGTTGTTTGAGCAACACTAAAAGTGCACAGCCCATCTCTTTGGGGCCACCTATTTATTTTAACATGTAAGTGTATAATTATTATTTATTTATTTTTACCTCCCCTCCTCCCTTTATAATCTTCATGACTGAAAACTACAAAGGAATTTCTTTCCAACATAGTGGGAAAAATCCATGTGTTAATCCTTCTGGTTCATTTACACGGAATTGTTGAGCTTATCCTTCCTGAGAGTCAGTGTGGTTCTCATGCATCACATGCCAAGAGTGACTCGATAGTTACTTTGAGACGTCTCTTACAGAAGGCGATTAAATAGTCTATGGCAATCTACAATGTATTATTTGATCTCTCCGAAGCCTTTGACACTACTGACAGACCTCATGGATCTATAGACGAAGTTTGGCTCTCCTAAAAAGATTACGCCATGGTTTCGCGCCAATATGAAAGCACAGGTTGCAGTCGGAGATTTAACATTGGACTCTGTTTCTCGTCTGTCGTGGTATAAAACATGGTTGCAAACCAAGGCCCACCTTGTTTACGTTGATCCTTTCTGCTGTACTCCCAAGTTGCTTCAAAAATATTGAGAAGGGTGTTTTCGTCCAGACCAGAACTCATGGGAAACTGATTGACCTTACAAGACTGAAAGCAAAAAGTAACATCCACAAATTCTGCATTTTTGACTGGTGTACTGTACTGTGACTCCTACAACATACAGTATATGTTGCAGGCTCACACCACAGGCTGTACAAAGATTCATATATATATATATATATATATATATATATATATATATATATATGTGTGTATATACACACACACACTAACATGGACAAGTTCCCTTATTAGGAACTTCAGCACAGGAGGCCATTAGGTCCATCAAGCCTACACAATGGTTACCAACCTATGGTTGGTTGTCTATGTATGCTCTGGCATTTTTAAATGCTGAACATCAAGCAAGGAACAAACCATTTTTAAAGTCTTGTGTACGACTTGGCCGAGGTCAAGTTCGAACCTCCAACCTCGCAGATTCAGAGTGAACAATCTAACCATTATGCCACCTCGTCTGATCTCGGTATCAACTGATAACATCTTAGATGCAGAACTATATAATCCTGTCCAGATTACCGCCATAGCCTTTCCAAGCTTGTGCTATTGAGTGTTGTCACATGGTCTTCGCACTCATACTAAATGCAAAGTCTACCGAGTCCTAGTCCTCAGTAATCTATTATATTCTGTTGAGACTTTTACATTATACAGATGGGTGTATATGTAGGCTGTCCCAAATCCAGCAGCATCATTTCCGTTCAATACTTGCAATCTCCCTGAAAGAAGATCTCAAACGGTGAAGTCTTCCAGCATGCGAATATGTCTAGCATGCGAATATGTCTAGCATGCGAATATGTCTAGCATCGAAACCATCCTGCTTTAGAAGTAGCTTTTCTGGGCTGGTTACATTGTGTGTATGTGAGTCTATAGACGACCTAAAACTGTACTTGAAAAGCTAAAATCTGAAATTGGATCCAGTGGTGGACAAAGACAACGCTACAAGGATGTCCTCAAATTATACCTGAAGAATGCTTTGGTTTCTCTCGAGAATTGGCATACTTGTTCGAGATAATGTTTATTGCGCAGCATAATCCAGAAAGGAGGAGAATGTGCAGAAGAGGCAAGGATTACAATGGAGAAGCTGTAACAATGAATATATCACCAAGCTATTCAACATCCAAGGCCAGCCCCAGTCGACTGTGAACAATGTGGGAAGAGTTTCTCAGCTAAAATTGGCCTTGTTCTCCATTCATTAACTCATTGCCACCAAGACTCCCCCCAGTCATTGTTGAACACTATGAACAACTGATAAATAAATAATAATAATAATAATATCCTTTCAACCTTCTTTTCCTTTTGTTTCATTATTCTTCACACACTGTTCTACCATTTAAAATTTATTTATTTATTTTTAGTTCTGACTCTTTCCCCCACCCCGTCTCTTCCTGCTTCCCCTGTTTTTCCCTTCATCCATTTTCCCCTTAAATCTCCACATAATATGTAGAGAACAGGTTCTAAAAATGAGTACTTACCTCCTGTCCAGCCAAACGTGCCAACTTTTACAGAAGTTATAATTATTATCTGATTCCGCAGCATTATGGTTTCTTTTGTTGGGATTATCTAGGTATGGTGAGTAGTGTTAGAATAGTGCAGGTGTTCACCTTTAAGGTGCTTGTTCATTTGCTGTTTTGATGAGAGATACCATAACTTAGCCCCTTCCCAATATTTTTCTCTTGGCTTACTTCCTGGTATCTCCAACTTGCGTCGGACACATTTCCCCTTATGTAGTATTTTGTCCACGTTTTGCCGAAATGATTTGTCGTGAAATGTAAGAAAGTAAGTATCTCAACTTCTATCACCACATGACCCCCGTCTTCCTCACCTTTTCACTTTCCATTTCCCCATTCTCTTCTCTCACCAACCCTCGATGTTATATCAGGTTACAGGTAAATTCCGGGGAGGATTGAATCCTTTCACGCGAGGCTGCTGTGGAAACTTTGAATACGTGGTCTGCTCACCTCAAGCACCAAGGTATGTTGGTCAACAATAATGCCAAGTAGAGATCTCCATGAAGGGCATTCCAATCTATTATATGTGTACTTGGCGTTGTATTTTGGTGAGATGTCATGTTGTGGGTAAAACTTTTTGAAATGATCAATTGTATCTTGTTCTGCTTTCAATTGTAATTGGTATCTGCACATGGATATCCTCTGAAAATTGGTGTTTGGAATTGCAAAATAGCTTCTGAATTCTTCCTCTTCCTCCTTCCTTTTTCCTTCTTCTTGTTCCTTTTTATTCCTTATTCTTTCTTATTCTTCCTTCTTTATTCTTCCACAATTATTCCCACGTTCTTGTGGGGTTGGTCCGAGGGAAGCTTGGCCCAAGTATTTCACGTACTGATTGGCCAGGCCTGATGTTCGACTAAGGTCAGGGCAGGAATTTGTAATTTGATTTGGGTGCTGGCTCGCCGACTCTTCATGATAACTCGCCTACTCTTCGCGAAGGATATTGTGGGACCTTTAACATCTGCAGACAGGACACCGAGTTTAACGTCCATCCGTGGGACTGTACACACGTTGATGAATTGCCCTACCCTACCTGTGAAACACCGGGTCGGCAGTTTCTAGCTGGGTCGAAATTTAAACCCAGTACAGACAACGAGTGTACGTACCGCTAGGTCATCCTGTCAGCACTAATTGAAAAATGGTGAGAAAAGTTTTTCAATAATCCATTTGATTTGTTGGTTCACGAGCACCAGCCAGAGTGACCACTGTATTCGTTATGTGTGTGTCTGTGTCTGTCTGTCCCGAGCATAGCTCCGTGGGTTTTGATCCGATCCTGATAAAATTTTGGTGGGAGGTTTATATCATGATCTAGTTGTGTTTTCCTGAGAATGGGCGTGCTGCGCCCATTATGGGTGGAGTCACGCCCAAAAAACGTGTTTTTGGGGGTAGCCGATTTCAAGTTACATCTTCTCCAAGGGGGTTTGTCGAATCTGGCAGGGGTTTCGGTATTTGGTTAGCCCAATGGCACCTGCATAGCCCCACGGAGCTCGATTTTTCATTTTCGTCCAAGGTCAAGGTCACAAGGTCACGAACTTAGAATGTCAAAAAAATCAATAAATTGGGCATCGAGCTCCTAGGGTTTTCAACTGTTTCGAATGAAAGTTGGTATGCAAGTAGTGCTCTTCGAGTACTACAACTTTCATCATTTACGTTTTTCCAGATTCCCGCCAGTTTGCCCGTGGCGTCCCCTCGAAGGTCAAAAAATAAAAAAGGCGAACCGTGTACATTGCTCGTGAACCATCGCCGTCTCCAGACTTGTTTCCATTTTAATTTTTCACATCTAATCTCCCATTTTTATGGTACATCCACTTGCAGATAGCAATTATAATTGGTAACAGAAAAATATGTGATCATTTTGAACAACTTTATTCATGACTATTGGATATATCCTTCAAGGGCTAATGATGGGATTTAATGCCATTTGATTGGATAGGATGGCCGTACAACAACAACAACAACAACAACAACCCTATGATGGTTGGGTTTGAAGCACAGTCCACTGGAATACCGTGATGCCATTGGGCATTGCGAATGCTTTGACAAAAATTTACTTTTGACCGTACCAAACGGAAAATAAGTCAGAAGTTAATTTGGATACCTTAAAAGCAGAATTGTAAGACATTGTTGATTATGTGTGAAGTGGTGGGAGAGATAGGAAATCTGACAGACAGACACTATCACGGTATTTATGTAGGAAATACGGTGCCAGCGAGAAATGTGTTTGGGTCTGACAAAATGTAATATGGTATGTATGAGCCAGTGCTGCATGATAATGATTCTGTAGCTTGTTTTAAATACTGTACCTCTATACGATAGCAAATAAAACATGTTGCAAAACTATTTATATTCCTAATTTATCTGTAAGGTCATCCCACAAAGTAATTGATAGAATATGCACAAAAGAGCTCATGAATATTCATGACCCTGGAAGTACTGTGGGCAGCGATGTGTTGGGTGTCATGGAGGAATTAACACCTCCATTGTTCCGATAGTTTTGTTGATGATTATAGTTGATGTAGCTTCGTTTTATACAGGGTGGCCACAATGTCTTGTCACCCCATTGTAGAAATTGACATTGCCTTTTATCGTATCAGCTGACAACACTGAAGTGTTTCAACGAGCTTATTCCACATATATTTGCAGTATTCTTTTGCCTCTATTACATATTTTACAGGATATGACACGAGCCTAAAGTGTCCAGTGAATCCATTTGTGCTCCATCATTGTCATTACAGAGAATAATTTTGCGCCATGTTCCGTGGGACATTTTCTGGAGCGTTTGTGGGGTGGTTCGATTGAAAGCAGGTCTCGCTGCTCGTTTCAGGTCGTTCGTGGTTTTGTAGCGCTGCTGTGCAACAATCTCTTGCATGAATCCCCAAAGGGAATGATCACATGCAAACAGATCTGGGCTTTGAGGTTCCCAGTCAAGTGGCAATCCAGACACTGATGACAATCCCTTGTTCAATGGTGTAATTGCTCGTATCATCCATGGCTACGTCCACTCGATCTGAACAAAAGCGAAAAAGGAAACAAACACTGCACACAAAGGCAATGTCACAATTTTTACAAGGGATAACAACACATTGTGGCCGCTCTGTACTCCAAATCGGCTTGTATGCCGAAAAATACGGTATATATCACAACGTTTTTTTATTTAATTTAATTTTTTTGTTGTTATGACTACCTTGGTCTAATACCTTAAGGCAGTGGTTCCCAACATTAATTTTTTTCCTACAATCCTAAATTAACCACCAACAGGACATCCCAACCATCAGGCTTATATCATGTAATTACATTTATTTGATTATTTATTTGTTTTCATTTTAAAAATTATTTATTGAAATAGAAATGTGATGTAAATTCAGGTTCAAATTTTTTTTTTAATTCAATGTCTTGAAACCACCGATAATCCTCATTCAATCATGTACAAACAAAATATTCATTTGAATACACGCTTTTATTTGTTCAAAAACAAACAAACAAGAGACGTGGAAAAACAAAACAAAACAACAAACGGGATGTTTACCCAATCAACCAAACTTGGCAGTAGAACTAAGGGTCACACGATGGAGTTTGTAGGGACTTTGTTTGCCCCCCTCCCCAAGGGGGTCTTCCGCCTTGAGCGCAATCATTGTTCAGGTGAAAAGATATCTTATCGTGGCCTTTCATGGGGCACCCCTACCGGAAGTAAAAAATATTATAAACCACAAACACGTATGATTATGACCTTTTTAAAGTCGCTACTGCTGTTTAACACGAAACTGAAATGGAGGAAACCCAACGTTCTTGAGGTATTATATGCTTATCGCGTCCCCCAAAGGCTTACAGACCCGAACCTCGATCTACTGTAATCTATACACCCAAAAGTGGATAATAACATGACCCTTCCTGCGAATCCTGCTTCTCCCTCAGGGAGAGGGTGTACTATTCCTTAAATTCAGTGGCTACCCTAATTTCTCAGTCAGCGCAGCTATCTCCAGCTGAATATTGATGGAGAAGACACAGCACAGGTCATGCTGTGGGTCAAGACGATGTCTTGCTCTTGTCTTGATTACCACCAGATTAGAAAATCCTGCCTCACAAAGATATGTCGTTGGAAAAGGAAAGAGAGCTTTCTCTGCCTCATGAGACGGAACAGGTGTACCCCACAGCTTCACCCAGAACTGTGACCAAGAAATTTGAACAAAGTTCTCTTGCAGCACTTGATGTTCCTCGAGATCAAGGAGTTCTTCCTGGAATCCATGAACATCATTCCCAACTTCATGGATGTCCAAATCAAATGGATTTCTCACCCAGCTGTGCTTCTGAACATTGACTGTTTGTGGCAAATATTGATCCATCTATCTCTGTTTGATGTTTTGCCTAGCGTTCTTGGAAAATCTCAACCAGGTCTTTGATAGATACCTTGCAAGCATCTTCAAGAAATTCATTCAGCCCAGGGAGTGCTGCAATTTTTCCCTCTGACATGTTTTCCCACGAAAGGGCTAATTTCCTTTTGAATGAAGAGATCTTCTCGGCAATATCAACAACGGTCCGATTTTGCCCATGTCACTCAAATAAGACAGCTTTGCCAGCCAGGATTTATCCTTGAAGCGGTCAGCCAAGGAGCGATCTTGTTTTTGTCTCAGAAAAATTTCAGAAAAAAAACAAAAAACGAGAAAGCCAGCGGACTTCCACGATAACTTAACAACGGCTGAAGGGATGTCAGTCAAACTTGATCCAAGCATGTATAATGTAAAGATGAACCGATTCGATTTTTGGGTCAAGAGCTCAAAGGTAAGAGATTATATTGGGGAAAATCTTTTTATCGTGATAACTTGTGAATCAGTAATGGGATTTTGGCAAAACTTGATTTAAGTATATATTATGATGCAAAGATTATATGATTAGATTTTAGTATTTATATGTCAAAGGTCGGTGGTCATGTCGGGTGAAAAGGTTCTTGAGGTCAGGATTTGAACGAAACTAAGTGCATGCACCGTGACACACATGTACAAATTAGATATTGAGGTCAAATGGTGACCTTAAGGTTTGAGGTCAAAGCTAGAGCAGCAAAGACTTGATGTGAGCAGAGGAATATCGGTCGACGGCGCGCCGTCAAATTATGTTCATCTTGTACAACCCTTCACGACCCTGATTTGGTTCGAGACCTGAGCATGGGGACCTCTGTCTTTAAGGGGTGTGTGTGCAATATTTAGCTCAAACACCTCCATTTTAGAAAGAGAGAAATGTTCCCCCTTTCTTAAAACATACAATAAGTAAAAGGGATAATATAATTTTACAGCTGTTTCCACAACATTAACTTCCTGTTCCCCCATTTATTCCTTCCCAACCTCCTATCCCTCCATCTCTTGGTGTCAGGTACCTTGGCAGGGCTCGGTGTCATTGCCCAGTTGCCCCTTCCCCTCCCTACCTGCATCCTGAGGCCTCAGATAACCAAGTCAAAGTGAAGATAATGGACAATGGCATTCATTCGTACGTCCACCACAGCAGGGTATGCAATGAGGGGGCGACGGTATGGTCGGGGGACGGGGTGGGTGTATTTTGGTTTTGGGCGAAGCTGGATAAGGTGATGGTGTTTTAGTGAGGAATGTTTTCTTTTCTGATATCAATCGAAGGAGGAACATTCCACAGGGTGATTTACCAATTTCTTGTACAAAAATGTAAGTTTGAACTTATGTTCCCCACCCTGTCTGCACCCTGTATGTTCGTCTTTATCTCCCCCACCACCGATTCTTTAATCCAATATATTTTCCCTTTTCTTCTCTCTTCTGTTGAACTCTCATATCCTTATTTATTTATTTATTTTCCTCTTCCTCATCTCCCAAATTCAACATTTTTCGTGACCGTCATTCGATTTCATTAATTTCAACTCGGTATATCTGACAATTATCTTTTTCTTTCACTTCACATCCTTGTATATAGTAATTTACTATTGAGCAGCAAATTACAACATGAAGTGTATTTCCCAGTGTTTTTATTTTATTTGATCAATTCATTTATTTTCCAATTGTTGCCATCTCTGATTCATTCATTCATTCATTCATTTTGTATCCAGCCTGTGGCTGCGAGTTGCATATTGCTAAGAGCGTGACTATGCCGCTGATGCAGTGCCCTCTGCTGGTTAGGGCAGGAATTTGTAATTTGTTCATGGTGCCGGTGATAGCTTGCCTACTCTTCTCAAAGGAGGACGTGGGATCTTTAACGTCCACCAACTAATGCCGGTAAACGGGACGCCTGTTTAGCGTCATCTGGATGACTGCACACACATTGGTGAATCACTGGGATGACAGTTTGTAGCTGGGTCGAGATTCAAACCCAAGCTTGACAGCATCGAGGCAGGTGTGCATACTTCGATGCCATCCTGGGTGCCCGCCATCTCTGATCAATAATAGACTGTTTGACGCTTCCATGACTTTAACACGATTAGTTCACTGGAGTATTATCATCCCGATCAACCCCATTCATACTTGTTTTTTTGTTTTTTTTAAACAGCGATTAAGGCTCATGGAAGAGCTGAATTGCACTTTACGTTTTCTGCTTTCTTTTTGAGTGCGTGAGGTTTTCTGAACTACATGAAAACTTCTTAAAAAGCGAAGATTACCGGATCGGATCTGTCCTGTGTATATGTATATGTGAAGGGCCCGGCGAGGAAGAGTGATGTAAGCGACATTTTTTTAATGATATGATGATGATAGGCTCGGATGATAAGGGAAGGGTTAAAATAGTTGGCTTATGCATTAACTCCAAAATGGCCGATGTGGCCCTTACATCACTCCTCCTCACGGCGCCTCATGTATATATGTATGTATATATGTATAATGTATATATCGGTTATCATTTGTTCCCTGTGCAGTTAATCGTGTTGTTCATCTATTTATGTGTCTTGTTTCCAAAGTTACTTGGACCTGTTGTATCAATTTCTAGTTTTTGTTTGTCACGTCGTCCACTAGGTGCTGTGCTCCTGACTCTTTGTTCCGACGTTCTCTCATCGCCTGTTTCTTCTCCCAACACTTTTGCTCTACTTTTTCAACTGAAATATCCTCGTAAAGCAAAAGAAAACAATTTATTTTTAACCCGTATAGATCTTCTCAACTCGTTCTGCTCTCTTCCTCATTCCTTTGCTCATTCTTTATCACCGTTGTCTGACTCATCATTATTTATTTATTCTTTACATAACAAATATCTTCTTAATTATATTCAAGGCTTCTTTAAAATGTTGTTCGTCTTTGGGCTGCTCCCGTTAGGGGTCGCCACAGCGGATCATCCGTTATGATCCGCATACTGATTTGGCATAGGTTTTACGCCGGATGCCCTTCCTGACGCAACCCTGGTCTCCTCTTATGACACAGGGATAAGGATTGGGTTTCGCCATGATTCCGGGCTGCCCTACACCCTCTCATAGCGCGGCCCAGCGCAGAGCTCCCGTCCTCAAGCGATCCTCCAACCCAAGCCTCCGAGTAGCCGGATTACAGGCGCATGCCACTACTCCCGGTATCAAGGCTTCTTTAAAATGCCTTTATAAAATCCTTCATCTCCCTTTACTTGTCTTGTAAAATGCCTAAGGCCCAGAGTGCTTTTTCTTCTTCCTAAATATTCTCTTCCCTTTCTGACTGCTTTGGAAACTTCCTTTTGTCGCAGTTTACTTTCTCTTGTGCATCGGTTTATCCAACTCCATCTGTGACTATCCCATCCATCTTCTTGTCCCCAGGACGCTGAATCTTGTGGTGAGGCATTTGCAATCAAGCAGTTTGCTTAATTATCACCAAGGAAGGCCAACCTGCCTATGAAAAACTTTAGGTCACTCCATAAGGCTCACAAGTGTAGTTGGAAAGTTTAGCATTGAGATTTACAAGGTGATGTTTTCTTGCTTGCATAAGGGTGGAAGGACAGTCTCCTTCCTCAAAGTCCTACAGGTACATTAAACTTGTTCCTTTTGGTGATTCGATGTACATATTTAAAACCAAATAGCAAGGCCTTGCAACGGCAGGAACGTGTACGCTTGTCACTAATCTCGGCATTGGTCAGTAATCGAAAGATAAAATCTATCTTCGACCATTTACACGTGTTACATTTTACTTTATTCTATTGCTAGCATCTAGCCACATCAAACATATACAGTGCATTCACAAAGTATTCACACCCCTCGAGTTTTATTACATTTTGTTGTGTTACAGCCTGAATTTGAAATGGATAAAATTTAAAAAAATTTTTTTATCACCGATCGACACAAAATACCCCATGATGACAAAGTGAAAACCTGTTTTCAGAAATTTTTACAAATTAATTAAAAATGAAATCTGAAATGTCTTGCATCGATAACTATTCAACTCCTTTGCTATGACACTCCAAATTGAGCTCAGGTGCATCCAGTTTCCTTTGATTCAGGTGGTAACACAACAAAATGTGACAAAAGTTGAGGGGTGTGAATACTTTTGAAGGCACTGTGGTCTCTTCAGTGATGAGGATTTTTTTTTTCTTAAGTGAATAGGTATGATCAATCCACAGATCACAAATACAGTATACCATTGAACAAAATTGTTCATTAGGAATTTGCGACAACCATTGTGGATTCCAATATGGGAAACGGAAGGCTGTGATGCTTGAGGAAACATTGAAATTTGTGGAATTGTCCTGTTTCAATTTTGATTTCAAAACAACATTTATTTCCTTCAACAAAAGCAATATAGTACTGTATACAAAAGACATTTGAATGGCTGAAAGAGGCTGAATCCACAAAAGCAAAGCTTGTAGCGGGAACATCTTTACACATAAAAAGTGATATTCAGAACAAAATACGAAACGACGTCGAATAGATACAAGTAAACCATCATACTACCACATATCAAACTAGAACAGCACTCGATAGAGCACGTACCTCCGCCAGGCTGAATGGCTTACTTTTTGTATCCCTAATGATTGGTGTGAGACGAGGACGAATGGT
>CM068954.1:10781758-10792140 GCA_035128595.1 Eptatretus atami
ACATTTGGTACGATAACCTTGTTCTTCATGAAATATTTTTGAGAACTGCCAATAAGTTCTGTCTGAATGTCCGTTACGGTGGAATTACCCTTATACAAGTTATTTGGTGGTTTTTCTGGATCTGATTCGAAGGATTTCATTCTGCAATTCTACCAATTTATTTCGATTTGATTGAAATGTATTGCCATTCCTAATTTTTCTGTAAGGTCATCCACAAAGTAATTGATAATATGCACAAAAGAGCTCAATGGATATTCATGAACCCTGGAAGTACTGTGGCAGCGATGTGTGGGTGGTCATGCGAGGAAATTAACACCTCCATTGGTTCCGATAGTTTGTTGATGATTATAGTTGATGTAGCTTCGTTTTATACAGGGTGGCCACAATGTCTTGTCACCCCATCCCCAGCTTGTAGAAATTGACATTGCCTTTTATCGTATCAGCTGACAACACTGAAGTGTTTCAACGAGCTTATTCCACATATATTTGCAGTATTCTTTTGCCTCTATTACATTTTTTACAGGATATGACACGAGCCTAAAGTGTCCAGTGAATCCATTTGTGCTCCATCATTGTCATTACAGAGAATAATTTTGCGCCAGTGTTCCGTGGGACATTTTCTGGAGCGTTTGTGGGTGGGTTCGATTGAAAGCAGGTCT
This sequence comes from Eptatretus atami, assembly GCA_035128595.1. NCBI lineage: Eukaryota > Metazoa > Chordata > Myxini > Myxiniformes > Myxinidae > Eptatretus > Eptatretus atami. The sequence continues at coordinate 10,782,418 of CM068954.1, forward strand.
CGCTGCTCGTTTCAGGTCGTTCGTGGTTTTGTAGCGCTGCTGTGCAACAATCTCTTGCATGAATCCCCAAAGGGAATGATCACATGCAAACAGATGGGCTTTGAGGTTCCCAGTCAAGTGGCAATCCAAGACAACTGATGACAATCCCTTGTTCAATGGTGTAATTGCTCGTATCATCATGGCTACGTCCACTCGATCTGAACAAAAGCGAAAAAGGAAACAAACACTGCCACACAAAGGGCAATGTCACAATTTTTACAAGGGATAACAACACATTGTGGCCGCTCTGTACTCCAAATCGGCTTGTATGCCGAAAAATACGGTATATATCACAACGTTTTTTTATTTAATTTAATTTTTTTGTTGTTATGACTACCTTGGTCTATATACCTTAAGGCAGGTTTCCCAACATTAATTTTTTTCCTACAATCCTAAATTAACCACCAACAGGACATCCCAACCATCAGGCTTATATCATGTAATTACATTTATTTGATTATTTATTGTTTCATTTTAAAAATATTTATTGAAATAGAAATGTGATGTAAATTCAGGTTCAATTTTTTTTTTAATTCTATGTCTTGAAACCACCGATATGCTCATTCAATCACGTACAAACAAAATATTCATTTGAATACACGCTTTTATTTGTTCAAAAACAAACAAACAAGAGACGTGGAAAAACAAACAAAACAACAAACGGATGTTTACCAATCAACCAAACTTGGCAGTAGAACTAAGGGTCACACGATGGAGTTTGTAGGACTTTGTTTGCCCCCCTCCCCAAGGGGGTCTTCGCCTTGAGCGCAATCATTGTTCAGGTGTTAAGATATCTTATCGTGGCCTTTCATGGGCACCCCTACCGGAAGTAAAAAATATTATAAACCACAAACACGTATGATTATGACCTTTTTAAAGTGCGCTACTGGCTGTTTAACACGAAACTGAAATGGAGGAAACCAACGTTCTTGAGGTATTATATGCTTATCGCGTCCCAAAGGCTTACAGACCCGAACTAGATTCTACTGTAATCTATACACCCAAAACGTGATAATAACATGACCCTTCCTGCGAATCCTTGCTTTCCCTCAGGGAGAGGGGTGTACTATTCCTTAAATTCAGTGGCTACCCTAATTTCTCAGTCAGCGCAGCTATCTCCAGCTGAATATTGATGGAGAAGACACAGCCACAAGGTCATGCTGTGGTCAAGACGATGTCTTGCTCTTGTCTTGATTACCACCAGATTAGAAAATCCTGCCTCACAAAGATATGTCGTTGGAAAAGGAAAGAGAGCTTTCTCTGCCTCATGAGACGGAACAGGTGTTACCCCACAGCTTCACCCAGAACTGTGACCATGAAATTTGAACAAAGTTCTCTTGCAGCACTTGATGTTCCTCGAGATCAAGGAGTTCTTCCTGGAATCCATGAACATCATTCCCAACTTCATGGATGTCCAAATCAAATGGATTTCTCACCAGCTGTGCTTCTGAACATTGACTGTTTGTGGCCAAATTTATTGATCCATCTATCTCTGTTTGATGTTTGCCAAGCGTTCTGGAAAAATCTCAACCAGGTCTTTGATAGATACCTGCAAGCATCTTCAAGAAATTCATTCAGCCCAGCGAGTGCTGCAATTTTTCCCTCTGACATGTTTTCCCACGAAAGGGCCTATTTCCTTTTGAATGAAGAGATTTCTCGCAATATCAACAAACGTCCGATTTTGCCCATGTCACTCAAATAAGAACAGCTTTGCAGCCAGGATTTATCCTTGAAGCGGTCAGCCAGAGGACGATCTTTGTTTTGTCTCAGAAAAATTTCAGAAAAAAAAACAAAAACGAGAAGCCAGCGACTTCCACGATAACTTAACAACGGCTGAAGGGATGTCAGTCAAACTTGATCCAAGCATGTATAATGTAAAGATGAACCGATTCGATTTTTGGGTCAAGAGCTCAAAGGTAAGAGATTATATTGGGAAAATCTTTTTATCGTGATAACTTGTGAATCAGTAATGGATTTTGGCAAACTGATTTAAGTATATATTATGATGCAAAGATTATATGATTAGATTTTAGTATTATATGTCAAAGGTCGTGGTCATGTCGGGTGAAAAGGTTCTTGAGTCAGGATTTGAACGAAACTAAGTGCATGCACCGTGACACACATGTACAAATTAGATATTGAGGTCAAATGGTGACCTTAAGGTTTGAGTCAAAGCTAGAGCAGCAAAGACTTGATGTGAGCAGAGGAATATCGGTCGACGGCGCGCGTCAAATTATGTTCATCTTGTACAACCCTTCACGACCCTGATTTGGTTCGAGACCTGAGCATGGGGACCTCTGTCTTTAAGGGGTGTGTGTGCAATATTTAGCTCAAACACCTCCATTTTAGAAGAGAGAAATGTTCCCCCTTTCTTAAAACATACAATAAGTAAAAGGGAGATATAATTTTACAGCTGTTTCCACAACATTAACTTCCTGTTCCCCCATTTATTCCTTCCCAACCTCCTATCCCTCCATCTCTTGGTGTCAGGTACCTTGGCAGGGCTCGGGTCATTGCCCAGTTGCCCCTTCCCTCCCTACCTGCATCTGAGGCCTCAGATAACCAAGTCAAAGTGAAGATAATGGACAATGGCATTCATTCGTACGTCCACCACAGCAGGGTATGCAATGAGGGGGCGACGGTATGGTCGGGGGACGGGTGGGTGTATTTGGGTTTTGGGCGAAGCTGGATAAGGTGATGGTGTTTTGTGAGGAATGTTTTCTTTTCTGATATCAATCGAAGGAGGAACATTCCACAGGGTGATTTACCAATTTCTTGTACAAAAATGTAAGTTTGAACTTATGTTCCCCACCACTGTCCTGACCCTGTATGTTCGTCTTTATCTCCCCCACCACCGATTCTTTAATCCAATATATTTTCCCTTTTCTTCTCTCTTCTGTTGAACTCTCATATCCTTATTTTATTTATTTGATTTTCCTCTTCCTCATCTCCCAAATTTCAACATTTTTCGTGACCGTCATTCGATTTCATTAATTTCAACTCGGTATATTGACAATTATCTTTTTCTTTCACTTCACATCCTTGTATATAGTAATTTACTATTGGGCAGCAAAATTACAAACATGAAGTGTATTTCCCAGTGTTTTTATTTTATTTGATCAATTCATTTATTTTCCAATTGTTGCCATCTCTGATTCATTCATTCATTCATTCATTTTTGTATCCAGCCTGTGGCTGCGAGTTGCATATTGCTAAGAGCGTGGCTATGCCGCTGATGCAGTGCCCTCTGCTTGCGTTAGGGCAGGAATTTGTATTGTTCATGTGCCGGTGATAGCTTGCCTACTCTTCTCAAAGGAGGACGTGGAATCTTTAACGTCCACCAACTAATGCCGGTAAACGGGACGCCTGTTTAGCGTCATCTGGATGACTGCACACCATTGGTGAATCACTGGGATGACAGTTTGTAGCTGGGTCGAGATTCAAACCCAAGCTTGACAGCATCGAGGCAGGTGTGCATACTTCGATGCCATCCTGGGTGCCCGCCATCTCTGATCAATAATAGACTGTTTGACGCTTCCATGACTTTAACACGATTAGTTCACTGGAGTATTATCATCCCGATCAACCCCATTCATACTTGTTTTTTGTTTTTTTTAAACAGCGATTAAGGCTCATGGAAGAGCTGAATTGCACTTTACGTTTTCTGCTTTCTTTTGAGTGCGTGAGGTTTTCTGAACTACATGAAAACTTCTTAAAAGCGAAGATTACCGGATCGGATCTGTCCTGTGTATATGTATATGTGAGGCCGGCGAGGAGAGTGATGTAAGCGACATTTTTTTAATGATATGATGATGATAGGCTCGGATGAATAAGGGAAGGGTTAAATAGTGGCTATATGGCATTAACTCCAAAATGGCCGATGTGGCCCTTACATCACTCCTCCTCACGGCGCTCATGTATATATGTATGTATATATGTATAATGTATATTCGGTTATCATTTGTTCCCTGTGCAGTTAATCGTGTTGTTCATCTATTTATGTGTCTTGTTTCCAAAGTTACTTGGACCTGTTTGTATCAATTTTCTAGTTTTTGTTTGTCACGTCGTCCACTAGGTGCTGTCTCCTGACTCTTTGTTCCGACGTTCTCTCATCGCCTGTTTCTTCTCCCAACACTTTTGCTCTACTTTTTCAACTGAAATATCCTCGTAAAGCAAAAGAAAACAATTTATTTTTAACCCGTATAGATCTTCTCAACTCGTTCTGCTCTCTTTCCTCATTCCTTTGCTCATTCTTTATCACCGTTGTCTGACTCATCATTATTTATTTATTCTTTCATAACAAATATCTTCTTAATTATATTCAAGGCTTCTTTTAAAATGTTGTTCGTCTTTGGCTGCTCCCGTTAGGGGTCGCCACAGCGGATCATCCGTTATGATCCGCATACTGATTTGGCATAGGTTTTACGCCGGATGCCCTTCTGACGCAACCCTGGTCTCCTCTTATGACACAGGGATAAGGATTGGGTTTCGCCATGATTCCGGGCTGCCTACACCCTCTCATAGCGGCGGCCCGCGCAGAGCTCCCGTCCTCAAGCGATCCTCCAACCCAAGCCTCCGAGTAGCCGGATTACAGGCGCATGCCACTACTCCCGTATCAAGGCTTCTTTAAAATGCCTTTATAAAATCCTTCATCTCCCTTTACTTGTCTTGTAAAATGCCTAAGGCCCAGAGTGCTTTTTCTTCTTCCTAAAATATTCTCTTCCTTTCTGACTGCCTTTGGAAACTTCCTTTTGTCCGCAGTTTACTTTCTCTTGTGCATCGGTTTATCCAACTCCCATCTGTGACTTCCCATCCATCTTCTTGTCCCCAGGACGCTGAATCTTGTGGTGAGGCATTTGCAATCAAGCAGTTTGCTTAATTATCACCAAGGAAGGCCAACCTGCTATGAAAAAACTTTAGGTCACTCCATAAGGCTCACAAGTGTAGTTGGAAAGTTAGCATTGAGATTTACAAGGTGATGTTTTCTTGCTTGCATAAGGGTGGAAGGACAGTCTCCTTCCTCAAAGTCCTACAGGTACATTAAACTTGTTCCTTTTGGTGATTCGATGTACATATTTAACACCAAATAGCAAGGCCTTGCAACGGCAGGAACCTGTACGCTTGTCACTAATCTCGGCATTGGTCAGTAATCGAAAGATAAAATCTATCTTCGACCATTTACACGTGTTACATTTTACTTTATTCTATTGCTAGCATCTAGCCACATCAACATATACAGTGCATTCACAAAGTATTCACACCCTCGAGTTTTATACATTTTGTTGTGTTACAGCCTGAATTTGAAATGGATAAAATTTAAAAAAATTTTTTATCACCGATCGACACAAATACCCCATGATGACAAAGTGAAAACCTGTTTTCAGAAATTTTTACAAATAATTAAAAATGAAATCTGAAATGTCTTGCATCGATAACTATTCAAACTCCTTTGCTATGACACTCCAAATTGAGCTCAGGTGCATCCAGTTTCCTTTGATTCAGGTGGTAACACAACAAAATGTGACAAAAGTTGAGGGGTGTAATACTTTTGAAGCACTGTGGTCTCTTCCAGTGATGAGGATTTTTTTTTTCTTAAGTGAATAGGTATGATCAATCCACAGATCACAAATACAGTATACCATTGAACAAAATTGTTCATTAGGAATTTGCGACAACCATTGTGGATTCCAATATGGGAAACGGAAGGCTGTGAATGCTTGAGGAAACATTGAAATTTGTGGATTGTCCTGTTTCAATTTTGATTTCAAAACAACATTTATTTCCTTCAACAAAAGCAAAATATAGTACTGTATACAAAAGACATTTGAATGCGTGAAAGAGGCTGAATCCACAAAAGCAAAGCTTGTAGCGGGAACATCTTACACATAAAAAGTGATATTCAGAACAAAATACCGAAACGACGTCGAATAGATACAAGTAAACCATCATACTACCACATATCAAACTAGAACAGACTCGATAGAGCACGTACCTCCGCCAGGCTGAATGGCTTACTTTTTGTATCCCTAATGATTGGTGTGAGACGAGGACGAATGGTCGAATGCAGATGTGGCCAAAGTCTAATTGCTTACTCTTGTGACCTAACCAACTCGTCCACCAATTTTTTTGTCACAATCCATCCACATGCTGTTGGACATCCACAACTTTTTGACATGCTGTTGGACCTCGCTATTCGGCGGACCCCGCATATTCACGGTTTATAAAACCTATCTCCCCTTTTTCCATTGAAACAATGCCCCGCTATTTACGATTGCAATTCGCACCATTTTCCAGGAACATATCCTCCACGGATAGCGGGGTTCGACAGTATAATTTATCCAGTATATCATTTTTGGGCCCATCTCTCAATGGTGAAGAATCGCTTCAAAAATTATTGGGTCCAGATCCGAATCAAGATCTTCACTGAAATGGAATACATTTGTCCTTGTCACACACCCAAACTGTCCAACTTTTGTCACAATCCATTCATAACTTTTTGAGATCATTTTTGGCCCCATTTCTCAATGGCGAAGAATCACTTAAAAGTTCTCATTTCAGGATCTTCACCAAAATCAAATCAATTCATCCGAGTCATGCACACACCCAAACTGTCCACCAAATTTCATCCAAGTTTCATCCATAACTTTTTGAGATATCCTGCTTGCAGACAGACAAAACAGACAGGGATATGAAACCGTAACACTACGTCCACCTTAGGTGGCAGAGGTAATAACAGATATAAGTAAACCATATACTATATAAAACAAGAGTTCATATAACACGTTCCCCACACAGTGTTTAAGTATACACGGTCCACTTCAATTGTAATAAAATAATTATTTTCAAGATTGTTAAAAAAACCCCAGAAATTTAGCGTGATGAAGCAGTCTGATGCACCACCCATAGACACCACCTTATTTAACTTGTCTAAGTACTGCAAAACTGTCAGGTTCTTGGAAGAGTTTTAAAAAGGTGATTGTGTTATCGTGTTCAAGTATATCATTCAATTTAAATAAAATAAAGATTGTAAAAGTCGTATAAAATTGATTCCGGGTTTTAACGCCTTTTCACTCTGTGCCTTTTACATCACGCTATCTGACACATTACATTAGTTCGTTGCTGCCTGTTGTTTGTGTCCTTTACGACGTCCCTAAAAACAGTAAGTTTCCTGTTTGGAAGATTTTCAATTTGTTTGATTTCCAGGCACACAGGCAGATTAAAACGAGAAGGGACTCGGTAGAGCGCATTACCTCCGCCACGCAATGCCTGATCCACGAGAACATATCGGGCCCATTACATTTTTGAAATATCATGCAATACAGTACTATATATTTTTTGGCCCGATCTCTCAATGGTGAAGGATCACTCCAAAAATTGTAGTATCCGGATCCAGATCCAGATCTTCACCAAAATCTAATCAGTTCGGCCTTGTCCACACACCAACCTGTCCAGAAAATTTCATCCGGATCCCGTCACAAAATTTTGAGATATCCTGCACACAAACAAACAGACAAACAAGAAAAAGACGTCATGCAGAGCATGACACTTGCAAAATACACCCCCCTCTCAAGGTTGCTATGCGTACATCAAATTGTCCATTTCATTGACATTAAGATTAACAATCCTAATTCAAAGCCAGGTCATTTGGATGTAAATTGATTATTTTTCAGATTTAAATTGATGATTTTGGAAGTTGATCTTGAGTTGACCTTTGACCTTTTGATTCAAAATAGTTTGTTCCAGTTTAGCAATATTACCATGCAATTGCTGTTTAACTTGCAAGTCAATCGGATTGAAAATTGACGATTTTTTCAAATCAAAATAGATGATTTTAGAAGTTTGACCTTGAGTTGACCTTTGACCTTAAAAGTAATAGGCTTCTCAGTTGAGACTAACTCCACAACTTGGTAAAGTTTTATGACTATCGGTTTAGAATTGTGACCTCGAGGCGATAGCCAGAAAAAACAAAATCGACTGACCAATATACTTGAAAAATCTTAGATTCTGCAAGTAACAAACAAAAAACCAACAGAAAGGGGGTGAAAACATAACCACCTCCACTTTCGGTGGCGGAGGTAAATATTATCTCGTTACACTCTGCGCTGTGCGATTTGCCAAATTCAGAGACAAAGTATGGCTAAACGGCAGGTTTGTTTTTCTACACGTTCCGATTTCGTGTTCAAAATATAATCTTCATTTAAATAAGTTGTTCCTCGATCAAAACTAAACAGACGGCGGACATGAACTAATTGGTTAAGCCCGCTTTTCGCCTCACGTGCGTGGGGTAATAGGCAATCCTGTGTGTACGTCTAATATCTATAAAATTGATCGTGGCCAGCCAATCTTCACAAATTTTACAGCATACCAGGATCAGGTAATGGGCACATAATTCCACCCCCACTGCCCACCCTACGAGGGAGGGAGAGGACTTGTTATTTTGGCCGCCAAACTACGGTCACAGTGTAAGTGGTTTATTGCCCCTGCTGGAGAGAGGGGGGGGGGGATTACTAGTCACAGCACAAATTCTTTAGGAGGTTGTCTATTATTAAATTTTAACATAAAAATGCTTTCCTGACACGATGTGATGTCTCGTAATTTCAAAATATTTAACGTGAGTCAATAATTGATTTATGGGTAATTCCATTGGAAAAGTTACCTGGTGGCTATTTTTTGAAAGTACATTTTTCATTAAACCTTATATACCATATGACAGATCATGAATTGAAATTATTGAATTTTTGCAATATTAGCTTCATCAAGCAGTGTCTGTATACATTGTGGTAGCATCTCCGGACGTTTATTAATAAACGTCCGGAGATGTTACGTCCTTACGTTCAGTTGTTACGTCCGTTACATTACATTTGCCATAGTACTGCCTACTCGGTATCATTAATTCCTCAAATAAATACTGGGAATACAATGACGTACCTATACCAAGCTGCTTACCAGATTTAGTCTTCTGTCGTAGAACACTTCACAGAAATTTGTGAGCAAAACGATCATCATGCTAAAGCGGGTATTTTGACGGTTGCGTCCATTACGAAGATTCATCATACCTTAGCACTCAGGCCAAAATTCTTAATCTCATATAATTACCATTTCCTGGCACCTTTGTGTTCACTGCACAAAATAAACGAATACATTTGGTACGATAACCTTGTTCTTCATGAAATATTTTTGAGAACTGCCAATAAGTTCTGTCTGAATGTCCGTTACGGTGGAATTACCCTTATACAAGTTATTTGGTGGTTTTTCTGGATCTGATTCGAAGGATTTCATTCTGCAATTCTACCAATTATTTCGATTTGATTGAAATGTATTGCCAAACTAAATTACAGGATGAAATATACGGAAGTACAAGTTAGTAACAAAGCATTGCAAGTATTGTATTGTTACGGAAATGGCCCTTAGTAGGCTACTAAATATAGGATTAGCTCAGATCCCCCATTAAATGCATGTTTGCTTGGCTGTTCGTAAAATGGACATTACATGTGTGTCGGGAGGTGTAGAGGCTGTTTATTGTTTGTGCGGTGGTGGTGGATCGAAGAGCTCCCTCTTTTTCCTTCCCCTCTCCGGACGATAGGCCCACCCAGTAGGCTGAGGGGAGTGGCTGGAGAGGGAGGTGGAGCTGGGGGAGGAGTTTGTCCGCTTCGTGAAGGGGCGCGCCCCGAAAAGAGAAGTGGT